>CAOLHI010000274.1:0-1200000 GCA_948474755.1 Ctenosaura bakeri
TTCAGCTCATTACTTTGGGGAAAGGAATTAAAGAAAAAGCAACTCAGATGGAAAAGCACAGACATGTTCAGATATGTTTAGGATCTGTCTGGACAGAGACTGTCATTGCAAAAGTCAGTTTCAAAACATCGGAATCCATATAAAAAGGCATGTTTCTGAGTCCTGGGCCCTTTTTGCACTGCATTTGCCTGGAGCATCGCACAACTGTGAGGAATGGTCCACACGACGCACTCGCAGTCATGCGACACTCCAGGGACTGGCAGGCACTGACTGTGCACTATTTCATTTTCAGCCTTGAGCCAAAAATGGTGCGCAATCATGCATCACTCCAGGGCCCCATGCACACTTGCCATGCATGTGGAGCTCTGGAGCTGTGGTGCTCACGCTTCCTGCCCCAGCAAAATCCCAGGCTGCACTGCAGAAGGAAGAGGAGGGGCTCTTGCGTGAGCAGGCAGCAGCTGTGGAACTGAAGGAACCAGAATGTGAGAGCCTCTTGGAAGAGGCTGCTCATGCAATCCCTGCACCCCACTCCACAAAAAGGTGAGTTGTGGAAAGGGCCTTACACATGTCTCTTTTGTCCAGACAAGTTCTATGTGACAGAGAGTACATGCTGCAGTTAGAAATCCTGATTAAAGAACATTGACTTGGACAAATAAATTAAAGGCTTAATTGTGGGAAATCCATTCTAAGGGTGATAATCTAATAAGTTCTAGGCAAGAGCTGAGAGACAACTGGTGGGAAGAGAAAAGGTGGAAAAACTTCCCTAAGAATATCAGTTTGCATCACAGAGAAGTCAGGATAGAGAGAAAAGAAGGGAGGACCCTTTGAGTCACTTATCCTATCATCTACTCTGAGGCATTCTTCAATCTTCCATGCTCAGCTTTGTTGCATTTCTAACACTGTGTACTCCAATTATTTTGAGATTTAAAAAAGGAAGATGTGTGTGTGTGTGTGTGTGTGTGTATGAGAGAGAGAGAGAGAGAGAGAAAGACCCTTTCTGCACCCTACTTTTTTGTGGAGTCCTCCAGTGTGGATCTCAGCATCAGCTCTGCTGGGAAGGAAGCATGATGGGAGCACTCCCCTCCACACTGGCTGGCTTTATAATGAAGGAAGAGTGAAGGCCATGCCTCTTCCTTCTGCAGCACAATTGGGCACTTTCTCAGGCTGCGCTGGGGCAGGAAGTGCAGCCATTGTACTTCCTCAGGTTCTGCAGGATAGGTAAGACCACAATGGTGGCATGAGTGCGGGTCATTGATGGGGAATCATAGAATCATAGAATCATAGAAATGTAGAGTTGGAAGAGACCACACAGGCCATCCAGTCCAACCCCCTGCCATGCAGGAACACCCTCAAAGCACTCCCGACAGATGGCCTCTGCTTAAAAACCTCCAAAGCAGGAGACTCCACTACACTCCGAGGCAGCATATTCCACTGCTGGACAGCCCTGACTGCCAGGAAGTTCTTCCTGAGGTTCAGATGGAATTTCCTTTCCTGCAGCTTGAATCCATTGCTCCTTGTCCTGGTCTCTGGAGCAGCAGAAAACCAGCCTTCCCCTTCCTCTACATGGCATCATGATTGCACTACCTGGAGAAGGATGGGACTGTGACAATGTCATGCAGAACCATTGTTGTGGTCCCATCCTTCTCCCATTACCACAGTGGGTTAGAAGAGTAGTGTGGAAAGGGGTGGGGGGAGAAAGAGAGAGTTGAGTACTTTCTCTGTTAAAATAACCTAGTATTAAAAGCCCATAGTAAGGAACCCTAGGAGTTGGAGCCTGAGAGCTCCTGAAGAACTGCATGATACTTACCCTTGTGTAACACTGGGACTTTCTTGTATACACATATTACCAATCATGTTGCAAATGAAAACACACACACACATACACAGACAGATATATATAGACAGTATTGTACTGATGCTATAGTCTACATGATATTCTGTTCTCCTAAGGGGAACTAAGGGAAATGTTAGATAGTCATTAAATCAAGAAGTGACTTTCAATTGAAAAAAAAGAAAATTAAGGTAATAGGAATATTAAAGATTATAGTGAGTGAATAATAATTAGAAGTCTATTCTAATTGCAATTAGCACTTGGATTTGAATCTTATAATCCATGGCTGAAAAGCCTCCCCACCCATCATTCCACCATCTTGTTGGTTTATCTGTACATATACAGTTGGACTATATGGATGCCAGATTCAATCAGCTTTTTGGGAGAGGGGATGTCCAGTTTATATCAATGTATATATCTAGCCAGTGACTGCACGCTATTTTCTTTTCCCCTTGTTTAATTTTATTTTCTTTTTTTCTTTCCAAAGTCACACAATTTACAAAACACACACCCACTCTTTCATTACAACAATAGGTAAAAATTGCTTTTTGTTTACCAGAATCAGTTCTGCAAATTACCAAATCAACTAGAAAGGCATATAACCTGGGTCATAATGCTACATTGTGATAAATGATGCAGATGTACATGTGAAAGAAGGGAAAGGAGCAGCAACTGTTGTTTGTTGCTTCACTGGATAATCCAATGCCCTACAGTCAGTAAATAAAAACTTACTTTGCATTAGCAGCAGCTTTCTTTTACTTCAGTCTGTCCTTGAACCTGATTTGGTTAGGCCCCCCAGAACAATATCCCAGAGCACATCTTGGCCTCATAAAAGGAACAAGAAAAATCCCAGAAATCCACAAAGTCACGAACTGGTCAACCATGTACAAAATAATAGCCCAGGCTATGTGGATATACAGGGCAGGGTGAGAGACAAGCATAGGCCAGGAATTTATATTACCACAAATTCAAGTTCCAAAACTTGAAATGCATACCTTGCAGAATATCTCATTCCCCTTTGATTTTTCCGTATTTTGTGGTGTTACAGAAATGGGGAGGGATTTGATTGCTACCACTTAATGCACACAAGATTCTCATACTGTGAAGGTACAGAATAGTTTTATTGTGGCACAGAAGTTGGGTTTTTTTAAAAAGCAAAATTTGTTGGTTGCTCTGACAAGTCTGTGTAAGATCTAATTTAAGCCACTGCCTCCAGAAGTTACTGAAGATGTTGAATGGAGTCTATCTCTATGTAGTTCCAATGCTGTGTGATCTCAGATTTAATGCATCTGTTTTGGAAAGGTTTGAGAGCATCAGGAAAACCCCGGAGCTATCAGAACAAGTGTGCAAGAAAATTGTGTAGAAGCATAAATCAGGATTTTTTTAAAAAAAATCCCAAAATGAACATCTGTAGCACTGTTAAATCCTTTCTTACAAAGAGGCGGGATACAAATAAGTAATAATAATAATAATAATAATAATAATAATAATAATAATAATATAGCTTAATCATGACTCTACCTACAGAAAGGCATCTATGAGATCTCAGAGACTAGCAATGGTAAACCCTGAAGTTGTTCAAGAAGTTTGAAGCTGAGATGGGAGAATCCATCCATAAGAAAACTGTTACCCAAATCCTCCACAAAACTGCTTTATGGAAGAATAGTGAGAAGAAAAACATAGCTGAATGTCTTATATCAAAGCCCATTTTGATTTTATAAAAAAAGGTATGCTGGAAGCATACCAAACATGTAGGGAAGAGTTTTCTAGTCTAAGGAGATGAAAACTGAACTTTTGGGCCTTGTCACAGAATGCTATGTGTGGTACAAATTCACTAGCACTCACCAGCTTGAGAACACCACCCTATAGTGAAACGTGGTGGTAGCATCATTATGTTGTGAAGATGCTTTCTCTTTGGAGGGAGTAGAAACTTGGTTGGGAATGAGGGCAAAATGGATGGAATCAAATACAGGGCGATTCTAGAGGGAAAACTGTTTCAATATGTACGATACCTGGAATTGGCAGGGAAGTCCAGCTTTTAGCAGGACAATGGTTCTAAACACACAGCCAGAATAACACTGAAATGGTTGAAAAAGATAAACATCTCAGAATGTCCAAGTCATAGAACATCCCAGTCAAAGTCTAGTTCTCAGTCCAAATTCAATCAGAGACTCTGCCAAGACTTGAAAGTGGACTCGATTTACCAATGGACCCTATCCAAACAAGAATAGACCAAAATTTCAGAATCCAGATAAAGCTTATGAAGTCTTACCTAGGACAATTTGCAGCTACAGTTGCTGCCAAAGGCATTTCTAACAAGTATTGACTTAAGATGTGTGTGAGAATATTTATGCAGCTTATAAATGCCAGTTTGTTTTTATTTTATTTAACTTTTGTGCTACACTAAATGTATTTTGCACCTTCACAGTGTTGGCTAATCCAAGTGGAAACAATGTCAGTTAAAGCCATTACAATTCCAGGTTGTCACATGCCAAAACATGGGCATGTTAAAGCAGGGGGATAGTATTCTGTATGGTGCTGTAGACAGTTAACTTTATACCACAGTCTCTTCCACAAACTATGAAGTGTATCAAAAATAGAGAAATATATAATATGGATAATATGAGACACATGCCACATGCACATTAGTGATTATATCTATGATACCATTTAATGAAAATATTTATAGCAACCCTGTTAATAAAAGTAGGAGAAATATGTCAAAATATCTTTAACTATTTTAATCACCTTGTTCATCTAAGATTTTTTCTTATTTACAAGGAAATATGGAGAACATGAGTGTGAATTCCTGATGCTAGACCAGAAGTGAGCAACTGTGGGAGGACAGGGGGATGCATTAGCCCCTTGCAGACCATGGGGGGCTTCACCCACCATCACATCCCCCAATGCAAACAAAAAGTGTGCCTTTGTTCAGTGGAACCTTGGGGAGGGAATGAAGGAATGACAGTTCTCTAAGGCGTGGGAGAATATGGCTGCCCTTGAGAAGGATTATGAACAAGTGGCTGTGTATTCTATTGAAGGAGAAGGGGAGAAGGAAGGAAAGGAATATTAGACCTTCTCTTCACATCTCTTGGCTGCAGGACTCATCTCCATGTCCTTTTCATCTTAGAACACTTAGCCATCTTAGCACACTTAGCTTGCCTTCAAACAAAAAGAAACTTGCCCTGGAGAGAAATGACTAGTGGGGTGCTACAGGGTTCTGTCCTGAGCCCAGTGCTATTCAACATCTTCATCAATGTGTTATCTCACTGGAAATCCCTGTCACGGGGTATACAATTTTGATATTAAAATATGATTCAATGTGCCTGAGAGGTCACCCGGCTGGGCACATAGGCAGCAATAAACAAAGGGTCCTCAGCCCCAAGATGCCGACTTGAGGGGATTAGCATGTCTGCCCCAAATTGAGCAAATATTCCATCAGGTGAGGACCATTTACATGAAGTCACACCACAAACTAACACAGCCAAAGATCCTGAGACTTTGGCAACACCTTGCCATCCCATCACACAAAGGAAATTGCCATGGTGGAGCTTCGTTATCACTCCAACACCTATTGGTCTCCCCAGGAAAGGATTAGTCCTCCAGGTACTTTTTCCCAGTTCTTGAGTGGTTCTTTGGATCACTCCTGGTCACCCCAGCAGACTGTTGCTCCATCAGTTGAGTGATCCCCTCAGCCCTCTCCATGCTGAGCCCCACTTCTCCGCTGCCTTCCTGGACCCAGGACTTCAGGAAAAGGTGCAGTATTACCCCAACTGTATCCCTCCAATACTCCACTATCAAATTTCCTCTCTTTTGTCTCTTAATAGCTCTTGGGTGTGTGTGTGCATGATTGCGTTGGTACGTGAGACTTGCATTCAATAAAATCATTTATTGGACATTCTTGTTTGGTTTTTGGCTTGGCCTGACCCTGTAAAAACTGGTTAAAAAGACCACACTAGGTTACCCTGCCTCTTGCATGGCTATTGCTTGTGGTCTGGTTAATTTCCATTCCCCATCACATGGAACACATTGAGGTGTCCCCCAAGGGACCCCAGAAATCAAGGTAACAAATGACTTAGATGAAGGAGTAGAGGGCATGCTAATCAACTTTGCAGGGGGTTGCTAATTTGGGAGAGATTACTAATACACCAGAGGACAGGATCAAAGTTTGAAATGACCTTGACAGATCAGAGAGCTGGGCCAAAGCCAAGAAAATGAATTTCAACAGAGAGAAATGTAAGGTCCTACACTTAGGCAGAAAAAATGGAATACACAAATATAGGGTGGGGGATGCATGGCTGGATAGCAGTACATGTGAAAGGGATCTAGGAGTCTTAGTAGATCACAAACTGAACATGAGTCAGCAATGTGATGTGGCAGCCAAGAAAGCTGATATGATTCTTACCTGCATCAATAGGACATCAATAGGAGTATGGTGTCTAGATCAAGGGAGGTAACAGTACTACTCTATTTTTCATTGGTTAGACCTCATTTGAAATACTGTGTCCAGTTCTGTGAACCTCACTTCAAAAAGTATATTGACAAGCTGGAACATGCCCAGAAGAGGGGTGACCAAAATGGTGAAGGGTCTGGAAGCCATGCCCTATGAGGAACAGCTCAGGGAGCTGAGTATGTTTAGTCTGCAGAAGAGAAGGTTAAGAGGAGACATGATAGCCATATTTAAATATTAGAAGGGATGTCATGTTGAAGAAGGAATGGGCTTGTTTTCTGCTGCTCCAGAGACTAGGACAAGGTGCAATGGATTCAAGCTGCAGGAGATTCCATCTGAACCTCAGGAAGAATATCCTGACAGTCAGAGCTGTCTGGCAGTGGAATATGCTGCCTCAGAGTGTGATGGAGTCTCCTTCTTTGGAGGTTTTTAAGCAGAGGCTGGATGGCCATCTGTTGGGAATTCTTTGATGTGTGTTCCTGCATAGCAGGGGGTTGGACTAGATGGCTTCTGTGGTCTCTTCCAACTCTATGATTCTATGATTATAAGATTCAATATGTCCCCCAAGCCCTCTAGGTGCTGGGGGAGCATTTTGTTTCCCATGCACGGAGTATGGGAAACAAGCAAGATGAACTTGAACTCCTAGTACAGCAAAATAAATACGATTTGATAGGCATCACTGAGACCTGGTGGGATGAATCTCATGATTGGAATGTAGGAATAGAGGGGTATAGCCTATTTTGAAAAAATAGACCAAACAAGAAAGGAGAAGGAGGAGCCTTGTATGTCAAGGATGTTTTCACCTGTGAAGAGATCCATGACTTAAACCCAGAAAGCCAGGTCGAAAGCATCTGGGTAAGAATTAAGAGAGCGAGAAACAATAGGGATATTCTGATGGGGTTTACTACAGACCTCCAACCCAGACTGAGGACTTTGATGACACCTTCCTCAATCAAATGACTGCACATTCAAAAAGGAGAGATACAGTAATAATGGGAGATTTCAATTACCTGGATATATGCTGCCAAGACAGCAAGGTCCAGCAAGTTTCTTGCTTGTCTTGCAGACATTTTCATGGCCCGGAAGGTGGAAGAGGCCACAAGGGGATCAAATATTCTAGATCTGATCCTGACCAACAGGGATGACCTTGTTAATGAGGTAGAAGTGGTTGGATCTTTAGGGGGGGGTGACCATGCCCTATTGGAATTTGGCATTCAGTGGCAAGGAGAAGATAAGTGTTGCCAGACACTCATCTTAGATTTTAAAAAAGCAGACTTCTGTAAACATAGGGAGCTGCTGGCTGAAATTCTGTGGTCAAGAACAGTGAAAGAGAAAGGAGTTCAGGAGGCATGGATGTTCCTTAAAAGGGAGATACTGAAGGCACAGTCTAAAACTGTGCCAATAAGGAGGAAAAATGGAAGGCATCTGAAGAAACCAGAATGGTTGACTAAGGAACTCTCAGCTGAGCTAAGTGTTAAGAGAAACATGTATAGGAAATGGAAGAAGGGGGAAACCACCAAAGAAGAATTTGAGCAAGTAGCCAGGAGATGTAGGGAGGAAGTCAGAAAGGCTAAAGCACAGAACGAACTTAGGCTGACCAGAGACATTAAAAACAATAAAAAGGGCTTTTTAAAATATGTCCGCAGCAAAAGAAAAAAGAAGGAGACGATAGGGTCTCTGCGCAGAGAAGATGGTGAATTACTCACAGGGGGAAGAGAAAAGGCAGAACTACTTAACACCTTTTTTGGCCTCAGTTTTTTCCCAGAAGGATACAAGCACTCAACCCGGCAGTTGGGGAGCAGGTGAGGAAGCAGAGGAAATAAGGCACATAATAGGTAGAGAGGTGGTACAGGAATACCTGGCCACACTGGATGAATTCAAGTCTCCGGGGCAGATGAATTGCATCCTAGGATATTAAAAGAACTGGCAGAGGTCATTTCGGAACTGCTTGCTATAATCTTTGAGAAATCTTGGAGGACAGGAGAAGTTCCAGCAGACTGGAAGAGGGCAAATGTTGTCTCCATCGTCAAGAAGGGGAAAAAAGAGGACCCAAATAATTAGCCAGTCAGCCTGACATCAGTACCCGGAAAGATCCTGGAGCAGATCATTAAGCAGTCAGTTTCTAATCATTTAGAAAGCAATGCGGTAATCAAGAGAAGTCAACATGGGCCCTTTTCGCACGGGCCTTTTCTCGCGCAACAGCCCCGTGAGCCTCGCGGGAGTGGGAGCGTCGCTCCGCACGACGCACTCCCACTTCCGCTGGGCTCACGGGGCTGAAGCGGCGTGAGCGCGGGTTTTTTGATTTTCGCTTCCAAGCGAAAATCACCCGTGCTCGCGCAACGATCCCGGCGCCCGCGCGCACT
This sequence comes from Ctenosaura bakeri, assembly GCA_948474755.1. Classification (NCBI taxonomy): domain Eukaryota; kingdom Metazoa; phylum Chordata; class Lepidosauria; order Squamata; family Iguanidae; genus Ctenosaura; species Ctenosaura bakeri. The sequence continues at coordinate 8,645 of CAOLHI010000274.1, forward strand.
TACCTTTCGTGCGGAGCGTCCGGGAGCCGGCCGGGTCACACTTCCTTCCTTCCGCCCCTGCGGAAGGAAGGGACGGGGCGGGGCGCTCGTGCGACACGTCCTGCTTCGTGCGCGCGAGCGCGGGGCGGCAGATGGGAGGAGCGCCTTTCTCTCTCACGCGCGGGGGGCGGACGGGAGGAGCGCCTTTCTCTCTCTCGCACGGGGGGGCGGACGGGAGGAGCGCCTTTCTCTCTCGCGCGCGCGGGGGGGCAGACGGGAGGAGCGCCTTTCACTCTATCACGCGTGGGGGGGATGGAGGGGACAGGCTCCTTTCTCGCACGTGCGGGGGGGGATGGACGGATGCGCGAGCCGCCGCCGCCACCTCTGGGAGGCTGCCGCTTCGCCGCTCCTTCCTTCGCCTGCGGAAGGAAGGAGGGGGAAGCGGCAGCCTCCCGGAGAAGGCTTCATGCGCGAGCCGCCCTCCCCCGCTCGCGCGAGAAGACTAATGCGAAAAGGGCCATGGATTTCTGAAAAATAAGTCATGCCAGACTAATCTTATCTCTTTTTATGATAGAGTTACTAGCTTGATAGATGAAGGGAATGCTGTGGATGTAGCATATCTCAATTTCAGTAAGGCCTTTGAAAAAGTTCCCCATGACGTTCCTGCAAAGAAGCTAGTAAAATGTGGGCTGGACAGGGCTACTGTCAGGTGGATCTGTAACTGGTTGACTGATCATACCTAAGGGTGCTCACCAATGGCTGCTTTTCATCCAGGAGAGAAGTGACTAGCGGGATGCCACAGGGTTCTGTCCTGAGCCCAGTGCTGTTCAATATCTTCATCAAAAACTTGGATGAAGGAATAGAGGGCATGCTCATCAAATCTGCAGATGACACCAAATTGGGAGGGGTTGCTAATATGCCAGAGGACAGGATCAAAATTCAAAATGACCTGGATAGGTTGGAGAGCTGGGTCAAGGCTAACAAAATGAAATTCAACAGAGAGAAGTGTAAGGTCCTACACTTAGGTAGAAAAAATGGAATACAGAAATATAGGATGGGGGACACGTGGCTGGATAGCAGTACGTGTGAAAACGATCTAGGAGTATTAATAGACCACAAGCTGAACATGAGTCAGCAGTGTGATGCGGCAGCCAAGAAAGCCAATGCAATTCCTGGTTGCATCAATAGGAGTATGGTGTCTAGATTGAGGGAGGTACTGGTACCACTCTACTCTGCTTTGGTTAGACCTCATCTTGAATACTGTGTCCAGTTCGGGGCACTCCAATTCAAGAAGGACATGGTCAAACTGGAGCAAATCCAGAGAAGGGCGACCAAAATGGTGAGAGGCCTGGAAGCCATGTCCTATGAGGATCGACTTAGAGACCTGGGTATGTTTAGTCTGCAGAAGAGAAGGTTAAGAGGGGACGTGATAGCCATGTTTAAATATTTAAAGGGACGCCATGTAGAGGAGGGAGTGGGCTTGTTTTCTGCTGCTCCAGAGACCAGGACAAGGAGCAATGGATTCAAGCTGCAGAAAAGGAGATTCCACCTGAACCTCAGGAAGAACTTCCTGACAGTCAGGGCTGTCCGGCAGTGGAATCTGCTGCCTCGGAGTGTAGTGGAGTCTCCTTCCTTGGAGGTTTTTAAGCAGAGGCTTGATGGCCATCTGTCGGGATTGATTTGAGGGTGTTCCTGCATGGCAGGGGGTTGGACTGGATGGCCTGTGTGATCTCTTCCAACTCTACATTTCTATGATTCTATGATTATGTCATTTTTAGTCCCCCTGGGCATTTCAAGCCCTGCGGAAGCCTTTTAATTTTTTTTTTTTTCCAAAATAGGGAGTGACCAGAGGTTTTTGCCTCCTGAGGACAAAAAAATGGCTGTTGGCAGCCAGATTTGGCCTGCAGACCACATTTTCTCCACCCCTCTGCTAGACTCTAAAAATAGTCTGGTTCTAATTTTTATACTTATCCAACTTTCCTCATTTAAGGAAATGTTCATTTAAAAATCCACGTATCCAAAGAAAACAAGTACAATTTTTTTCTTGAGTAACGGACAATTAAGCTAGCTCTGGAAATGTCAATTCTAATTAAAAAAAGAATTTCATTCTTTTATTTCATTCATATAAACTCCTGTAGATCTTCAACATAAATGTGATTGAATAATTGCATGATGACTTGTAAAATTACTGTGAGATGATTTTATAAAAAATTTTTTTACAGTATATAGAAGAGAATCCATTTCTCTTTGCCCCCATCCCTACTTTCCTTTCAGCAACAGGCAAATACCTTCTGTTTATGTAGGCTTTTAATATAAAAACATTATATTGGGGATGCTTTATTTTTAAAAATGTTTCTATGTCTCTAATATGATTTAATATTGCTTTATATGGTAATTTTAATTGTTTTCAAATTTTCATTGTTCAGTTTTTCTTTCTAATTGTCTCTTTCTAGAAGTCATCTTGCATCCCACTCTGGGAGAAAGATGGCATACAAATGAAATAAATAAAAATAAATAAATATTTTTGTATCCTAGCAACTCACATTATCCAACAAGCCTAAATGATGATACACAGGTAGAATTTTTATTTGCTTTTCAGATTAAACATAACATTACATTTCCAAGAAGTATTGCTTTCAAATTTTCACCAAGTTTGAAATTTGGAATCATTGCTATGTGCTTTAAGAATGTGCCTAGTATGTTCTTCTGTCAGCTGGCAATCTGAGAATATTTAAAATATAATCAATATTTGCATCTCCTGCTAAAAATTCATCTATGTTGCAATGTTTTCCATTTCTACAACTGTATTGCCAATGGCTTTGTGATTTACTAAATAACCTAAAGTTGAAGGATTTCACATTGTGGGTAATAATGCTGTACAAAACTGACAATATGTTATTTAGACATTTTGTCTTAAATCCACTTCATACTAATAGATGGCTTTTGGTGAACCACCTTCTTCAACACTTCTGTTTTTCTCTTTAATAGTCTACCAAATTTCATGAATGTTAATTATTAGCATATGCAGTTCCTTGGCCCTTTTCGCACTAGGCTTTTTACGCGAGCGGGGGCGGGCGGCTTGCGGGAAAAGCCTAGTTCGGGAGCCTGCCGGTTCCCCGCTGGTTCCTTCCGCAGCCGAAGGAACCAGCTGGGAAACGGCACCGTCCCGGAGGCGGCGGCGGCTCGCGAGTCCATCCCCCCCCGCGCGCGCAAGAAAGGAGCCCGTCGCTCCTGGCGTGCGCGGGGGGGCGGGCGCAACTGTCGCTCGCTCCTGGTGTGCGCGGGGGGCTGCTCGCGACAGCCTCCCGCTCGCGCGCGCACGGGGGGCGGGCGCGACTGTCCCTCGCTCCTGGCGCGAGCGACAGTCGCGCCCGCCCCCCGCGCGCGCCAGGAGCGAGCGACAGTCGTGCCCACCCCCCCGCGCGCACGCGCGTGAGCGGGAGGCTGTCGCGAGCAGCCCCCCACCCGTGCGAAGCAGGATGCTCTCGCATCCGCCGCGCTAGCTCCCCGCCCCGCCCCTTCCTTCCGCACGGGCGGAGGGAAGGAGGCGCGACCCGGCCGCCTCCCCGATGCACCGCACTACAGGTGAGTGCGTGTGGGCGCCGGGAGCGTAGCGCGAGCGCGGGGTGATTTTCGCTTGAAAGCGAAAATCAAAAACCCTGCGCTCGCGCCGCTGCAGCCCCGTGAGAGCGCCGGAAGTGGGAGTGTGTCGTGCGGAGCGACGCTCCCACTCCCGCACGGCTCACGGGGCTATTTCGCCCGGGAAAGCCCATGCGAAAAGGGCCCTTGTCTACAAAAGATATGTGTTAGCCAAAGCTAACGGCCAAGCATGATAAAACTACTATCTGGATTGAGACATTAACATTTTTCAGATACTTTATGAGAATTAGAAATATTCCCCTGCATTAAAAACAATCTGAATAACATAGTAATAGTAAAATAGTAAGTAGCAGTAGTATTTTGGGATAGTAGTTTGGGTCTTTGTAAATTCACAGTCAACCGTGATTTAATTAAAAGGCTCAGCAAAAGGAATTACAATAATCTCAGCACAAAAGAAAAGGGAGAGGTTTGTTTGTTTGTTTATTGAATATGTATTCTGCCCTTTGTTCCATAGCAGGACTCAAGGAAACTCATAGTAAAATTAAATTACAGTCTTGCAAGCATCACAGTAACTTGCATTGCAGAAGTTCCTTTCAGATTTTCTATATAATTTGATTACAAAAGTCTTCTTCATCACAACAGTTGATTTCAACACGTGCATTTTGTATTGGGTGATCATTAATTTTACCACAACCGCCACCAGTCCTTCCCACGCAGTCTCGATCTATCACAAGTAAGTTTTCATCTAGAATGAAGTCAAGAGAGAGAAGGGGAGAAAGTGGCCATTCAGTGTTTTTTCTCCTTAAATTGAATAACATGATGTGTTCAAGGCGTACCAAAATCAAATTTATTTGTTCTCATTGTAGGCATGTTTTTTAGCAGGCTACCCATACTGTACTTCCAATTTACAGATGAGATGAATGAAATCTGTTGGTGTAGAGGGATTTAATTGAGGTCTTATGGCCTGAGACCCCCATGCTGCTTGTGGGACACCAGTCAGACAACTTGCAAGATGAATCCAGCCTATATTTCTGCTACCAGTGATAATAGAGTTTATCTTATGGGGTGCCTATATATAACAACATTCATCTTAAGGGTTGTTGCCCTTTAAGAACATAATTTGAATGTGGCTAAAGGTACCTGATTGTGGATCACTCTATTTCATGTGACCAAAGGGGGTGGAAACATGTGCATTGCCAGGACTTCTGTATTATGCATTTTCTTTTCAGTGGCCTGGGAGGGTGGGGTTGTTGTGTTGTGGCATGCCCTCAAGTTGTTTCCAATCTATAGTGACCATTAGGTGAGCCTATCACAGGGTTTTCGTGGCAAGGTTTGTTCAGAGGGGAGTTGCCTTTGATACTGAGAGACTGTGACTTGTCCAAATTCACCCTATGGGTTTTCATGGTCAAGTTAGGATTTGAATCCTGGTTTGCAGAGCCTGAGTCCAATATTCAAACCACTACACCATGTTGGCTCTCAAAGTGTTGATGGGGGGAAAAAAGAGTATATTGCTCAGAAGCCAAAGAGAGTAGGAGTTAATCAGAATTATCTTACCCCTATAGATTCTTACAACACTGCAAGTACTTGTTTCACTGTTAACCTCACAGAAATCAACTCGTTCACAAGGCATATAAGGGTCTGTTGGATTCTGGTTGTGGCACTTTATGCATCTCAAAGCACCTGCTCCAGAAGAGAAATTCCATTGTTATAACACTTGCAAAACAGAGTTTCAACTAATGAACGATATATGCCAGTGAATCATGCATGTTTTGCAACCGTTGTCCCATGAACATTTCCATAAGTCTGCCAGTAAAGAAAGCAAACAGTCAGAGACAACCTAGACCATTTCTGCACTACACTCGTATAGCGCTATTATTCCACTTTCAACATCCTATGGAATTCTGGGGTTTGCAGTTTAGGGAGGGGCTGGTTGGCCCCTCCCTAAACTGCAAACCCCAGGATTCCATAGGATGTTGAAAGTGCAATAATCGTGCTATACAAGTGTAGTGCAGAAATGGCCCTAGATTAAATATTGAAGGGGGATGGTGGGGCAGTAGCAACGTACAGTCATCCCTCAACATTTGCTAGGGTTAGGGGCAGAGGACCCCCGTGAAAGTGGAAAATCTATGAATAACTCCAGGCCCTCCCAAACCATATTTAACACACACAAAAAAGTATGATCACCATATTCAACCCACCATGGATTCCTTTGGAGCATCAGGGATCCTTCCCAAGACAGAAGTGGGTGGTAGGGCTTACTGCCACCTCCATTGCTGCCCAACACCATTTTTAATAGGGACTTACAAGCTTCATTCACAGTATCTCAATCTTATGAGGCTTGCAGTCCCTATTAAAAATGGCATAGGGAGGGAACAGAGCTGACAACAAACAATCCGTGAATAATCAAATCTGCAAACGTGAAATCCGCAAATGTGGAGGGCTGACTTTATTTATTTGGCTCCTACCTTTTCCCCCAAACTGGAGATCATGAAGCTCAAGATGGGTTACAAAAATTAAAACAAATATGGTCAAAAGAACATAAAAAGATGTAGGTAAAAATATTGCAAAGAGCATTTGCAGCAACCATGGGAAGAGGAGTTTGTGATGAAGGTCATGTGTGTTTCGAGTGTAGACCAGGGTTATTCAACCAGGTTTCCTGAGAAAGCTAGAGTTCCATGAGAAGTTACTAAAGGTTTGGGTGAAAAAAATCATAACTGAAAAAAATATATATATTTTTTGAGTTTGCAAAGTTTGCAAAGGTTCCCTGAGACCTGGGTTCTTCCAGGATAAAAATATTGAGAAAGGCTGGTCTAGACTGGCTGTTGTTCCTACTAGCTGCAGGTACTAAATGTTTTATTTTGCTTAAGCCATGAACCTTTTGTACAAACCAAAGTCTCTTGATGTTGACAATTTATCTTCAGTTCATACAGTATTTCCCCCAACCTGCCATTTGCCACAATGAAGGCCAGTCTCTGCAGTACTGGAGGCAGGAATATGTTTCCCTTTTCATCAGGTCCTAGATATATGATTGAGGGGAGCATTGTTAGGTGAGTTGTAGATATGCTTTTTATTCCTTTGGTGGCAATAATTTCTTCCAGTGCAATGTGTTCATAATTATATCTCGGTATGTTCCTCTAACCTTGTAATCCTATATATGTCTGCTGAGAAATATGTCTGTTAAGTTCTATATGACTTGTTCCTGCATAAGTGTACGCAGGACTGGAGGCCGAAACAACCATCCTTGGTATGAAAATAAGGCTAATATTTACATGTGATTTAAAAATGCACAGAACTCAATACACAGAGGAAAAGTAGGCTCTTTGTGTAGGATGGTATCCTCCCGGCATGGGAAAACAAAAGGAGTAGGATCACAACAATGCTTCCGCATGACATCATCACAGTTCTGCCCTTCCTGCATTGCCAATCAGTGTAATTGCGAGGTATATGGAAAAACTCTGTCAATGGTCCCCAATGACACAAGCCTTCTGCTGCAGCAAGCCATGCAGAAGGGCCAGAGGCACGATGACAAACTCTTTTCCCACTGCAACATGGGAAGAAAGTTGGCTGCAGTGAGGAAGGAAGGAAGATCCCTTGCATTTCTTTCCATAGGCAGTCAGCCAGCTGTGGAGGGGAGCATTGGGTACACGCTCCCATCCCAGTAGAACAGGATATTGGCAGGAACTAGTAAGCTGCGGAAATGGCCTAAGTGAACACCCTTCATTATCAGAGCCCAAGCAATCTAATGTGAGGATGGCTAAGAGCTGCCTTGGGGAGTGATTTATGAGTTTATTTATTTAATAGTGTCAGATACTGATATGCCTTCATAACTCCCGAGGACCCTCCTATACATACAGAGTCTCTTAATGGTAAAGATTGGCCCCAGGATCAAGAGACAGCAGGCATCTTCAGTATGCCCAAATATCGTAGACTTAATTCGTCTAATTCACTCATCTGTAACCTTCAAAGGAATGGGAAGTCGCCTTACACTCAGTCAGACCATTGGTCCATTTAACCTGCTGTTGTCATCTCTGATAAAAAAATCAATGGTAGTCCAGTGTGAGGTGTGGTATGATGAGATCATTTTTTTCAAAAGTGGAAGCACAAAGTTTATTAGCTGAAAACTGATGTGGAAGGGTGCAATTAGTATTAAAAATGCTAAGTTCAGGACTCTGTTTTACCCCCAAACTTTCATTATTCATGGCGGCAATATTATTTAGGTCAAGGAGGCAATTGGTTGCTATTTCTTTAACATGGCAGGTCAAAATCCTTGCTGGTCACTTCATGTCACCCAAAGGTGTACTAGAAGATCCAGATATAATTTCAGTGCATCCCAGACTGAAACAAAAAGTAACATTAGTCTATCAAAGGCTAATATGCAGCTTTTCTACAGATACGACATTGAATAATTAGAATAAAAATATGCCAGCTTCTAAAAATGCTTTGAAACTTGTCATCTTTTTAAGCAAATGGGGTTTCTTACCAGAGAGCCTGTAGTGTTGTATTTGTAGGGATCCCACTGAGCTTTATTGTCTGTTTATAAGTTCTTCTGATCCAGTTCCTTGATATGATAACAGTGTTGAACATTACTCTGAATTAGCTTGTTTGTTGTTGTGTCCCTTCAAGTTGTTGTAATTTATTACCACCCAAATCAAGAGTCCTGCAGATTTCTTTATAAGGTATGTTGAGTGGTTCTTACCTCAAATACTTTTTTATACTGACAGGCTTTTTAGAATAACGTTTTTTAAAGAAAGGGTTCTTAATAGGGTGAGGTACTGTTTTGAATAGTACCTTTTCATTGGCTGCAATTCTATAGCATGGTTCATGCCATGTTACTTCAACAATAGCAGAAGCACTATGAAAACCTCCTAGTGAATTGTGAAGATGCCTATCAGGGCACGAGCAAGAGTGTCCTGGTGCACATTTGGCTCTGCCAATGTGCATCAGTACTCCCTGGCTAATGTCTCTGTGTGCATTGTGCTCTACTGATGTGTATTGAAACTCTCTAATCAGTGTCCTGATGTGCATTGGAGTGTCTGTTTGCACATCAGCACCCAATGTACATTGGTCCTGATGCACAGTGGTCCTGATGCACAGTGGTGACATTACTTGCTCCCCTACATTGTAACATCACAGCAGACCTTGGCTAAATATAGTCATAATGAAACTGTTCAGTTCTAACTACCCCAGATATAAATCCACCTAAGTCCTTTACTGAATTCCAGCCAACTGTGTGTTTAAATTGTTCTTAATGTTTCTGATGGTTGAATTCTATTTTAGTGGTGACCTTTTGAATGTTTTAATTATATTGTACTCGTTTTAATTTGTAAGCTGCCTTGAGCACCAATTTGGGTGAAAGGTGGGATAAACATAAAGATGATAAGGGCCATGATAACAATGATGATGACAACAAAAGCAATAAAAATCACCACCACCACCACCACCATCACCACTCTACTTTCTCCAGGTCAGCAGGGACTATTAAGCAAACACATCTAAGAAATTAAGCAAACATATCTAAGAAACCTTTAGGTTGTCTCTAGAATAAACTTCATAGCCCTTTATGAAACTGAGGAATACTTGGCTATGAAAATTGTTTCCCTTGAACCCTGTAAACCAGAGCCATTTCCACATGAAGCTGTTATAGCACTATGATTCCACTTTCAACATCCTATGGAATCCTGGGGTTTGCAGTTTCAGGAGGGGCCAGATGGCCCCTCCCAAAACTGCAAACCCCAGGATTCCATAGGATGTTGAAAGTGGAATCATAGTGCTATAACAGCCTCGTGCAGAAATGGCACAGGAGTGGAAATTAGGCAGCCCTTCAGATTTTGTTGAATCGCAGTTCCCAGAAGACCGAACCAGCAGGACCAAAGGTGAGGAAGACTGGGAGTTGCTGAAAACAGCTGGACAGATTATCAATTTCCACCTCTGATTTAAATATTGGAGCCTCTCTACTGACAGACTCTGCAAAAGTGGTCTGTGGTTTAAATTGTGGGGTTGCTTCATCCCACCAATGTGAGGTGTGCCTCCCTCCAGCTCAGAATATATCTGAAAATCCCAAAAGTGTCTTTACATTCTTAGGGGTGGATACAAAGAAGACAAAGACTGACAAACCAAACACTGATGTTATCATAAAATGAAGCCATTTCTGTGGGCCATATCTACAGAAAGAGATACACTTTACTAAATTTCTGACTCTACTGCTCATGATATTTTGGTCACAATCACCCATTACTATCTGTGTTGAACTCCATACGGAATTTCATACACACAACTGGATTAGCATGGATTATAATGCTTTCAACATTTATTTAGGTTTGTCTCCCTTTTTCTTTTCTACAGAAACAAATGAAAATGAAGCATACATTGCTTCTTTCATTTCTTAAATAAACTCTGACTTCCCATGGGGGAGTATTTTTCTAAAACTACTAGCCTAGTCAGGTCTGCTAAAGACTCGCTGAATCAGAAATCTTTCTTCCAGCCCTGGCCCATGGACCTTACCTCCAGGTGTCAGGTGGAGGAAAGCACAGAACATTAGGAGCAGAATTTGGTCCATAAGGAGCATCTGGAACCAGGAGGAGTCTGTGTGCTACAACAAAGTACTAAAATACAGAGGACAACACACTGACCTTCACTTTCTCACGGCACTTGGGACAAGCTGCCTCCTTTTATCCTCTAGATGAGATGAAGTGGAAGCAACTTAGAGAACGTCTTGCCCTCGTAGGGGAACAATGAGAAATGGCAATAGACCATGAATTCATAAACTACCACACATAACCAAAAATGAAATCGTTTTTGTGTTTCACTCATTACTATCTGGGATGGGAAGCTTCACATGGAAATTGGGAATTGATCTCTGATGGAGAGTAAACATAGGAATCTGCAATGACCATCCTGATTAAAGAATAAAAAGATAATTTTATAGAAATAAAGTGAAAAGGCTTTGTTATAGGGAATCCCCTTTAAAGATAAGAAAGATCTCAGACCAAGAGAAAGGTGAGGTATTAAATAGACATCAACACATACCTTCAGTACTTCACTCCATACAGGAAGACAGCTGAGAAACGACTGTCAGGAAGGATAGTACTGTTTGGTGGGTTTGGAGCTGTACAACAAATTCCTTGCCTTAATTAGTGATAATGAAGCAGAGGAACAGGGAGAACAGAATGGTCTCAGTCCTCAGAAAATATTGGGCAAGGGTGTTTCTGAAGATGGAATGGCACGTATCTGTTTCCTGGAGATGGATATTGATGGTGTGGTAGAAATTCCCAACTGAGGGAAAGAAAAGCCATAATGGGCAAGAGGAGTGCTGTCTCCCAAAGGTATATAACAGGCATATAACAGGGATTGACAAGAATAATCAAGTCCACAGACTATTATCCCTTCTTCTTTCCAGATGAGGAACAAATTATTCTGCAACATATTATGGGGGACAATGGGCTCTGGGTAGGAAGATGAAGGACCTTGGAGCACAGGTTCTTATTTCAATGACCTCATTGTGGGAATCAACTATAAACCCCCAAGCCAAACTGAAGAGTTGGATGATGCTTTCCTAGAACAAATGATCAAACATTCAAAAAAGAGAAGTGCAGTAGTAATGGGAGACTCCAAACAGTCTGATGTTTGTCGGACCTTAAACTGTACCAAGAATATAAGGTCCAGCAAATTCATCGCTAGCCTTGCAGGCAATTTCATTATCTAGAAGATGGAGGAGGCAACAAGGGGGTCATCTGTTTTTGACCTGATCTTAATCAACAGGGATGAACTAGTCAAGAGAGCAGAGGTAGAGGGAACTTTGGCTGGGAATGACCACTTAATTAATTAATCCATCCATCTATCCATTCATTTTATTTACCTCCTGCCTTTTTCCCAGTATAGGACCCAAGACAGCTTACAACGAAGTACAGCTAAAACATATTTGATACAAAAGTTAAAAGATTTTCTCTTCGGATTTGATGTACAGAGAAAAGAGAAAGCCAAACATAATAGGCCCTTTTCTCACGGGGTGCAGAAATCGTGCCGCTACGATCCAGGCGGGTTTTCCCTTAATCCCCACTAACAAGGACCGAAATTTTAGGAGCATTCTCACGGCTCCATAGAGAAAAGACTTAGGCAGCATCAATGCATTCACACAATATTACCATGGCCACTCCCATAGGTGTCCTTTCCCCGTCCTGTCTGGCAGTGATTGGCTGTGCTCAATTTTTAAAAGAAACACTCTGAGCGTCATCACGGACGTCAGTACGCACGTGTGTCCCCTTACATCCTCCAACGAACCCCCCTCCCGTCCCGCACCTTTCTTTGGAGCCACCGTGGAGACATTTCCCCCCCTCTGTCTTTCTGCTTGCTTTCTGCTGTTTTGTGTATGGAGCACGAGCTGCTGACGAACATTGCTGGGGTGCTAATTTCAGCCTTGATAGCAGCACTGGAAAGCACTGGGGGCGGTCTTGTCGCTTCTGCTGGCCACGCCTAAATCCCTCCCTCTCTTCATCCCCCGCACGAATCAGTACACACCGTCGCTTTTTCACGAAAGGACAAGTGCGGATTGGAGGGAAAAAAACACATTTCTTCTGGTTTTTAAAAAGGGTGCGCGAATGCTGGATGGTGGCTCCCCCGCGCGGATTGAGGTGAGAATCAAAAAAATTAAATGCGACCCGGTTCTCTCTAAGGTGAAAAAGGCCCCCGTTCGAGGTCGACCTGGGAAGATTTAATTACCCTGTGAGAAAAGGGCTAATCAGATATGCAGTTTGGACTTTAAGAAAACTGTTTTCAGTAAGCTTGGAGAAATTCTGGGCAAGATCCCATGGTCAGAAATGCTCAGAAGTAAGGGAATACATGACAGATTAGAGTTTCTTAAAGATGTCACCTTGAAGGAACAATTGCAAACATTTCTGATATGGAAGAACAATGGGAGGTGCCTAAAGAAAGGATGGATCTTAAAAAAAAACTTTCAGATGATTTGAAATTTAAAAAGATCTATCTGTCTGTCTGTCTGTCTGTCTGTCTATCTATCTGTCTATCTATCATATATATATATGAAATGGAAGAAGGGGGAAATCACCAAGGACGAATGCAAACAAATACCCACAGAAAGCTGGGAAAGCTAAAACTCAGAACTAACTAAGACTTGCTAGAGGTATTTAAAACAATAAAAAGGAGGTGCTTGGGCTATGTTCAGAGCAAGAGAAAGAACAAGATAAAGCCACTACATGAAGAAGATGATAAGAAACTAACAGGGGACATAGAGAAAGGAGAAAGGAGAACTGTTCAACACGTTCTTTGCTTCAGTCTTCTCCCAAAAAACCCCCAGTGTTCTAACTCATACAAATAAAACAAATTATGGAGTTATGCGACTGTAGTCCAGAATGCGTGAAGAAGCTGCACAGCAATATTTGGTTGGATGACCAACTTTTGAGAGGACTTTAGTTGTGTTGGACTAGATAGTCCTTATCATCCTGCTGGCAGTCTACAGGGTCTCCTCTGGCCATTTCCTTCTGCTAACTATGGGCAATATAGCCTGTCCCAATGTCCTAAATCATTCTGTCCTGTAGTGGAGGATCCTACCTGGTCCTAGAGGTTTCAGGGCCAGGCTCTTTTCTTCATGCTGCTGGCCTCCACTGCTGCAGGCTGGTTTGAAGCACCTGCTGTAAATCCTTTAGGGGATCTGCTTTGCTACAACCTCACTTCTTTCCTTCCCCACTCAAAGTTTGTCTAGCTGCAGCTGTCACCAGAACTGAAAGAAAAGCAGTGGTTAGTGTTCGGAAATACTGAGTCATCAAAATATTTGCTGCTTCGGGAGTTTCTGAATACAATACTACAAGATTTCTCCTTTGTGCCTTTTACTAGTGTGGCTTCTGGCTCTTTATTGCTTATTTAATTCTTCCTGCTTTGTAGCTTTCCCTCTGTTTCCTATTTCTCTTCTCACCTTCTTCATCCTGACCTAAATGGGGGAAACCACAGTAAAATAAAAACAAAAACAAATCTTGGACTGCACTAAATATGGACTGCAATATTGCTGCTTATCATTCTTCTTCAGCTCTGCTCAAGTACTTTATTGTCTTAATTCTTCCTTTCTCTTCCCTCTCTTTTTTCCTTCTCATTTTTCCTACCCTGCAACTCTATCCAGCCTTCCCTTTCTATTCCCACCTTTTGCTTCTCCTGCACCTTGAAACTCCTGCCTACACTCCTCTTTCAAATTCCCAGTCCTTTCTTCTCTATTTTCTCCTAGTGCACCCGAGACCCCTGACTAAACATCTCTTTCTCCTATTCTATCACATCGTCTCCTCTCCTCCACCCACAATTCCTTGTTATTTGTTTTCTTCTTCCCTTCTCTCTCCTTCTTCCAGTCTCCACACTTCCTGTTTGTACCTGTCCTCTCCCTACTTCCCCAATCACTCATTTGTTCCATGTTTCCCTCTCACCTTGTTCCCTGATTCTGACTGTGTTTATCTTTCCCCATCTTCCCCATTTCCTTTGATTAGCTGCATTTATCATCTTCCTTACCCTTTTCTCTCTCTGATTCTCCTACCGCTTTTCTTCTGTTCTCTCCCCAACCCCATCCTTTGCAGAAAGAAAACCTTGGGCTATCACTGTGTTTCCTGGTTTTCAGGGCCTTGGTAAAGTTTATGCATTTTCCCAGATTTTCCTCTGTCACTGGAAGAATTAGAAACATTTCCCATTGAAATAATTGAAACATAGACTTCTGTACATGGTAGTAGCTTTAATTCCTGTGAATGCATGGAATTGCTTCGACAACCATGATTTCAAGATTTCCTCTGGGGAACGAAATTAGGGAAGGAATAACCCAAAGGTAAAAGTACACAGATGTTTAGGCTCCTCTAGCTGCTTCCAGAAGTCCCTACAGATTGTCGTTGCAGAAGTCATCATCTTCACAATAGCTGATATCAACTCTTTTCTTCATTTTTAGGACTTGCTCTGAGGTACCACAGTGATTATTTTTATCAGCCCAGCAGCTTTGTAGAATTAGAGTTAGCTCTCCATCTAGATTAAAATAAAAGGGATGATTCAGTGAAGAATAAACCTTTCAGTGGTTTCCTTCAAATTAACATTAAAGCCCAAGTCCTGTTATTAGTTTCAGCTGTCAATCAATGGAACTGATAGTGGTGTTGACATAGCAGTTTACCATTGATTCAATAAGCCTACATTATTTGGGAGCAATAGCAGGATTCTGGCTATGTCTAGAAGTATAATACTGTTTAGTCTGTGAAACCCATTATATCCTCGAGACATCGCAAAATATAGATATACAAGAATGGAGAAAAATTTGGAAACAACGTCATTAAAAAATTTATCTATAAGAATAAAAGAGAATTATTATAAAATAGTTTGGAAATGGTATTTGACTCCAGTAAAACTAAACCAGATAGATGAGAAATATTCAAGATTATGCTGGAGAGGATGTCAAGAAATCGGTACATATATGCATATGTGGTGGAACTGTAATAAGATAATGGAATTTTGGCTAAAGGTTTTTAAAGAGATAAAAGAGATAATAGGAGTTGAGGTACCAGTATGTCCAAATATAGGGTTGTTGTCTATATATAATAAGGTTGAGTGTACCCAGGCAACGAAGGAATTAATAACAAATTTGTTAACTGCAGCGAGGTTAATAATAGCAAAAAAAATGGAAAACAAATGAAAAACTTCAAATAGAGGAATGGTATAAAGAAGTGTGGAAAATTGCAATTAATGATAAATTAACATGTAGAATTAGATTTATGAAAGGTTTAGTAAAAGGGAATGATTTTGAAGAAATTTGGAAAATATTTTTGGAAAAAGCTTTGATAAGAGATGGTAAAGCTACCCTTTCACAAGAAGAATGGCAATTTTGGAAAATGGATTAAATAAAAAGTTGGCTCTGGGGGGTGGGTTTATTCACCTTTTTTGTGATAATAATGTGGTGTATTGTTTAAATTGGAGTTGAGTTGTTTAATTTTGTAAAACAAAACAAAAAAACAAAAAACAAAAAAACAAAAAGTAAGTTAAAATATAATCGGCTTTGAGGAGTGGGTTTACCTTTAGAGATAGTTTAATATGTTAAGTAATAAGATTATATTTAGTAATAGCATTAGATTAAATTTAAGGGAAAAATATAGAATTAAGAATGATATTACTATAATAATAATGAGTATAATGAGAATAAGAATTAGAGATAGGTAATAAAAATATATAAGTAGTCTGATATAGAATAAGCTGAATAAGTTTTTGATTGTAATTATATAAGAGAGAAATAATAATGTAAGTTTGTTTTTGGTTGAAATTTTTTTTGTTTTACTATTAGTTGTATCACATGGTGCTTTATTTTTGTGTTTGTGTTTTCTTTTCTTTTCTGTATAATCAATAAAAATTAAAAAAAAATTAAAAAAAAGAAAAGAAACCCATTATATCCTCCTATAATAGACTACTTAGAAACTGCCTTATGCTGAGACAGACCATGAGTCCATCTGGTCCCATATTCTCAATACAGGCCCTTTTCGCATGCAGTTTCTGTTGCACGAGGGCCCCTTGAGCGTCGCGTAAATGGGAGCGTCGGTCCATATGACGCACTCCCATTCACGTGACACTCCCGAGCCTAAAGCGGGCCGTGCGTGCATTTTTTTATTTTTGGCTGGGAGCTGAAAATACTGCGTGGTCACACAATGCTCCCGAGGTCTTCACGCACTTACCTGCGTGCGGTGCGTCGGGCTAGCTGGGCTGGTCACGCTTCCTCCCCCAGCACAGCCTACAGTTCCCAGGCTGCACTGTAAAAGGAAGGGGCACAACGTTCGCGCAACGTTCACACAACGGTCGCATGACCAGAAACCCAGCGGAGGAGGAGCGATGCGAGTGCCTCGCGCAAGAGGCTGCTTGCGCAAACGGCACCCCCAACCTCCACAAGCAGGTAACGTGCAAAAAGGGCCACAGACTGGCAATGGCCGTCTAAGTTTTCAGGTAGCAGTCTCTTCAAGTCTACATGGAAATACTGGGAACTGAACTTGGGAGCATTTGAAGGCAAAGCATAGGCTCTACCAATAAATTAAGTCCCTTCTCAGTTTCCCATTAAAGGCAGAGAATAGGAAAAACAGAGTTTATCAATGGCCTGTAGTTTGAGTGGGGTTGGTGAAATCCAACTACTATGTGGTGACGTGCTCCCCTTCCTCAAACTATGTACTGCTTGGAGTAGATTCCACTACTACAGAAGAGTTCTGATCTCAGATTCTTTTATGTAAGACTGCCATGTGCTTCATTAGACCCAAGGCATATAATAGATAGAGCGGATGCAACTTAATTTTATGTCAGGAGTGATGGCGCCCCCCTCTTAAGTTTTATCCTTTGCCATAAAGTTTCCAATGATATACTGCTGTGTCTCTAGATATAAACATTCTCCATCTTTTGCTTCCAGGTTTTCACAGTGCATGATCTCTTTTAATCACTAATACAAGAATGGTAGAACATCTGTGCACAGTTTGTCTGAGGATAATCTTTGGGTATTAGTTGAATTTGTGTTACTGTATATTGCTATTAACTGCAAAACACGAAGACGGCATTACCTGGTGGGACGTAGAAAAGCAAAAGAGAAGTCTGTGAGAGACAGAATATAGAAGGATTACATATTAACATGCTGAGAATTTAAGTACTGGATATTCTGGCCCAAAGTGAGAGGTGCTGCTAGATATGGGCATATGGATCTGAAGCACTAAGTCAATTTCCCAGAGCCCCAAACTTTTCATCTTGCAATTAAGCATAAAGGGGAAAAAAACTTGGGATACCCTGGGCTGTGAAAAAGACAAATAAATGAATACGAAAGCAAATCAAACCTGAACACTCCGGAGAAGCCAAAATGATAAAACTGAGCCTATTGTGTTTTGGATACACTATGATATGATGTCACTCATTGGAAAAGACAATGATGTTGGGCAAAGCAGAAGAGCATAGAGAAAGACAGATAATGTTCCTTGGCTACCTCAGTCTTATCTTCCAATTTCTTTTCCTAGCTTTCCTCTGCTTCTTGCCATGCTGTCCAATCCATTCTCTATTTATTTTATTATATTTTAAATTTCACATGTGGAAATAAAGGTAGTTGATGTATAGGGTAATAGCATGAAAGGGGGTCAATAAATGTTAGGTGAAGATGGAAAAAATAATGTGTGGCAATCCCTTGATTTACCCTACTCTTAATCTTGGAGTAAAAACATCAAAATTTAAGATTTCATTTTGGTGGAAATGTTTTTGAAATGTGTGTTATGCTTTTGCATTTTTATGCCTGTTCATAGACATTGCAAAATAATTATAATGCAAGAGGAATTACTGACAGAATGATTGCTAGGTGGGAGACAAATGAACTGAAGAATTCATTTGCACAACAAATTAATTGCTCAGTTTTACCTCCTGTGAAATTTTTAATAATTCCTTATTTCTACATTTTTGTGGAAGAAGAAGTGCATTAAAGATCTACACAGATTTGTGTCCTGTAGAACCAAGCTCTGAATCTTTTAAGCATCAGCCCCAAGGTATACATTTTTGTTTGCCTGAGCCATGGGAAAGGGTTATGGAATCAAATACATGCCACAAAGCTGAGGGGGTGGGGTGATGTCATCAAATGTTTTCATGCCCAGTGTTTTTTGATATTCATCTCATCCATAGTGGTAATATTATATGAACTCACAAGTGTCTCATGAAAAAAGAGAGCATTATTTTTTCTAGTATGCAGTGCTCCCACCTTATTCTGCTAGACACAAAGAAGATGTTCAGGAAGATGTGTAGTACATGAAAATATGGAAGCTAAAGACCACACCCAAGAGATCTGAAGACAACTGAAGCTCTTACTTGTATAAGATAGTAGCACAGACTCCTTTTTCAGCAGCCATCTCACATGTCTCTGCTGGTTCACATGGACCTGATGCACTAAAGGACTTGCACGAACAGCATTGCACTGCATCTATTCCAAAAGACAAAATCTCAAAAGACAAAATCTTCTGAACCTATGGTGTCTGCTGCCTCTCATGTCTGTGGTAAGTGTGTTTAGGCCAGCTGGTTTTATTCTGAATTTTAAATAACCTCTACAAGGTTTTGAACCTTACTATCAGAATAGATCCAGCAACTTAGATAGCTCCCTTAATATACAAATAAAGGCCCCACCTCCACTGTCATTTCTCCAGCCACCCGTTTCAAACCAAAGTCTCAGCTACAAATCAATCATGCATGCTTTCCCACCATTTTTCATGCAGTTTTCCATCAGTCCAGCAGTAGCAAATAAACTCTCTGCTTAAAGACAATCACCCAGCTCCATTGACTGACCTATTCTGATGTGATTAGATAAAGAATGCAGCCTCTGTGTAGAAACAGAGTGTCATCTGGGCTGAAGATCAAGGATATGAATGGCTAGGTGAAGATTGAACTATGTAGGTAAGCAAAGACTGTGGGTACCATGGGCCCTTTCCACAGCTTATCTTCTTGCAGCAGCATCTAGTGGTGATACTGACAGTGGATCTGCTGGGAAGAGAGTGTGAGAGCAGCACTCTTCTCCACACAGGACCAGCCCTTTGTGAAAGGGAGCATGATGGACATGCTGCTTCCTTCCACAGCGCAGCCAGGTAATTTCTTAGCCTGTGCTAGGGCAGGAAGCACCACTATTGCACTTCCTGCCCTTCTCCAGGACAGAAAAGTGTGAGATGATGGCACAATCATCAGTCATTGATGGTGTAAACCCTTCAATGATTTAACCCACAATGGTGCTGTCTTGGGACAGGAAAGGAGCAGGACCACGACGACATTATGCAGAAACATCGTTGTAGTCCTGTCCTCCTCCCATTTCTACAGTGGGATGGGAGGGTGCTGCAGAAAGGGCCATGGTTTTAAAGTTCTTTGGGATGACAGGCAAGAAGAAAAGAAACTAAGCAATAATTATTCTAGAGATGTGATACTTAAAGAAATAGAGGGAGCAGAGATACATGATTAAAGAGAACAGTGTTTCATGCTAAGCCATGGAAGACATCTAACAGCAGGTGGCATCTGAAGGAATGGATAGAAAGGGGAACGGACATCACAATAGTGCAGTGTAAGTCTCAATAAAAAGATACAATGACATCACTATGACCTTAGTAGTGGGTCAGAGTTGGTCTCAGGATCAAATCAGAAGTGATCAAATCAAATCAAGAACAAATCAGAAGTGAACTGAATATATCAGTTGCACAACTATAGCAATAGCAGTTACATTTCTATACCGCTTATCAGTGCAAAGCACTCCCTAAGCAGTTCACAATGTGTTTAGCTAATTGCCCCCAACAAGTTGGGTACTCATTTTACTGACCTACAGAAGGATGGAAGGTTGAGTCAACCTGGAACCCTGCAGGATCAAATTCACAACATTGTGGCTGTAGTACCAGCATTCAATCACTGCACCACCAGGGTTCAACTGGTGTAAAAGGGAAACTACATCTGTAAGGAAAATTTATGTTTTACACACACACATGCGCACGCACACACCAAATTTTCTACACAGAAAAAATGCTCTCAGATTTTTGCACAAATTTTCTAGAAAGAAATCCCAAAGTGTTAATAGTGACTTCAAATTCTTCATATTCTCACAGAATGAGGGAAAAAAATAATCACAGAAATCATTCATTCTTGCATTAAGTAAAGATTACATCCACTTAGTGTTATCAGAATGCAGAGTGAAGCAGTGTTTTGAAAAGTAAGAAAACGAAGAACCCGCTGTGGTGAAATGAAGGAGAGGGACTGAGGAAGGTAAGATGAAAAAGACATGAAATGAATTTAGGTTTGCAATCCCGTTACCTGGGAAAACATTTGAACTCAGTGACAGTGTGCAGACATGCATAAGATGGCACTGTAAATAGCTCCAAAATATAGTGAATCTGTTTCAGAGTAAATATTCACAAAGTGGAGTCAAACTCCAGTTTCAGCAAGGAGTGATTTAGTTAAGTAATGCATCCTGCAGACACCAGAACCTCCACACCTGAAAGGAAAGCCTCTTGAGTAATCATTATTAGTGATAGATACTGAGAAGGCCGAGAATGGCACTTCTCAACCACTGACAAACTAGCATTAACATAGGACTGGCCATTTATCACACTTTATACATGCAACACCCACTTATTTCAGTGGGCTGTGCATTGAGGAAAACAGTACTCCTGAGTTACTGATTTTTTCTAACTTCTAGTGACAGTGCCCATTCTTCAAGCTGAATTCTGTTCATCAGGTTTCACACATCTGGGACAGAAGAGCCTGTAAAGTATTAGAGTGAGTAGAGTGTGCCAAAACACATGATGACACCGGAACGAGGTAAGGCACGAAAAGGGCATATGAATTCCTATGTCACAGAGGAAGAAGCACTAAACTTCACCCCTTCCAGGAAGCAACTTTATTTTATGCCATTGCTGATGCACACTTAGAAGCAATTTAGAGAATTCTCAGTCCTTATGGGAAAACAAAGATAAAGGCCAATTGGCCATGAAATCATAAACTTCATTTACAAAGTATAACAGAGGCTGTGTCAAAAAACAAGCAAACCCTGTATGTGGTACAATGTCCATATTATTTTTATTGTTGTTGTTGTTTTAATTAACCTGTACTCTACTGACTGTACAGATGTCTCCTTTATATGGCCCTTTTCACACTCCAGTCATGTTACAAAATGGCCTTGGGAGCACTACGAGATTGCAAGGACTGTTCCACATGATGTCCTCGCAATCGTGCAATGCTCCTGAGGCCATTCCATGGCGATCACACAGGTAGGCTGAAATGTAATGATAGAAAAACCAATGCAATAGTTAATGTACATTCAAAATTTATAGAAGAAATGGAACGTGGCAACTCTAAGTTAATTCATACAGGTCAGGCTGAACAATTCTGAGCTCCAGTTGTACCATTTAAGAAAATATAATTTCTCCTTGTCCCTCAAGTTATTGCTTACTGATGTGCATTGAAAATGTTCCCAAGAAAATAAAGAAGCTGTGTGTACCTCGTCTAATGATATTGTGCAATTCTGAATATTACTTTATTGATTTATGGAATTAGATGTTCTGGACTATAGAATGGTTTAAAAAGTGACAGTTAAATTGCCTCTTTTTAAGGGATATAAGGGACTTATATTCCCTTTTTAAGTTGAAAGTATGCCAATAAGGCACTGTTTGAATTTGTCTTCCTGTACCTAATACGGGCAGATCTAAGAGAGTTTTTCTCGTGCAAGCATTCCTTATCAAACCAAGATTTGCCCAAATAATCAAAAGATTTTATTTGGCCTTCCCTAGAATTAAGTTTATGTGTTAAGTCAGCTTGAATCAAGTGGATCAGATCATTGTAGGTCTCTATCAATGTAGCTAAAGAGGCATTCATTAGTATTTTAGATCTGAAGGAACTACTGTATCAGAGGACAACTTTACCTTCATTAAATAATCCAGATCTGAAGACCATTTGATTCCTCTTGTTTGTCCTGGCTCAATTGTATTCACTTTTAAAGATGGTTGCTGAATCACTCTGCTTTCAGTCATTATTGTAAGGACTAGTGGAAGGTGGTCACTTTCAGTTCTGGTGATGACCCCAAAGTGTAGGATTGTATGAAATGCATTCCTTGAAATTAAGCAATAATCTATCGTATTGGATCCACATTGGTTGATAAATGTATATTCACCCAGAATATCTCCCTGCACAGCACCATTTAATAGAAATAAATCTAGTTTATAAGCAAGTTGTGCTAAGCAAAAACTTGAGAAATTTGAAATCTTATCTTTAGAAAACCTGGACGGGAAATACCTATAATCTTTTAACTTGGTAAAGGTTGGGAATTTTGTTTCCAATTTGGTATCACTGTGGCCAGATCTAGCATTTAAGTCCCCAAGAATATAAAAGTAAACCATAAGATGTTTAACAACCAGAGAGAAAATAAAATTTTCAATTTTAACCCAAATATCCTGTATTGAAACTTTAGAACTGAGTGGAGGGATATAAATTGTCATTAAAATTAAAAGATGATAAATGGAAAAGTATCCCCAATGCTAAGTTCTCACATCTCTCTATAGAGATGATCTTTGCTGCTGTATCATTGGAGATCAAAATTGCTGTCCTTTCTTGTGTCACTGGGAAGCTTCTAAAGTTTTTGTGTGTTTGTGGATACTTAGAAGTGGCTGATGTGGCTTATGTCTGGACAAACCAAAAGGTTTAAATGATGGAATACTAAGTATTATTTGGAAACCGAGGCCCTTTCCGCACAAGGTGAGTGAATTCACTCCGTGCCATTACTTACCAGTTCTTCTTGGCTCGAAGCAACGCGGACTTTCCCTTAAGCCCTTCCACAGTGCTCCTCTGTTTGTTCCAGGGCGATGCGGAGCAGTGTGAGGTCTTTAGATTCACACTGGTGAGGCTTACAAAATGGCAGCTTCCATTTGTTTGTGGGTCTGGACCAACTGCTGAAGCTGGCCATACCACAGCCTGCCCTCCACTGATCGCAGGCTCGCACTGGTGCAAATCTGTGCATCTGCACAACTGAGCAGGAACACAATGGCGCACTCTAGAAAATTGAAAGACCTATTTTTTCCGGTCTTCACTTAGCATGCTGGAGGACCACTTGGGGGTGTTTTGGATCGGACTGCGGTGTGGAACTAAGGTCAATAGTCCGAACCTAGTCCGTGACAGGATGCCTTGGCCCGTCTTAACCTCCTCGTGCAGAAAGGGCCTGAACTTCAGCAACTTTATGTATTGTCTGCCACAATTTGAATTTTTAAAATTTCATTTTATTAATTTGTAGAAATTTACATCTTAGCAATACACTGGGTGTTTAAAGGGACATGTCAAATTTTGTGTAATATTGCAAATATCCTCATGTTACTATCTGAGATAGAAATAATACAGAAGAAGAAAAGTGTCACTTATCTTCTTTTGGATGATTTGTCACATTTTCACCCAATGAAGAAGCCGGTGGAGCTTTGAAAGCTTGCATTATGTGTTTTCTGCATTTTGGTCGATAATAAAGGTATTACTCTTTTGTGGATTTCAGATTTTTTTTATGTTACATGGCCAACATTGCTATCCCTGAATGTTTCGTTCGTCAATGATGTTACAGGAAGTAATCAGGGGACAAAGAGGCTTGGACCGCACTTACTAACTTGCTGAGGAAAACAGACAGAAAGTTCTTCTCCTAAAGTGAGTGGGAAAGGAGAGGTTGCCCTATGTTGCAAACTGTGTGAACACTGGGGCAGGAAGGCATTTCTGCCACTACTCACAGTTTCAGTTTCAATTGACCAGTTCTACAAATCCAAAACCCCTAGGAACTGTGGCTTGGCTCACCCCCCCCCAATACTATGCATATTTATTTATTTGTGTATCTATCTATCCATCCATCCATCCATCCATCCATCTACCTACCTACCTATCTACCTACCTACCTAATGGCTGTCCCACCAGGAAAGGAACCCATGGCAGCTCGCTCATGAATCAAAACAAAGAACATGAATTAAAAACTAATAAGGAAAAAGTTTAAAATGAAGCAAAAATGTACCATATTAAAATACTGATACCTAAAAACAATGTAAAATCATTTTAAACAGTGGTCCTTAGCCTTCTCTTTGCAAGGGACCCTCTTTAAATATCCTTTGTTGCCATGGATCCCCCCAGACTTAAGATGCAAAACTCTAAAGTGCATCAAATATTTATTTAAAATTTCTCAGCAAGGGTCTTCAAATTGGGAGAGAAGGGAGGAATAAGTAAAAGTACATTTCCCTCAGAGGTGTGGGAAGGAGAGAGAAGACTTGTCTCCTTCTTCTTCCTTCCAATTTACAGCTGGAATGGACTGAACAGCAATGTGCAGGCCCAGCCTAACTGCCTGACTGCCTTTGCATTGGTTCCTATCAGGTGTCTGCTCCATTGTGAGGAGGAGACAAGCTGAGTAGCCTTCCAGCCTTTTTGAGCCCCCTATGAGAACATCACAGACCCCCAGGGGCCCAAAGACCCCAGGTTAAGAACCAGTTATTTAAAACTGCAATAAAAATAATAAAAAATTCAACATATGCACCCCATTCATGACTTTTCCATGTAGCCACTTTTAGGGCTTTCCCACACTTTGGGAAGAAAACGGGGCAGTCCATTACTCACCAGACTGGCCCGCTCCCCCCCCCGACGACCCATGCTGATCCGGAGCAGCGCGAGCCCACGCTATGCACTCTCCGGGGATGAAAATGGAGGCTTCCAGTTGGTGGAGGCTCTCCACCAACTGGAGAAGCTCACCAGCCGGAAGCCCGCCCCCGGAAGATCTGCAGTCTCACGCTAGCGTGAGCCTGCAAATCTACACTTTTGCGCGGTGATGGACTGGGGTGCGCCGGGCTATTGAAAGTCCTGTTTCAATCGGACTTTCAATAGCACGGTGAACGACCAGTTATGGGCGTTCTGGAGAGGGTTGAAGTCCGGACATATGGTAAGTAGACCGAACTCAGTTTGCCCCCAAATGCAAATGTCCTCCCGGGAGGATGCACCGCCTCGTTTTAAAAACCAAGTGCGGAAAAGCCCTAGTCAGCAAATACTTGTTCAAATAAAAAGGTCTTTACCTGAGGTAAAGGGAGGGAGAAAGCCTCGTTTCCCAAGGCAGACAATTTCATAGCTTGGGACCATCCCCCAAGAAGGTTCTCTCTCATACTCTCACCAAATCTGCCTGTGAAGATGGAAGGTCCAAAAGAAAGCCTTCCCCTGAGAATCTTATAACTTCAGCAGACTCATATTGGGAGATATGGACTTGACAGTCTGGATCTAAGCTGCACAGGACTTTATACATCGCAACAAGCACTTTGAACGGTCCCTGGAAAAGAACCAGTAGCCAATGAAGTCATTTCAATAGGGAAGTAACAATGTTACCTGTAATCAACTCCAGTCAGTGCTCTGGCTGCAACACTTTGGACCTGCTGAAATTTCTGTACTGTTTTCAAAGGCAGCCACACATACTGTGTGTTACCAACAATCCAAATGAGATGTCCTGTGTGTTCTCAAGTCAGCCTCATGTATAAGTCAAGGGCAGGTTTGGAGGACAAAATTCTGAATTTTGATATGACTTGGGGATAAGTTGAGGGCCATTGTGTGGTGAGGGAAAAGCACCAGCTTGGGGAGCAAGCTGAATCTAGCCACTACTGCTATTTTCCTGCCTAGGTATCTGCTCAGAGAGAGGATGGTTCTTTTTTTAATGTAAGAGTTAATACTATACCTTAATTTCTATGTAAAAAGGAACCATCCCTTTCTCTTAGTAGAGTGGTAAAAGGCAAAAGCTTAATCAGCTCCGGGAGAACCTGAAAGAAGCTCCAATCCCCTCTACTTTCTCAGTTTTCCTTTGAGGGCAAGCACCAAAGAGCTACTGCCACTCAGGCATTCCCATCCAGGCATTCAAAAGAGCCAGAAGCTATGCTGTGGCAGAGAGAATAGAAAGGGTCAGTGCTTCTTCTAGGTTCTCCTAGGATCAATTAAGCTTTCACTTTCACCACTCTATTCAGAGCAGAGGATGGCTCCTTGATATAGTACTTACAGTGACCAGGGACTAGCCAACCCAGTTTTTTGGGGTCAATTCTTTGACTAAAATTTCTAGACTAATACATGATTGTATACAGTAATCCAGGTACTTATCACTGTAGCCAGATTTGCCACCTCTAGGAACAGGTGCAATTGGTGCACTAGTTTTAAATGTGTAAATATACCCCAGAACACAGCTGAAACCTTGGCATCAAGGCTCAGGACTGAGTCCAGAAGAACATCCAAGCTATGAACATGAGCTTTTAACTCAAAATTGAAGTGACTGAATGATCCAGTTTGTTGGTTGGTTTGGGGGAGCAGCAGAACAAAGTACAGAGGAACTTCTATCTGTTTTTCCAGCAAAACAACTGCTCCTGTAGGCTTCCAGGAATAGCAAATGACTTCTCCCCCGTCCCTCATTTTTCAGTGATGGCATTGAGAGGGTCTAGGGACCACTGGGACATAAATATGCGCCAGAACCCTTTTGGTGACATATACAGTCATGATGTCCAGTTATGTTTGCACATATTTATTTATTTATTTATTTATTTATTGAATATATAAAACACAACACCAAAAACACACACAGAAAATAATATGAATAACAATAAACACAAAACAAGCATACATTTGTGAAACATCTAAATTCTAACATATAATGCTACTAAATTATCTACCTCATTCTAAACTAAACTATTTTAAAAAAACAAGCAATCTATCTAAACCAAAGAACACATAACTATACATAATTAAAAAGTGGTTCCTGCCCCCACTATCAACAACCCATCATAATCTATAGAAGCACTAGTATAAATTTAAAAGATCACAACATTTAACATTTGTTGCTTAATCTTAATTCAACAATTATAAATGATAAAATAATAATAACTGAAATAGTAAATTAGAATATATGTCTATCCATATGTTTTCTTATAATATAAAAATATTAAAAAATTATAACGTGTCAATAAACTAAAATCATCTATAATTTTGTGCCTATACATCTCTTAATGGTCATTGTGTGCACAGGCATTTGACCCCGTGTTCCATCATCATCCCTCTGCTCTTTATTTGCTGATCTAGTGGCAGGCATCTTTGTGCAAATGCACACATGAACAAACGCACATACATGCACATATTTGTATAATAGCCGGGGAGAATGCGAAGGCAGTCAATAAGCAGTTGGATATTTATTTATTTATTTATTTATTTACTTGTTATATTTGTATGCTACCTTTCTCTCGGGATGGGACTGAAGGTTGCTGCCAACAATAAATTAAAATATTAAAACATTTAAAACTATTAAAAACACTAAAAGCCTATGTTGAGCAGCCAGCCATAGGAAGAAAATTGAACCCTCCTGGACCTCCCAGGGGCTCTCTAGAAACCTCAGATGACAATGTCATCTATTTGCAGCTGACTGCTGAGATAATTCTTGTCTTCCCCGGCCATAGGAAAGGTACCCAGGCACTAAAGAGGAGAGGGATAGGGAAGGATACACTATTTACACTCATCAGTGTGATTGAGGATCCTGACCATAGTTTGCCACCTCTTGTGAGCATTGGTTCAGACCAAAATATAACTAGAAAGGCTGGAGTGCTGTTGGTGCACTAAGCTAGCAGTTCCAGTTTTCCATGGGCTCCAGTTTTCCCTCAATAATGGCAGCAAAGGAAGGCCCACCAACTCTTTTAGCTCCAAGCAACCTCTTTTTCTAATGCTTTATTTCCTTCAAGGCTGCTGCACGACTGCCTCTTTCCTCCTCCTCCCACTCTCTACAGCAGCATATGCTTCCTACACATAGCCCACCAATAGGATTACAGCCACAGATAGACTGAGTCACCACCATTTCAAATTCTTCATGGAACATATACGCACACACTGGTGATATGCCGGTGGCCAATGGGTGAAACCGGCAGATGATGCTATCCTGATTTCCTGTACTCAAGTAGGCCTGAGTAGATTGTTGAATCAGTTTAGTTTATACTGTAAGAATGAACAACTTTCCATCAACTACCAAAAAGCAAAAGTGATGGTATTTGGCAAATCCAAAAAAAATTATAACTGGCTACTTGACGGGAATAAATTGGAACAAGTCCCCTCCTTTAAATATCTTGGTGTGGTCTTTCACTGGACTGGTAATTGGTCCTCACGGGTTCAATCAAGTACCCTGTTAGCTGAAAGAACATTAAATGGATTATTAAGATTCTGTCGCACAAAAGAGGTCAATATGATTCAACCCACTTTAGAACTCTATAGGCTCAGAGTCCTGCCTAAACTGCTGTTTGGAGCACCACTGTGGGCTCTGGCCAATTTAGATATATTAGAGAGAGCACAAAATAAATTTCTGCGCAGACTTGTGGCAGTTCCCATTTCCACAAAATTAGCATTGCTCCGTGCAGAGTTAGGTATAATGCCAATTAAAACAGAGGCTCTTAGATTAGCCCTCCTTTTTTGGTTGAAAATTATTTTTAAGCAGGTATCTGAGCTCCTTTTGATGTCCTTCAAAGAGCCTGGTCCAAATTCATGGATGCATAAAATGCAATTGGTTGTCCTGAATTTGGGGTTCTCTGTTCCTTTTTTTCTGACTCAAGGGTATGATAAAGCAAAATTACTTATAGTCCAAAGACTCAATGATATAGCAGTGCAATCCCAGATGACTGGGATTAAGTCCTGCCAATCTAATACATTTTTTTGTTTCTTACATTCCGCTGAACTCACCCCTTCCTCATTATCTGGTTGATCTTCCAACTTTTAAAATGAAGTTAGCCTTTCTGCATGCTAGATAGAATGTTCTCACACTGGCAATTTGGATGGGCAGGTACAATAATGTTCCTATGAAGGACAGAGTATGTGCTTGCAACTCTGTTTCAACAGAAGATTTAATTCATGTTCTACTTGAGTGCCCTATTTATAATGATCTTAGGAGCAAGTATATTTTTCCTTTATTGAAGTCTTTTAAGTGAAATTCCTCCTTCGCGAAAGTTTGTTTTCTGCTATCTGATACCGTGAAATATGTGTCTTTCAGAACATCTAAATTTTTTGTTAGGGCCTTACAACTACATGCTATAAAGAACAAGGAGGGGTATGGAAAGTGATTCATTTATTGTTGATTATGTATTACATGTAAATTGGCTGGATTATTCTTTCTCATTTTATCTTATTTTATTTTTTTCACTTTTGTGAAATGGCTGGCTGCTAAAATGCAATAAACTTGAACTTGATTGAAACCAAGATATCTGACAAGACACATACATTAAGACTTGTGGGATTTTACGGACAACCCTACATAACAATTACATTAGGAAAAGGAATGAGAAAAGACAACCTAAAAAGAAGGATAGTACAAATGTATATTGGGGTTCTCTTTTATGTTGTTTTCAGCTTGGTCTAGAGATTGTCATTGCAGAAGTCACTGTCATCACAACACTTGTAAGAAACAGTAGTTTCTTCATTCTTAGTTGTAATACCACACAATGGCAGTTTTGCAGCAATGCACTGTCGTACTATTGCACTCAGCTCTCCTTCTAGAATAAAGTCAAAAAGGAGGAGAAATAACGTAGCACTGGATAAAATTAATTATTTCAATTAATTTCAAAAGACTATAGATTACAAAAATCCATGCCATGGCACAAAATTCTTTGAGAAAATGACAGCTAACAACTAGCCATTCATTCAAGATAATGCATCATCTATATATTCATTATCATGTTTACCTGTATGGAATATTGCTATGTTCTTGACCCAGAAATTATTCATTGAAATAAGGCCTCCCCACCCACAGGTATTCTATCATTAAATACCAAAGTCTGAATCATCCAGACTATGGTATGGATGTGAAAGCTGCATAGTGAAGAAAACTGTCAGGAAGAAAACCAATTCATTTGACATGTGGCTTTGGAAAAGAGTTCTACAGATACTATAGACTGGCAAAAGGTCATATGAATCAGTCCTAGAGCAAATCAAGCCTGAATTCTCACTAGGGGCCTAGGTGACTAAAGTAAGTCTGTCATACTTTGTACATATCATAAGATGCTATGACTTATTGGGAAATATGATCATGTTTGGTCAAATGGGAGGCAGAAGCAAAAGAGAGAGACTGCAATGCAGACAGATTGATTCAATCACAGAAACATGGCCCTGAGATTGTAAGACCTGAGCTGAGCTGTGGAAAACCAGGATTCTTGGAAGTCTCCCATTCATTGGGTCACCATAAACTGAAGCTGACTTGAGACCAAATGACAACAACAAATTTCCATCAGTACCGGTAAATCTAAAGAGGGAATCTGGGGAGATGAAATCAGGATGTGGAAGCTAAAGATAGTATGATTATCTCACAAAACTCTTACTTTGTACAACTTTGATAAAAAGGCATGCTGCTTCTGGTTCAGTCACTTCACAGATATCGGTATTACAAATCTGTCGGTCAGGCAGAACAATGCAGTTTCGACACTGGAGACTGTCTCCTTCAGAAGTCAAAAAAGAAACAACTCTATGATTAGAACAACTTTAAACCAGATACTGTATTAAGAATGAATCATATGTAATCTCCTACAATATCTCTGCAGGGCAAAGAAGCTGAGGGAAGAGGGAACACAGCGTGGAAATATTGGCAGATCTCCTACATCTCCTGCTTAGTTACAAATGCATAACTAACTATAATCTCCTGCTTCAACCCTCCAAATTTACCATAACAGCCAGCAGCCACACTGAGGTATGGCTTCTGCTGCTGATTGGAGTGAAGCAGGGTGACATTGCCAGTCTGTCCATAAACAAGCAAGACTGCAATGAGGAATTGCAACGAGGTTCTTTCTTCTCATTGTCACAGCCGTGCTTGCTGGTGGGAGGGGATTGAAAATATCATCCTGCCGTGTCCTAATCACCAGCAGAAGACCATCATCACTTGGTGTGGCTACTGGTTGTCATTTGAGGTAGATTTGAGGGGATATTTATGATCATGGCAATAGTGCCATGACCAAGAATATATAATACAACTGAATATGGAATAGTTATGGATCTGTAATTGAAACATAAAATGCCAGACCCATTTTTTTTTTTTTATGAGAGACCCAAAGTTATCATGGCACAGTTTTTAGAATTCAGATTGTCTGTTTTCCCCTCCTGCAGCAGACACTGAAAGCTTTTGCTTGAGTTGATTTAAAATGTGTTGTTCGAGTTCATGCAAGGTACCTTCCTAAGTATTGGATTATGCTTCACAATGCTGAGAATTGGAATATGGCTGTTGCCTTGAAAAACATGCTCTGTGATCAGTGATGGTGCTGTGCCACATGAAATATCGTGTTTGCTTGCAACTAATCCTCCTTCCCCTTGCTTTTTCAGTTTCGAATTCAGATTTTAAATTAATCCAGATTATTCAAACCTTAACATTTTATCTGTTGCTCAGAACTTAATTAAATTGCTCCAATTCTCCAAGAATGTCAAATAAATCACTACTTTGCACAAAATTTTGG
This sequence comes from Ctenosaura bakeri, assembly GCA_948474755.1. Taxonomy (NCBI): domain Eukaryota; kingdom Metazoa; phylum Chordata; class Lepidosauria; order Squamata; family Iguanidae; genus Ctenosaura; species Ctenosaura bakeri. The sequence continues at coordinate 40,192 of CAOLHI010000274.1, forward strand.
GAAAAAATATATGATATCCTTTCCAAAAACTAAAGTAAAAAAACAAACTAAATTCCTCCCAACATCAGCACTTTTTAACAGGTAGATTTTGTGGCAATTTTTATTGGATCAGTTTTATCATATGTGTCTATTAACTGTTACCAGATCAGCTTAGTATCCGGAACATCTGTAGACATTATCAAGCAGATAATGTATGCCACTGGGCTCACCTTTACTGAAAAATGGCTGGCTGGTCACACCAGGGACATAAGTCTGTCCATACTTAGGATGCTGATGGGAAGAAGGTCCCGGAAAGGCTCTTGGGACCTTCCCACCACCTCATTTCATACCCTCATAGCTGTAAAACCTTGCTACATTTATTGTTATAATTGTCATTATTATAAATAGATAATAAAGTAGAAAACTTTGTTCAAACTGGTGTCTTGCTACTTTCCTCCAAGGGATATGCAGTAATATTTCTCCCTCTGTACATAGACACACAGTTTAGGAGTACCAATGGAACTCAACTTCTTTGTTCTATTTTTCTGATTCATTCAACACTGCAGGGTCAGGCATATCAGTAGAGTCACATTTCAAAATTTGTAACTGTTAGAAGAACTATCCTGGACTGAAATGAAACATGGCCAAATTAGACTCCTTCGGTTACTGTGGTTCCAAAACATCAGAATTTCAAGAGAACGGGCAGAGCATAATGTTCCACCAGTACAGGTCCGGTGGGATACCACTTTTGTCTCCATGGAAAACATGAGATTGTGCCCCAAAAACCATTTAGTATACGATACACATAAGTAGATCAGGATTTTTATTCAAAAATCCTTCTCTCAGTCTTTGTTACTTGAACTTACCTCCAGGTCTCAAATGGAAGAACACCCAGAATACTATGAGAAAAATTTGACCCATGAAGAACATCTTGGCATCAGGAGGATTCTGTGTGTCACCAGAGAGTGTCAAGTCCCAGCAGAAGAAGAATTGATCACAATTCCTTTGAAGCAGTATAAATAAAATGCTTCCTTTTATCCCTTTTAAGACACACATGCACAAGCAACCTGGAGAACGTCCTGAACTCATGAGGCAACAAATGGAAAGACCAATGCTCTGTGAAATCACAAATTGCCCGCCCATGAACAAAGCAACAACTACTACCCATAAATAAATACTTAAGAGTTTGGTCACTGTTTTGACCACGGATAGTCAGATTTCCATTTCACAGTCCCTATGAGCATAGGATGCAGGGGAGAAGGGGCCACATAGCAGGGGTTTTTGATTTGGACTGTTTCTGGACAACAACAAAACAACATACGATGAAAAATGTTGGCTCTGACTAAAGGCAGGTCAAAACATTTTTGTACTGTCAGGCTTTTAAAAACTGACCAGGGTTGGGCATTTAATACTGTGTGGTTCTGTTCTTAAGGTTAGTATAGTCTTTTAATGAATTTTAATATTTTTAATGTGTAGTGTTTTAACTTTATACATTGTTTCTTTTTTAAATCTTATAGTTTTATAAATGTTTTGCATTATTTTTAATTTGTACTCTTTTAAATACCTTGTTAGCTACTTTGAGTCCCATTATCAGAAGAAAGATGGGATATAAATGAATAATAATAATACAAGAAGAAGGAGGATGTGGGGGAGTAGGGGAAGAAACAGCAGCAGAGGTGGGAGGAGGAAGAAGAAGAAGCAGCAGCAGCTGTAAGGGCAGTGCTAGCTCTTTGTTTAAATTTTACACAGTGTTTACACTGTGATCAGTCAGCTGTCTATGGAAAGCCTACTATGTTCATGACATGTTCTGGAGTACCAGAAGCAAAGGAAAAAGATGTGAGGCTTAAAGCCTACCATCTCAGGTGAACAAAGACTCCAGTTCAGGAAGACTTTAGTTCATGAACTCCACAAGGGAATTTTGCAGCTATGTGAACCCAGAGTAGTGAGGCCAGTGTGCCCTTCAAGCTGAAATATGAGACGCAAAATAGAAAGGTAGTCATAGGCCATTTCCAGAAAAACCTTTCAACATCCTGTGGAATTCTGGGGTTTGTAGTTTACTGAGGCCAAAGAGCTCTCTGGCTGAGAATTCTAAATGCCCCTCCCTAAACTGCAAACCCCAGGATTCTGTAGGATGTTGAAAGTGGAATAATAGCACTATAACAGTACAGTCTGGAAATGGCCATAGTTGCCCATTTTCAGATGGCATGAGGAAGAAGCCTTAAAGGCAGGTACCTGCATTCTGCAGCCTTGAAAACTCCCAACTAAAATTATAAAACTTAAAAGCCCACTTCTTAATCCGCCATGTTTACTGTGAAATCACATGGAACACAAACTCAAAAGCCTAATAATGATTTTAAAATGTTTTATCGCTATGAACCTCTAAGTTGGTTTTCTTTAAGAAGAGTAGGACTGATACACTCATAGAAGAAAGGTAATCATTAAGTAATTACATTTAGCATACTGTTTGTTTTAACTCTTTAGGAATATATGTTTATTTTGTTTGTTTATGCACTGGTGTTTGAAATTAGGATAAGTTTCTCTTTTATGCTTTCATGGTAAAACAATAGAAATTTTATTCTTTTGTTACAAAATTGTTAGAAACTTGTTTGAAATAGTTGGTTTAAGGTTATTATTTGGCTAGTCAATGTCAAGTATATTGCCTTTGCTATGAGTTGGTACTGGTAAGGATTGTTCTGAAATTCTTTTTAATAATAACAATAATAATAATATTTATTTATATCCCGCCTCTCCCAACGGATCAAGGCGGTACTACAACAGTACATCAAATACATTAAAAGCAATTAAAACATAACCCATCCTCCCCACTCACCAACCCATCTAAAAACCCCTAAAACTCATTAACTATTAAGAACAAGAGGTTTTTTTTATGACCAAACTCTTGAAATAAAGACAAAGTTGTTATCCCGGATCAAGTGCTTATCAGCATTGTATCAAGAATGAACGTGTGGTATGGATTTCTATGACCTTTTGAGGATCTGAAAGGAAGATTTCAAAGATGCATCTGGGGAGACAGAAAAATAATAAAACTTTTGATCTGACAATAAATTCAGACAAACCAATTTTTAAACAACATAAAGTTTTAATGAGGGAGGAAAATCAATGAAAGTGCAGGGGGAAACTTCATAAGAAGTTGGGGCTATAGAAGTTGGGGAGTTTCTGTAAGAGAAACTCATGTCTCACTGCACCTCACCTCTTTCTTTTCTCTTTGCTCCTTCCTTCTCCCTACTATTTCCACTGGGATTTGGAATTTCTCTTTTAAGATGAGAGAAAGGTTTCATTTGTAATGTTTCAATCTTGTTGAAATATGCAGCTGTTTTGTATAAGCTTAACAGGAAAAAGTTTTAAGCAATAAAACTTCTTAGAGATAATCACTATAATTGGATATTTTTAACCTCTTACTTTATCTGTGATCTTACTTTCAGTTCCTAATTTTTGCTCAGATTTCAGAGGTGTTTTATACAATGTTCAGACATAATGGGGAAGGTGAAAGGAAAAAAATGGCTTCATTCCACCAACTCCTCCCATGCCTCCCTTTCCAAAGAATCCAAGGAGAGTAGCTGACATGGAGCAGATGTTTACTATACTAAAAGGTATGTCCTTACAATGCAATAAGCGGAAACCACTTGTGCCATCTATGCAATCTTTGGTTTCTTCTGCTAAGGAAATTTAAGGTTCAGTGCCTGCATTGGTAACCTGTATACAGAGCAATGAACAGAAGACCAAGGCCCTGGAAGACAGGGTTACAGCTCATGAAATGGCTATGAATGCTTCCGATAGCCTGCATTATCTGCCTGAATTTATCAGCTAGACTTTCTTATCCAGTGTGCTAACATATGGATCATTGGCCTGAGAGGCTTGGAAGCTAGTATTCATGTAACTGAATTTTCGAATAAATTTCTGTGTGAATTGTTGGCTTTGCCTTCTGATTTTCATCTAGAAATCATGAGAACTTATTGAATTCCTAAACAATGCTAGACAACAGGGATGGGCGCCGGCGCGGGCCAGCTGCCACACGGGGAGTGGGGCTTCCCGGCAGCTCCGCTTCGCTGACCCAGGCCCTAGAGGAGCGGCAGCGGTGGGAGCGGCAGCGACAGCAGCCCCAGCCCAGACAGCAGCAGCTGTTGCTGCAGCAGCAGCAGGAGCAGCCACCTCAGCCACGGCCAAGGCGGGGGGCTGCTACTGCACCTCCTCGGGGACCTGCAGCAACGGCGGAGCGTCCAAACTTGCCCCCTTGCCCCCACCGCCCCACAACCTCCTCACGGTTGCCCAGCTCAAGCTCCTGCCCATGAACGATCAGATCCAGGAGCTGCAGACCATCATCTGGGACAAAACAGCTAGCAGAGGTGACTTCGTATTTTCAGTAGATTGCTTGATCAGACTTGTGGTTGAAGAGTGATTAAATCAGCTGCCATACACAGAATCAAATATGTACAAATATGAAGGGGTGAAATTTGAAAAGGGAACCTGTGGAGTCAGCATAATGCGAAGTGGAGAGGCAATGGAACAGGGTTTGCGTTACTGCTGCAGATCCATCCGAATAGGGAAGATCCTGATTCAGAGCGATGAAGAGACTCAAAGAGCCAAAGTGTACTATGCAAAGTTTCCACCAGATATCTACAGGAAAAAAGTTCTTCTCATGTACCCCATGCTAAGCACTGGCAACACTGTGATTGAGGCTCTCAAGGTTCTTATAGAACACAGAGTTCAGCCCAAGGTCATAATCCTGTTGAGTCTGTTCTCCACACCCCATGGTGCCAAATCAGTAACCCAGGAATTCCCAGATATCACAATCCTAACAACAGAAGTTCATCTTGTTGCACCCACACATTTTGGACAGAAGTATTTTGGAAGGGACTGAAGTACTTAATGAGTTTGTGTTTTGTTACAGTATGATATTGCTAGACCATTTTTCTATGTTTTATAATTTGAAGTGGAGGCACCAATGGGCATATTTAACTTCTTTTTTTTTTGCCAAAGGTGAAAATATTTGACCTAGGCTAATTTTCTTTTTTATTTAAAAGATGAAATGTTTGGTCTTATGTCCATTTTTATTTTAATAAAATAGTTGAGAGCAATGAAGCACATTGAGGCTACAACTGACTTTTAATGACACGAAAGGAAATTGCTGCACTCATAGTCCCTTCTATTTGTTCTTTCATAGCCAGCTTAAGTGGCTGCTTGCAACTGTAAAAAAAAAGGAAAAAAAAAAAACAATGCTAGACAACAGTTTGCGTTTACTCCAGTTGTTGTTCAGTTTCTTCCTGTGGCTACTAGAAGTTCTCTGCTTCAAATTGCTAGGCAATGGGGAGAACTCCAGTGGAAATCAGATAAAGTGATGGTTTTTTCTTGACTTTACAAAGGTGATAAGTGATTAGAAGATCACAATTTATCAAAGCAAGAATGCTCGCAAGGCAATTAAATTGAAGTATTACATGAAGGGAGAGTCACTGTGGTGTAGTGGTTTGAGCATTGGACTACAACCCTGGAGACAAGAGGAAACCCACTAGGTGACTTTGGATACATCACATATCCTCAGTCCCAGAAAACCCCATGATATGTTCACCTTAGGGTTGCTCTTAAGTCAGAAAGAACTAAGGCACACAAAAGCAACAACAATTACATCAAGTGTCCAGTTATATTCTGTCTTTGTGGATGAGAAATTAAAGAAATTTCAACTGGCTGAAGCAATAGAATCTTTTTTTGACTGGGCTTAAAATCAGGTCCAAGGCTCAATCCCAGGCCCAGCTTCAGGATTCTACATCCAAAGTTTGATAAAGCCTTTCTACAGCCAAGCTGATGTCATTATTTATGGAACCAGCCTCAACATAACAGCTGTCAACCCATTCTAACCTCAGATGTCAGCCTCAGACATCAGTCTGATGTGTGTCAGTTTCAATCTACAGATCAATCTTTTTTTTTCTTCTCTCTTTCTCTCTTTTCCTTTTTTCTTTGCTTCCCCCCCATCTATTTTATTTACTCTTCTCCATTTTCTTTCATTCTTTGTCTGTTTTATTCATTTTATCATATTCTTTTAATTCAGCCTTTATTAGAATTCCATTTATTTTATCTATTCTATTTTTTTTTCCTCTTTCTGTTGAAGCTGTTCTATGAGAAAAATTAATTAACAGAAGAGGGAACAGTGGAGCAATGGATCATTCATTTTCTGTATCTTTTTTATTTTATTAACTTATATGTGATTTTATATTGTTTTTCATACCATAGGCTGTATAAGCAGTAAAGTTATGGTTTATGGAATTAATAACTACAGATCACAACTTAGGAACTATATGCTATTTTATGCAAGCTTTTTTTTAAAAAAATCCAATTCTGTAATATTGGAAATAATGGCTCTGATGTAGATGCTATAATGTACTGGTGGTTTAATGGTTAATGTAATTTCATGGAATGTCAAAGGGCTGTAAGATGTAAGGGGAGGAAAATGAATGGTTTCTAAGTTAAAAGAATTTAAGGCAGACATGGCATTCCTACAAGAAATCCATCTGATGACAGAGAATGGGAACATCCTTTAGGAAAATTGTATTGCTGAGGTCTATGTTATAAATGTTTCTAGACTGTGTAAAGGTATGGTATTCCTAATCCACAAACTACTAGTTTAGTACAGTAGCAATAATGTCCAGATGGATTTTTTTTAAAAAAGAATTACTTGTAAGATATTTTGAAAAACTGATTGTTTTGATTAATGTTTATGAGCCTAATAGTGATGAACGAGATGTGTTTCATAATTGTTTTAGTAACCTTGTTGACTCAGAATACAATAATCTGATTGTTGGTGGTAATGAAATTTTGGATCCTTTGCTATACAGAAATACACCTCCGTTAAAGACACAGTCCATGGTGATAGCTACTTCACAGTCATATATGAATGAACACAGTTTAATTGATGTATGAAAAACTATCCACTCGGGAGATACCTCTCTGGTTCATCATAATTGTTTCTGCTTAGAGTATTTCTTAATTTTTTACTCCTTTGTTTAGTAATATAAACACATTCAAAACTGAATCCTTGATAATATCAGACCATACTCTGGTTTGTCTAGGAATGCATTTTTCTAATTATCCTAAACCTTTTAGTCTGTCGTAGTTTAATGTTTTGCTTCTCAATAATGAAAAGTATAGGGTTCAAATGTCAGCAGACCCAATGGAATATTTTAAAATGAAAGAAGTCTTTGCAAGTTCATATGCTATTGAATGAGAAGCATGTAAAGCTTACATTCAGAGTAGAATTATTGCTTATTCTTCGTATAAAAAAAGACTTAAATAAAAAAAGGAATTATTGAACAAGCAGTAAAAGCTCTGGCATCTCAATTTGCTGTTTCTTCATCTGAGCAACTTTATCAAGAAATATGAAAGTTAAACATGAATTGAATAATATTTCTACGTTTCTAATGCTACATGTCAGTTAGAAGTATATGCATAAAAGGTACTAGAATGTGTTACTTAGGAATCCAAAAAAGTTACTAGGGAGAATTGAAGAAATTTCTAGTTAAATAGATGATATGTATGTAGATCGATTGTTTATGTATATACGTACCTATTTTATTAATCCATTTAAATTCTGTTATTACAGTTGAAAATGTTGAGAATACATTGATATCTGTACAAATCATAGTATTATTATATAACTGTTTAGCACTATTTCTGTATATATATGTGTGTATGTGTATGTATATGTGTGTGTATGTATATGTGTGTGTGTGTATATATATATATACTTTTTCTGCTTTCTTTTTCTTTAATTAATAAAAAATAAATTTAAAAAACATGAATTGAATAATATTTCTCACAATACATGGAACAGGCTTTGACATGTTTATTGCAAGCATGTTGGGAAAATGGGTTAGATCTCAATGAGATTCTGGCACATTGCCTTAAGCATCAATAGCAATGCAATACTTCAGCAATTTCCTTTCAATAAATTTTATGATTGCTTTACTTTTGAGTGTGCTGCTGGTTTAAGGATCATTGTCCCTGCTCATTGGAGCTATATACCAAGAGTGGTTTAGAAAAAGACCTAGAATTCTCAGAGGTGTAGAGAATTTCAAAGGAATTCAGGTGCAGGCTGTGACAAAGCACAACTCTTTTCCATTGCCATGGAATACATTTGTGGCAAAAGTTCCAGTTTCTAGGATTCACTTTCTCATGGCCAGCCCTGTGTTCCCATGTCCAGTCTGTAGGGTAATAATAGAAGCACTCCCAATTAGAGTGATGGTTCTAATCAAAGGAAACCCAAGTAAACACTCTTAAGGCTAACTGGGATCTACATAGATTCCAGAAATCCACCTCAAAGGAACAAGTAAAGTCCAGAGCTCTCAAAACATCCACTACTGGTTTTGAAACACTGGTAACAGTATGGAATTGCAACATATTTAATAGAAATTAGGAAATGAAGGAAAAATTCATTTAGGGGGGAGAGAATTTTTACTTGGGAAAGCAAAAACCCCTTGTAGCTATACCCTTGTTTTATAGACATCATTTTCCCTTCAAGGTATGGGAGGTGGCTAACACAATACTCTTCCTATCTATTTTATCTTCAGAACAATCCTGTAAGGAAAGATAGTCTGAGAATCAGTGACTGATTCAAAATCGCTTATTAGTATTCAAAGACAGCTTAATAGTTAATTGTTAATCTCTATCAGAATACAAAGGGATTTTGCAGCACCTTTGAGATTAATGGTGAGAAAGATGTTTGCAGCATAAGCTGTCTTGGACTCAGTCAATTCTATCAGATGCATGGAGTGAAGCACCTATGGACAGACATTTATACCAATGACTCAGTGAGTGGGGAGTGTGAATAGTAATAGAAATTCAAAACCTGTAGATATGATGATGGGTAATAAGTTGAGTTTCCAAAGATAACTGGGAGACAAAGGTGAGAGACAGAATCTACCCACAACCCAGATGAGTAGATAATCATATGAACAGTGGAGGGAGCTTTTGAATGGTGTATTAGTATGGGTTCAGAACCAGAAAAGGAGATTAATAAAGTAGGTGTGAGAACCTAGTTGTGGCTAGGAAATCATTGTCTCTGTCAAGCAACTGTCACTAAGCTCACCAAGTGAGTTTTCTGCTGTGTGACTTTTAGAATTTGGTTCTCTTGAGCCTCAGTCCAGAACTCTAAATGCTACACCATACTGCCTGCAAAGAAAGAGTCTCAAATGAACATTCAACCCCTGTCTTCTCAATATCTTAAAAAATCTCTGCATTAGAACAATCATGATGGGAAAGCCTAAAGGGTGTCAGTACAGCACCAGTGTTTTCCACTTATTCAGAATTAAGCTGATAAAACAGTCCTTGTCATCTTCAATTTAGCCTATCCTTCTTTGCCTCCTGTCCTCTCCCCTGCCCCCACACACCTTTCCTTAATCTGTCCCCAGGAAAGGAGACTGCAAGGAACTCAGTTCAGACAGACTCTGAAGAAGTAGGATACAAATAAATACATTATCCACTTGGTAGTAAAGTGAACACATCTCTTGCATTCCCACATTGTTTGGTTTTATTTGAGTCTGATATTGGTGCCAGTCTACACTACAGAACTGAACAGATTCTGCCCTCAGTCCCTTTTGGGGGAACCTTGGGAACTGTAGTTCAGAAGACTACACTAGAATTCCATAGCAGAGAACCTACATCCCTTAACAAACTACAAATCCCTTGGAATTCATTGGGATGCAGCCATGACAAGTAAATGTTATCAAACTGGTAATAATTGTGCTTTGTGGATATAGTCAAGAAACTGACTAAACAGTCGATGTAGTTGTTAATTGCCTCAAGTCAGCTTCTATTTATGGTGATGTTATCCATGGGAGACTTCCAAGACACCCTGTCATCAACAGCCCTATTCAGGTCCTTCAGACTCAGGGTTGTAGCTTCCCTGATTGAGTCTATTCAATTGTAATCTGGTCTTTCTCTTTTCTTACTGTCTCTCATTTGACCAAGCATTATTATCTTTTCTAATGAGTCATATAATCTCATGCTATCAACAAAATACAATAGCCTCAGTTTGCTCATTTTGGTTTCTAAAGAGAGGTTAGGTTTGATTTCTTCTCCGTGTATATGCCTTCAAGGCATCCATTGACCCCAAGAACTTCATAGGGTTATCCTAGGTGTGGAATTGCTCTGCCCCCCCGCCCTTTTGTCGTTTTGGCAGTCCATGGTATCTGTAGAACTCCCCCCCCAGTACTTCAGATGAGTTGATGCTCTTCCTGTCAACTGCCTTCACTGTCCATATTTCACATACATATATAGAAATTGGATATACGGTGGCATGGACAAACCTGCCTTTGGTATTCAGCTTAGCCTATTGGTTATTGTCAAAAAGGATAATTTCCCCCCCTTTCCATATTAGGATTAAGCTTCCAAAAAATTGTATTGCTTTTAGCTATAAGGCACTGGTGCAAATACCACGTTAGCATTAACTGTCTGATTTCTCCCTTATCCCTATCTATCTATTCATGTACTGTTTTATTGTGTTACACAGCTAAGAACTGAAGCTGGAAGGATCTCTTTCTTGTGTTGATGGCAATCAGAGCTTGCACCCGAGTGTTTTTCTGCCTGTGGCACATTATGAGATGATGCTCAATTGATTTTTCAAAGCAATATTGCACTAATTGCAAGCCTGTGGAGATTTATAATTGATTTAAATGCCACAAAAATAAGCTTGCAGCTGTATGGGTAAGCATATAAATAGCGGCAGCAGGAAGGCAGGAGCCATTTAAAAGCACAGTATAACTGTGAGCGGCTTCCTTTTCTAAAGATTTATCTTTTTAATATATTCCTCTTTTCAACTTGGATATATTTACCAGGACAGGACTAAATGGACTTTCAAGAAGTGTAGTTTCTTTCACGTACGCCTATGTGCTTTGCAAAATGTAGCCATAATATCAAGTAACATGAACTGTAGTTTTAGGTTATATTATCTCAAATACAAGTAGCACTTTTTAGCCCCAGGTAACTATATTAAAGTACATAAAATATCTGTATCTAGAGAGATACAAAATTCTTCCTGTAGTATTTGGTCTGCTCTGTGATAACTCACAAATTCAGATCAGCCTTTGATATCATCTGTTGATAGGCTGTATCAACAAAACAAAGTTAGTAAGACTATAAAAGTACGGTAAGCATTTGTTAATTCAATAAAATATTATGGCTTTCCTGACTTTCGAACTAACTTGCAAGATGATTTTTTGCTCCTGCCATGGGCAAGTTCAAAACACACAAGAATAATAAATAATAAATGAGGAATGGAAAAGCTGAAGAAGGCTGGCATCACCAGAATGAGAAATCTTGCAAAGAAATCATAAATTCATTCCCTTATATACCTGCATATAAGTACTGTTCTATTATCTGTGTATAAGAGGAATATATGAGCCTACTTGGGGGGCAACCCAAGATTTTAAAAATTACAATGTAGTATTTTTTTTAAAAAAAAAAAAACCCTAAAAAAAGGCAACTCTAGGCAGGGAAAACCCCACTACAATGGCAGAAAAAATATAGTTCAACAGAAATCACATTTCTTGTCAATTGCTGGTTAAAGCTGATGCAAGATTTTTCACTGAGACATGCATGAGCTGCCTTTATAGGGCAGCTGTACTAATGACAGGGTCAGAACAACTCATAAGAGAGGTTCAATGTGAACTCTGTAGAATTACAAAAAAATGCAAGATCTTGCATTGAGAAGAGATAACATAACTGTATGCCCATGGAGTTATGCCTTGGTTTGGCTAGGCTACCTTGTTGAATTGTGATTTTGCAGAACCAAATGCACACTGTGCATTGCTCCAACACACACATAACTCCGCATTGTAATCTTCAAGTGAATACAGATGTTACACAATGGTTAAAAATGTTACAACTGTATGCATAAAGCAATGCATATATGTACAAAACACCAACAGGATGCTACCCCCCTCCCCACGCACACATTTCTGGCCATTTCTGCACAGGGTGAGGAAATCACCCCATGCCACTACTTACCGGGTCTTATGGTTCCCTGGTCCGGTCCAGGCTGCTCTGGAGCAGTGCGTGCTCGTCACTCCACACTGCTCCGGCATTGAAAATGGCGGCTTCCGGCTGGTCGAGGGTCTCAACCAACCGCTGAAGCTCACCAGCCTAAAGCCCCCCCCCAGTAGATTGCAGGCTCGCGTTGGTGAGAGCCTGCAAATCTGCACAAGGGAGCAGGCTCGCACTGGCGCACTCCGTGCTTTTGAAAAACCGAAAGAAACAGGTTTTTCAAAAGCACTCTGGATGACCACTTGGGGCCATTCCGGAGCGGGCTGAGGTGCGGATCTACGTTAAATAGTCTGTGCCCAGTCTGCTCCCAGGTGCAGACGTCCTCCCTGGAGGTCAGACTGCACCATTTCAAATACCCCGTGCGGAAATGGCCTTTGTTTGAAAAAGTGGAGAAAGGCATATTCAATTGATTTTTAAAAGAATTACAGGAATATCTCAGAATCCACTAACAAAGAAACTCCTTTTTACAAAGTCATTTTAGAGAAAGCCAGCCCAACTTCTTTTTATTGTCTTCTATCTAGCTGGAAGGCTTCCGTCCAACAGCATTGGGAGGCTGTTGAAGGAATCATAGAATCATAGGCCCTTTCCTCACAAGGCGAGGGAATCGCTCCATGACGTTACCTACCGCTTCTTCTGGGGTATGAAGCAACATGGACTGTCCCTGAAGCCCTTCCGCAGGCCTCCTCTTTGGTCCAGGGCGAATCGGAGCAGTGCGAGGTCTGTAGATCTGCACTGCTCTGGCTTCCAAAATGGCGGCTTCCAGCTTCCAAAATGGCAGCTTCCGGCTTCCAAAATAGCAGCTTCTGGCTTCCAAAATGACAGCTTCCAGTTGGTCGTGGGTCCCAATCAACTGCTGAAGCTTGCCACACCTAAAGCCCGCCCTCCGCAGATCGCAGGCTCACATTGGTGCAAGCCTGCAAATCTGCACAAGGTAGCAGGAGCACAATGGCATGTTCCAGGAAAATGAAGACCTGTTTTTTCTGGTCTTTCAAAAACACACTGGAGGACCACTTGGGGTCATTTTGGAATGGAGTAAGGTGCAGATCTCCAGTAAGTAGTCCGCTCCTAGTCTGCTCCAAGGTGCAGACGACCTTTGTGAGAGGACACACTGCCCCATTCTAATTGCCTGGTGAGGAAAGATCCATAGAATCATAGAGTTGGAAGAGACCATAGGGGCCATCAAGTACAACCCCTGCCATGCAGGAACACACATCAAAGCACTCCCGACAGATGGCCATCCAGCCTCTGCTTAAAAACCTCCAAAGAAGGAGACTCCACCACACTCCCAGGCAGAATATTCCACTGCTGAACAGCTCTGACCGTCAGGAAGTTCTTCTTGAAGTTTAAGTGGAATCTCTTTTCCAGCGGTTTTGAGTTCATTGCTCCTTGTCCTAGTCTCTGGAGCAGCAGAAAATAAGCCTACTCCCTCCTCAATATGACATCCCTTCAAATATTTAAACATGGCTATCATGTCCCCTCTTAAACTTCTCTTCTGCAAACTAAACATACCCAGGCCCCTAAGCTGCTCCTCACAGGGCATGGCTTCCAGACTCTTCACCAATTTGGTCGCCCTCCTCTGGACATGCTCCAGCTTGTCAATATCCTTCTTGAAATGAGGTGCCCCTAACTGGACACATTATTCCAGATCAGGTCTAACCAAAACAGAATAGAGTGGCACCATTACTTCCCTTGATCTAGACACCATAATTTTATTGATGCAACCAAGAACCATGTTGGTTTTCTCAGGAGAACTGAGAAAGACAGGCTTTCAGTTTTGGGTTGCAGCAGTCTATTTGCAATAAACAATGAGATCAAGCTTTACCTGGGAAAGAATTAGATTCTGCTCCTAGGGATCCTACTGTATCTGTGCATGCTTACATACAACAGACAGGGTAAACAGCACTCTCCAGAATGATTTACTGAATACATGTGGAAACCAAAACAGAAAGAAAAGAGGAAAGTAGAATAGCCTGCCTCATGAGCTATCCTGGCATGTTGAAAAAGCATAGATCTATAGCTTTCACATGGAAATCCTAAGGAAAATGGAAGGCATTCAAAGAAAAAAAATCCTCCTGGGATACATTTTGGAAGAAGCTTTCAGGTGGTCCCTAGAAGATTAAAAATATTTTTGTTACTCATAAAAGTCTTACCAGACCTGGTTGATTCACATGCACATAATATTGATTTAGAATAAAAAGTTTGCTAAAACAGGTTAAACTGCTCTTCTTTTTTGTGGTGTAGGAACAAATCTACCTTGTTAACTGAGGTATACCTGTAATGAAAAGTAACATATCATGATCTGAATGTGTATGAGAGAGAGGAAGAGAGAACAGAATGGAATAGATCTATGACTGAACATAGAGGAAATTAAATGGACTAGAAATAGAGAAAGATCCATCCATCCTTCTTTGCAAACACAATTCTTCAAATCAAAAAGTTTTTTTTCAAATCTTGAAATATAGGTATACAAGGTCCTGAAGATCATCTTCTGACTAATAAGCCAAAGCATTTTCCAGTCTTGCTACTGTAGTTGCAAACTCCCAATTAATAATTAGTCAATAACACCTGGATCATAATAAAAGGGTTCTTTATTTTGTTTGTGCAAGCAGGGGAGTAGCTGTGCTCACTCACCTAAGACAAACCACTCCAAAGAAATGGCTGCATGCGGGCAGCTATATACCCTGCTAAGCATGATTACAGAAGCAAAAAATGCTAGTTAATTTGCTAATCCAAATACATGCATATAGCAACTCTGTCATGAATATATTATTATATCAGCATTCCACATGTCCAGATAGGTGGACCCAAATTATAACACCAGATCCTACACTGGGGGTGTGCAAGTTAATATTGTATTAAAGCATAATGACCTAGAGGTAACTTTAAGTCATGGATATTTGCTTCCCCTTCTGAACAATCTGGTGTATGCTGACTCTCATAACTACAATGTTTCAAGATGAACAGACACAGATGGTTTCTTATACCTGCAATTCTATTTTCAGTTAGCTTCTACAGATTCCCATTATTCCAATTTCAAGATGTAACTTTTATCAAAGTCAATGTCTGTCTGCATTCTAAAAAGATGGCACACTCCCCAGGACTAGAATAAAAAGCTGGATTTAGCATAAGTTTTCAGAGAGTATTTGACTGTATTATCCATCCTGTTTTAACTACAACTAAACAGATTTCTCATCACAAAATTCACATTTTTATTTCACACCATCACTACGGTGATCAGGGATGCATCTCTGATGGCCAACATATTCTTGAGGCAATATAGAAAGTGTGAAACAGTTGAGCTGGTACACAGAGAATTATTTTTTGAAAAAGTGAACTACAACTAGAGCTGCCCATCATTTCAGTGGGACAGTATTAAATTTTTTTTAATTAGAACATCTTTCATGCTCAGATCCATCTTAAGTAGAAGAGAAACAAAAAAACAGAAGTAGAATAAGTTTGCATGAGCAATTCTTTATCTTTTAAGGATGTGTGTGTAAGCCACTGAACACGTACATGTGTAATTGTTACTAGGATTGCGGCATATGTATTTTTTTTCCCTCTGCCATCACTTCATTTAGTAATTGTACACATTTCCAGTTTATAGTGATCCTAACCTATTATGGGTTTTCTTGGCAAGATTTGTTCAGAGGGAAGTTGCCTTCCTCTGAGGCTAAGAAAGTGTGACTTGCCCAAGGTCACCCAGTGGGTTTTTTTGACTGAGGGGAGATCTGAGCCCTGTTCTCTAGGACTGTAATGCGACCACTACACCATACTAGCTCTCTACCACCACCTGCTCTTTTTAAATAAATGAAATGTAGATTTCTGAACAAGAGAGCTTTTCTTTTATTTTATGGAACACATGGTTCCAAAATCAATGAGATTGAGGAAAGAGATTAGAAAGAAGACACTTCCAAAGGAAATAGCCCACAGATCTTCAAATGCATTGAGCCTCTTCAGATGACTTTCAGACTCATCTATGTTTATTCATTGCAAAAGTCACTGCCGCTGCAACAGTGGATTTCAACTCGGATGTTAGCTCCTAGCTCAACCGTGGTACCACAGGATTGTTCTCCCTTTGGCCAACAATCTTGTATTTTCAGACCTAGCTCTTCATCTAGGATGAAATCAGGAGAAGGAAAAAAGAAAAAAAATCAAATTACATCCCTGAGTTTTTTGTCTAAAAATTAATTAACATTAAATATCCCAAGTGTTTTTCAGTGCAATCTCATTACATGCTTCTTTAATAGGCAGATAATATTCCAGTTTTACAGAGCAGATGATGAAAGTAGAGGATTTTCATTCAATGGGTCATTGGACCCTTGAGCCACACATCATGTAGGATGGTTCCAACTATTCCTTTTACAATCTGTAAATACTGGTCTCCACTAGAGATTGATGCCTGCAATATTAGTGGGTTATAATCTAGGCTTTCAAAGCATTGTTCATAGGGTTAAGCCTTATCCCCAAAATAGGTTCAGCTTTGGATACAGGGGACAAATAACTACCCTGTTGCCATACCATCACTGGTTACATTTCTTTTTCTGGGAACATTCAAAGTGCTGCTTGTGGCCAATAAGCCTTATACGGCTTGGCCTTATCTGAAATATCTTTCTCCCTTATATGAGCCAGCCTGAGTTTTGTGATCTTTGGGGAAGTGCTTTTTATTATTGTTGTTGTCCCAAGATCATCAGAAGACGATTGGGTGAGGGCACATCAAAGGCCTTGGATGCTAGGATACTTCCAAAGGATTTGGTTGCTTCTAAAGTATTATGGAGGTCGCTTCTCTGCTCTGCTATAAGCATGGAATGACCTTTTTATTAAGACCTGTCTCTGTTCTAAACCAGCATCTGACACCAGTAATGGAACAGATGCGGGAAAATAAACTAGAACTTAATCCAGGCAAGACAGAGGTTCTTCTGGTGAGATGAAAAGCAGCTTAGGGGACAGTGATTCAATTTGATAGGAAGAGTTGTGTTTGGTAGGTAG
Source organism: Ctenosaura bakeri (assembly GCA_948474755.1). Taxonomy (NCBI): domain Eukaryota; kingdom Metazoa; phylum Chordata; class Lepidosauria; order Squamata; family Iguanidae; genus Ctenosaura; species Ctenosaura bakeri. The sequence continues at coordinate 57,205 of CAOLHI010000274.1, forward strand.
CATTATATTCCTCCAAAGAATCAGGTTGCCAGTTTGGGTGTGATCCTGGACTCAGCCTTAAACCATGAGGCTCAGGTTTATGTGGTGGCCATGAGTCCTTTTGCACACTTAAAGACAATGCACTAATTGTGCCTATTCCTGGTGATGTCTAAACTAGCCATGATGACACATCCCTTAGTAACATCCCATTCGGATTGTTGTAACGTACTCTACATGGGGCTGCTTTTGAAGAGTGTTCAGAAACTTCCATTGGTACAAAGTGCTGCAGCCAGTGTGTTACCTGGAGCTGGTGACAAAGATAATACAAATCCCCTACTCCAACCACTTGACTGACTGATGGTTTGCTTCTGGGCACAGTTCAAGTGGTGTTCATGACCTATAAAATCCTACACAACTTAAGTCCAAGCTACCTGGCAGTTTATGTTTTTGTGACCCCAGACAGACTCTGAGATCCTCAGGAGAGGCTGTTCTTTCAGTCTAATCACCAATGTTAGATGATGTTTATGTTATTTTGTGTTAAAATTGGTTAAAAAATAATAAAACATATTTAAAAAGTTAATGACTTTTGGCTTTGGCTTTTAATTGGTTGCTGAAGGGAGCCCTGGTGGCGCAGTAGTTAAATGCCAGTACTGCAAGCCACAAGGTTGTGAGTTCGATCCTGCCTGGCTCCAAGGTTGACTCAGCCTTCCATCCTTTCGCAGGTCAGTAAAATGAGTACCCAGCTTGTTGGGGGCATATATAGAAATGTTTCGAAATACATGCTATCTGTAAGTTGTTCACCGCCTCGATCCATATGGAGAGGCGGGATACAAATAAATAAATAAATAAAAATAAAATCATCTCTTAAAAGGGCTGGAAGTATAGTACCTTCATTGTAATTGCTAGGGTTTAAATGCATTCAGATTGCTTTAAAATAGCATTATTATTATTATTTTTAAAAAGGATAGTGTAGTTATCTTTTTAAAACTGTTTTCACTGATATGATTCATTTTAAGTTCTTTTTTTATTATTATTATTTATGTTGTGAGCCCCATATTAGGTCCTGTAATTAAAGAAAGACGAGACAATCAATCAATCAGCCTGATTGCTCCTTTATAATTTCAACTAAAACTAAGAGGATGTTCCCTGCCCTCCTAACATTGGCCATTTCTGGACTACACTGTTATAGGGCTATTATTCCACTTTCAACATCCTATGGAATTCTGGGGTTTGTAGTTTACTGAGGCCAAAGAACTCTCTGGCTGAGAATTCTAAATGCCCCTCCTTAAACTACAAACCCTAGGATCCCTAGGATGTTGAAAGTGGAATAACAGCACTATAACACTGTAGTCCAGAAATAGCCACAGTTGCCCATTTGCAGATGGCATGAGGAAGAACCTTTAAAGATTAGGCACCTGCACTGAAAACTAGGCCAGGTTGAAGCAGGTTCCAAAAGGCTCCTGTCCCCATGATGCATGTCTGCCATCTGAGATTCAGCCTACCTACATACAGAGAGTGCATCATGCAGAAATTGGCCACCAAGTGACAAATCAGATACAGTATCTATGATCATAAGAACTATGTGGAGCGGTTGTGATCTATATTGGCAGAGGGGCTACCTGTACCAATGAAATCATGGATCATAAACCTATTTGACCTACTTCAGGCATTAAACCCAACAAAAGGAAGCTTTGTGGAGGAGATGTGACGCTTGTAGGAGCCAGCAGTGCAGGCCCATAATAACATCAAGACAGATAAGAGGGGGAGAAAAGAACCCTGCAGTTCAGGAAAACTATCTTACTCTTATAGAATTTGACTGAAGCACAGGTTGCTGTTTCAGTAGTGACTTCACAGGACAACAGTGGATCACATGGTGATGATGGATCATTGTTCGTACATACTCGACACTGGAGAGCATCTGCTGCAGAAGGAAAATTATAACTATGTTATATCAGAATCTCAGCTAAAAATGGATGCTGCCTGCTTTGCAAGCACTTTGCAGGCAGTTTGACCTAAATGCATGCATTTCAAAATCCAGGCAGTCCAAGTAAAATGTTATATGTTTGTAAACACAACTGTGGAGAGAAGCTGAGTGACCATGGGTACATATTTAAAATCCATATCAAGGCTACTTTTCTCTTTCTGTTGCAGGTATCTCAAGGCTCTGCATTGCCTACAATTGGGATTTGGAGGTTTCTTCTTTCAAGATTTTTAATTATGGATAATGAGAGGAGACACATTTGGTCTATATGCCAAATGTTGAGGAGCGCTGTGGACCTGCAACATGCAGCCCTTTCTTGCTCCAGTATGTTCAAAGCTTTGTTTACAGGCATAGCTTGTACAAGGACTGAAATGCTCCCAAAATTATACCTGAAGAATTTATTGATTTGTTTATCTGCTTTTATTTAATTAATTTATATCCTGCTTTTTTCCTCCAAAGTTAAAGATACCAGCAAGAGCTTCAGCTATGTAATAACTTTTTGTGTAGGCCTCTCCTCTAGTGCACAACAGGTAGAACCTGTCCTCCCTTTTCAAATGCAAGATATAAAGCATTATAACATTTTTATAAGGTGTGGAATTGCAGGTAATATTGTTAGTTGAGCTTTGAACAATACTGAGATATTATTTCAAGCATTATTTTATTAGGCATGGAAAAGTCTGCTTTGTTCCTTTTGAGGTAATGGTTCCTGCTCCATAAGCATTGTGTGTGTGTATCTTAAGTATTGCTCTGCAAGCAGTTAGACTTGGACTAGACAATTTGGATTGGACTCAAGCTGAATTTGATCATTCCAAAGTGTTCTAAGTGAGGAAAGATTGGTCCAAAGTGATTCAGACTGATTTGAATGATAAAAGGAAGCCATACAATGCTCTCTCCAAAATGCTGTAAAACAACAACATAAAAGGAAAATGTTAGGACAGGGACAGAAGTAGGGAAAAGAGAGGGAGAGGAGAGAAGTCGGACCTTGCTCATTTATCACTCTAATTTCCAATATTTGGCAAAATTTTCAGCAACTCTCTCCAATTACTGTTCTCTGCTACAGGGGGGGAATGATGGTGAAGGAGTATTCCTTTCCTGTTTTTCAAGTTCTCTGTTAGCAGGTATAACATTTTCCGAAATCATTACCTGGCATCCTGTTCAGCAGTTATGATATTGTATGTTGGGCTTACAATACCCTAACTGCTGGGAAATCATATTTATGCTTATGAATGACTAAATGTGAATGTAACCTCAGAACCAAAAGGGCCAAAAGGCCCCTCCCTAAACTGAAGACCCCAGGATTCCATAGGATGTTGAAAGTGGAATAATAGCACTGTAACAGTCTAGTGTGGAAATGGCCTGTGACTTGCCCAAGGTCACTCAATGGGTTTCTATGATAGAACAGGAATTCAAACCCTGGTCTCCAGAGTCATAGGCCATTTCCACACTCCAGTTATAGTGCTATTATTCTACTTTCAACATCCTGTGGAATTCTGGGGTTTGTAGTTTACTGAGGCCAAAGAGCTCTCTGGCTGAGAATTCTAAATGCCCCTCCCTAAACTACAAACCCCAGGATTCCATAGGATGTTGACAGTGAAATAATAGCACTATAACAGTGTAGTCCGGAAATGGCCATAATCCAATGCTCAAACCATTATGCCCTGCTTGCTCTCACGGGCATACCAGGCAGTGGCATTTCCTTTGTCTTGCAACACACACAAACACTTCAGCAGTGGTTCTTAAGGTTACATTTAATTTAATTTCAATCTATTCTGTTTAAAATATGTTTTGCTTTTTAAAATGTTTTTCTTCCGTGCTGTCAGTACACTGGGCCCTTTCCACACGCAGGTGGGGAAACGGGGAAAGCCACGCTAAAACGTGGGCTTACTTCATTCCGTCACCGCGCGGAGCAGAGCATTTCGCTGCTCTACACGCAGCAGCGTCCCACGGCATCCTTGGCGCCCGGCAGCACCCAAAATGGCAGATTTTGACTGGCGGAGCCTCTCCACCAATTGGAGAAGCTCACCAGCCGGAAATCCCGCCCCCTGCTCGATCTGCAGGGACGCCCTTTCGCACGTCCGTAAATCCATACGGGCACTGCGACGGGGCTGCATGGGGCCGGACACCCCGTGCCTTTGAAAAACCACATAAAATATGTGGTTTTTCAAAAGCACGTGGCACCGCCACTTGCAGGCGCCCGACTGCGGATTGGGGTGTGGAATTACTCGAGAGTAATCCACCCCAATTTGCATAACAGTGTAGATGACCTCCATGGAGGTTGATCTACACCATTTTTTTAACCCCATGTGGAAAGGGCCCAAGTGTGTTAGTTACACATTGAAAAGTAAGTTTTACTACACAAGCAGCATGCACTGTGCAGAAAAGCAGTACATATTACAAACTTTACATATATTAAAGCAAATTAAAATAATTAGAACACACACACACACACACCAATAGCCCTCATAGATTTCCTTGTCTACAACTTGTCATAGCTAATTCCATTTAAAGGTGCTACCACATCTCAAAATTTCATGCACTGATCTCAAAGGCCATTTCCGCACTAGCCTGTTACAGCGCGAATCATCGCGCTATAACAGGCTACTGCGGAAATGGCCAAATAGAATGTGAACACACACACGCACAGAGCCGTTTTCATTTTCCTAATAGGTGAGAAGTTCAAAAATTCAGATTTCAGATTTTGATTCGAATCTGGTTCAAAACAGAGACTGGAATGTTAGGTCAGAAAATTAATTTTTACATGCTAAACATTAGAAACTGAGAGGCAAAATCACTGTCATTACCAGAAATAATTTAAATCATTTCATTTGATGTACTGAAGCTGATTAATTTTCAAAAACAGGATTTACAGAGAATGGCATAGAGTGTGCTGACTCTGACCTCTAGGGGAGAATATCATTATTGATTCCTTCGAAAGTAGTTCTTTTGTCCTTTCAAAGTTGCCTTTCCCCATCTTGGATCTCTCTCCCTCTCCCATGGATTACAAAACCCATAGTATGATGGGGATTATTAGTGGAAGTCCAAGAAGTATAGAAACTATCAAGTTGAGAAAAGCTATCCTAAACCATTGGAATTTATCCTTCAACCTGTCTTACTTTTAAGCCAGCTGTATCTAAAACTGTGGAGCCTGGCTGGAAGCTGAGGCTGGCTTATAACTATAAATTTAAAAAGCTTTACAGGACAGAGAAAAACAAATTTCAACCTAACAACAACAAAACCATCAGATTCTCACATCCCTAGTACAGATCAGTGGAAATTTCATTCCATTCTTTTTCGATAGAAAAATTTAAAAAAATCCACTATTTGCTTCATAAAGAGAATGGAAAGAATTTGCTATCTTCAGATGTCAAGGGCGAGAGAAACTGACTGATCGGTTCACCCACCTAAACTGACTCTCTCTTACTCAGAATGACCACTTTCCCCTAATTTTTCCATTGTGGTCTGTGTCAAATTTCTGCCAATGGAACTGCTTTGAACTTGCTTTGTGTGTGTGAGCCTAGATCCAAAAACCTTTCTTCTTGTCAATGGAACTTACCTCCAGCTGTGAGGAGAAAGAAGGCACAGCTTGCAAAGAGCAGGGTTTGACTGGTACAGGCCATCTCAGAATAATCAGGTTTCTTTGTTTCAGGGCAGAAATCTTAAAGTCATGGAGGAAGAAACAATTGCTTCCAGCCAGGTCGGCAAGCTTCATCCTTTTATTCCCTTGATGATGTGCATCTGTCCTTAGATGGGGGCGTGGAGAGAAAAAATGGGCCATGAAATCACAAACTTGCCACACATGGACAAACCATGACTATGATTATAGCAGAAGAAATGATTGAAACTATGATAAGAGGAAGCCATTAAGATGTGGAACCTGAGAGAATGCACAACCTCTGATCTTTGACAGATGAAAACAGGGACACATTTGGCCAAGCAACATCAGAGTGTGGTCAAGATGGCAAAAGTTATTAATGAGGAAGAACACAAAACTAGGAAAAGCTACAGCAGTTTGTTTTTATCTGAACCTACTGGGGAGGATGAGATTCTGTATCCTCCTTTCCTCTCCCTCCTTCTGAGTTAAGTGAGTGGAAACTACTTTTGCACTTTGAACTCAGTTTGAAGCAATCGAAGTAAGGCAAGGATGGAAGGATAAAGTGGGAGTGGAGACGACGGAAATGGGGGCATTTTTATAGCAGCTGAAAATGTGGGATGATGGAGGATTATTTGCAACTATCCCTGACAAATCAGGACAGTTGGAGGATGTGAGAGTTGCTTATATGCAGCAATAACATGAAAGCTAGTAAAAAAAAATTCTTTTTGAACTATAAAAACCAATTTTATTAAAGCTTTGGGCCTTCATTTATTTTAAATGTACTTCTGCAATTTAAATTGCTGTAGACTTTTAACTTGTTTAAGTTGTTGTCATGTTTAACATGCTTTTATTCTGTTTAAACAATTTTATAGATTTAATTTCGATTTTTTTATTTTTACTGTTTCATCTGTATATAGGACTGGAATCGCATGATAAAGGTCAGGATACAAATATTTTAATAAATTAATAAAGTCCCCAAATCCCTTAGCCATTATCTCCTGTCCAAAAGTTTCTGGAAGTTGTAGTCTTGTAGTCTAAAAATGAAGTGGAGGGGACTTTCTTTCCCCTGTAACTCTGTTCCAAGCTCTCAATGAAATGTACTTGGAAGAATTTTCAATTACAAAATATAATAGTAATTCTACATGGTTTTATAGTGAGGAATATAGATTCAGCACTCAGCAGTGGGATGTGGCAGCCAAGAAAGCCAGTGCGATTCTTGGTTGCATCAATAGAAGTATGAAGTCTAGATCAAGAAAAGAAATAATATCACTCTATTCTGCTTTGGTCAGAACTCATTTGGAATACTGTGTCCAGTTCTGGACACCTCATTTCAAGAAGGATATTGACAAGCTGGAATATGTCCAGAGGAGGGTGACCAAAATGATGAAGGTTCTGGAAGCCATGCCCTATGAAGAACGGTTTAGGGAGCTGGGTATGTTTAGTCTGCAGAAGAGAAAGTTAAGAGGAGACATGATAGCCATGTTTAAATATTTGAAAGGATTTCATATCAAACAGGGAATGGGTTTGTTTTCCACTGCTCCAGAGACTAGGACAAGGAACAATGGATTCAAGCTGCTGGAAAAGAAATTCCACCTGAACCTCAGGAAGAACTTTCTGATGGTCAGAGCTGTTTGGCAGTGGAATGTGCTGCCTCGGAGTTTGGTAGAGTCTCCTTCTTTGGATGTTTTTAAACAGAGGTTGGATGGCCATCTTTTTCTTTTCTTTTTTTAACAACAATAGCCTTTATTTCAGTCAACAGATCACTAGAAAAATACATCTTAAAACAGAATATGAAATCCAGTATATATAAATACTATCAGGGTTAGTGATAAAAACTGAGGTCAAATAATTAACTGACTCTATATTTAAAAAGCCATGAAAACCAATTTGCAAAACCAATTGTGGAGTCAAATCATAAGACCAATTCATAACACTAGTTTTTAAATTTAGTTCATAAAACCAATTCATAAAACTAATTCATAGAAATCAATTTATATAGGTATGAGAAACTAATTTGAGACCGCTTAGGGGCAACCTATAAAATAGAAGTGTTTTAACCGCTGGACATATCTGGTTGTACTGTGTGTGCCATGGTCTGGTGGTTGACATAGCCGCAAAAATAAACTTTGCAACTGTTTCTGTTATGATTTTATCAGAATCTCCTAGTAAGTATACCAGGTACCAGTTTAATGATCTACCTGGGAACTTGGATAGGAAAGGTGTAATTAGTCACAGTCTCTCATCCTTATAATAGGTACAGGAGAGAAGAACATGAGTCAAAGACTCTACACAACTCTCTCCACAGGGACAAACACGGTCTTTATAGGGGATTCCCCAGAAACGACCCTATAATATGGCAGAGGGGGTTACATTGAATCATGCTTTTGCAAATGCAACTTGATATTTAGAGATGATCAGATTTTGTATTTAGAGATGATCAGATTTTGTAGATATTGAGCTCCCACCTCAAGATCAAACTGCAGTCCTGAGCTAGTTGGGGAACAAGTTGTACTAGCAATAGAAACAGAATATTGCCTGTTAACATCTTTAATATGTTGGGCCAAAATCATCTGCACTTTCTTCGGGTCTTGTGTAGCAAGGAAGTTATTAGACAGGCCCAATCTTTGCAGTTTTTCGCTAATATTTTTGGACCAGCGGGTGGTATAAGTGTCATTCATAACCAGATAAGAATAGCCAGACTCAGGACCTGTATAAAAAAGTTTCAACCAGTATCTTAAAGCCCAGCTCCAGGCAGTACATTCAATTGAGGGGCAACCAATTTCAACCTGTAAAACAGCTGATGGCATGCAGTTTGGTACCCCAAACAACTTCTGCAGGAAGGCTGAAAAAACCCTTCCCAGCACTGGGGAGAAACCTAGAATCCATACTGGTATGCCAAACAGCAGTTGTGGTATCACCGTAGCTTGAGAATAATTTTCCAGGACCTCTTGCGTATCAGGGGTTGTAAGTGCTTGATTTTTAAATCCCATGCACTGCGTTGAGTTCAAAGTTGTTGAAATCTCACTATGTAAATGTTCTGACCACTGCAGCTTTTTCTGACCCACAACCACTATTGGATTAGTAAAATAAGATTGTTTCTGTAAATGAATATTAGGAAAAACCTCAAAAGTAATAGCAAGTGGTAAATGGTCACTTTCAAGATGATTAGCTACAGCGAATTTGCCTATAAGATTAAAAAGAGGATCTGAAACTAATACGTAATCAATGGTACTGCTCCCTTTTGTTGGTATATACATATATTCTCCATTTGAGTCGAGAAGTGGGTTACCATTGTGTATTCTCAGAGCGAGTCAACCTACCATTTAAGCAAGGCATATGCCTGTATGATTAATCCCAAAGTCTTTAGAGTGTCTATCGCCATTAACAACATAATCCTCAATTTCATTAAAACACCATGCACTGGAGGAGAAACGAGCGTTATTATTGTGCCCAATTCTGGGAAATGTAACCGCTATTGCTAACTGCTGCTATTGCAATAAGGTCTAGTCTGTGTGGAATGCATTCCTAGGCCACAACAATTCTGTTGAGTTGCACCAAGTGGCAGACATTGCTTCGATCCCCCAACAATGTCATCCATGTGAATGACTACGCAAGAGGCTATAGCTCGTCTTTTGGCAACTGACTGCCCATTGGCTGCAGCAGTAAGTTAGGACCTTTTCATGTTTTTTGTGGCATGATGTTGGATCTGCAGAATGTGAATGCAACAGTTTTATCAGCAAGCTTTGGAAGCTGTAGTGTTTGGGCAGCTGTGGTGCAGAATGAAAGAGTTAAAGTTCAGTAATGATTGCCAAAGACAGTCAGTGTCGGGAGTCCTCCATGTTTTATTGTTTTAGGATAGCAGTAGACTGAGGAAATAGTGATAGTAGGCTGTTAGCTATTCCCAGGCGCCAACCATTCCTTCTGGCTGGAATTTCAAAGGAACCGTTTGGCATGATGACGTTCGTTCTTTTACAACTATCTTAGGAGAAACTGTCTGTTAAAGTGTAAGGTGGGGGGAAAACGTTCCATTTTCAGCTTTAACGTCTGAAGACAGCATCCCTTACTATGTTACAATAAATCTTCTATTAAGTTTGTTGATCCGTGTAAGAGTGAATCTGTTCCTGACAGAAAGCTCGAGAATCCTTTCAAAAAATGCACCAATTGATGGACCAGTCGATTACTGAAGAAGAGCAAGAATCTGCAGAATCTGATGGAGCTACAGAAACTGAAGTGCCCCTGGATACCAAGACAAAATTGCGCCTGACCGAGGCTATGGAAACCCCCACAAGCGGCCAAACCTGGGTCTGGGGAGAAAAGCCACATACGTCGTTGAGACAACGCAGAAGGGCTGCTAGATGGGATACATCAGCAAAAGACCTATCTCTTTTGGAGGAGATAAAGCAAATGGAAACCGAACTGGAAAGAAAAGATGAGGAGATACTCGAACTCAAGACCATGCTACGCGAGATGCGCATCCGTCCCTCGCAGACAGGGAGATCACCAGGAGGAGAACCACGAGCGGCTGTCTCGGCGGCAGGCACCCCTGGTCCGCCCCAGCAACCAACAGGGCACACGCCAGCGCCACTGTTACTCAGAAATGTGGGAGACCTGAAAGCGACCTTCAACGGGAAGGGGGAGAAACTCTCCTTTTTTTTGACTATGGCAAACAATTTCATGATTGATCACGGCCATCTATTTCGGGATGATGCGGCCCGAATTCGATACCTAAGCCAGAGGATGAAAGGACTGGCAGCAGACTGGGTAGCGAACCTATATGATTCCCGCGCCCCCGAAACTGAAAATCTGCAGCTCTTCATGAACCATCTGCGGGAACGCTTTGAAGACCCCCATTTATTGGAAAACACCAAATATCAACTGAAACGAATGAAACAAGGCAGGAACGATGTGGGGACGTATTCCCGTGAATTTAGAAACCTGGCCACCAAAGTCCCGTGGAGTGATGAAATTCTAATTGAGTTATACAAAGATGGACTAAATCCTGATATTCTACACGGGTGCTTAATGCAGGCCAATCCACAGACCCTGCTAGGTTGGGTCAGACTAGCTACTGAAATGGAAGGCATAACCCAGACTGTTCAGCTGAACCGACAAAGACAAGACGTGCCAAAACGACAACCTCGCGGTCCCACCGTCCTCAATGCTGAGGAACGGAACAAACGTCTCCGTTTGGGCATGTGCTTTAACTGTGGAAAACCGGGCCACCTCGCCAACACCTGCCGCGGAAACCAAGCTCCGACTGGGACTAAGGGAGCACGAGCAGACCCAAAGAATATAGAATTCACACATCAGACAGCGGCCGCCAAACAACCACTTAGACGCACTTCTAAGGACCCTGCAGCGGCGACAGGAGACTCCGATCCCGATGATGAAACCACCTCTTCGTCCTCATCTGACATAGATGGAGATTCTAAACCTGACTGCGATGACTGGCAAGCGGCGGGAACATCTGTAAGTACTCCTAAAATTCCCCATTTCTACGCCACGGTTGCGATTAGTGGCAGCGATGGGACTTTGCATGTACATAGGGCATTAATTGACTCTGGCTGCTCCAGAAGTTTGTTACACCCCAAATTGGCCAAACAATTGAAAACTCTTTATGAGCCCTTGGAATGCCCCATCAAATTAACGCAAATGGATGGGACCTCAATGACTGGGGGAGTAATTAGTAAAATCACTAAGCCCATCTCATTTCAAATGGACAAAAACAATTACAGCATGCGATTTCTAGTTCCCAAGGCGATGCAGTTCAAATTGGTCTTGGGAATCGATTGGCTTCGTGAATATAACCCCCAGATAAACTGGACTGCTGGCACTATGTCCTCTTCAGATGAAAACTTTTCTATTCCCCATGAAGAATTGCAACAAATTCCTTCACACTACCGAGACTTCCAAAAGGCTTTCCACGAAAGGGAGGCTGACAAATTGCCTCCCCACACGGACTTTGACTGTAAACTGGAATTAGTTGACGGGGCCACCCTGCCTAAACCGAAAATTTATCCCATGAGCCAAAAAGAACTCCTTGCTCTCAAGAAGTTCCTAAATAAAAACTTGGCTCGCGGTTTTATCAAGCCCTCTACAGCCCCCACGGCGAGTCCTGTCTTCTTCCGAAAGAGAAAAGATCCCAGCGCGGATCCGAGACTGATAGTTAACTACTCTGCTATTAACCAGGTTATTTCCTCCAATTGTTATCCCATACCTCTGATACGGACTGTTTTGGACCATCTTGTTCAAGGAAAATATTTCACCAAACTTGATCTTAAAGAGGCTTTTCATAGGATTAGAATGGACCCAGACTCTGAGTGGCTCACCACCTTTGCAACTCCTCTAGGTAACTTTAAATGGACGGTTCTTCCCTTTGGCTTACAATCGGGGCCATCTGTGTTCCAAATGTTTTTGAACACCATTTTCCATGACTTGTTGTATCAGGGGGTTCTGATTTATCTGGATGACATTTTAATTTACGCAGATTCCATGGAATCTCATGTGTCATTGGTTCGTGAAGTGTTACGAAGGCTTATAGATAACAACCTCGTGGTTAATCTATCTAAATGCCAATTTGACACCCAAACTTTTGATTACTTGGGATATAGGATTCAAGATTGTTCACTTAAAATGGACCCTTCGAAGATTAACTCCATTTTGCAATGGCCCGTCCCTAAAACTGTGAAGCAACTGCAGCAATTTCTTGGTTTTGCGAACTTCTACCGGAACTTTATTGAGGATTTTGCTGCCATAACGCTTCCACTCACCAACCTTCTACGGAAACCTAAAGGATCCACTGCGGGCAAGGCGCATAGACTTTGTTGGTCGCCTGAGTGTCAATCGGCGTTTGACCATTTGAAATCTAAATTTACGTCTGAGCCCTTACTCCTTTTTCCCGACAGTACGAAGCAATTCATTGTGCAAACGGATGCTTCGGACTTTGCCATGGCAGCCGTTCTTTTACAACATGACACCACAGGAGCACTCAGGCCTTGTGCTTTCATTTCAAAGAAATTTTCCCCTCAACAAGCTAATTGGCCTATTTGGGAGAAAGAAGCCAAGGCTATCCATTTTGCGCTGTCCTCTTGGCGTCATTTGCTTGAAGGGGCTCGACTCCCCTTTGAAGTTTGGACTGATCATAGGAATTTGCAAGCCTTACAGTCTGCTAAGAAACTCTCCCCTAAGCAGGCGAGATGGGCTGAATTTTTCCAGAGATTCCGATTTAAAATTGTTTTCAAACCTGGCCGAACTAACCAACTGGCGGACCCTCTCTCTCGACTTCCCTGTTTTGCGGAATCCCCTGCTACGTCCTCCCACTCCAATACCTTGTTTCCTGCCTCCTCTCTGGCTTCTCAAGTGACTACTCGTGCATTAGCAAAGACAAGGCTTTCTGCCTCCTCTCTTTGTGACTCCGCTCTCCGCGATGCTATCATTCATGCAGCGCATGCAGACTCCTGGCTACCGGCAAACAAGGATAAAATAGAATGGGTTGACAATCTCCCCTTTTATGGCACCAAGGTCTACGTTCCCCCTGCTGCCCGCGAGCAGGTACTTCATCGTTATCATGATTCCAAACCCGCTGGACATTTTGGGTTTTTGAAGACATTGCATGCGATTCGCCGCCTTTTTTGGTGGCCTGGATTAAACCCCTCCGTGCAAACTTACATTAAGCAGTGTGCCACTTGCAACGTTTCTAAGTCGCCCACATCTAAACCTCAAGGGCTCCTGCAACCTCTGCCTGCGCCTGCTAGCCCCTGGTCGGTCATCGCATGGGATTTTATCGTGTCTCTTCCCTCTTCACACGGCTTTCATGTTATTTGGGTTGTTACTGATCACTTTTCCAAGCAATGTCATTTTGTGCCTCTAAAGAAACTACCCCGTGCTGACCAGCTGGCTGACCTGTTCGTTAATCATGTATGGAAACTTCATGGACTACCTTCGGTGATCATTTCGGACAGGGATCCAATTTTCACTTCCAAGTTTTGGACTTGTCTACTGAAAACCCTGGGAGTCACTCAGAAACTCAGCAGTGCTTATCACCCTCAAACAGATGGCCAATCTGAGCGTGTTAACAAATCTCTTGAACAATTTCTTAGGTGTTTTGTTTCTGAGAACCAGAATGATTGGGCTCCGCTCCTTCCGTTCGCTGAGTTTGCCATCAATTCTGCGGTTCATACCTCTACTGGGAAACCCCCCTTTGAAATAGTTTACGGCTTCCTTCCTTCTCCTTTCCCCCCCCTCTCCCTCTCTTCCTCCGCTCCTCCTTCTGTTTCTGCTTGGGTCTCTAAATTTTCTGGCATTTGGCAATCCGTCTCAGATGCTATAGCATCCGCTAAAGCTTCCCACAAACGTTTTGCTGACCGTAAACGGCAGCCTAATCCCCTTTACCAGCCCGGGGATTTGGTTTTCCTTTCTTCTAAGAACATTTCCTCTCCTTCTCCGTCTAAAAAACTTTCCCCTCGTTTTCTCGGACCTTTTCCTGTGAAAAGGGCTATTAATGATGTCTCTTTTGAACTAGATCTCCCTTCTTCCCTCAAGGCTATTCATCCTGTTTTTCATTCCAGTTTGCTGAAGAGGGCACCTTCGCTGACTTCTTCGCCGGCTGATGTTCCTCAACGCCCCGACTGACTTGCTACTGCATTCATATTACTATTTAGTTTTCTTGTCTTTCTACTGTTCCGTGATATTTTCTATATTTTGTGTATCTTTATGTATATATTTTTTTAAAAAAGTGGGGCAGGATGTCGGGAGTCCTCCATGTTTTATTGTTTTAGGATAGCAGTAGACTGAGGAAATAGTGATAGTAGGCTGTTAGCTATTCCCAGGCGCCAACCATTCCTTCTGGCTGGAATTTCAAAGGAACCGTTTGGCATGATGACGTTCGTTCTTTTACAACTATCTTAGGAGAAACTGTCTGTTAAAGTGTAAGGTGGGGGAAAACGTTCCATTCTCGAGCTTTAACGTCTGAAGACAGCATCCCTTACTATGTTACAATAAATCTTCTATTAAGTTTGTTGATCCGTGTAAGAGTGAATCTGTTCCTGACAGTCAGTGTGATATAGAGGTTTGAGTGTTGAACAACAACCGTGGAAACTTGCTCAGCCATGGAAACCCACTGGGTGATCCTTGGGTGTGTCATGCACACACAGCCCTAGAAAACCCTGTAATGGAGCCTTGCCATAAGTCAGAAATGAGTTGAAGGCATACAACAGCAGCAACAACAACAGCAATGACTACCAAGCTACAAAGCATCCAAGGACTACAAAACCTCAGAGATCAAGTGTACAGCATTGGAGCTCTGCAGTTTCCCAAAAACTACAGACAGAGAGAAGCACAAGCAATGGTAGTGGTGGAAGGTATGAGGGGCAGCCGTAGAACATAGAATATAGGAGAGGAAAGCAGAGAGGGTAAGGGGAGGAAGGTGGAGGAGAAAAGGCCACCAAAATAATAATAAAAGAATAATGATATTGCTAATAATTGTCGAACAAAAATAGCAATAAAATAAAAGTAATCATCATCATTGTCATCATTTATGGCAACATTCAGGTGGAGCAGGATGAGAAATGATAAAGCTGAAGTAATAGTAATGATAAAAATAATAACAAGATGATAATAACTGAAATGATGGTGAAAAAATCAAGATAAAATAATAGTAGTAGTAGTACTAATAATAATAACAATAATAATAGCAACAATTATAAGAATAAATGAAAAAAAAATAATAGTCTTGCTTGTAGAATAGAGGGGCTGCTAAGCCAAGCCCTTGTGGTGAGAGGGGGAAGCATTGAGAGCAAAAGGTTGATGGATGGCAGCCAGGGTAGCTGGATGGTGGTGAAGTGTGGAGGTGGAGCCTCCATGTGGTGGCAATAACTGCACAACAAGGCATGGCAGCAGAGCAACAGAGGAAAGAAGGATGTCCACCAGACAGCAAGGGGAGGCATAGCCTCTGGACCATGTGCAAAGGATGGTCAAAGTGGGAGGGAAAGCCACCAAACTGCAAGGGGTGTTGGAGGTGGGAGGGGGAGTTGGTGGATGGCGAGGGGGCTTTAGAGGAAGAGGGAGGCTACTGAAGGGAACCATGATGAGAAGCTCTCTGTGGTTTGTGTGGTTGCAGGGGATGTGTGAGGAGGCCATAGAATGCAGGGGGAGAGATAGAGAAAGAAAAACAAGAGGAAGAAGGGAGGAAGAGGTAAGAGAAAAAAATTGGTAATGGACTCCACAAAGCCTCAAGAGGCAGGCAAGGAGGAAGCGGGGAGGGGTGGCAGAAGCTTGGACAATGTTGAGAGAGAGGCAGAAAGAAGACAGAACAAGGAAGGAATAGGAAAGAAGCCTGAAAGGGGAAAAGAATAAGAGGAGGTCAAAGAAAGGGAAAAGCAAGGACCACATCCTCCACAGTGTTCCCTCCATACTGGTAGACCTTGCCACTCCCCTCGCCCACCTGTGCAACCCCCTGACCAAGGACAGAATGATAAAGGTAAAGGGTGGGAGAAGACAAGAGGCGGGGGGCAACCTACCTCCTATTCTAAGAACAGATAGGTCACATGATGAGAAGGCCTAAGAAATGGCAACCAACTGCAGTGCAACTTGCTTGTGCTGAATGTCTAGCCAAAAATTCCCCTGGGTTCTGAACCATTGCTCTGAGAATGCTAGCCAACCTGGACCTGGCACTATTAATTGGCATTGACATAAATGATACCTGAGGTGATTGGAAGGTCCAGCCAGACAAAGCATATTACTGACTGTAAACATGAGATAGCAAGGCAGGTCAGCCACACCCACCTCTTAGGCAGAAGCCAATGTCATTTTCAGGCTAACAGTGCAGACATTCTGAAGACAATAGGCTTAAAAATAATGAGCCGGACGTCACAGAGCTGAAAAGGGAAATCCCTACTAAATTGTGATTGTTTTAACTCTGATCCCACACACTTGGATGTTTCCCTGTTGTCTTCCCAACCTCTCCACAATACTGGTCTGTTTCAGCTATTATTCTTTTGTCACTTAAATACTAAGACCATTAGCTCTGTTTGGACTTAATTGTTTGTGTTGCAACTCCTACTGTCCACTTGGCTGGGAGAACAATTCACACTCCCAATGTGTGACTGCTATTGAAACTAGCACACACGTGTTTCTCGGGGGGGGGGTCTCCTCTGGTTTGTTGAGAGTTAGAAATTTGTGCCCTTGAAATAATGGAACAGTACACTTTTGAAGAAGGTAGGTTTAATCTTCCAAACATACAAGATCTCTCAGAAAGTCATGACTTCAACTAGCAATCTTAGGCAAAGAAATTAGAAAGAGGGCAACTCAAAAGGGAAGGTCAGACCAATGTTTGGTGTGTTGAAGTTTTCAGGTGGCTTTCAGGTGACTTAGATGTATTCGTTGAAAGAATTCTTATTATAATAGCTGGTTTGAATCTTTAGCAGTGACAAGCAGTGAGAAACTGTGGTTGGTACTTAATGTGTAAAACTTGCCACGGATCTATCCTGAGAAATCTCAGAACTTGGGACTATCCTGAACTGGCAATCTTACTACAAATCCATCTAATAATCTCTTTACTGGAATATATTCCAGATTATATCATCTTCCATCAGATGCAACATTGTCTGTGGCAGAAATGATCTTATCAGCAATCTACCATTGTTTTGCTTTGTTTACAAGCACTCTGTCCACACACAATTTGCTGGTGCTTTTGGAGAGTTGAGGGGGGGGGTTTGTCTAAGTCTTTGCTATGAAACCTTATCAATACTGTACCATTTTTAGTCCAGATTTGTCCATCATTTTGTATTTACCTAGCTCAGCTCCTTGCCACCACCTGTAAATAAATTGAGGTCACTCTCACATGGATTTATGAGAGAAGACTTATTGTATTGAGTGGCTTGTCAACGTTTTCCACAATATTTATGAACTCTTGGAAATATCAGGCAGAGAGATATATGGGCAACAGCTGCAAATGAAAATAAGTGACATCATCAGCAGTTCATGTAGTCCTTGAGCTATTGGCCCAAGAGAAGCTTCTAGGTTTTATAATGAAGGCAGCTTGTGAAATTTCTGAATCTGCAGAAATGCTATAATTGTGTCATAGGAGATTCAGTAGTGTCCCATTCCAACCACTAATAAGGTAAACATGTTATTAAGATGTGAGTGGTAGTGCAAATTTCAAAAGCTTGCAGAAAAAAATGGCAAAATAAAAATAGAACTGAAAACAAGAAAGATTTCATAGCCAAATTAGAAAGGAACATTTATATCCATATCAATTATATGCATTCAGCACTTCTATTTAAATAGTATTCTGAATATATAGTTCTCAGGATGCCAAGGCTGGATTAATATGATTGGGAGTATAGAAGATAACAGGAAGAATAACAGATAAGGAAGTCATTAGGGGAGTCCTGAAGCTCTGTAAAATAGCATGGAATAAAGCTCAGAAATATGTGAGGAGAGTTTTGCCCTCTCTCACCCATTACAGTTTGCTCTTTACAGTCGTGGGTTTCACTTTTGCAGATTTGATTATTTGCGAATTTCTCGCTTCTTGCCCTACCCCTGCCCATGATTTCACCTCTCCCAGATCAGGCAAATACAGATCAGTACTAAAGACACCAGCAGCAGCCATTGAAATCCAATGCCTTTCTGTTTTCTGCTGCCTAGTCTCCCCCATTCTCCCTCCCACCTTGGAAAAGCCACGAAGCCCGCTTCACTCCACAATGTTGCTTGTCCCAGATCCTCCAAGGAAGCAATCTCAGACCCACATGAAAAGTTTTCTTAAGAGCTATTGTAATTCAACCCCCCTCTCCAAGTTTCTCCTCCCCAATTTCTTCCTCTCCCTTTTCCTGCAAAAAGGCAACCAGATTGTCACAGAAGACAAATGCAGATCACAGATTGTACTAAAGACACTGGGAGCAGCCACTGCAATCTAGTACTTTTTTCTTCTGCTGCTGCCTGCTCCCATCCTTCTCCCCCATCCTTGGAAAAGCCATGACCCCACTTCACTTACTGCACAATTCTCCTTGTCCCAGATCTTCTTCACCTCTTCTGCTCAAAACCTCACTCTATCCAACCTTTCTCACCTTTCTCTTCAATAGCCTTGAATGGTTTATAATATTGCTTGATTTTCTTGTGTATGTCTATTAACTTCCACTAAAATACCCCTTTTAATGTTTAACTGGAGTCATCTCTACAGTTAGTGCTGGTAGACACCAGTAAAAAGATCCTGCCATTACCCACCTCTCACAGGCCACTTTTCAGCTAATAATTCCTGAAATCCTAAGGAGACGATCTTGGCACTGCTGGTGGACTTGATGGTTCTCCACTTTTTGGGGTAAAAACTACTATTATACTCTAACCATTAAAAGCATCCCCACTCCGCCAATGTAAACATTGGTGGTTTTGTGATAAATGGGCTTCTGTTTCATGTTGGTTTTTTTCGTCACTACGTACACTCCTTTGTTTTCTGAAATTAAGTGTGTAGGGCATCTCTCACATATTATTTGATTATTTGAGCACCCTGGGTTCGTTAAATAATCAGTAAAAAATCACCTTCATTTGCAGTGGCAAAATCCATATAGAATCATAGAATCATAGAGTTGGAAGAGATCACAAGGGCCATCCAGTCCAACCCCCTGCTATGCAGAAACACACATCAAAGCATTCCCAACAGATGGCCATCCAGCCTCTGCTTAAAAACCTCCAAAGAAGGAGACTCAACCACACTCTAAGGCAGCGTATTCCACTGCCGGACAGCTCTGACTGTCAGGAAGTTCTTCCTGAGGTTCAAGTGGAATCTCCTTTCCTGCAGCTTGAATCCATTGCTCCTTGTCCTAGTCTCTGGAGCAGCAGAAAACAAGCCCGCCCCCTCTTCAACATGACATCCCTTCAAATATTTAAACATGGCTATCATCTCCCCCCTTAACCTTCTCTTCTGCAGACTAAACATACCCAGCTCCCTAAGCTGTTCCTCATATGGCATGGCTTCCAGACCCTTCACCATTTTGGTCGCCCTCCTCTGGACATGTTCCAGCTCTTCGACATCCTTCTTGAATTGAGGTGCCCAGCACTGCACACAGTATTCCAAATGAGGCCTAACCAATGCAGAATAGAGTGATACCATTACCTCCCTTGATCTAGACACCATACTCCTATTGATGCAACCAAGAATCTCATTGGCTTTCTTGGCTGCCGCATCATATTGCTGACTCATGTTCACCTTGTGATCTACCGAGACTCCTAGATCCCTTTGACATGTACTGCTACTCAGCCATGCATCCCCCATCCTATATTTGTGCCTTCCATTTTTTCTGCCTAGGTGTAGGACCTCACATTTCTCTCTGTTGAAATTCATTTTGCTAGCTTTGGCCCAGCTCTCCAATCTGTCCAGGTCATTTTGAAATTTGATCCTGTCCTCTGAGGTATTAGCAACCTCTCCCAATTTGGTGTCATCTGCAAATTTGATCAGCATGCCCTCCACTCCTTCATCCAAGTCATTGATGAAGATGTTGAATAGCACTGGGCCCAGGACAGAACCTTGTGGCACCCCACTAGTCACTTCTCTCCA
The DNA here is from genome assembly GCA_948474755.1 of Ctenosaura bakeri. NCBI lineage: Eukaryota > Metazoa > Chordata > Lepidosauria > Squamata > Iguanidae > Ctenosaura > Ctenosaura bakeri. The sequence goes on from CAOLHI010000274.1 coordinate 77,305, forward strand.
GGATGAAAAGTAGCCATTGGTGAGTACCCATTGGGTTCAGTCGGTTAACCAATTACCAATCCACCTCATCTCTTTAATTCCCATGCTGAGCCAGCAACACGGCCTCCAACTATGAGAGTCCACTGTAGCCTCTATTTGGCATTTCTGCCACCTCATTTCTCTCACTGCTGAGTCACTGTCATTGGAACTTCATCCACTATCTAGAATTTGAGCAACTCAAATGGAGGAACAAGGACAAGGGTCCACAACCATAGGCTTCAGGCAGGACTTAAAGGCCTGGGAACACTGTGGCTGAGATCCTACACTGGGGTTATATTCAGTGGAGCTGTTGTAGCAGGCCCCAAAGGGTCTCTCAAAGTGTTGCTGTTGTTTAGTTACATTGCACCATCATTGTACGTGGCACTTTACAAGTAAAATGACCCAAAAAATAGGGCTTGCTTATCTAAATATATGTGTATATACACACAAGCACGGGGGGAGGGGAGGAAGGAATAATAAACATATAAAACTATAAAATATAATTGTAAAACAAATTATCTAGATAAAATACAAAAAATATTATATAAAGCAAGCTGACAAATATATATAATCAAAATAGACAAGATTATAAAACAGTATTAAACTAAAATACCAAAAGCTCTCAAAAACAAGTTTTTAATGGAGATTTTAAAGTAAGGGAAGAAGCAGTCTGCAAAAGTTCATACAGGCAATTTCAAGAGTACGGAGCTGCGAGGGAAATAGGACAAAGCCATGCTGAGAAAAAGGAAACCCTTAGTTGGGTGAAAAGCAAAGAATTCCTAGAATACAGATCTTGAGCAGGCTGGTAAAAAGAAATAAGGGCTGAAAGATGGGGGGGGCAACGTTGTGCAGACTGTGAATATTAAAACAAGAAGCTTGTACTGTTAGGGTGGGTAAACAAACCACACCTCATTGTATCCCCAGGTGGACATGGGGCTGAATTGAACCCCAAACACAAGGTAGGAGGAAAGAAATAAGAAAGAAAGCACACACACAAAACAACTTTGGCCAAAGGATCCCTCCGAGTATCAAAACTGTGTTCAGTATTGCCTACTAACAGTAATAATAAGGAAGGATGTCTTTATTCTTCCATGCTTCCCCTTTTATATCATTTTCATGCTTACATAAAGGAAATAATTCATGCATCTTCATTAGCAGAGTCACAGCTTGTACATGTGTTACATTTTATCTGACCCTTAACATTTGAAAGTCTCCCTGTTCCAGTCAATATCCTGGATCATTCCCAGAGACATCTTTGATGTTAGCAGCATCCTTCCCTTTGTACAAACTTGAACATAGCTGAACAAGCAATTCAACATAGCAGAACAAGCAATTCTAATTCAAAAGCCGTGAGAAATGCTCACTACCACAAAGCTATAGACTGACCTCTGAGTGTCCAAAATACTAATCAATAACATAGTAAATGATTATCAAGTGTTAATTTTATTGGAAGTTGACAGAGCAACAAATTTCGAGACTAATAGTACTGAATCCTAGAAGGAATAGGTGACCACTGAAAAGACATCAAAAGTGGGGGAACGTGATGAAAATGATGGGCCAAAAAGACGGCAGAATGTTGAATGGAAACAAGAGGACTATAGTGAGATAATGGAAGACCAGTCAAAAGAAGATTACAATAATCAAGACAGGAAATGACTACGGTCTTTGCATCTAAGGTCTTAGCATGTTTGAACTCAGAAGGAAATTAACCTGTAGAAAGGGATAGATTAATAATATGGATAGGAAAAAGAATAACAGGGCAACAGTAACTGAGAAGCAAGAAGAGACACAATCAAGAGAGCAGGTGCAAGGATTCAAAGATATTTTGGATAGTTCATCTAATAAGACAAGGGGAGAGTAGAAAACATAGAAGAAACAGACATTGGATATGTTGGTAATGAGGATGGTTCAGGAGCAGTAAGAGCAAAATGGATTGTTTCAGTTTTAGTATTAAAGAAAACTGCAAAATCATTAGCAGAGAATCATGAAATGGAGGTCTTTAAAATAGAATTAAAGATAGAAAAAAAAGATGCTGCGAATATTGTGTGTTAGCATAAATCAGTGAAGTATAGTACAGTCTGCCCCCCATGTTTGCAGGGTTCACTTTCATGGATTTATTTGTGAATTTCTCCAACCCCTGCTCCCCCTCACCTCCAATGCTTCTTTACCAAGGAAACCTTCATTCTCTGTGGCTCTAAACAGGCTACACATGTCTGGTCCTCCTCCTCCACCAGTCACTGCCTATCCAGCTAAGGGTGGCTCACGGGATTTCTCAGCACCACAAACCCTCTTCCAATGCCTCTCTACACCCAAAGAAGGAGATGGGTGAGAGAGAGGAAGTATAGGGCCACCAAACCAATTCATCCCTTTTTCCTCTCTTTGACCTGATTTGGACCCTGGTTGTCTGTTCTCCCCACCATACCTCGGCCCCCTTCCCACAGACACACACACTTTTTAATATTTACAATTTTTCCACTTTTGCAGGGGTCCTGAACCTCTAATCTTAGCAAATATGGAGCGCTGACTGTATTTCTGTTTGGCCAAAGAGACAGCACAAGAGAAAGAAGAAAGAATGAATGTATAATTAATGTTGTCTACCCACTCCTTAGTCTTCCTCCATAAACATTCAGCTGTGTGATAACAGGAAAGAAGATGCTGAGTAAAAAGAGCAGCCAAGGCTGAGGTTTGGTAGGAAGGAGCAAAATTATCAAGAATTGAAGATAAAACTGAGTTGAGTAAAGAAACAGCTAAATCTAAGGTACCTGTTCTCCGCATGTCTCATGACCAGGGAGGGCTGCTGAGTCCTTTTCCAGAGCTCCAGCCTGTAGCACCCTGGAAGACCTTCACCTGGGGCACTGCCAGACTGACAAAGTCAGTTTTTGGAGGGCAGTATCATCAGGCATAACTATCATGATAGCACTGTGTCATCGTAGTTACATCTGACAATGCAGGATCTTGGCCACAATTAAAATAAAAAACAGAGTCGTTTTTTAAAAGTACATTTCTCAAAAATCTTTAAAAAGTCTTTGCCTGCCAGTGAAAGGACAACACTGAGAGAGTTTTTGCAGCCTCCCTGGGAAGGGAGTTCCAAAGCAGAGAGGCAGCCACCAAGAAGGCCCAGTCATGTTTCTCTGTCATCTTCCTACTTTCCTCCTTGGTCCTCAGCTTACTTCACTTGCTGCAAAATGACTTCAAAATGCAAAGGTAAGTTACACTTAATTGACTGAGCCAGAGGGAGGGGAGGGTTGGTTGCAGAACTGAGCCAGAGGGAGGAGAGAGATAAGGGTGAAGTCTTGCCCTTCCCAGTAGACTCAGTCAAAATCAAATTGCTGCAGCTTCTCCTAGAAGTATATTCTTCTTCATTAATTTTTGTTCTCTTGTTAGGGCAAAAGGCTATGTTCTTTTACTCAGATACTGATGTTGCTTTGCCACACATAGCCCAGGTTCATCAGTGAAATGTTGAAAGATATCCGATGTGTTGTGGCACTTCATCAGTGCTGCAATGTTTGGAGATTGCACGGACACATGGCCGAGGCAGGAAAACATCCCAGATGCATTTAGTGGCAATCCACTTCTCCTTAGACCCCAGTGCCCCTGATTAAAATCCTTTCTCAGCAGTGCTTTCTTTTTCCCATCCATAAAACTGGAAGCAGTGGAAGCCTAATGTAGAGTGCATTTGAGAAGAAAGATATACATTTTTAGAATGCATCAGACATTTAATGTGTGAGATATTCCTTACTAGGAAAAAGAAAACCATGAAAGCTGACTCCTTTTGTTCTCTCAATTTTTTTTCACCTGATTTTAAATGAACAGTTCCACAGTACCTTTTGAATCTGTGCAGAAAAGAAAGATGGAAGCACTAGCATTCCATGTCAGAATAAAGGCTACAGCAACACCATTTCTTGTGATGACAGTGACTTCCATAATGGAAATGTATAAGCTGAAAGCCACTTGTGGATCTTCAAAGTAAGTAAACATCTTACTGGTTTGTCCCTTTTCTCAAACTGACCCATGCCTGTCTGTAAGATTCCATGAGTTGCTAAGAATTAAAGCTATTGCCTTTTTCAGAAGTCTACATTTTGACTAATTCTCAAGCAGAAGTTTCTAACCAGTGTGACTGAGGATAAAAATCTGGAAACACAGATGGCCCAGTCCAGATAAGTACATAATGTAAGTTCATTATGTATATTGCTTGAGTATACAACAAAGTAGATCAGCGATAAACAGAGCAAGACAGGTTGCTTTAATTCCTAGCATGACCAGCCCCCCTCCCACCACACCAAAAAAGATTTGGTCAGCTAAGCGATATAAATAGGCACTCAAAGCTTTTTTAGTGCATACTGAAAACAAGGGCAGAATGCACAACAGACACATGCTGTACTTATTTGAATGTATACTGTGATTCATTCATTCTGACCAAAGTAGCCTAGACAGTATGAGAACAGTTCTGTCGCCATAAAAATATACTTTTATATGCCATTTCAGTCCAGTCCTGGAAGTGTACCATCACAGTGGCTGATTCATTCTGGAGGCCAATCCAGCCCAGTCAGACTGAGTTTTGATTTGATTCAGACCAACCCAGACCCAATTAGCAGTGGAATAAAGCTTGCAAGCTAGACAACTCACTTATATCATAAAACCATTGTGGGAAGTCTCATCTGCATCAATAACTCAAGCTGAAAACTGATTTTTTTCAAAAAATTCTTACCAAGGAATTTTAGTTTGATATGCAAACTATTAAAAAGTGGGCTTTTACCAGTGTGTGTGAGTAGAGGCTGAATTTTTGTGTGTTTACCATGTTCCACCTGTAAGCAGTTTTCTTACAGGTTCTTTTCTCTAGCTGTGCTAGTTGAGAATAAGCCTGATTAGTGGAGAAATTCCAAGAAAGAAAGATTTGTGGTTATCTTGATAAAAAAGATCAGTACCTCTCCAAGCTTTCAAGATCATCTTCTGAAATCATAGCTGGGTCCTGTTCAGATGTCACAATGAATTGTCTTATTCATGATTAATTATACTTCTTCACTGAAAGATGATGGATAAATTACCAGAGTGAAGGTTGGTGTAGATATTCTGGACACAGGTTGCCAACCTCAGTCATTGGAAAGGAGTATGCAGTAAGGGTGGAGGTGCAAAAGAGTGTGAAATTCAGTATTTGAAAGCAAGACTCTTAAATATTGTGATTTATTTAGCAATTATGATTATGCTGACATTAGAATTTAGAGAGGCAGTTTTGTGTCAATGCAAATCAGGGAACATTAGCACACACACAAAAAGGAGAGCTATAAACTGAGCTCTAAGTGTCCAAAATACTAATCAATGCCATAGTAAATGATTATCGTTAATTCTATAACAAGTTACAGAGTATAAAATTTCAAGCCTAACATAGTGATGCTTCTGTATTTTTTTTAATGTGCATTGTTTATGTTTATGTGCATACTGCACCAGCAAAAGTACTCAGCTTTGATCGGGTTAAAACTCTTTACTTCAATTCTCATTGCAGTGTGCGCTGACTTCTCTCCCTATCCCTGTTTATTTTGTGCTGGTCTTGTGCCTCCCTAAGGAATCTCCACTTTTGAGCAGGCTGATGCAGAGAAAGGTATTGTTTAATTAAGCACATTCTAAGTAATTTAGGGCTTTGTATGTCAACAACCGAGAAGTAGCAGGTACAACTTTGAGGACTTGGGTTATATCATCTTGCACTTCCAAATCAGTCAATACCTAATCAGCTGCATTTTGCAGGAGGTACAATCTCTGGCTTATATTCAGTAGCACCCCATGTAGAAGGCATAACAGTGTAACTGTGAGGTTGCTTGGGCATTAATTACTGTGGCCAGACTGTCTCTGATCAGGAAGAATTAGAACTTAGGCTTCAGAACAACGGTTGTAGGTTTTATTCCAAGGAGTGTGTTATATCCTATGTACAGCAATGCCTTTGTTTGATCATCTTGAGAAAGGAAAAGCAACATTCAAAAAGGAAAGATCATGTATATGTTAGCTATGATCAGGATCTTCAGCTGGCTTCCAGCCCTATCTATAAGTAGTCATTGCAGAAATCACCATTCATACAACAGCTGACTTCACTATAGACATTTGGATCGCTGGAGACTGGCAGTTTAGAACCACAAACACGTCGTAGAGGACAGGTTCGAAATATCTGTTGTAGCTCTTCATCTGAGATCAAGGAAAGAAGCAAAAAATCAATAGGCATGTATTTTCTAAATAATAAATCATAATGGGTATAATAAAAAACTTTGCACATTAATTGTCTAAAGTGCATTACACTTGATACTACACAAAGTGTACTGTTCCTTCGCATTGCATTTCCTTGCATTAGGCTTCTAATATTTCTATTTTGCAGATGAGTTAAGAAAACTAGAAGTCTAAAGTTCACCACTGAAGAAGGATTTTAGTCAGGATGCAGAAGCCTAGTCAACAGTGATATTTGGCTACAATCTGTAGATGAGCTGGTAGAAGAAGACTTGACCACCCCCTTATCACCATTGGTAACATTTCTAGTCACTTTGTGAAATCATCAAATTAAATGATGAATTGGTAACTGTTCTGCAAATACTGTGATTTTGCTCAGCAAACCTGTCGGTCTTGTCAGTTTGTAGCCCTGACAGAATCATAGAAACGTACAGTTGGAAGAGACCATGAGAGCCATTGAGCCCAACCACCTGTCATGCAGGAATATACCATGAAAGCATCCCAACAGATGGCCACCCAGCTTTTGTTTAAAAACCTCCAAAGAAGGAGACTCACCACAAGATAGATCAGATCACCCTTCTTTGAAGCTGAACAGTAAGGATGAAAAGAATCTAAGGGCCTTAGTTGGCCGCAAATTAAAAATACATCAATACAGAGTGGCAAAAAGGAAAGGCTATTTTAGATTGCTTTTGATGAAAGCAGAATGATGAGATTAAAAGAAGTAATAATACTTTTCCATTCTGCTTTGGTCAGACCTCTCTTGGAATACTATATCTGGTACTGGGCACCACAGTTGAGAAGTGTGCTAACAAGCAGAAATATGTCCAGAGAAGGGTGACCAAGAAGGTAAGGGATCTGGAAACAAAGTTTTATGAGGATGAAATTGAAGGAGCTGGGTATGCTTAGCCTGGAGAAGAGAAGACTGAGGGGTTATATGATGGCCATCTTCAAAAATCTGAAGGGATATCAAGTGGAAGATGGAGCAACCTTCTCTTCAGCCACTCCAAATGATAGGATCCAAATCAATGAATTCAAATTACAGGAAAGGAGATTCCAACTATACTTTAGGAAGAATTTTCTGAGTTGTTTGATAGGTGAATTGGAAACTGAAGGTCTTTTCTTCATTGGAGTTTTTAAACTGAAGTGGGTAACCTTCTTCTGGGGTTGCTGTAGCTGTTGCTTCCTGAATTGATAAGAGTTTGGATTGGATGACCCTTGAGCTTCCTTCCAACTCTGCAATATTGTGCTTCATTCTCCACGGACAGAGACAGGGAAGCCAGCCCATGCCCTACAAAAAATTCCATAAAGCTTATTTCTCTGATGCCAGCATTCTAGTGCAAGGACTGGAGAAAGGGAGCATAATTGACGGCATTATTGCTAGCCCAGGAGCTGCTGTAAAGAACTCCCCTTTACCAGAGGAGGAAACTAGTTTAAAGAAAATGGAGGAAGGAAAATAAAGGCTGCTTTGCCCTTACTTCCATCCTGCTGGTGGGGAGAGAGAGTTTGTTTGTTTGTTTGTTTGTTTATGAATTATTTCTAACTTGCCCTGTCTCAATAGATCTCAGATGGTAGATCTACAATCAATAAAATAAATTTGAAATCATGTAAGACAACTGTACAGAAGATAGTCTCATTCTCTGTCTTTCTTATTTTCAACCAAGGCAACTTGTTGAAATTTGCACCGATGGCCAGATGTCTTCCCTTGTTTAACCAAAAATATATTTGGAACTTTACAAACCAACAAAATGTACAGGGAATCAATTTTTTTGTATTTTTCTCCATCAACTTATGTCAATAAAACCAAAAAAAGAGGAAGGACAAGGCATTACAAGTGTTGAACCAAGAAGCTTAAGAATAAGGATGTGTTAAGACATGTTACCTTTATAGGTTTTTACTACACCACAGGCGCCAATTGTGGGATGGGCGTCACAGAAGCCCCTGCTATTGATTGGTTGACATGGTCCCGGACCAAACGATACACACTGTTGACATTGCAGAGTGTCTGCTCCAGAATACAAATTCTTGTTAATATAGATATAGATGTAGATGAAATCAGTTAGTGTCCAACCAATGTATTGAGTAGTATGGCCCCAGTCCTGAGCAATTTTCACTGGAAGTAAGCCCAATTGAACTTAAAGAAATAAATTTCCTAGCAGACATCTATGCTGTACATTTCTGAGGTTTTTAATGAAATAATGGGTGTGATCCAACCTCCTTTTCTATTATGTATTTTAAAGAACAAATATAATATTCAGGAGTTTTGCATTTGAATTATTTTTGCAACTTAAAAATATTGGGCAAAATTCATTTAGGCAACTGCAATTGCATAGACATTTGCATTTTTGACTGTTTGGTATTCATGATCCCTATGTATGTCCTAGTTCAGGGCATATCTATGGATTGTGAAAGTCCCTCAACCTCCAATTACTGGGCAAAGATCAATGGGGGTCTGTTCCCATTGCTTGAGAAGCAGCTGGCTGGCATTCCTATCCCAGTGCAAGAGGGAATTGCAACAGGGATTCTGCCTATTGCAATGGAGATCACTTACAGGATAGGGTGGGAATGTCAGTCAGTTGCCTCCTTAGTGACAGGGAAATGGACCCCCTCCCGTTGATCTCAATGTGCCCAGTCTGTGGAGATTGGGGGCTGGGCTGGGCTGTGAGTCACTGTGTAGCTGCATAACTATAGTGATTAGACATTCATACCTACCCAAGAAGATTCTGGCCATTTTTTATTTAATTAAGCAGCAGCATACTTCGGAAACATGGAATAATGACACTGATAGAAAAATGGAAAATTGTGGTGGTGGAGTGGAGTGATAATGTATTGTAGAACAGAAGTTCTCAGACTTTTCTCCTCACGATGTTTTGAACTTAAGCTTCCAAAACTCCAGCCAATTTGGCCAATGGTTAGATATTATAAGAGCTGAAAATTAAAACAATAAGTGGTTTACAACAAATTTAGCTAATTGCCCCCAACAAGCTGGGTACTCATTTTGCCAACCTACAGAAGGATGGAAGGCCAATTCAACCTGCAGCCCCGCAGGACTGAAATCACAATGTTGTGACTGCAGTATCAGTATTTAACCACTGAGCCACCAGGGCTCTCAAAAGAAGCAATCCACACATCAACATTTTGTCACAGTTCCCATGTGTTGATTCTAATTCATTAAAAGTTTTTTTCCTCAATATTATTTTATATTCTCTTTTTATAGCATTTCTTATTTTCACCATTGCACTGAATTGCACACACAAAATTTCACATACATGACTGGATTGGTTTAAACAATTTCAAACTGAAGTCAACATGCTACACTTTTCTAGTGCTTCTTCTTTTAGAAATGTAGAAATTTAGAAATTCTTCTTTTAGAAATAGAATGGAGAAATCACACATTTCTCCATTCCCTGCTGTGTCAAAGTAGGTGATTTTTTTTTTAACTTGTCCCTCTTGTTAACTAGACTTTCCACCATCCCTGGTCAGTGGACCTTACCTGAGGGTACCAAGTGGAGGAAGGCACAGACTGCTAAGAGAAGGATATGATCCATGAAAACCACTATGGGACCAGAAGGATTCTGTGTGCCACAGGAAAGCTATGAAACTCAATGCAAGGAGTTCTGGATATCAGTCAGCAAGATGCTTCATTTTATACGTTGAACAACATTCCAACAGAACCATTCAAGAGAACATCCTGTTCAGATGGGAGAAGAGCCAGTGTGACATAAAATCATAAACTGGCTGCCTAATGATGAATGAAACCATAAGAGAGACTACAGTGGCATAATGACATGGCAAAGAGGAAACATGCATACATACATACATACATTTATTGATTTATTGTATTTATATGCCACCTTTCTCTCACAGTGGAACCCAAGGTGGTTTCCAAAACATTAAAAAATATTTACAATAAAATTTACAAGCAGTTAAAATCAACCATCTAAAACAGCATGGAATCATTATAAAAACATACAAAAGTTTTAAAAAATAAATGAACACCCTAATGAAAATGAAAAGCTGTCCTGCTTACACATTAAAAGCCTGCTTGAATAGAAAAGTTTTTGCCCACCTTCAAAAGGAAAGGAGGGATGGAGCCAGGCTAGCCTCCTACGGAAAACTGTTCCAGACAGTGGGAGGAGCCACTGAGATGTTACCAGCGTGCACACCCCCAGATTTGATATGGTTTAATTGGCAAAATATAATTTAATTGGCAAAACATATTAATTGGCATTGATATAAAATGGACCCTGATGTGACTGTAAGGCCAACCTGGGCAGAAGAAAAATACTGGCTGAATTCATGTGCTGCAAAGTAGGTCAGAGATCCCCTTTAGGCATACCCAAGGTCATTGCCAGACAGATTGCCGAGCAACTCCAGAAATAATAGGCTTAAACTGAAGCTGTAACATCTCTGATTCCACACAATAGCAAAGAGAAGTTCCCACCAAAATACTGATTGTTATGCCCTCATTCCTAGCACCTGGACATTTCTCCTCATTGTTCCCTCACCTGTCCACTTTTACAGAGCTATTATGACAGCCTTTAACTCTTTGTCACCTAACACTAGGATCATTAATGCAGTCCATACCCCATTGTCCACGCTGCAACCTCATTGTTTACTCAACCAGAGAGCCATTCACACCTTTGCCTTCCAGGCAGATTTTGCATATAAAAATCCTCAGTTTTGAGTACTTAGATGCAGTATCTCACGTGGGGAATGCCATACTGTCTCTGATTCTCAAATGAGTACTGTCTTTAGATGCAAGTCTAAGCCACATTGCTACTTTTATCACTTCGCTGCTCTCCAGATCAGTAATTATCACCCATTCACTAAACTTTGCTATCAACAACTTTCCTCCCTTTTCCTTTAGTTAGCCTTGTGTGAGTGCTTGGATGTTGTACATACATTACTGAACTTTTTAATAAAACATATTTTAGCTTATTTTGGAATCTCTGGCTGGTTCTTTCCTGTGGAGACCCCATAAACATTGGTGGAAGATCTTGTTAGGTTCTCCTCCCCTCACAGGCTTCCTAATTGAGCTAATTAACTCCCCATCATCACATGGAGGTACTGGCATTGTGGGTGGATGCCTGAGTCACCCATGTTTTGGGATAGCAAAGAATCCTACCTCCCATGTTTTCATTAAGCAAGCCTGGGATGGTAGCAGATCAAAATGAAAATCTTTCTCCTGCAAATTGTAAAACTCTGGCAAGTTTACATAGGGAGATATGGTCTTTCAAATAGTCTGGACCTAAGCCATATAGGACTTTATAGGCCATGATCAGCACTTTCAACTGTACCTAGGAATGAACCAGTATCTAGTGAGGCTGTTTTAACAAGAGTTATATGCTACTCATAACTGGCCCTGGTCAGCATTCTGACTACTGTGTTTTGAGTCTGCTGAAGTTTCTGAGCAGTTTCCAAATGCAGTCCCATGTAGAGTGTGTTACAGTAGTACAACCAAGATGTAATCAGGGCATGTCACTGTAGCCAGATCTGATATCTCAAGGAAAACGGTGGAGCTTCCTCACAAGTTTTAGCTGTGCACTCCTGGCTACTGCTGAACCCTGGGCATCCAGGCTCAGAGCTGAGTCCAGGAGAACACCCAATCTACAAGACTGAGATTTCAGGATGAATGTAACTCCACCAGCATAGCCAGAGTCCCAATTCCCTGATATGCCTTTTGACTGACTAGGAGTATCTCTGTCTTCTCTGGTTAAACTTCCATTTGTTTCTGCTCATCCAGGCTATTACTGACAACATTGATTGATTCAGACATTGATTCAGTACTGAGAGTTTGAGTGGCTTTAAGCTTTAAAGCCATTCAACAATAGAGCATGAGTGACACATAACCACTTTATGCAAACTTGGTGAATGGCTGTTTTGTCTATTAAAGATGTACATGATAATACCAACAAAAACAGCTCCATTTATCACATCACCCCATCCATTATAAGAGAAGATATACATGATCAAACACAGTCAAATGACCTAGAATAATTGGTTAAAAGTATAAATGTTTAAGAAATTTGAGAATGAAACTGATGTAACCCTTTTTTAAAAATTTTCTTTTTCTTTTGTTATAAAAATGGAAACAATATAGAGGCAACTGGATAACACAAATATGGAAGTGGGGGGGAGTGGGATATATCTACTGATGGTGTATGCCTATTCTGTTTTTTATGAATGTGAATATTAATAAAAATAATGACAAATGACCTAGAATAGTTGAAATGGCTTTATTTGTAGTGCATTGCTGTAAATCTATATAACAACATATAAAAACAGAAGAGAAACAAAGGCTGGAATCCTATTGTTCAGTGGGTCTATTCCAGTTGGGAATAATAATAGATGTTTAAATTATTCTGATAATAAATCATGTTCATGATAATTATTATTAGATTTCCTTTAGGGCAATTCTTCAAAATTGTATCTTCAGTACACATATCTCAGCCTTCAAAAACAAATATGCCATATCTAATCATAATTTGTTTTAATTATCATTATTATTATATCAGTTTCATAGTCTACCTTGTGGTACAGACTGGAGTTTTGGATCATCAAGTATTCAGATTCTCTCAAAGATTATTCTGATTCTCAACCTTTGCCTCTCCAGATTTTGCAGGTCCCAGAACCTTTCCAGATCTATAACCAAACTTTTCCCAAAGATGCATTAGAGGACTTCATCATATATTTATAAGATGGTATTTTAAGTCATCTTTAGTAGTCTATCGCACTTTCGACAGGACATCGTCATCTTGCATTGGGGATAGGATGAGGGTGGGACCCGGATGACGCTTATGCATGACATTGTCTGTGTCCCATTGTTCTCCTATCCCTAGGTGGCATGATTGAATCACAATCACACCCGTCAATGACTGGCAATTGCACAGGCCTCCTGCTGCTGTCCCACACTTACCTGAGCTGCAGAGGTTCAGGAAGTGTGATGGCCATGCTCCCTGCCTCAGCACAACCTGGGACAGTGCCCAGCTGTGCTGTGGAAGGAAGACATTTCATGTTCAAGAGGAAGCAGGATAGCTGATCAGTAGGCAGAGTGATAGAACTGTGCTTCCCCCGCAAGCTGTTGTTACATGGTGGAGAAAGCAAACAGGCAGAGGAAGCAACCTCTGCTAGCATGATGCTGGATCTCAAGGACAGAATACTACATGATTACACAAGAAATTGTTATGAATTAGAAAACTTTTAAACATTAAGAGAGAGAGGACAACCCATTCCAACATTTTGTTGCAGTTCCTACCTGTGTATTCTAATTCATAACCATTTCTTTTATAATTCATGTAATACAGTCATCCCTCCATATTCGCTAGGGTTAGGGGCACAGGACCCCTGTGAAAGTGGAAAAAAAATGAATAACTCTAGGCCCTCCCAAACCATATTTAACACAGAAAAAAGTATGATCACCATATTCAACCCACTGTGGATTCCTTTGAGGCATCAGGGTTCCTTCACAAGGCAGAAGTAAGTGGCTGGTGAGGCTTACTGCCACCTCCACTGCTGCCCCGCACCATTTTTAATAGAGATTTACAAGCCTCGTTCGCAGTTTCTCAGTCTCACAAAGCTTGCAGTCCCTATTAAAAACGGCATAGGGAGATGGCAGAGGTGACAGCAAACAATCCGTGAATAATCAAATCCACAAAAGCAAAACCCACAAATGTGGAAGACTAATTGTATTCTGTCCTTGAAAGCCTGCCATGCTCTTTGCCATGATATTCACTTGAAGTGGACATGCACTAAAGCAAGGAAATTTTGGATGAAAATTAACTTTGTCATAGCAAGAGTTTTGAAAAACAAAATAAGATTCAGACCAGAATTATTTCTATTAAATATGTTTGGACTATGAGAATATAGTGGAAAGAGATAATGATGCATTATTATGTTATATGATAACAGCCATGTGATTGACTTATGCAAAAAAGTGGGAAAGTACAGAGAAAAAAAGGCCCTACAATAAAAGAATGGATAGAAAAATTAATGGAATTATCTGAGTTAGATAAACTAAACATTTTGGTTAAAACGTAAAAGTTTAGCTTTGGATTTGGTTATTTGGCAAACTCTCATGGACTATGTGGAAAAAAAAGCATTAAAACTGTGATTATTGGTTTTGATTAGATTATAGATTCTTGACTGTTTTCCAATGTTAAAGATAAGATAATCTCACACTGGAAAGAAAACTAGTAAATGTGATTAATGTGAGATGAGTAACAATATGATATTATTCTCATCTGTGTATGTGGACTTTGGTGGGAAGTTAAATTTAATCTTTTTTGAATTTGGGAAATTTTAATAAAAGAAAATTCAATTCATCCTCCACATTGCCACTACACTGCTTCTCTATTCTTTTTTGTATACTCAATATTCCATATTTAATAAAAATTTTCAGTGTTCAATAAAATATAAAGCTGTCTTCAATTTCTTACAAATTCAGCAAAATAATTTGGAGTAAAAGCTCCCAAATGTTAATTTATGAACTACTTTATTATTATTTGCCTTCAAGTCAATAACAACTTATAGTGACAGTATCCATATCTCAAAGGCCCCTCACTAAATTGCAAACCCCAGGATTCCATAGGATCTTGAAAGTGGAATAATAGCACTATAACAATCCAGTGTGGAAGTGCCTCAAACCATCACATCATACTGGTTCTCATGAAGCACCTTACAGAATAAATCTGAGAGGTATTCAAAACATTTAATATTATAGCATACTTAAAAACATTCCTACTTAGAAATATGTCCCATTAAGTAGAACTGGCCTTAGTATAGTCCAGGTAGTCTACTGGTTTCCCTGCTCTTGCTCTAACAAATAATGAAAGGATTCATTTAAGGCTGGATGCATAGAAAATTGAAGGCAAAATGCGTGAACATCATGGATTTCTTTCCCACTGAAGTTCTGTTTTGGTACAGATAAAATTTGATAATTTTAACTTGGAAACAAAAACCTGCTTTTTGATATCTGTCTAGTGGGATGGGTTGTATAACTTTCAGTTGGGGGCATCTTGCAGGAATGTAGTTGGTTTGATTATTTGTTTTTTCAACAAAAAGGGAGATTACAAACTCAAGAAGCAGCCATTACAGTTGCACAGAGCAAAGAAAAGTGCAGAAAAGTGTGGTAGATATGTGTTGTTGTTGTTGTTGCTGTTGTTGTTGTTGTTTGCCTTCAAGTTGTTTCTGACTTATGGCAATCCTAAGGCAGACCTATTACAGGGGCTGAGAGTGTGCCATGCGTTGCCCCCCAAACTGTGTCCCAAAGAGACTGCTTATTGTATCTGGTTACAGAAAACATTTGACTTTAGTTGAAAGAGCTCCAATGGCTGCTGGTCTGTTTCTGGGCCCAATTCAAAGTGCTGGTTATGAACTCTGGCCCTTTCCTCACCCTACCTTTTCCCAAAGTTGTCTAGTGAGGATCTCAGCAGCAGCTCTGCTGGGAGGAGAATGTGCAGAAAGCACTCCCCTCTTTACCGCTGGCTCTCTGCTAAAGGGAGCACGATGGCCATGCCTCCTCCTTCTGCAGCACAGCCAGTTACATTCCCAGGATGCTCTGGGACTGGAAGTACAGCCGTCATGCTTCGGCAGCTTCCGCAGTACAGGTAAGTGCTGGATGGTGGCATGATTGCATGTCACTGACAGAGAAAACCCATCAATGATTTAACCCATGATCATGCCATTATGGGACAGGAGAAGGACAGGACCACAGCAACGTTATGCAGAAGCATTGTCATAGTCTTGTCCTTCTCCCGTCCCCATTTGTGGGATGGGAGTGTGCTGTGGAAAGGACCTTTAAAGCCATCTGTCTCTCAGGCCTACACTATCTGTTGGACTATATCCTCATATGAGCCTGTATGGGCTCTAAGATCTCAGAAGAAGGGATTTGTGTTTTGTTTTGTTTTTTCTTCAGGAAAAAGGCTTTCTCAGTAGCTTCTTCCAAGCTTTTGAATTCTGTCCCTAGAGAAGCTGTGATGGCTTCCTCCTGGCTCTTCTCAAGTCTGCAAATGAAAAGGTTTTTGTTCTGGCAGCGTTTTAGGAACCAGCTGCAATGACTTATCATGGTGGGCAGTTTTACTTGATGCTCATCTTTAATGGTTTTGTTTTAAATTGTTTTAATTGTAGTTTAATTCTATTTTGGATAGTTTAATTGTATTTTCATAATAATATAATGCATGTTTTTTACTTATATGCCTTCAACTGTATTTCTTTTGAATTTTGTAAACTGCCTTGGTTCCCAGTTTGGGGAGAAAGGCGGGATATATATAGCAGTTATATAGCAGTTACATTTCTATGGTGCTTATCGGTGTAAAGCACTCCCTAAGCGGTTTACAATGTGTTTAGCTAATTGCCCCCAACAAACTGGGTACTCATTTTACCCACCGATGGAAGGATGGAAGGGTGAGTCAACCTGGAGCCTGGCAGGATCAAATTACAACATCTTGGCTGCAGTACCTGCATTTAACCACTGCGCCACCAGTGATTTATTTAATTAATAGCATTATTAATATTAAGGCCCCAAAGTTTGGAAACATCTGCTAGGAGGGCCCTCTCAGGTACCTTCTTTTCGTGAAGATCTTTTTCTTAATGTTTAGCTGAAATCTGCTTCCTTGTCATTTTCACACAGTCCTAATTTTACCCTCTGGAGCGACATGGAACAAAACCTGTTCCATCTTCTAGTTGATATTCTTCTAAGAAAATAAAATCAGATCAAAAAGATGATGTGGGATTATTCTGTTTCTCTCCATGCCCAGCATATTTGAGGAGATTATTCTCTGTAAACTCCTTCCTTCCAGAAAGGGGGCTGTTTTCAAAATACACATCTCAGAAGAGATGTCTGTGGCTTTCTTGTGGCAGGTTGCAGACTATGAATTTTGCACACAATTGCCTGCCTGACATTTATATTACAGAATTTAAAAATGCCTGTCATTCAAATTGTGTTTTGCCCCATATGGCTCCATAATCTTCCATCCAGGACTTGTAGTTTTTGACACCTGCTTTAGATTATGCATAAGCAGCTGTGTATACAGATGGCACTTTGGCCTTCCACTCAGCAGTTCTTCCATCCTGGCTTTGTAATGGCAGTCTTTTTGTTCAAGACTTTTAAAAGTATCATGGATTAGAAAGTATAGGTTTTACTAGTATGTGTGTAGATGTTCTACCTCTATGCAGTGACAATGTTTATATTCAGAACTTCAGCTCTGCGGAAAAGTGGTAGTGCTGTTTTTCTTCACTCCTTCTAATTTTGTCACTTAAATCAGCATTCTTTGAAGGGGCATCATATCATTCAAATCAATGCAGTCAGCTAGATGAGAAGAGAAACTGCAGCAGTAGAAATCTGGACTATGCCACTTAAGACAACAAATGTAGAGAGGGTCATCATTTCCATTATTGATGTTATGTGCTTTTAAGTTGACCCCCAGCTTATGGTGACCCTATCCTAGGATTTATTGGCAAGATTTATGCAGAGGAGGTATGCTATTATCTTCCTCTGAACTGAGAGAATGTGACCTGCCCAAGAGCACTCAGTGGGCTTCCACAGCTGAGTGGGAATTCAAGCCTTGGTTTTTCAGACTCCTAATCCAACATTCAAATCCTGGGGTTTGCAGTTTAGGGAGGGCCATTTAGAAGTCTCAGCCAGAGAGCTCTTTGGCCATAACAAACTACAAACCCCAGAATTCCACAGGCTGTTGAAAGTGGAATAATAGCACTATTGTTACCCTGACTTCTGGGGGTCCCATAGGGGACACCTTAATTTGCTCCAAGTTATAGAGGTTGGGGAAATTAGCAGAGCACTGGCAATAGCAAAAGAAGAGGGCAGGGTAACCCAGCTGGATCTTTTACCCAACTTTACAGGGCCAGGCCAAGCAAAAGCCAGACAAATGTACCAAATAAATGAATTTTATTAAATGAATGTAATACCACGCATTCACGCACTCATGCAATCATGTACACAAGGCCTATTGAGAAGGAAAAGAGGTGAAAAATGGATAGAGGATATAGCAAAGGGATTGTACAGGCAGTGATACTGCATCCATCATGAAGTCTTTGGTCTGAGGAAGCAGCGAGATGAACAGAGCTCAGCAAAGAAACAGCTGAGGGAATCACTCAACTAACAGAGTGCTGGTCTGCTAGCATAGCAGGGAGTTCTCTGAAGTGACCATCAAAAACTAGGACTACTTTTAGGGCAGAATGTACCTTGAGAGCAGACCCTCTCCCTGGGAGAACAATGGTCACAGCAAAGGAAGGAATGCCAAACAATGGCAACTTGGTTTGCATGATAGGTATATACTGTGTTGCAAATGTTTTGGTTGCAAAAGGTTGCAGTGTAAGTTTATGTAGGATTCTATCCTCGCCTTGTAGGATTTTTCCGGAATCACAGTTGTTCAACCCGGGGAAAACACGCTAATCCCCTCAAGTTGGCTCCTCTTGGCTGAGGACTCTTTGTCTTCATGGATTTGCACAGCTTCAGGTCTCCTTGGGCTACGCGACTGGGGATTTTTCTGGCCTGACCTAGTTCTTGGTCATTCTACCTCTTTGCCTATGTGCCCATCCGGGTAACATCTCTGGTATGGTGGGCTTATCTGATATCAAATTTATAGTCCCCGAGATAGGGTATGCCGGTGGGATAACACTGTAACATTTTAGTGCAGAAAGTCCCTTATGTATCTGATTGAATGCAAACATGCAATAGGCAAGGAAATAAACCACAAATTGATTGCAAGTGAATGTATATCTCCTATAAGTCTAGAAATTACAATCATGATATGCAGACATGGCAGCTTTTTAAAAATTGTTTGCAGTAGAGAAAATGGTAGTTATGCACTTAAGAGAGAATATCAGGTTACTAGAAACAGGAGAGGAAACGAGTTAAAAATTGCAATATTGTTGGAAGCCACCTTGGGTCCAAATTCTGGAAGAAAGGCAGCCTACAAATACAATAAATAAAAATAAATAAATGCAATCCAAAACAGAACTTTTCCATGCTCTAGTCTTAATTGTGACTGGGACATTATTTAGTTATGTAGGCGCAACTAAGTAGCCAATCTCTTTCCGCACCAGGAAATTAGAACAGGGCAGTACGTCCTCTCACAGAGGTCGTCTGCACCTTGGAGCAGACTAGGAGCAGACTACTTACTGGAAATCCGCACCTCAGTCTGCTCCAAAATGACCCCAAGTGGTCCTCCAGCAAGTTTTCAGGTCTTTATTTTCCTGGAACGCGCCATTGTGTTCCTGCTCCCTTGTGCAGATTCGCAGGCTTGCACCAATGTGAGCCTGCAATCTGCAGAAGGTGGGCTTTAGGCATGGTGAGCTTCAGCAATTGGTCGAGACCCACAACCAACCAGAACCTGCCATTTTGGAAGCTGGAAGCCACCATTTTGGAAGCCGGAAGCCGCCATTTTGGAAGCTGGAGCAGTGCGGATCTACAGACCTCGCACTGCTCCAATTCGCCCTGGACCAAGGAGGAACCCTGTGGAAGGGCTTCAGGGACAGTCCACGTTGCTTCGGACCCCAGAAGAAGTGGTAGATAACGGCATGGAGCGATTCCCTCGCCTCATGCAGAAAGGGCCTAGGATTCAGGCAAGTATTTTTTTTAAAATGAAATGTATTATCATTTTTTTCTTCAGGAAAGTTTCTTATAAAATTTTTTTTTTAAAAAAAATATATTATTATTCCTTCACTACTGCTTCTTTTTTCAAATAATCTTCACTGCCTAATTATTATGCTTTAATATATACTTTGTGACCTTTTGCAATTGGCTTCATGCAACTGGTATATGGAAAGAAACTTCTAGGTAAAAGAAGATTTTCTTGTTTGTTCTTTATTTCTCTACAAGTCTGGGAAGAAAGGGTGCTATAAGGCATGACTTTGTTTTTAATTACCAGTAGTGCCCTGGGATTTTACTCAACTAATTAAAGCTCTTTCAGACAGGAGCTGTATGACTTGTCACCATTATGCAAATAGCCATCCTCCTCACCAGCAATTTTCTCAAGAAGTGTAACATGTTGATTCAAGACAGAGTGAATAAGAGACCAGTCAAAGTATTCCAAGTACAGCTTGTTGATCATCTTGACACCACAAAGAAACATGGTAATAATCATTTTGCCCTTTTTGATCTGCAAATAATGGCTGTTTTTTTAAAAAAAAAAATCAATCACATTTCAGCCAAGTATTCAAAAAGTGCATGCCTTCTTACTTTGGTTTTAAATAACCATAGATTTCATCCTGGGAACATATATTTATGATTTTTTTAAAAAGTAATAACATGAAAATAAGCTATTGGAAATAAAAAGATTTTTGGTTTTAAAGGTACACTGTATTAATCTATTTCAGCATGAAAAATAATATAGGAATCATGTAGCACCTTTGAGACTAAATAAGAAAAAAATTCTAGCACAAGCTGCATCTGATGAAGTGGATTGGAACCCATAAAAGCTCAAACTAGAAATTCCTTGGTCTTATGGATGGTACAAGATTTCTTTATATTTTCTTAAGTTTGTAGCTTGTTTGACTGCAATCACACTTTAGTTCAAAGTAAACCCCACTGAACATATTTTAACCATTTAGGACAACATACTTAGGACTGCAGTATGTGTTTAGTCTTAATGTATTTCATTTCTCTCATTAGAATATCTGAGTCTTGCTGTAAATCCAAAAATTTCAGTGTGGCATACAATAAAATCAATGCAGAGCATGTAAAAACCTTAAAAAGGAAAAGAAAATCTGCAGCTCAAAAACGTATTAAACTATCTAACATTAAAACAGTAAAAACCATATACATGAACCAACTGGATAAAATCATTACAACAAACGCTTTTCATATGTCACACAAAGGAAAGAGAAATTGGGACATTTTAACAACAGCTGAAAAAAGTGAGGCAACAGAAGATGACTTGAGAATGTTATTGCCAAATTGGAACAGTTGGAGGGTATGCCAACTGCAACTGTAAAATAAAATAAGACCAGATCCAAACCTATCACCATGTATCTATCAACAGTTTCAATCTGGCAGTGACATATTTTTTGGCTGCTTTAAAATGTCCCAGTTTTTCTCTCTTTCTTCCACTTTCTTCTTTTGTCCTCAACTCACTTCATTTGCTGCAAACTGGGTTCAAAAGGCAAAATTGTTTCCACTCAAAGCCGAGGGAGAGAAGAGGAATCTTTCCTTTCCAGCAGTCTTGGACAAAAGGAAACTCCTACAGCCTCTCCTAGCTTGCATGTTCTTCCTCATTAATAGCTTTTGCCACTCTGTCCACATTCTGATGTTGTTTGGCGACACATATCCCTGTTTTCATCTGTAAAATGTTGGAGGGTATACCATTATTAGATAGACTGGTCTTCACCACAGCTAGTGAGGTGGCAACACAGTTGTGGAGGAGAGAGCTGTGCTATGCAGTCTGCCCTATAGCTCACAGATTAACCTACTGCCTTTGAGGTCAGTGGGAGATTCTGATCTACCATTATTATCCATGTTGAAGAAAAGTTCAGCAAGTGCAGTGAGATTTTCTACATAGAATGGGTTGAAAGGCATCATTTAGGTCTTTGCTTTTGGCTGCAAGTTGTCTAAGGCCCTTTTCGCATACTTTTTTTTTGCACGAGCACCCCTTGAGCATCGCGTGAGTGGGAGCGTCGCTCTGTATGACGCACTCCCACTCGCGCGATGCTCACAAGGCTAAAGCGGGGCACGCACACGTTTTTTTATTTTCAGCTTTAAGCTGAAAATACTGCGCGCTAGCACAATGCTCGCGGTGCCCTCATGCACTTACCTGTGTGCGGTGCTTCAGCGAGCAGAGGCGGTCACGCTTCCTTCCCCCCGTGCAGCCTACAGCTCCCAGACTGCACTGAGGAAGGAAGGGTCGGGGCACGAGTGCCACGGTCACACTACAAGGAAGGCGATGCGGGAGGCAAAAAGGGCTGTCGTGAGCAGCTCGCGTGAGTGGCTGCTCACACGAGCGCCGCTCCCCAATGCTGCGACGAGGTAAGGTGCGAAAAGGGCCAATGCCAGCCCCAAATGAGACACATACCAACCAAATGTATTATTATGAATGGATTGTTAGTTTATTATTATGAAGTTGTTGTTACCATCTAAAAAAACTAAGGGGCAGTTAAGTCAGTTAAACGGGCTGTACAGGTTTTTTAATCAATTATTTTCTGTGTCAAAAAGGAGCAGTAACACAGCATGTTTGGTGTTCAATATGTACTCTGAGAAAACCCTATTTTGTTTGAGACAGAGCAGAGCAGGCATTAAATGATGTGTGATCTGTTATGAAATTCTACTTGTCAAGTCGAATGGACCATCCATATCGCAAGGTTCTTTCTAGGAACCCCCACAGAGAAAAAAAAATGTGAATGTTTGTATCCCATTATATGTTTGTATGGATCCCATTATATGTTTGTATGGATGCTTCAATACATCCACATGCACAGCACCACCATTTTAGGTATAAGACACAACACTTACAGTAAGTAAAAGTTGCAGACGCAGAGGCTGCTGGTAAGGAAGGCTATCTGGATATTTGTAATAAATATATATGCCAGAATTCTACATAACCATCTATATTACGTTACTTTACATATAATTAACTACCTAGCAGAAACACTAAGAACCACAGTGAATTATGGAGATGCATAGCAGGACTCTGAGAAAAGTACCCCATGTGCATTGGGACTGATGCAATGCACATCACAACAGCAATGCACATTTCGTTATGTGTCATTCCCATTGCACGGTGGTCACTTTGCCCTCTCTGCTACATAGTGACATAACAGCAGCCCTCCACTGGATATGGACAATACAGAACTACCCAGTTCTAATTCCTGCTGTCATAAATCCACTTATGAAGACATAAATCCCCAATAGGATTCCAGCCATATATTCTAAAATATATTTATTCTAACATCTGTGCACACTGCTCTATGGGCTCCTAATAATTTTTAAAATCTTTGAGGGGGTTTTTTTCCCTTCCCTGATTATATCTTCTTTTTTTGTTAATTTGTGATACTTCCAACACTGAAATAGTTAAAAATCTGAAACAGATGTAGTCAGTTTTATTTTTAGCAGGAGACTGCTATTTCTTCTTCTTCTTCTTCTTCTTCTTCTTCTTCTTCTTCTTCTTCTTCTTCTTCTTCTGGATATTAGGAGGGGGAATGACTTATATGATATAAAAGTTGTAATACAATTCTCCTTTTATATTTACAGGAAACTCTAGTATTCTTGTGCCATTTGGAATCTACAGGAAATATCACAGCATCTTAAAACCCAACAAAGTGTCTAATCTTTTAAAGGGTTTCTTTTACAAGAAACCAATAAATAGAACCAGTTTTAAACCGCTCTTGGCTGCAGATGTTCAGGAAGAGTCTTCTAAAAGCTTAGAAATATCTGCAGAAAGCCTGTAAATATACAAATCTCAATGAAGACCCACAGAGAGTTCATCAAATACAAAGGCTATGTAGGCTGGGGGAGGTAGGAACTGTAATCAAAATACATTGGAAGGACACCAGGTTGGGGAAGCAGTAAATCACAATAGTATGGTGATTTGCTGGTCTAACAAAACAGAGAAAGGCTCCTAGTCAGTTAGGAAATGTAGATGCTATGCATGCATCCATAAATACATGTTTTGAAAAGTACTGCAGCCACAGACTAAGGCCTCAGTTCAATATCTTCTAAACATAAAAATCCACATGTAGATCTACTAAGGATGAAAAGAATATTTTTTAAAAAAAAAATATTCAAAATATGGTCAAAAGACATTTTTTTAGAAACTGTGATGAGAAAAACCTTGGAGCGATGAGAAACTTCCAGTTTGAGACTTATTCGGCACAAAATTCACATATGGTTGTTTTGCTCAGAAAACATCCTTTTATGTGTAGAAAATAATATTTCAATGCATAAATATTAATTCCTGTACATAAATTATTCTTTTCAGCATCGAAAATACTGTTTTCTGTGCAAATCAACCAATCAATCATGTGCAAGTGTTACACCGAATAAATCCCCATTTACCAACATTTCCTGTGCAGAAAACAGCATTTTCTGTGCAGGAATTAATACTGTCCACTCTCCACGTTTTCAGGTTTGGCTTCATGAATTTGATTATTTGAGAGGCATGCTGGGGCCAGAGGCAAGGGAAAGGGAGTGGGGAGCTCCAGAGGGAAATGGGAGGAGCATCACAGGGGAAGTTCTTTGTGGTTTTTCCACTTTTGTGAGGGTTCTGTGCCCCAAACCTTGCAAATGTGAAGAGGCCACTGTATTTCTGATTATTTTTCCATGAAGCAAAGACTGTTTCCTATGCAGAAAATGCTGGTTTTGCACACAAAACTATATGGGAATTAAATGTGCAGAAATCCTCACCATCTTGGAGCAAGTAGAAGAAAAGGCACATTTTCATTTTGCATATGATGATGAAACAAATTAAGATTTGGTTGGCATCTATTCATGACAGGACATTAGCAGATGTAGTGGGGTTGGGTCATGGCAGAGAGATGAATTCGCAGTCTCTTCTATGCAACCACTCCCCCCCCCGCTTGAAACTTACCTGTTGCCTGAACCTCCCCCACAACCTTTTAGTGGCTGATGGAAAACAGGCAGCAGCAGAGAAGTGTTTGGTTGTTTTCCTATAACTAGATGTGCAAAAAAGACCTCAGAACAGACAAAGAAGCTGATGAAGGCGGGCACTGTCCATGTTAATAACCATTTTAGCCCTATAAGCCCCAGTTCCACTATACCCCTATACCCACAGCCACATCATTCTGGATAACAGTGATTTGAATGAGGTAGTGGCAGCTTACCAGAGAGCATGGACCCAAGAATGGAGGGGCAGAGGGGTTCAAGATGGGCTGAATCCTTACAAAAAATGGACCAGCAGATCTCTTATGTAGTTAAGCTTCTTCATGGGTTATCCATCAGAGGTGTACAAAATGATCAAGCACTGAGAAATGTCAAGAGACCCATGGTTACTGAGCCCTTCCAGGAATAATAAAGGCTTCCTGCCATCGACCTTGTGAGCATTCACTTGGAAGTAAGCTACACTGAACTCATGAAGGGCACTTCTTAGTAGACATTGTATTTTTAAGAGTCTTCACATTTAGGGACGTTTGGGAAATTGAAGGGAAATGTAATTTTTTTTCTCCCTCTACAAGTATGCAATTGAGTGCAAGAGGGATGAAGAGCAACACTTAACCAAACTACAGTGCCATTTGTGGGGTGGTGTTCTCTTTCCATTGCTTTTAGGAGATGTCTGCAGAAAGAATTCACAGGTGTCTTGATTTAGTGGGCTTTTTCATTTGGTGATGCTGAAGGATTCAAATATCTCCTCAAAGGCTTTTACATTTCTGTTAGTGGAACAGCCTAACAACTCCTGACAGCTATTCCAATTGTTAGCTGTTGTATATATATTACAACAGGGAGGGATTTCCCTTCTATGCATGACTGCAATTACAATGAAAGTACAATCAGTTCTGGCTGCCTGCCTGCTCCGCTGAGACATAACTGTGCCAATCGCCTAAGCACAGTTATTATGCTGTTCAGTATCCAAAGTGAACCTTTGAAAATCCTCCTTTTGAGGCAACATCTCAAGCTTCCCCAGTCTGTTACCCTCAAAATGTGTTGGATTACAGCTGATTGTTCACAGCCAACATTAGTTATATTCACTAGGGATGGACTGATCAATACTTTGAGATTATAAGTCAGTGCTTGCTGGCATCTCCAATGTCAGTGAGGTGGTGAATCCACTCTAAATTTTGATCTCAGTGTTGATGAAGCTATCTGCTAAAGTTCTGACTGAACTCCAGAGTGGATTTATTGCCCCATTGATATCAGAGCCGCTAAGTACTACTGACTACAATGTAACCATCCTCACTATGGTGCCCTGAAAATGTACTGGACTATATGTTCCACCATTGCCAACCAACCTTGACAAATGGACAGGGTAAAGGGTTTGGTTGACTCACCCATGTTGTTTGTTGCAAGAGACAGGGAACTGTTTTGTAAGAACTGAAACACATCATTAGGAGAGCAATATGATGCAACTTTTGTTGTAATATATCAATTTAGAATGCCAATGGAAAATTGCCTATTTTCTCCCTTTGTAACAAAGTCCAGGCCAAAACCCTTCTTCTTGGTGTATTTTATGTGGGAATAGCAAAGACTTGGAAAGACTATTGAGGAAAATCAAGGGCAAAAGTACTAAACACTGAGTAAACAAAAATAATGACCACAGATGAGTTACACTGCTTTGAAGTAGATGATGAAGCTACTGATAAAATTAATCAAAAACTTTCAAATAGTCAAGGACTACAAGGATTGGCTTTGCCATTATAT
The DNA here is from genome assembly GCA_948474755.1 of Ctenosaura bakeri. Taxonomy (NCBI): domain Eukaryota; kingdom Metazoa; phylum Chordata; class Lepidosauria; order Squamata; family Iguanidae; genus Ctenosaura; species Ctenosaura bakeri. The sequence continues at coordinate 103,850 of CAOLHI010000274.1, forward strand.
TTCTGATTCCTTTGTATGATTGTGGAAGCTGGACAGTGAAGACAGCTGGCAGGAAAAGAATCAACTCACCTGAAATGGAGTGCTGGAGGATAGTTCTATGGATTCCATGGATTAACAGAAAGACAAATAGATGGGTCCATGGACTGCCAAAAAGAAAAATAAATGGGTATTAGAGCAAATCAACTCAGAACTCTCCCTTGAAGCCAAGATGACTAAACTGAGACTGTGATACTTTGGACGCATCAGGAGAAGACATGTCTCATTAGAAAAGACAATAATACTTAGTAACCTAGAAAGCTGTAGGAATAAAGGAAGGCCAGATTACAGATGGATAGACTTGCTCAAGGAAGCCAGAGTCCTGAATCTGCAAAACTTGAGTAGGGCTCTTGATGATAATATGACCTGGGTTATCATAGGTCAAAATTGACTTGACAGCAGTTAAGAAAAACATGAGCAAGTGGAACCTGAACTGTCCCTAGAAACCGTAACAACCAAACTGAGACCGTTATATTTTGGGCACATCATGAGATGGCATAACTCATTAGACAAGACAATAATTCATGGTAAAGAGAGAAGTGGTAGGAAAAGAGAAAGACTGCATTACAGGTGGATTGATTCAATCAAGAAAACTGCTGCCCTGAGTTCAGAAGACTTGAGCAGGGCAGCTGATGACTAGGGCTCATGGAGGAATCTCATTCATAGAGTTGCCACAAGTCAAAGGTGACTTGATGGCAGTTAACAACAACAATATATGTAACACCCACATATAACTTTTAAAATATTGCCCACACAGAGATTAGAAGTGTTACTTTCCCATTCTCAGCCAGCTTAAAGCTGTACTCCCAGAAATGAACTTTTTAAAGCTCTGCTGTAACAGGATGCAGGAGATGAAGAACTGAAACACATTATCCTCTATTGAATTCTGCTCTGGATCCTCCTATTTGATCCCAAAGTGGTGTACCCTGACAACAAGCTCCATTTGATGAGTCTGGAGTCCCAGAAGGGAAGAAGGTATCCTGTTTGCCTCAGAGGAGGAGGAAAGCAAGAACAGGGGTTGAAGAAGTTCTGGGAAGCAAGGGGTTCTTGGCTAACAAGAAACTGTTATTTATAATTAGCTAAGCTGAAGCCAATTCATTGCTTTATGACTTGAAGCCTATATAGCAGTAGGCAAACAGAACCTCCTAGTAAGAACATAGCAACCACTGTTGTCAGTTTAGATTAGTTACACCTCTTCTGTTTAACTAGGCTAGGGAGGCACCTCAATTTTCTCCCTTTAATAAGCAAATTCAATGAAGATTTGCAATCAGTGTGTTGAAGGTGACAGAACAGAGGCTCTGGAGGGAAATGCAATAAGCCCATTTAGACAGGTGATTCATGGCTTTTCCAGTGCAAATAACTTATTAATAGTTGTTTGTGAGAGAGTGTCAGGGCTTCTAGGAAGAAAGTGCTAATTAACACCTAACCTGTGGATAGCCTGAAAACAGAACTGTAGAATACAACAAAGCAAGTTCACCCACAGGGACAAAGGGATATTTAATTGCTTTGGCTCAGTGTGGTCAGTCAAGAATTGTTTCCAACAAAGTGGTTCCAGAACATTGCCTTGTTCTTATAATGTTCCATTTACTGCCTTATCATCCAATTTTGCAAGTCTATTCTTTTTCCCTCAAAGTCTAACCCAAACTATAATATATTTGCATGGATGTTCTTCCTTGTTTGCTTCCTTCCTCCTTCTCCTATAGTTTTCATCATACTTTAATTCCATGTAAAGGATTTGTTCTCAAAAACAGAATGTACAAATCTTTTGGTAATAGTTGATGGGCAAGTCACAGAATGCACTAGTTCCAGTGTCACTTATGCTAGATATGGGGGTAACACAAAGTGATCATCATCAGGCACACTAGAGACTAGCCTTACCCAACTCGATATTATCTGGTGGTGGTGATCTACAATTCCCATCATTCCCAATGAGCATTATCTGATGGAGGTTGAATCTCACTTCTCTATTGGCTTTGTCATTGGCTTTGTCACTGATGTCACCTGAGGCAGCAGGCTAGTTTTGGGGCTTGGGGGGGGCAGATTTTGCCAATAGACAGGAATAACGGGAGAGTTTATTACAACATTGGAGGAAAATGTTACTACAATCCACCCATCCTTGCTGCCCAGCGTCTGCCATTTGAGTTGTCTGTCTCAGCCTATCCTATGACATGGCCAGCCTTGGAACTAGTATTTCATTTGAAATTCAAGGAAATTCAGTTCTAGCCCAACCCTCAGTAAGTGTAGGAATATACAGCTAGAGCACTTCTGAGAGGTAACTGCTGACAAGGACAGGTGATATTAAGAATGGAGAAGACCATGTGAAGACATGCTGAGAAAAAGACCATTCAATTTGCCTAGTGGATGGAATGCAACAGAGCCTGCAACTGAAGCTAACTCGAATCTTGAAGATCTAAGTGGAAACATTCTCCCACATACAATGGCCCAGACCCTATATACCAGTGGGGTGTCATAAATATATACAAGCATACTTCCTTGGCATCCACAATTGCACAGTTGATTGTCCAATGGAGCTATAGCCTTGACCTCACCTATTACACAATAGTAAATTAGCACCTCATCTACCAAATCAAAAATATGAAAGAGGGCTGTGTGTATGTTTGCAAAATGATTAGCTGCTCTGTGGGCCATACTTACACAACCATGGATAAAGTGTATCATGTGCAAGTATTTTTACATTAGCATGGGTCCTCAATAAGATCCCAGTCACAGTCTCTAAGCTGTCACCACCTCCTTTAAGGAAATTGGAAGACTACCAGTTATTAAGACATTGTATACTGTTTTAATTGTATTTTGTTTCAGTCTTTTACTGCAAGCCATCTTGGGTCCCATATTGGAAGAAAGGTGGAATAGAAATGAAATGACAGAAAAGAAAAGAATAAGAAGTGGCTTCTAAGAAGAGAAGGTTTTCTTCTACATTTAGTTTGCCATTTTCAGAGGAAGTGTAAGTTGGCCATTGATTACCTAAGTACTATCTATGAACGCTTAATTGTATCCCTCCTTGTTTTCCTGACTCCTTTCTTCAGCACAAGCTGCCAACCTTTGCTCAAAAATTAGAATTAACCCTCATTATATCAAAGGCTTAATTTTGTTTTGACTGGCTTGGAGTAAAACCAGCTAGGACTGAGGGTCTTTTCCAGGTTATGGTTTTTAAAGGAACCTATCAGAGCACTTGAGACTCAGATATTGCTCTGGATGCTGGCCCATGTATGATATTAGTCTAAACAAGGAACAGGATGTTTTGCACTTTTCCCTTTTCCACACAGTAGGACTTTCAGGTGCAGCTTTCACAAGCTCCGCTTCCAAGAGATTCATGGAGATTCATGCTGCCTTTGCTAACAAACTATTTCTAATTCCACACATGCAGCAGGTGTAAGCCGGCAGGCACAGAGAGAACCCACAGTAGTTTTAAATCCAACATCCGCTCCCCAAAATCAACAACAATTTTTTTTCTCCATTTCAAGGAAGTACAAAAAAGTTTATATAAGGCAAAGAAGTAACACTAACATGGTGGAAGGTGGTGGGGCACAAGGTATAGTAATTCATATGTGGGCAGAACTTCCCAGAGTACAAGAATTTTGAAGAGCATCACACTCTCAGAGCTTTTTACATCAGCTTCTTATCAGCTTCCTCCAAAAGTTCAAAACCTCTCTTCTCTATCTAATCCATTTCTCTTTGCCAAGACTCGGCTGTACTTTTCCCATCTTTGCAGAAGGATATTTCAGCCCCTTGCCCTGCCTAAGGTGGTGTCCTCTTCCGGTGGTTCTTAACCTGCGGTTGGTGAAGCCCTGCTGCTGGACACCAACAGAAGCAGCAACAAGGACGTGGCAGTGGGGGTTGAGAGTGCTGAAATAAGTTCCCATGAGCTCCCAAAGAACAGGGGTAACAAGAGTTATAGTCCAAAATATGATATATAAGATTCTGCCAGATAGATAGACAGACACAGACAGACACACACACACACAAATGCTAAGACAAATCTATACTCTAGGAAGAAATATAAGCAGTGTAATTGGAAGTATATTGTAAAGAATAATTCACTTACTTGGGGACAACTCAAATAAACAAGAACATCTGTTTTGCAGAAGCATTCTTTTTAAAAGAACAATGGCATGCATTATGAAAGATTCAGCGACAATAGCTCTATTGTATAGTCTTGAAAAAATGTAAATAACACTACAAATGTTTCCTTTTGTAACCCTGCCCCCATTTTGGGAACTCTAATCCCCCAAGTAACTTTTCCAACTCTAGACCTGGCTTTATTGTTCTCTGTCTCTGTAACTCTGAACATTTCCGCATGACACTCTTATAGGGCGATGATTCCACTTTCAACCTCCTATGGAATCCTGGGGTTTGCAGTTCTGGGAGGGGCTGGCCAGCCCCTCCCAAAACTGCAAACACCAGGATTCCATAGAAGGTTGAAAGTGGAATCATCACACTATCAGAGTGTCATGCGGAAATGGCCTCTGTCTCTGTCAGACTTCCTCAATGGATTTCTTTGTACAGTCATTTTCCTCACTTGATGACTCTGATATCACATGATAGTTTCCATGTGTGAAAGAAGGAGAACAGAAATTGTATGGCCTTCTTTCATGGCTTTTATCCCTGTTGTTCTTTAATTTCTCTTTTGTTGGAGGAAGCTTACTGCCTGCTTGAAAACATAATGTAAAATTGGAAACCAGATATGCAGCCCTTTGTGACTCCAACAGCACTTTTATTTCTCTTGACTTATGCCTTATTTTGTTTGTTTTTATGATCTCTGCCTCATGAAGAAGACAGGAATTTTCAAAAGCTAGTGCAATGTTTCTTGTGCCTCCTGGTTTCTCTAAACAACAACAACAATAATGTCTCCCTCCCTAAGGCTTGAGGTGGGGTACAGATGAAGTTAAAAGTTGTAGTAAAAATATACATAGAACAATTAATACAAATATAAAATATATCATAGTTAAAAGTACAATTGAAATACAGTTAAAGTATGGTTAAAAATACAATTAAAACTAGACTGGGTAGACCTGCTGGAAAGTCACCACCAATGTGTATGCTGTATTTTGGATTGTGGATCATGGGCAATATAGTTACCTGTAGTTGTCATATGGGTGAAAATCGTTGTCACAAATCAAGACCCCCACAAATCTAATGTAACATTTCATATATTTCACACTTTCCAACATTTCACAGATGGAAACCAAGAATTTTGTCACCATGCAACATATGAGTGTGATCAAGATGGCAGAAGTTATTAATGCTAGGAGAGGCTGCAGCAGTTTGATTTTGCCTGAATCTAGGTTATATCTCAGAGGAAAGAACTGGGAAAACCACCTTTGCGTATTCCTTGCCTAAGAAAACCCTATGAAATTTGTGAAATTGCTATAAGTGGACAGGCAATTTGAAGGCCCATATATACATAGTGAGAAGGGCAAGATTTGCACCCTCCTGTCCTCTTTCCACTGCTCAGTTGAAGTAAGCTTAGGACATAGGGTGAAAGTGGGAGGAAGAGAGAAAAACTGGGACACTTTAAAAGCAGCTGAAAGATTAGAATTATCCCTGCTGAATCAGTAAAGTTGGAGGGCATGCAATATCCTTAAATTCAATATCCTCAAAGTGCACACTACTGTGTGTGCTACACACACACATGGAAAATTTATTTCATCCAGAGGTCCAAATTCAATTTGAGAGGACTTCTTGGGAGCCACATTCCAGGGTGGTTGGAGCAAAAAGTAAAAGGGTGGACTTAACAGTCATATTCTAGCTGAAATTTCCATACTACACTGGCCATTTCTGCACTACACTCTTATAGTGCGATTATTCCACTTTCAACATCCTAAGGAATCCTGGGGTTTGCAGTTTCCAGAGGGGTGTGGACTGTTATAGTGCTATTATTCCACTTTCAACATTCTGTGGAATTCTGGGGTTTGTAGTTTACTGAGTCTAAAGAGCTCTCTGGCTGAGAATTCTAAATGCCCCTCCCTAAACTACAAACCCCAGGATTCCATAGGATGTTAAAAGTGGAATAATAGCACTATAACAGTCTAGTGTGGAAAGGCTCTGAGTTTAGGAAAGGAATTTCTACCTTCTTTAAAGTCAACCACTGTACTAAAGGTGGACAATTAGGCCTTGGAATAGGTAGTGTGAGTAGGAAACTCCAGGCATCTAGATTGGGCCTCCAGGATACCTGGATTTAGCTCCATGGTCAGAGATTCCCTACCCTGCAATATGGCAGTCTTTGTACAATAGATAATGTACCTGATGTTGAATACTTTCCTGTCTCGACAAGCCATCACTTCCTATCTATTTTGAAAGCTTAGGAACTACCTAAAAACATATACCTATGCTTCTGTTCTTTATATAAAGACTGCCAGAAAACCTTTGCTGTGGTATTTAGGGGCTATTTTGAACTACACATAAATTTTGTAACAACGATGGAGTCTTTGAAAATATTTTTATGTAGAAGCAAGCAGAATTCTAGACATTCTGAACTCTAGAATTCAGGAGACAAAAGGCAAATGCATTAAACTTTTATTCCTAAGGAAACAGCTCACAGGAAAAATACGCAATTTGCTATTCCTTTTTAACACCAGCAGTACATATGATCATTTCTTTTCTTTTTCCAACCTTGTCCTTCCTCAAAAAAATTCAGAAGATAATGAGACTGGAGAGGGTATTGGCAAAAAATTGGGAGAGAAATGGAGGGAGAAGCTTATTTACCTCTGCTATCATTCTTATATGTTAACAAATATTAGAAATGATTCACAAGTAAAAGTCATTGAGGGACAGGGTATTTGAAAAGTTCAGAAATCAAGGGAATTGCTTTCTTTCACATGGGAATCTTAAACAAAGGCATTATTCCCATAAAGAAATTTTTAAATTTTTAGTGTACATTCCTGCAATGTACACTAGATGGTATTCAAGTGTATCAAAAGAGCTAACAGTTCAAGAGAACAGGGTTTGTAGTCAGTAAAATTTTTACTGTTTGATGCCTGGTGCAAAGTAATGAGGTTCATATTTAATCTCAGACAATCCATAGCCTGATAAAATTCAAGTGTCTGTAATCCAAGGATGGGCAAGTAGAGCCCCCCACTGGATTGCAATTCCAGCATTCCAGTGGCTGCTAGGGCAGATGGGAGCTGGGAGTCTAAAACATACAAAGGGCAACCCTTTGCCCACCATTCCTACAGACTCTCCATTTGGAAGACAGCAATCAGGTTGAGATCTCTTTGTTTATGTCCTCCAGGGGTGGAATTCCAACAGGACAAATAGCCCTCCTCCATTTAGTGTCCCCTAGATCTGTTTCAGTGCAACGCTCTTCATCCCTTACAACTGGCCATGCTGACTGAGACTGATGAAAGCTGTAGTCCATGTCATCTTGATAGTGGCATGTTGGAGGGGCAGTGAGGCTAATCTAAACCCTCTTTTCCTTGTTCCTTTGGCAAATCAACTAGGACTGATTCAGTGAATACGTTTAGTGCTGAACCATGATTAATTTGTTATGTCATCACTAGGTAATTAAAATGAATGTTCATGGGGATGGTTAAAGTATGTTCCTGAAGCTACATATGGCTCCCAAGGCCTCCAGAATTTCTCAACAACCATTTTTCAGATTCCAAAAAGGGAACTACCTTTCCTGAATCATTTTTTTAAATAGGTTTGGGGGTTCCAGCATTGCTTAATATGAAAGCATGCTTGTTTTTCAAAACCAGATATAGGCCCTTTCTGCACCTTACCTTATTCTGGCGCTGGAGTGTGGGGATCGTGCAAGCAGCCTCTGGCAAGAGGCTCTCGCATCCCTGCTGCTTCAGCTCCACACGAGCTGCCTGCTCGCACAAGAGTTCCACCTCTCCTTCTGCAGTGCAGCCTGGGACTTTCCCAGGCTGGCTAGGGCAGGAAGCGCGACCAGCACGGCTCTGGAGGCTCTGCTTGCCAGGTAAGTGCGCGCGGGGCCCAGGAGAAATCATGCACCATTTTCACCTTCCAGCCAAAAATGAAAAGGTGCGTGATCAGCACCTGCCAGCCCCTGGAGCATTGCGCGATTGTGAGTGCGTCATGCAGATTGCTCCTCATAATCACGCGATGCTCCAGGTGCCCTTTCACATGGAAAATGCCATGCGAAAAGAGCCATAGATTACTTTTATGTTTTCACTCCATTTGGGGGAGATTTTACAGCCCTTGGAGAGTCCCCGGGACAGAAATTTATCCCCTAAACCTGCCATAGTTGCCCATCCCAAACCTTGTTGCCTATCCCATACCTTGTACACTGTAAATCCACTAAGTAATCCTTAATAAATTTTAGATTAAATGCAAATACTGTTACCATGCTGTACACTCCCACTCCACAGTACCATATAATTTGCAATATTTAACTTGCATAAAATTATATGCTTACGGCTGAAACACCATGTGGACAAGGGACTCTGACTGGAAAGCTATGTGCCAAAGCAGATGACCTCAGCATGGTTAGGTCATAAATTCACAGAGATTCAGGCTAATCCCTCCAACTGCACAAAAGTCAGAAAACAATAATTGAAGAAAACAGCTTAATGATCTTCATTCTGCTACCTTTTCCCATGGAACTTCCCCTTTGTTTCCCCACTTGTCCAGCCATTAAGGGCTAGCATGACCTCTATTAATGCTTTATCAACTAAAATTAAGACCATTAGTCCGTTCTGGACTCCTTTGTTTGCTCTGCTGGAGAGCCATTAACGCTCGCTTCCTCGGGGCAGAAAAAGAGTATTTAAGCCCTAACTCAAAGCCTAACAACTTGTTTTAATACATTGGACATAGGCCATCACTCTGCTTCACAGATTCCTTTTCATAGTATTACCCTCAGACCTCAACTCTGAGCCACATCTTGCCTCAACTTTTTTCTCTTCAGGAGAGGTAAATATTGCCCACTTTGTCCCAAACTCCTCACTATCGAAACTTTCCCTCTTTTCCTTCAGTTAGCCTTGTATGGTTGTGAGATTGTTTGGTGTCTTGCATGTGTTTGTGGATTTCCAACAATTCTCTTTGGATCTCCAACTGGTGTCTTGCAATTAGTATCGGTATACACTGGTGAAAAGATCCTGTAAGGCTACCCCATCTCTTGCAGGCTTCCCTTTCGAGCTATAATTCCCCACCTTCTCACTGAGGCAGCGGCATTGTGGATGGACCCCAGGGTCACCCACCTTTTGGGGGTAACAATACCTGTTACAGGTAGCTCCTTAGCATGTCTGTGCTTGGAAATTGCCAGTTTGCATGTATCTCTAAGAGTTAAGGAATAGAACATACTCATGTCGTTTCTTCTTATTGGTCTCACCCACATCATTTCTCTTCCTGCATCATTTATTCTGCAGTTATTCTGAGTTTGTTTGTTTTCCAGTCTGAAGGCTGCAGTTTCCTCTCTCCCTTTAGTGTTTGAAGAGGACATGTTAACGGAATCTATCACCATGAGATGAAAGCCTTGACTCCCAATTTTGTGCAATGGGAAGGATATAAATAAAGGTGCTGGTGATGATAATGTCATATTACAAAATCTTTAGAATTTGTAATTAAATCTGCTCTATATGATTTTACAAATTAAAGTGAGACTATTTGGTTGGATGTGGGTGTGGGATTAGTTGTTGTACACCTTCTTCTCATGGATATTAATTACTTTCCTTGTCAGATGCACTGTTATCTCTCACATTCTCCAACACCAAAGGACAAAATAAATTTAATCTGATTGTATTTAACACCACCATTATAAGTGCGCTGTGCAATGGTTTCATTGGCAAATATATTGATTGGCAGATATATTTAATTAACATAAAATATAAATTATATACACTCAGGACTGGAAGCTATGTGGAAAAGGACATTGGCTGGATAGCAGACCAAAATGCCTTAACATGGCCCAGGTCATAAGTTCACTGAAGAATTAGCCACGAAGACCTTATTTAATGGCCCTAGTTCATCATTTCCACAAGAACAATAGCCTAGCTTTAACTAGAGCAAAAACCCCTGCTGGGTGAATTTCCTATGGAGACTCCCGCTAATTCTGTCTCCAAACACAAACAAGGTAGAGCAAAACCCCTTGCTGGGTGCATATCCTATTGGAACCTGCCAAAATTCTACAACCCTGCCTTCAAACATGGACAGTCATCAAAAAGCCTTTGCCACCTACATGTTAAAATCATCAACACATTTCCTTCAGACCTTGAAACCATCAACATTCTGGCTACCTTTTGTCAAACTTGAAAAACTTCATTGTTTACCCCGGAAGAAAGTCATTGATACCTCATGTCTTCACGGCAGGTTTTGGAGTATAAAGAGACCCAGATTTTGGGTCCCTCTTTACAGTGCTTGAATTTTAGGGGTCCACTCTCTCTCTCTGCTTTTTGAACAGTAGTGTCCTTGGGCTCAAGTCCAAGCCACATAATTGCTTCTTTACTGCTTTTCTGGAATGGTAATTTTAACCTGATCCTTTCAATCTCTCCTGTCCATTTTCCTCCCTTCTTTTTCAATTAGCCTTGTGTGATTGCTTGTGCATGTGACTATTTTGTGTGTGTGTGCATGTATATTTTCCCTCACTAAACCACATTTAAATTGAACTATAAGTTTTCTGACTGATCTCTTTGGCAGTGGCCCTGTAAAACACAGGTGGAAAGGTCCTGCAGTTACCCCTCCTTTTGGAATATTCTTAATTTGAGTTAATTCCCCATTTTTACATTTGATTACGGGTTCTGATAGAAGACTTCACAGGGTCCCATACTTTTGAGGTAACACATCTTATACAGATCCACTTAGAGTCCCACTGAGTTTAATGAGACTTATTCCTAGGTAAGTGTGCATAGGATTGCAGGTTAAATCTACTTTCATTTCATATGGAAAAAACCAACACCAACAAAAAATAAGAATTTCTCCACAAACTAAGAGAATCCATGAAGGTGCATTTTAATGTCTCTTTTTTTCGGGTTGAGCCACATCCATTTTGCATGCAAGTACAAACACTTTGATGGCAGCATTTCAATGCTGTGCTAGTTCTTCAGGCCATACAAAAAGGCAGGTCTGTAACAAGAAACAGTTCACTTGGAGTGATTCCAGTGTTTCAATTACATTGTGTGGTGGGGAAAAAGTAGATCGTAACATCTAATATTACTTTTAAAAAATGGTAATAGGTTCCATCATTCCTCTGAGAATTTAAGTTGGAAAACAAATAAGCTATGGGTGGAAGTACAGCACTACTGTGCAGCCCATAAAAGTGTCTTTGTTTTGGATCCCTTAGAATTCATCTTGTTTCTGCTATGGTGGACATATATAGAGTTTGAAGACATTATTTTTTGGACCATTACTTCCAGAGTTCCCTATTCAGAACAGTTCTTGTAGCTGTAAGCCAAAAACAGTAATTTTCCCAAGCTCTAACTTTAGAACCAAAATCGATAGATTTGAGAGACGGAAGGTAAGAAGATAGTCAAAATGGCTATAGCATCTCAACTTTATCAGAACTCAGTTGGAATAAGAACTATGAAAGAACTGAATGACCTATCATTGGCATGGCCAAGGATGAAATACTTGAGTAGTGAAATGAAAGGCCATGGGTAGGATACAAACATTGCTGGAAGACAGAGCTTCTGTTAAGGGACAGATACAATTGTACCAATAAGGTTGGACTTCAAGGACCAAGTCCAGGCCTGCACAACCTAAAAGATCACCCCACAACATGCAGAGACTGAAATAGGGGCCAGGATCTATAGGTTGGTTACATTAACTGATATATCGCAGAAGGAGATATCCACTACCTGCTTGCACAATGCCTTTGCCCCAGGCACAGAAGGGCAGACATAGGCACCTGGGGGCAGCTTCTCCACCTCTTAGGCAGTGATTGGCTGCAAGGGTTCACCCTGGAGGATGTAAGGAGACCTAAGAATGAAGAAGCACTTTCTAACCATGGCTGAGATGCTTCTTCCCTCCAGTTTATGCAAGGAGAGCCAGGTATCCCCCTGGCATACTCCTCAGCCAGTCAGTGGTTGGAAGCAGAACTATGGTGGCATTTGATGTTGGCCAGGAGCAGGCAATGGGCACAACAGTGGCTGAAGTAAAGCAGTAAACAGATGTAGCATCAGCAATGGACATGGGCTGAAATATCACTTCCCACAACCTTTGTTATTATTTGTCAATATTCTACACCAGCTAATCAGTTATATATGTGTAATTGAGTAACATTTGCTGGTCAAACCCTCCTGAAACCTACTTTACCAGGCAGCAGCCACATCAGCCAAAGATTGTCTGTTCAGCTGCTGATCAGGGCACAATGACATTGATGTTTTCAGCCCTCTCCCACCAGTGAGTGAGGCTGCAATTAAAGACTTGCAATTAAGATACTGCTTCTGATTGTCTCAGCCTCACTCATTGGTGGGAGGGGACTAGAAACATATTTCTCTTCATGCTCAAATCAGCTGTGAAACAGACCTCCTTCGCCCAAAATCGCCACTGGCTGTTAAGGAGGGCTGTAGAGGCAGACATTTATGTAGTCAAATATAGAGCAGTTACAGATCTATAACTCTAGATTATGAATTTGTAACTGCAATGCAGAATGCAGCAGTAGTAGTTTAGTATTACCATTTAGTTACATGGGTTTCTGGGGCTCAGAGGCCACTTTAGGGAAATAAAACTGTGACAGGTGATACTTTGCTGCCCAGTATTGCCATCCCATTGAATGTTTAAAAAAGAAATAAAATGGCAATTGCTTCCCACCATGACTGCCTGTGAAGAAAGAGGGTAGAACAATCAGAATTAGGGGAGAGTAAGGGGCATGAAAAGGGTAGAGTTGTGCATAGGGAGAGGGTAGCAGGGATCACAATTCTTATAGCTTCTTCATCTTCCTCATCAATTTCCCAGCCTTCCAGCCTTCCGTAGGTCGGTAAAATGAGTACCCAGCTTGTTGAGGGCAGTTAGCTAAACACATTGTAAACTGCTTAGGGAGTGCTTTGCACTGATAAGCAGTACAGAAATGTAACTGCTATTGCTATCTGATCAGGCAGCATTGCTGGAAAGACTATTTTCACACATTCGCAGCAATTCTGCTGTATGGTTTCTTACCACGTTCTTGTGGAGTGTAGGGGACAAGTTCATGATGTTTAAATATGGATTCTGGTATCTAACACAACTGTACTTCCTGATGGGAGTGGGAGGAGGGTCGTTTGAATTGCAGTTCACTGTGAGCATAACAAATTTTGCAGTTTCAAACCAATATCAAAACCAAAACCTAATCATATTTTGACATTTGCATTACTCCAAATTTGCTCATAGAGTTTACAGTCAAAAGAATGCACATAAAAACTCTTCCAGGAGGGGAAGATACACAAAATGGTCAAAATCCTGTACTGTAGCAATAGTGTCACAATCATGACTAAATACCAAAGAGTGAATATGAAACAGTTACATGGATTTACTCATCCATAACTATTCCATATTCATGATTGCTACTTAGGTCATTTCTGCCCTACACTGTTATAGTGTTATTATTCCACTTTCCATTTGCTGTGGAATCCTGGGGTTGTCAGTTTAGGGATGGGCCTTTAGAATTCTCACCCAGAGAGCTCTTTGGCCTCAGTAAACTACAAACCCCAGAATTCCACAGGATGTTGAAAGTGGAATAATAGCACTATAACTATGTAGGGCAGAAATAGCCTTAGTCATGACCGTGACATTATTTCCATGATCGTAACTCCCCTGCCCCACCTATTTTACTGGGCATCAGCTGCAAAGAGAGAAGGACATCCATTCTGCCCATGATTGGAGCATGGGTAGATGACCTGTCTATTAGGTTTGTGGGAGGTTCAGTCCAGGAGAAGTTATATAATTTATTATACTTAAATAAGAAGCTGATAATTCTGGCTCTTAATGTGAATATTAGTGGGATTAACATGAACATAATGATTATATTGTAAACATTAACTGGTGGTGCCAGAAGGATTTTTTTCATGCAGTATGCAACATTTGTATTTTTATTATGATTTGAATGTGTTTTTAACTGTTTTAATGGATTGTTTGTTTACTGTTTTTTAAAACTTATATATGATATGTACACAATATTTTGTTTCAACATTGCTATATTTTAAGTTGTATTATAAGCTACTTTAAAAGAAAAGTGAGACATAAATAAAGAAATAAATAAAGTAATAAAACTAAATATAAATTACATAAAGAACTTTTCTTGCAAAAAAATGTATATGCTTAGCAAAATTGGGTAGAAAATTGCATATATAAGGGGAAATGCACTAAAAAATGGATATAAATATTTGTGTGAACTAAAACAGATTAGTTTGTCCCTCATTTCAGAGTAATGACTTTACTTACAACATGGAGTTGCCTCACCCTTTGCCTTCACCAATCAGGGTGCATTTTTCCCATTTCCTTTCTCACTCAGGTCCTTTCCACACAAGGCGAGTGAATCGCTCTGTGCCGTTACTCACCGGTTCTTCTTGGGTCAAAGCAATGCAGACGCTCCCTTAAGCCCTTCTGCAGGGCTCCTCCGTTTGGTCCAGGGCAAATCAGAGCAGTGCAAGGTCTCAGGCTTACAAAATGGCAGCTTCCTATTGTTCGCGGGTCTGGACCAACTGCTGACGCTGACCACGCCCATGGCCTGCTGTCCGCTGATCGCAGGCTCGCATTGGTGCAAGCCTGCACATCTGCACAAGTGAGCAGGTACGAAATGGCGCGCTCCAGAAGATTGAAAGACTGGATTTTCCCGGTCTTCACTTAGCACGCTGGAAGACCACTTGGGGGTGTTTTGGATAGGACTGCGGTGTGGAACTAAGGTAAATAGTCCGAATCTAGTCCAATCCAAGGTGCAGACGACCTCTGTGACAGGACGCCTTGGCCCGTTTTAACTTCCTCGTGTGGAAAGGGCCTCAGATGAAACAATGGTAGCCTTGCTCACAGGTTGGTGATATACAGGACAGAAGAAGCAGAATGAAACTTTTGTGCTTACACAAACCTTGTTGTCCACCCCACCCTCTCCACTGCAAGCCTACTGACAACTCTTTCTTGTGCACTTGTGGTGCTGTACTGATACAAAAACAATGGCAGTCACAGCCTGAACTTTGTGTAGAGGGAACCTTGTGGGCGTAGATGACTCAAGCCATTCTGGAACAAGTTACCCATAATCCTAGTCATTCATACAAACCTATGGTCCTGGTCAGTTACTGATAGGAAAGGAAGATACTACAGTCGGCACCTCACATTTGTGGGTTTAACTTTCATGGATTTATTTCTGAGTTTCTCCAATGCCTGACCACCACTACCTCCAAGTACTTCTTTTCTGAGGGAACCTTCCTTCTCAGCTGCTCCGATCAGACCACGTAGCCTTTCAAAAACCCATCTATGGCCTTCCTACTCCACCAACATCTGCTGCCTGGCCAACTAAAGATGGTTCATGTCTTGATTTCTAGCATGATGAACCCTTCCCTAATGCTCCTCACATCCAAAGGAGGAGAAGAGTGAGAGAGAGGGTCACCCTGCTGACATATCCCTTTTCCCTCTCCTCTCCTTGACATAGTTTGGACACCAGATGCCCACCCCACCCATCATGCTTCACTCTCTTCTGATAGACACACACACACACACATATTGATATCTGTGTTTTTCTAATTTTTACAGGGGTCTTGCACCACTAACCCTAGTGAATATGGAGGGCTGACTGTATTATCATTCTTCATTTTGCGACTTCAAATCTTTTCATAGCAAGATATCATAGAAACAAACGTATTCTTTTAGGTCACCAATGCAGATCACTGAGAACAAAGGATAAAGGTGAACATTTTCAATAGATTTATCATTCCAAACCATCACAGAGGCTCCTTCATTCTAATGATTATGTTTTCAGTAATTTTAAAAAATGAGAGAACTGGTTTCTAAGTGAGTAAGGGTTTAACGTCCAAGAACTTTGGCTTCACCCACTGGCTCACTCCTACATGCTGCATGGAGCAAACAAAAGGGCAATTTAACCCACTTTGTGCTAATCCTTTTGCCAGAAAGATCAATGACCTTTATGCACCTCAGTTGCTCACTGTGTTTCACCCCCGCATGGATGAAAGTGGGCAGCTAAAGTGCATGAGCAGAGAACATTTACAGGGCGTACTCTGCTGAAGACTGTTTCTCATGTTGGTGTTGGAAGTACATAACCTGGTTTTGTACCTTCTGTCTCCAACACTGATATATTCTCGGTTCTCCACTTTTGTTTCAAATGAAGCATCCAGATTTAGCGTAGAATCATAGAATCAATTTACAGAACTCATGTGTTGTGTCATCCAAGCTTCTTTGCTTGGAATGTTGCCCCAAACTCTTTATGTCTCTTATGGTTCAGCATGACCTGTGTACATAAATGTGGTGAGGGGAATAGCCAGAAGAAAGGCTTGGAAATCTTTGGAAAGAAGCCAAACCTGGAAGCCAATAAGCCAGTTTATTTGATTCTTGTGAACTCCACTCTTTAAAGCCAGCTAAAAAGTAGAGAATAGAATGCCTTTTAACTGAACAATTGTTGACGAGGCCAACATTGCATTTGGTTTCTGCCAAAGTTCCCATTAATTTCTCAAAGGATTAAGGAAAAGGCATTAACCTTGGGGCTTTATATATATATATATATATATATATATATATATATATCTCCGACCTGGATTCTGTCTTCAATATTTCCATCTATATGCTAATGCCTTTAATAGGTTTCCATTACCTCAAGTACTTCTGGCATGTCTTTCTTTGGCCTCCAAAATGTTCCACATCACATCTTCTTTTCAAGCATTTATGTAGGAAGGTGTGGGCTTCTTTGATATTTCCAAGCTTGCAAAGTGGAAAGAGAGTCAGATATTTGTGTAACAATCAAGCTTTTATTGTACAGAAAGATATTTACAGGAGTGCCCAACAATATCTGTTCTATGCAGATACCAAACATACATCACCAAACTTCCTAGACTTCTGCTTTCTGCTGCTGCATAAATAAGCACAGGCATTTCATTATGCAGTGTTTTCAGTACATTAGATCAGAAAACAAGACCCCAAGTTCTCTGCTATAGAGAAATGGTTCCCTTTTTCTCAGACAGGGCAGGATACAAATTAGGTCAAAATATGAAACTTCAGGGTCAAAACGATAAAGAGCTGGTTTTAATTTTCCAATGTTTTCATGGTTTGAAATTCCCTCAACTGTATACTCAACAATATCAAGCTTTTTGTGCTGAAGAACTAACTAGTCAGACAATTATTCCTTAGAACATTTTGAATTTTCCACACAGGTATAATACATCCATGGCCTTATACAGTTATATCTCAGTTAACAAAGTACATGCCTTCCCATGCAAGACTTCTTGAACAGAAAAATTGGTACCACAGACAGAAATAACATGGAAAGAACAGAGATGGCTTCCTGTGCCACAAAAAAAAAAAAAAAAGTCGGTCAACATGCTCTGGCAACCTTTTTTTTTATTCAAAACTAATAATATTCATGGGTGAAATGAAACAAACAAGTCAGGTAGCTTTGCTTAAGTAAACAAAAACATTTTGAATCTTCTAGAAACCATTTCTTCCAAAATGCACCCAAGGATGATTTTTGTTCTTCCAACAGCCTGCATTTTTCTTATGATTTCCATTTTGGTGGTCAAATTTGAAGATCTCAGTAATGTTTGGCATATACTGGGAATACCTGGTGAGGCAGGTTTATTGGCTCTCATGTGCTCTCTGTTTTACCATTCAGATATGCTGTCTGAGGGATTCTGGAGTTAATTGCTGTTTACCTTGCATATTGTAAGCAAGCACACACACAGCCACAGTAGGATCAGCTAGAAGAGAATCCCATGTTTTATCAGCTCAAGATTTTTTTGCATTGCTTACTGCAAACTTGCAGCTGCAATCCAATTCTGTGTTTGTTCAGTCTCCCTTCATCAATCTCCTAATGAAGATGCTACTTTAAAAAAACAGCTTAGACAGAGAATGAGGAAAGGGGCCTGGACAGGCATAATTTTTTTTAAAAGAAGCTTTTTTTCTCAGAGACTTTGTAACTGAGGCATGCCTGTATTTCCAATGAAAAATACACACTGAAATTTGTAGCTGCAAACAAAAATCCTACCAAGATGCACTCTGAACAGTTCAAAGATACCCATCTTTTATATGATGTAAATAATAAGAATGAGTAACCATTATCTGCACAGTTGAAAGTTTTTTTTTAAAAAAAAAAATCCAGTACAATGAAACAGAGTATCTTACAAGATGGAATGTATTTATGGACTAAATAGTAGTCAACATTGGAGACCCTAACATCTTGTTTTTTTTTTTATATATATATATATATATATATATATATATATATATATATTTCATTAGAATTATCAGGTTAAACGACTTTGGAAGCTGGTATTACAGAATAATGCATACTGGAATAGCAGCAGACGCTGTGCTTGTCTCATTATTAGACTATTTAGAACATGATTTAAAATCCATTAGCCTGACAATTGCAACAAAATTGCAAGTTAATCCTATTGGAAGAAAGAGTTTTCTCTTTTCTGGCAAAATGGTTTTGTGGAATACACATGGGAACTGCAACAAAATGTTTCCATGTAGCTTCCTTCCTAACAGGAGTGCTCCAGAGTTCCAGCCAGCCAATCAATGTTCCTCTGCTTGGATATTATAGACTCAATCACAGCATTCTACTTCTGCTTCCCTCTGGCTGTTTTGTTTTTCCAGTTACATTCGTCATCCTGTGACTACTGGGAATGCTCAAACCACAGTGATCTATTTTCATTTTTGTAGATTTCCTCCCTCAGATTAGTAAACCTCATGGTTCTTCAAAGCATTCTGATATCTCCCTCTTGTTTTTCACTGAGCCCATCTTGTCTGCAACGATGGGGCACTGCTGTTTCAGTGAAATCATTTTGTTGTTATTGCTGTTGTCGAGCAGAGAAACTGATCTATAATAATAAAAATTTGTGTGCATGTGTGGTTTGTGTCTGTGTTTATCTCCACATCCAGCCTCCATACCCAAAGCTTGGCATGTATACTAAGGAGACCACAGAGCTTCTTAAAATGGTTTGATCAATTTTAGTTAATTAGAATTTGTCTATGGTTTTGAATGTTGGACTACAACTCCGGACACCAGGGTTTGAATCCTTACTTGGCCATGAAAACCCACGGAATGACTTTGACCAAGTATAATTCTCTCAGCCTTAGAGAAGGCAAAGGCAAGCCCGCTCTGAACAAAACTTGCCAAGAAAATCCTACTAGGGACCTTAGAGACACCATAAGTCAGAAATGATGCGAAGGAACACAAGAACAACAAAATCTGTCTGGAACCTTCAGTAACATGGTGAGCCACTAGGTGGCAGACTTCCCTAACATTCCCTACAGACAAAGCTGCATCCAGGCCTGGAATATTCATTTCTCCTGAAGACTACTAACCAGCTCTGTGTCATATTTCCCTCTTCATGCCACCCCATCTCTTCAAACTGTTAAAAAGAAAGGCAGGGTTTCAAAGAGGTAGGGCAAGAGGAAGCAGAGGGAAAGGGTAAACGAGCATTGAGTGGAGAGAAAGACTAGAAGATAGAAAAAAAATACTGTATATCCTCATGTATAGGACGACTTTTTAACCCCCAAAAAACTTTTCAAAAGTTGGGGGTCGTCTTAGACGCCGGCCCAAACGCCGGCCCCCACCGCTGAGGCAAGTCTCCTCTGCCGCCGCTGCCATCGCCTGCCCCAAAACAACTCCCCCGCCCTCCCCCGCCGCTGAGGCAACTCTCCTCTGCTGCCATCGCAGCTCCCATGGGTTTATTGTCTTGTCCTTCTTTTAAGCTATAGAGTGAATTAGGAAAAGTTTAATCCACTTGCACTGTTTTATGTTTACATGTTTGATGACAAACAGCCTTATGTTTATAAGTGACAGTTTTCCTGCTAAGTACCTGCATGTCATAAGCCTTTGAATTAAAATTACCATATTGAAATCAAATCTGATGTTTTTTTAATTTTTATCTGGTGTGAGTTGGAAGAGGGGTGGTCTTATACAGCGAGTATATCCTAAACTCTATATTTTTACTGGAAAAGTTGGGGGTCGTCTTATACGCCAGTTGTCCTATACATGAGGATATACGGGTAGGTAGGAAGGATATTAACAGATCAGAGGGAAAGACAAAGAACATTAGGTGGGAGCAAGAGCTTTCTCAGCCTTACAAAGTTGAGTACTTCTGTTAGTTTGCAGCAGATGTTTGCAGTTTGTAACAAAATCCAGAATAACATTAGACCTTAAGTATTATTTTTCTTGTTATAAATAAAATATAACTGAAATTATTATTAATTCATACACTGCCATTAATATGAAGGGAAGAACCACAACCACAAACACTTCAGGTGCTTTCACTCTCCTTAGTTGCAGTCTTCAAAGGCACACTGATTCAAGTTACAGCACAATATAGCAGGATCAACAGCTTACAATTCACTCTACCACTCTAACACGTTACCTTCTTAGGGAAGGGATGAGATTGATACTACTTTCTTTAGTAGCTGAAGTATATATACTGAAGCTATAGTTCTATCTTCTCCCTTAGGGTAGACAGGAAAGGCCAAGACTTACTGAGGAAAGGAGTTATTATGGATTCTAAGTGCTTTGGCTCCTGGGATTGTGTACTCCTGGGATTATGTATTATACTGACACTCACACTCTTACCTTAGAAGGCCTATTGTCCTATCTTAAATCTGAAATGGTCAGGTAAGTCATTACTGTCTCTTGCCAACATCTGTGATCTGAGATGCCCAAACTATGGATACAACTTTGACTAAAGATTTGATCAACATTTGGAGGATAAGAAACTATAATGAATATCGACAGGCCAGAAGTTTTCTGTTCAACTTTTATACCTCAGCTACAAACAGTAAGCTTCAAGAAAGCTGCTGCATCATATGCCTTCAGTGCAAAAATGATGATGGTCATGATGATAACACTCTTCCACAGTGCTGAAAGCATTTCACATAAGTTATATTGGTAATGATTGCAATAACCTTGCTAAGAAGGCCAGAGTTTTCACCTTCATATTGCAGATAAGGGAAGGATAACTGAGAGTGAGAGAAGAACACTAGACTAAAGCCACTTTAGGCTTTAGTTTCAGGCACAGTCATGTAGGAATGGGAAAGGGGGGGCGGTGGAGGTGCTTTGCCCTAGGCGGCAATGTTTTGGGAGCATGCCCTTGCGTGCCCTGGCCATGCCCCCACACACCGCAGCCAAACCCCACACACTGTGGCCCCGCTCCATGCACTGTGGCCACACCCCCATGCACCGTAGCCCCGTCCCCCCTTCACACACTCCAAGCTCTGCCACTGTTCAGGCAGAAACAAGATTTCACCTGGGTGTGTCCAAATTCATACTTTACTGCTGAGGTCTAGGCATATTTAGTCATATGTGATCCCAGTGAATTTAACGGAATTGGCTCCTGAGTAAATATGCTGAAATCCTTGCATAAAACATTGCTTATGTAAACAATGTAAGGACTGGATACAGAGGCAAGCTGCTATCTGCTACATCTGAGCACCAGCCTGCAATATAGGTACATAAATAGTAACCCATTCGCAATCTGTTGCACGAATATTGATAATCTCTGTGAGATGCTTGTAGAATTCTTGCTAGGAATCATATACACATGGAATTCACCATCATGAACACAAAGGCTATTTCCACACTACACTGTTATAGCACGATTATTCCACTTTCAACATCCTATGGTATCCTGGGGTTTGCAGTTTGGGGAGTGAGATTTGCCGATATGATTCCTTTCATTTTCATAATGGGCCAAATATACAACATAAAATAAAGTTGTAGAGTGGAAAGATGAGCAGTAATATCAATAAACCTAAACCAACCTCAGAGGAAACCATTTCCTGTTCCCCCCTCCCCAAAAAAAAAAGAAAAAAAGAAAAGGCCCAACCTGGATGTCATGTACCCATACCACATTATTTATAATCAGCAAACTTTTGTTTTTTACTAATTAGGGTAGGGGCTTTTAGGCAAATGTTTGTAACAGAAGTGTGAGCAGGCTCCAAGTCCTGTTAAGAGAAAACTGCTTTGTGTATATGTTGTGTGTCTCCAGGGCCAACCAAAAAAAGGAAGATTTATTGGTGAAGAAACTCCCTTTGAAGGCAGAATCTGCCAAAGTAGATGTCACAGCAGCAAATGACTTGCATTAGTATGCCTCTGTATCACAGTTGCTGTGGAATGGAAAATAGAGGGTACAGTGAGCTTCTCACCAGCATTTGGTTCACCATCACAAGGAAAGAATGCTCAACTAGATAAGCATTTGGTCTGATCTAGCAGGACCCTCTTTGTGTTCTTAAATGCATGTGTCAGGTTCCAGATACCACTAAAGCCCTATGGAGAGCTCAATGAGGAAAACAGTGTGATGGGGCAGTCAAAAAAGCTGGTAAACTGTAGGCTGCCCCAACAGGAGTGCATTATCTAGAATGAGATAAGTAATAGTACCACTATATTCTGCTTTGCTCAGGCTTCATCTAGAACACTATATCCAGTTCTGGACACCATAATTCAGAAAGGATATTTACAAGCTAGAACATGTCAAGAAAGGGACAACCAAGATGCTATGAGGAATGGTTTGGCTTGGAGAATGCTCAGCTTGGAGAAGGGAAGGTTGAGAAGGGTTATAACAGGCATCGTTAAATATTTGAAGGGATGTCATATAAAGGATGGTCCATGTGGCCCCTTCTAGCCATAGGAGTATAATTCTAAGTTTAAAGCACAGCAGCAATTTTTCCTGAAACTGAACCCCCTCTCCCATCCAAAATGAACAGATCCATAGCCAAAGGTAACTTTTATTTAATGGGTAAAAGAGCTGTAGTTTGCGGTGTGTGTTTGCAGATATATTAAGGGTCATTCCTCCTCCTTACTCACACTGTACCATGACTTTCACATCATCTCACTTTACCCAGTGTGGCACAATCCAGATCTGTGTCTGCTGTGGTCATATCTCATTGTGTCCTAAAGTGAAGACAGATATGGAGGACAGCAAGGAAGAGAATATGGAAGGAATCTTAAAGCTTAAGGCGTGAGAGTGTGGAAAGGGGGTTGCATGGGCTATGCTGCTACAGGTGTTGAATGAGAGTCAGCGTGGTGTAGTGGTTTTGAGTGTTGGACTATGACCCTGGAGTCCAGGGTTCAATTCCCTGCTAGGCCATGGAAACCCACTGGGTAACCTTGGGCATGTCACACACTCTCAGCCCCAGAAAACCTCATGATAGTTTTGCCTTAGGGTCACCATAAGTCGGAAACAACTTGAAGGCACACAACAACAATTTGCTTCTATTGGGCAGCAGCTATTTCATTTGCTTATCAAAACCTGCCTGCCATCATCCTTCAAGAAAGAACCTTGCCTGCCTGAGCTGCTGAAACAGACCTCAGGATTATTCAACAATAGAAATAAAGAATCAGAGAACCAAATTTAGTGTTACATTAAAGAAAAAGAACTGTCAAACCAGTGGCTGGCTTCATAAAATCCCACACGCCGAATTGTAACTTCTTTACAGTGTTTGATAGAAAAATCACTTCCAGAGTTGATTACTGATGATATTTGGATACGTAATTCACCCAGTCTAGGTCTGCATTCAGAATTATCTGTGCTTATGCCTTCTTCTTTTGCCTTCAAGTAAGAGTTTAGTTCTCTGCATTTCTGAAGTTCAGTATGCCTCAGGGCACCACAAAATGAAGGTAAGACAATGCAGTTTCGGGGTTGTGCTCTGTGTCTGTACAACATACTCAAGAACTTCAAAAGGCAAAACTGCTATGGTTAAATATGTTGCTGATGAAATGTTATTAGGTGATTCACCAGGAGACAGTCTTGGCAAAAGATAGTTCATAAATGCTGGTTTAACAGGTTGCAAGAATTAAGTCCTGACTCTTTATATTCCTGTCAATGAGGTGCACTTATTAGTGCACTTCGAAAGGTCTGTATAGATGATCTTGTATCCTGGTTGCCTTATCTCAAAGCAGTTCTGGCTTTCAAGGGAAAGACCAACACTGTATTTCACTCCTTAGATTCAACACTAAGTTGTCCTTGACACAGAAAGAATAATCATCTGTTGGGTTTCAGAAATTGCTTCTTTCTGGGAGGGGCGATGCTTTAAAAATAACAGCAGACAAGACCTCACTGTTGAGTCTTCAGCTGTGAATGATTGCTCAAATTCTCTTGAGTCTCTTTGTGAGTCATAAGAGGCTTCACCTTCCGCAGAATTAAAGTGCATGGGGTCCGACAGGCTCTTTTCAGCTGTGATCGAGTAAACTGCTTACGACGTTTTCTGGACAGAAAAAGAAAATGGAAAGATGGAGAGGTAAGTCGCTTATCTATAGAGATGTATCAAAAACATAAAATCTTCATTATGTCAGACAGGGATTGCTTGACAGATATGGGAAGTTTACAGCAAAGGTAAATAGAGATGGGAGGTTAACAAAATGAATTCAGCAGATTGCAAGCTGACTAACAATGCAATATATAAGTTGTACCAGAACTTGGAATATGAGGTTTTGGACTGCGGCTCTCAGAATCCCTCAGCCAGCAGGGCTGGTAGGAGTTATAAGCCAAAAAGGCAGCTTTTCAAAACTGTGATATATAGTTAGTAAGTGAGCCCCCCGAGTTAAACATGACTTCAGCTCAGGTAAAATGTATATACAAATGAAGACTTAGGGTTTTTTATTTACCAATCAATCTTTGGCCTGATTCATGTATATTGCAACTGCATGTTTCTTGCTTCTGCAAGAATCCTATGGTAATTTAACAGTATTTCACAAGAGAAGAATTACATCAGCAGGGGAAAATTCTCACACCGCAGCATCCACTTGGAATGCTTCCAAATGCTTCCAAACACTGTGATTTCCCATATGCATTCATAGGTTCATCCATTACCAGAGTGGTATAGGATACAGGCATGTGACCCAATGTGTTCTAGCAGAGCTAAATGTTCCCTGGAAGAACTTGTGGAATGGAAAATACTGAAAACATTTGATAAACAATGCAGCACATTTTTAGATGTTTGGAATTATTTTTTTTTCATGTAAATAACAAGATGCAGCCTGAATTCAAACTTAGGTTTTAGTCTCCTCCTATATTCAGGTCCATAAAATATGTGAAATATCAAAGCCTATGACATTCTAATTATTCTACCGTACTATACTAAAAATTATCACCCCAAAGCTGTAAGAATACTTGCTAAATGCACCCAATTTCAACACTCTTCTCCATAAAAATCTGGCATGGAGCAGTCATAAGGACTGATAGAAAAAGTGCTCTAGTCTTGGAGGCTCTGATCTATCCAAAGTCCTCTTGATAGCAGTAAATAGAGGCAGAGCCATTTTCCAGCTATTCCCCTTCCACAGGGCCTGACTTTTTTCTTATTAATTTGAGTTGTAATTTTTTCCCCAAAAAAACCTTCAGTCAATGAAAGGGAAAGGAGTAAGATATGCCTTGAGTTTTGTATCCTGTTTTGGGAATGTGATTGGAAGCAAAAAGAGCTGGGGAACCAGAAGATCCATGCCTTCTCCCTCCACATCCAATGTCATACCCCCAACTTACCCATTTTTTTCAAAGTCACAAGCTCTGGCCCTGAAAGGAAAGAATTGCAGAAACCTACCCAAGAGCTGGGTGGAACTTGGAATGAGAATCTGAGGTTTAACCTCAAAAGGTTAGATTGTGAAGAGCGACCTTGAAGGGGCCATTTCTCATTCATCATATGGTTCTTGATGCATTTTCAAGACCACAGAAATAGAGATTCAGGGCCTAGATCCAATTGTTAATCCAAATATTGAATTTAGACCCATTGAATTCATGGAAACCTGATAAGTCCACACTTATGTAAGGTCCATTGCTTCAGCAAGTCACCCTTAACTGGGACTAGAGAGCCAGAATTGTGTAGTGGTTTGAGCACAGGACTGAGACTATTTCCGCACTAGCCTGTTATAGCGGTATGATTCCACTTGCAACATCCGTCTGGCCCCTCCCAAAACTACAAACCCCAGGATTCCATAGGATGTTGCAAGTGGAATCATAACGCTATAACAGGCTAGTGTGGAAATGGTCTGTGCCTCTGGAGACCAAGGTTCAAATCCCCACTCTGCCATGGAAATCCACAGGGTGACCTTGGGCAAGTCACACTCTCTCAGCTTCAGAGGCAGGCAAAGGCAAAACCTTTTCTGAACAAATCATGCCAAGAAAACCCTGTGATAGGTACAGCTTAAGGTCATCATAAATTACAAACAACTTGAAAGCACACAACAAGAACAACACCAACAATTTGGGACTAACAATTTAAGGCTATAGGCCATAGCATTTTCTCATAACAAGATATCATTACAAAAGCCTCTCTATAAACATGGAAGCATTACCACTATAAACTTATACCACATGATGAGAAGGTTTTTGTGCCCAGGTCATGCTTTCCCTTTCTCATATGTATATCTCATATGTTGTCTTCTTATGTCATAATATTATCTAGCCTTACAGACAATTGGCACTGCCTACAGGATCTGGTATGACTTAACATCAAGGTGGGAATTGTGTAGCACTCCACATGGTACAGTGGACTCCAGGAAACCAGGATTAAAAACTTTGCTCAATCATTGAGTAACCTATGGCAAGTCATACTCTCTCAAACTAAGAGGAGGAAGATGACAAGCCCCCTCTGAAAATTTGTCAAGAAAACCTTATGATGAGGTCCCTGTAAGTCAAGAATCAATCTGAAGGCACATAACAAATCTTGGTTGATCCACAGTAACATACACACAGACTCACAGAATCATAGAGCTGGAAGAGACAAAGGTCGTCCAGTCCAACCACCTACCATGTAGGAATGCGCAATCAAAGCATCTAAGAAGATAGCCATCCAGCCTCTGTTTAAAAACTTTCAAAGAAGAAGACTCCACCACACTCCCAGGCAGCATATGCCACTGTCAAACTGCTCTTATCATCAGAATATTCTTCTTAACATTTAGGTGAAATCTCTTTTCCTGCAGTTTGAATCCATTCATCTGTGTCCCAGTCTCCAGGCCAGCAGAAACAAGCTTACTCCATCTTCCATATGACATTCTTTCAAATATTTAAACATGGCTATCATGCCATCTCTTAACCTTCTCTTCCCCTGGCTAGACATAGGCCATTTCCGCACTTGACTGTTAACAGTGCTATGATTCCACTTTCAACATCCTATGGAATCCTGGGGTTTGCAGTTTAGGGAGGGAATGGCTGGCCCCTCCCAAAACTGCAAACCCCAGGATTCCATAGGATGTTGAAAGTGGAATCATTGCACTATAAGAGTGTAGTGCAGAAAAGGCCACTGTCAACTCCCCAGCTCTCGCATGGCAGGAGGTTGGACTCAATGACCCTTGCGGTCTCTTTGAGGTCTATGTTTCTACGATAAGGCATGGTTTCCAGGTGTTTTACCATCTTGGTCACCTCTTCTGAACACATTCCAGCTGAACTAAGGCCCTTTCCGCACCGGCCTATTAAAACGGTACAGAGCGACCTCCGACAGAGGTCTTCTGCACCGTGGAGTGGACTGGGGCTAACTACTTTTTGTAGTTCCGCACCTCAATCCACTCCGGAAATGGTCACACAGCATGCTTTTTAAAAACCTCTTTTAAGAGGTTTTTTAAAAGTACGGAGCACGCGACCCCATGTTGCTCCGTCCCTGCGCTCCGGTGCAGACTTGCAGGCGCGCACTAGTGCGTGCCTGCAGATCTGCTGGGAGCGGGCTTTAGGCTGGCAAGCTTCTCCAGTTGGTGGAGGACCTCCACCAACCGGAAGCCGCCATTTTGGATGCTGGAGCAGTGTGGAGCAATGAGCTCGCACTGCTCCTCGTCCCGACGGACTCTTCCGGACGCTGAAGAAGTCCGGTGAGTCCCGTTTTTGCACAGTTCCTTTCCCAAATGCGGAAAGGGCCTAAGTGAATAGTTCAGTGTCATTACAAAGTAAAGCAGTCACTCAGCATGCTATGCCCCAGAACATCCTAGTGACTTCCATACAGACAAAAACTAAAAAGAAAGCAACACATTTGGGCAGGCACAGTATCCCCCACTCTGAAACCCACCAAAGTCCTTGCTACACGGAAGGTCCAGATTCAATTCTGGTTGCTTCAGAGGGAGTCCTACATCATGTTTGGAACCAAACGAATCACTCAAATGCGGCCTAAATCAGATCAATATTGCATTGAATCTAGCATACATTTTTAGAAATAAGCAAATTGTTACAAGCAAAATTTAAATTGTTGAATGTGCAAGCTCTTATGCTGAATAATTATAATTCTATCAATGTAACATATGTCACTAGGGTGGGGGAAAAAACCTATCATTATATCTGGAGCAAGTAGCCTTGAGTTGTACCAAATCAAAAGGGAAGGACTGTGGCTCTACCAAAAAACAGTAAAGTACACATGCTGAAAATTATATTCCCTTCTGCCTTCAAGGAGAACAATTTCCTTACTGCTGTTTTGACAGCAGATGAAAAGGAATTTAGTCCACATAAACAGATGGAGATTGTTTAAAAATCCATCTTGGGAGAAAGGCAGATATAAATATTATATATACATTATATATATATATATATATATATATATATATACCTTAAACTATATGTCTTCCCAAACAATTCATTCTCCAATGTCTTTTTTTCAACTCCATATTGAAAATATAATACAGTTATGGAATAAATACAAATAATACATGAAAGCTGCATTACTTCAAGGAACAGAAAAGAAAAGAGACTAAGAAAGGACAAAATGTTATAAAATGTATAAAAACTCGCCCTTCTTCAAAAGCAAGCAGGCAGGAAATGTTTTCAAGGAAGAAGATGGAATTTCAGGGGTTTGTAGTTTCCTGAGGCCAAAGAGCTCTCTGGCTAAGAATTCCAAATGCCTCTCCCTAAACTGCAAACCCCAGGATTCCAGAGGAGGTTGAAAGTGGAATAATAGTAATATAACAGTATAGGGTGGAAATGGCCTGTTTACTCATGTTTAGTGCCTATGGTGCCCACAACCAAAAGGTTTTGCTTTATATCCCTTCAGGTATGTATATATGTAGGGGCTAAATACCCTAAAGGCACCATACCCCATCTGATCATAGAAATTAAGCAGTGTTAGCCCTGGTTATTACTTGGATGACAGGTCACCAATAAATAATGTCGTAAGGTATATTTCAGAGGAAGGAACTGGCAAAACCACCTCTGAGTATCCCTTGCCTAAGAAAACCTATGAAATTCAGGGAGCCACCGTAAGTCAACAGGCAAATTGAAGGAGCATACACATACATATGTACGTATAGATGTATTTTTGTTACATTTTTATCCCATCCTTCTGCCATCAAACACACATTGATGTTTAGCTTTTGCTTTTTAACAGCTTTATGAGATAAAGCTGAAAGCAGAAGACCAATCATTTTCAGATTAATGGAAAGATGGAATAGAGATATTGCTGTTAGCAGTATATATGGACATCTCCCCACCTCTCCAGCCATTGAGGACTGAACTTGTCACTGTGCAGATTTTTGGCATGCCTCAAACTGAACCTGGAAAAGCCTTATTTCTCAAGTTTGAGGTGAGATCCATTGACAGCTGTATACATGGATGTCCCAGGTAACTATTTGCCAGCATCCATATGAAGCCAAGTAGCATGAACGTAATCCCATGAGCACGCTCAAGCATACACCTCATTTCAACCTCTTTCAAATAAAAAAACTAGTGAGGCAAAAGATGGATGCATTGCTTATGCATATATATATGACTCCTCAAGATGTAAAAAAAAAGGGTGCCACATTATTCATATCTCACATCCTGCAATGTTCTGCCATTACTATCTTTTTCCAAAAAACAAAAACAAGCCAACAAACATTTTCACTGAAGCAAGTGCATCTCCTCTTCCATGCACTGCCAGACATAACACTGAAATTTATTCAGAATAAAAGAACAAACAGAACTTTTTTCTTACAGGAAGGGTATTTATCCACCCTTTGCCACCAAATTCCTTTGTAATGTTTAGAAATGCATCTACTGAAGCTGTATGAGGGTAGAGACACCACAAGACTATGGTACAAATGCATTTTTTAAAAAATCACCAAGCTGATATTAACACTCAAGTAAATAGTCACTTAGACCAGTGGAATTCTAACAATTCTCTTTTGTCCTAAGAAACATATAATAAGTGAATACAGTGGTTTGTTACTAGCATTGATACAACTTTACAGAAGCTAGATTTTTAGATTCTAAGGATTCCAAACTACTAATAGGGAAGAATTTTACTCATCCTACATTTTCCAAAGCAATCAAAGTTGAGGGGGAGTAAACTGAGTAAATTTATATAATATGCAGTACATGAAGCAGAATCCTAGAATCCTAAAATCATATAGTTGGAAGGGAAGGCAAGGGTCATCTAGTCCAAACGCCTGCTATGCAGGAATATACAAGTATCCCTTGAAAAATGCCTATCCAGACTCTGTTTAAAGACCTCCAAAAATAAGGAGTCTACCACCATTCGCAGTCTATTCCACTTTCAAACAGTTCTTTTAGAAGTTCTTTCTAATGTTTAGGTGGATTTTTTATTTATTTATTTATTTATTTTGTAATTTGAACCCATTGCTTTATGTTCTAGGTCTCTGGAGCAGCAGAAAACAAGCTTGCTCCATCTTCTACATGACATCACTTTATTTATTTATTTAAAGATTGCTATTCTGTCACTTGTTTTCCCCTCTCCAAGCTAAATATACCCAACTTCCTGGGTCATTCCTCATAAGCCTTGGTTTCCAGACCTTTGATCCAGAACAGAACCAGTCACGTGGAATTCACATCTTTCACACATGATCAGTCGTGTTCAGGGTGATAAGGCTGCAGGGGGTTTTTTTGGTTTTTTTTTTAAATTTTGCAATTTTGGCTATTATTCAGAAGGCATTAGTCAGCTCATCTGCAATTATATGCTTCTTCTTTCTTTCTTTCTTTCTTTCTTTCTTTCTTTCTTTCTTTCTTTCTTTTTTTTTTTTTACTAAACGTGGCTTGTATATATCGTCTGCCATCAAAATGTTCAGTGCCAAGTCTGCTGCACAACATTTATATGCTTCTAATATTTGGACAGGGGGACTGAAACCTGAGATAGACAGGCTACAGAAGAAGTTCCTTAGGATCCTTCTTCAACTCTCCAATTGTGTCCCTAATTCTGTGCTCCTGGTTGGAAATGGAGGAAAGCCCTCTTTCGATTAGGGCTTTCCACTGTTTCCCCTGTGGTATGCTCTAAAATTCTGGCTGGAAATCAGTATTTTTAGGGTGGGCTCAGGTTCACTTTTATATATGTCCCAGGATGACTATCTCAGTAGCTAGTCCAAGCTTCTAGCCAAAAAAGCTGCCTCAATGATTGTCTTACTGTTCTGATTTTTTCTTTCAAATATTTTGTACATGTTTTGATTTATCTTCAAGTTCTTCCTTTGACGGATCTATGGATTGTAATAAATAAATAAATGACTGACTGAATGTTGCAATTTGGTTCTCAACTCAAAACACAAAAACATGTGCGTGTGTATGTGTGTACATACAAGCACAAGCACACATATTTATACATATATAAAAGCGCACATAAATGCAGATGTAAAGGGAAAATGTACACAATGCATATAATGCATTTTAATAATGGAAAAAAATCACCTGCAAAAGTTTGTATGTATCAAAATGAACTTACCAGGAGAGATGCACACAGAAATGTGTGCAAATTTGCATGTGGCCTTTTTCTTGCCATTTTCCAGGCTGATATGAAATAAGCCAACCATGAATTTATGATCAGAAAAATGATAAGCTGAGTGAAATCAAACATTGACATAGTCACTCACCCAGTACATCCAATATTTGATGCTGCACTACTTAGGTCTCCTATGCAATCAACATTTTTACTTTATGCTGCACCAGTGTGCTTCCCATGATATTGGCAGTGGAGGGCAAGACAACCAGTATTAGGAGTTGAGGGTTCCAGGTTCTGCTACACTGGATTTTTTAGCAGCAGGCTATTTTCTGGGTAAGAAGTGGATATCTCTGCCTTGTGCTTAGGGTAGTCACCAAAGAGCATAAAATATTCTTGGCTCCACCAAAATGACAAAAGAAGTGTGAGTTTGCATTATACTTGCACATAATTGATTAACAGTGCATATTTAGAATGATGCATAATTTGAACAGAAATGCAAATACATCTCACCACCACAGTGTGGAAGACTGAGCAGATGATCTGTGTGCCTGTTGCCCATGTGGTTACTGTTGAGGGATAATTCTAAGGCTCTTTCTTTTCCTTCTAATGGTTCTTTATCTTCACACGAGACTTGGACTAGACAGCCCTTCTAATAAAGGATGATTCCCTCTGACAGCCCTTGAAACTGTCATCCCTAAAGCAGGACAGATGGCAACCCTACTTGCATTCAACATGTTATTTGTCATTCATTTTGAAAATCTTGACAAATGTTTGTAGCTTGAGTGACAAGGGGGAAAAAAGATAAAACTCTAGCCAATTTTCTCTAAAAAAACATTTTTTCCCTTAAACACAATAGAAGGACAAGGGATGTAGCCATCTTTAAAATTCAGTTTCCTGTGCTTTTCCTTTTCACTCTGTATATTTTTATTTAAAATGCGGATTCTTCATGGTCCCTAAATGAATTTAATGTTTTAAAAGATAACATGATTTAGTGTTGCTACCTGAGAACATCTTTTTAAAATAAAGATTCCTTATGGTGCCTGAATAAAGTTAATATGTTTAGAAAGAAATAACCACATTCAGTGTTTTTATGAGATCTCACCTGTTTAAAGTAAGGAATCTATATGGCACCTAAGCAAATCTAATATCCTTAAAAAGAGATAAGATCATTTAGTGTTGTTATGAGAGAACACATTTGCAAAAGGAAAATGTGGATTGTTACCAGATTGCTTTGAAAGAACACAATCTAAGTTAAATCCAGTATAAGCTCTAATTAAAGCAAACCCAGTGAAATCAATGGGAGTTACATGTGTAATGACTAGCAAGTTCCAGTCAATCAACTTGATTGTTCTAGTTGTGACAAAAAAAAAAAAAAGGATTTAGCCAGAACTGTAAACAACTGGAAATCTCTAATGAAACCAGTGCTTGGAAGTAAAGCCGCTACAAATCATTGTACTTTGTTCCTTTCTCATTGACAAACATGCAACTACATAATACTGTGATTGTAACACAATAATAGGCAGCTACACTCCTTTTGTGGTGCAAATGTAACTTTTAAAAGTTGTTTTTATTCTTACCTAACTCTATTTTTACTGGCTGCAGCTCTTCAAACAGACAACATGATTTTTGTCTGCATTCCTGCCTTCCTCTAAAGATGACAGGGACTGAAACTGCCATTTGTGTACAAAGCATGTGTCCCTCCTCAAATACGTGGACCTATGAAAATGCATCACCCCCCTTGGCATTTCCAGGTGAGGTGCTCTTTCTGATCACTCTACACACTGCCCCACCTCTTAAACAGTTGGAAATTTGCAGACTTTCCATTGAATTGTGAAAGAAATAGGCGGATGCCAACCTAGAGAAATAGTCCTAAGGATATGGCCTGAAGGCAAATTATTCAGTAACTTGTTCCCTTAATGGGAAACAGCTTAGGAACCCTGTCATATATGTTACATTCAATTTCATCATGGAAGAAAGACAGGATGTAATTGTTAAGAAAATGTTGTGTTGCATTGCTGTCATTTTAATGGTACTTACTGTGATTGTTGGTTTAATTGTTTTTCAACTTGTGTATTATCCAGTATAGCCAGAAATCCTGTATCAGCTATTTAGGCGCACTTCACGAAGTAACCTCTCCCAGCCCAGTCACCCCAAACCCTAATGAAAACCATCATTCACTCACACTACAATCACCAGAAGAATGGATCTCCTTCTGCCTACATAGCTGATGCCCAGTAGAATAGGTTGGGGGAGGAAGAGTTATGATCATGATAATAGTGTCATGATCACGACTTGGTAGCGATTGTGAATCCAAAACAGTTACCTAGACTTACTCATCTGTAACTGTTTTTTATTCACCATCCTTACTTAGTCACGATTGTGACACTATAGCCACAATTATTATTCCCCCTCAACCTACTGCACTTACTTTGATTCATATTGTGATTCATCTTGGGTCAGATGGGTGAGAGAAAGGTGGACTAATAATTAATTAATTTCTTGCAGTTGTTAACATATCTGTGCAAATAATCAGAGATTTTTTTTAAAGTCCTTGTTAAGCATGGAGGAGGGATAGAATCAGGAGTAGAAGAAAAGTAATTGTGAGAAGCTTCTCCAGTTTAACATTTTTTGAGCAGCAAGTATGGGTAAGAGTTTATTACTGGGGAAAAAATCCTAAGAATTTTCAAATTAGGACATTGACAAGAGAAAGGTAAAGCAAATGATGGCTTATGGAGATGAAAATTATACAGAGGAATGCAGGAACTAAACTAACAAAGGGTGAGTCAGTGTCCTTGCTGACTCATTTCTGGTATGGCAAAGATAGTCTGTCTCAAACTCATTGCAAGATTCCTTGACTTTTTTTTTTTTTTTAGAATATCTATGCACTGCAACTTACTAAGATTTCCAAGGCTCTAGCCTATTGCACATCTTAGGAATGAGCTCTGTTTACTGTGGAGCTCATTCCTGAGTAAACATAAATAGGACTCTGCTTACAAATAGAAACCGAGCAAGTATACTATGAGTGCAATGTAAGGAAATATTCAAACTTTTTTTAAAAAAAACTGGTTTGAGTAGAATGTACATGTTATTGCAAGAATTAGCAAACTGAGAAAGAGATATCTAGTTCAAAAGTATTTTTGGTGTTGAAACTCTGAGCTTCTGCCATTATGTGAAAATTTATTTTTGAAAAGTTTAATTGAACAAGAGACAAGTAGAACACAAACACCTTTAAATTCATTGCAATGCCCATATAAAAGATGTCATCAAACAGAAAAACATATTGAAAATTCTTATGTACATTTCTATGAAAGAAAGTAATTCGTAAGGTCTTTACCTCTTAAATCAGCTTCATATTTTCAAAATTTGATACAGAAGGTAACAGTAGCAAACCAGCTTCTAAATAGCCAAAGTGTTGTTCTATCTATTTAAGGCTAGATCTCTGGTAGGAAATATTTTTTACGCAATGAAGCACCACCCTAGGGTTGGCCCAAGATATTTTGTGACCAGAGACAAAAAAAAAGATGGTACCCCAATCCAAGTCCAGAAGATGATTAGACTGGGAGTTGAATCTTATTTCAGTTCTGGTAATGGGATAACATTTTCCAGCACACTTGAGGGGAAGAGGCTACTTTAAGAAATTTGGAGTAGATTGTGTGTGTGTGTGTGTGTGTGTGTGTGTGTGTGTGTGTATATATATCTGTGCTTCAACAGAGTGAATAGCCAGATAATGATGCAGAAAAAATGAAAGTCACAAGTATAGGATGGGGGACGTGTGGCTGGATAGCAGTACATGTGAAAAGGATCTAGCAGTCTTGGTAGATCACAAGCTGAACATGAGTCAGCAGTGTGACGCAGCAGCCAAGAAAGCCAACGTGATTCTTGGTTGCATCAATAGGAGTATGGTGGCTAGATCGAGGGAGGTTATTCTGCACTGGTTAGGCCTCATTTGGAATACTGTATTCAGTTCTGGGCATCTCAATTCAAGAAGGATGTCGACAAGCTGAAACGTGTCCAAAGGAGGGCGACCAAAATGAAGGGTCTGGAAGCCATGCCCTATGAAGAACAGCTTAGGGAGCTGGGTATGTTTAGTCTGCAGAAAAGAAGATTAAGAGGGGACATGATAGTCATATTTAAATATTTGAAGGGATGTCATGTTGAGGAGGGAGCAGGCTTGTTCTCTACCACTCCAGAGACTAGGACAAGGAGCAATGGATTCAAGCTGCAGGAAAGGAGATTCCACTTAAACCTCAGAAAGAACTTCCTGACGGTCAGAGCTGTCCGGCAGTGGAATATGCTGTCTCGGAGTGTGGTTGAGTCTCCTTCTTTGGAGGTTTTTAAGCAGAGGCTGGATGGCCATCTGTTGGGAATCCTTTGATGGGTGTTCCTGCATAGCAGGGGGTTGGACTTGATGGCCCCTGGGGTCTCTTCCAACTCTATGATTCTATGATTCTATGATAATTCATTATGATAAAATAGGAGGTTGCCTCCATTGCCCTCTCTTGTTAAGGCCTCACTCCGACTTAGTGGCAGGGCTTATCCTGAATCCCAAAACCTGCTCAACCAACCTTCCCTTCTCCTTCATCATTTCTTTTTGTTTTCCCATTATTTAACAAATATCTGCTTACTATAATTTACCTAGATAAAAGTCCGGAACTTGTAGAGGAAATATTTTTATGTTATTCAGTTAACACAATGATGAATTAGCAAGCAATTTTTTAAAAAATAGTCTCATTTAAAAACAAGTACTTACCACTTTGCAGTAATGACTTGCCACAATGCTTTTCTAATTCTCTAAATTGGGGAGTGGGCAAGCTCCATGCGCCCACAGGCCAATCTCATCCCTAGAGAAACTTTTGTAGAGTACGCTAATACAACCTTCCACTCTCCCCAAAAGTTGAATTCAGAAATGGCTGTATATCCACTTCCACTTTCCTTAAAATGTTTGCTTTGTTCTTGGTTTTTGGTCATGGTTGGGGGTTTACAGGAAAATTTATAGGAGGCTTTGAGGAATTCATGGTGGGCTTTTTTCTGTTTTTGGTTAATTTACCAAAAAAATTAGGTAATGATAGAACTTCAGGAGGGCTGTAAAATTAGTGTTGGGGGGTCCATAAGCAGCCCATGTGTCACAAGTTGCCTAGTCCTGTTCTAAACAGAGCCACATTCTCTTGTGAGTTCAATGCCTGCAAAAGTTGCACATGAAACCATGAAGGAAGTCAATCCCACGGTTTCAGAGTCATTATGTGTAGATTAGAAGTAATTCATCTTTTACATATCTGGTTGCTAAGTCTTAATAATTTGTAAATAAAGCAGCCCTTGCTCATTTGATTTGTGAACATCAGCTCTTAAGGATTTGCAATCTGATTTTAAAAGACTTTTAAAGATATTTCTCATCTCTGAAATAACTTTAGAGAAGGTGTTCAGAACTACGTCATAGAGGTTTATTATGACTATTGATTATGCATGCTCAACTGATCACAATTGGATAAGAAGAACTATATCAAATCAGACCAAAGGTTCCCCTTGTGACCAAGCAGATGCTGATGAGAAACCCCAAAAAACAATAGTACCTACCCATTTGTGTTCACCCAGCAAGTAGCATACAGGGGCATATAGCCTCCGAAGCTAAAAACAATGTATAGATCCATCACTGATTGCAAATGGTAGCATCATCCTCTATGAATTTGTGCCACTCTGAAGGTTGTCCTAGTTGGTCTTACTCAGTACCACTTCTGGTAGCAAATTCCACACGTTAACCATGTGCTAAAGAAGTTGTACATTTACTTTATGAAGCTGTCTTACACAAAATCAGACTATCGGTTCATCTAGCTCAATACTGTCTACACTGTCTGACAGTGACTCTCCAAGGATTTGGTTTTGTGTCTTTTTTCCAGTCATAGCTGAAAATGATGATAACTAAAACTGGCACATTCTCTGTTTAAAATCTGTTCTTTATCAGTCAGTGACAGTGTTTTCAAATTTCAGATTCAGCATTATTTCATGGAATAAAAAGTGTATTGGGATTGCTTTTAGGATTGTGTATATGATATAAGCATAACACTCCAAGTTCCAGAGATGCTGTTTAGTCTGGAAAGCCACTAAAAACCTGAACCATTTTCATTAGGGATTGTTACATTAATAACTTCTGAACCAATTTTTTATTGTCTCTCCTTTTCTTCACATTCTTACAGAGTGCTATGAGCACAGATTTTATATATATTGGAAACTCAGATTTTATACATAGTGAAAACTCTAAAAAAAATAAATCCTGTGGCATCTTATCTCTCCCATTGTGAAACTCTTAGGAATGAGAATTTGAGTGATTTACAAAATATATGATATTCAAGGACAAATGCCTAGGGGAGGGAGGCTGTGTCACTTTAGATACCGCAAGAGCCCGCTGCAAACAGATGAGATCTTACTTTTCTGTTACCTGGGAGCTCTCCTCCCTTCCTGATAATCTTTTGCAGACACAGCATCAATGCAATCAATGCAGTGAAGCTACCATCTATGAACTAGAAAATTATTTTTTAAAAATGCCTATTGTTATTTCAGGAATTTCATAGCAGCTTAGTTATTAAAAATTATATACACTTTCTATTAGCAGCCTCCTTGATACAGGGTGTATTTCACCAGTTATGACCAGTGCAGCAATTGTAATCTCTCCTAGATGGGGAAGGACTGGGCATTATAATCTACCCACTGGTAACATGTCTGAGTTACACTGTCTAGAGTTAGACTGCCCCTGAAGACCCAGGAATAAATGCCTGACTTAGCCAAGAAAATCCTGTGAGTCCATTGCTATCTTTCAGAATATCCTGACTCACTATTAAGCTGTAAGGAAGGGGAGATGCCACCATGACCCATACTTTTCCATGTGCTGTGTCTCATCTCATCACTGGAAGAAGTCACCAGAAATGTTGATGTCATCAACATGCTAGTAACACCCAGCTCTGTTTCTCCCTCTCATTGGAGTCAAGGTAGTTGTTGGATCCACGGTTATGGGGGCATGGGGCAATACATTGAAACTCGATCCTGTAAAGAAGGAGGTTCTGAGAACTAGTGGTTTCCAGGTCTAGTATTTGAGTAAATTACCTGCCATGGCTAACAATAAGCTACAATGAGCTACAATCCCCCTAAAGATGTCAAAGAGGCCAAAAATTGAGTACCTGAACCAAGGGGTAAAAAACTAGAGCTGAGACTGAACAGAGGCAAGCTTCTGAGCAGTAAAGACTATTTGCCCTGTGTTATGTACATCCATCCAGTCCATTAATACTTCTTTTTTTTTATTAAAACAATTGTTATTCGCATTACAAACATGTATTATCATATTTCCAAAATAAAAACAAGCTTCTTTGTCGTGTTATCTTACATTCTTTCCAATTCTTATTATAACTTCCTCTCACCTCTTGATAGAACCTCTATTTTGCTAGCTTATCGTGATCTCAGTATACATAAATTCTCTAAAGTAGACTAGCTTCTTAAAATACATATTATAGTATATACAACTATTTCACATCAATTAAATATTCAATTAAACATCTATTCTTCTCCTTTCATTTCTATATCCAATTTTTTTCTATTATTGTCTTAATTGATCTCAAATCATCAAGTTTTTTCGTCTGTTTTTTATCTTTCAAATTAAGTGTGAGGTCTTCCAAAATAATAAATTCTAAGACCTCCTGTATCCATTCTTGTATTTCCGGTATTTCCTCTTTTTCCAATATCTTGCATATACAATCCTGGCAGCGGAA
The DNA here is from genome assembly GCA_948474755.1 of Ctenosaura bakeri. NCBI lineage: Eukaryota > Metazoa > Chordata > Lepidosauria > Squamata > Iguanidae > Ctenosaura > Ctenosaura bakeri. The sequence goes on from CAOLHI010000274.1 coordinate 143,341, forward strand.
ACCATATACAGAATTATATATTCATATCTGATATATTTCTTATCAATTTGATGCAACATACTTAAGAGAAAAATTTCCGGTGTCATAGGTAACTCTATTTTTAAAATTTCTGTCATTGTTCGATGAATATTTCTCCAGTACATCTTAGCCTTACAACATTTCCACCACATATGATAGAAAGTTCCATTTTCCAATGAACATTTCCAACATGTTTTGTTTTCTAACATACATATTTGCCAATTTCGATGGATCTAAATACCATCTATGAAGCATTTTAATGTAGTTTTCTTTTAAATTTTGAGCTAATGTAAATTTATGTGTAATAGCCCAGCTTTTTTCCCAGTGTTCCAAACTTATCGGATGACCAATATTTTGCGCCCAAACAATCATAGATTCTTTGATTCTCTCTGTTTCTAATTCCATATCTAATAAGTATTTATAGAACTGTGATGTTAGGTGTTCTTTTTTTTTTCAAATATTATTTTCTCCCATTCATTCAATTGAGGATTTGTCTCAATTCCTTCTATTTTAAGTTCCATTTTAAATTTTTCCTTTAATTGTATATGTAGGAACCATTGGCAATCCCAACCTTCTTCAGCCAATTCTTCTCTTGATTTAATTCTTTGGTTTCCTTTGGAATCTGTAATTATCAAATCTCTGTATGTAAGCCATCTTCTAAATGGTTGTTTTGTTCTTCCCATCATAGCCTCCTGGGGCGATACCCATAACGGTATTTTCGTATATATTTTCTTTTTCCAAAATTTCCATATACCAAATAATGGCTTTCTTATATAATGATTGAGAAATTCTTTATCAACTTTTGACTTTTGATACCAGAGATAAGCATGCCATCCAAATCTCAAATTTGGTCCTTCAAGATTCAAAACTCTCTCATTCTTCAATTCAATCCAATCTTTAATCCAATTCATTCCGTTCGCAAGGAAGTATAATCTTAAATCTGGGACGTTACAACCACCTCTTTCTTTCTTATCTGTCAGTATCAGTCCATTAATACTTCTGTTCACCGCTGTTGTAAACAGGAGATTTATAACCAGAGAGGACATAAGGTAGGGGGGAAAAACCCTACATGCACCACGGAAATAATACCATACCATAAAATAATTAGTGCCATACTAGAAAAGAACTCAGGAAACATACCACAAATACCATTATTTGCACATGAGACTACGGCCATTTCTGCACTAGTGCTATTATTTCACTTTCAACAAAGCCCTCTCCCTAAACTGCAAACCCCAGGTTTCCATAGGATGTTGAAAATGGAATTATAGCACAATAACAGTCTAGTGCAGAAATGGCCTATGATGCAGAGGATGGTGGTGGTGGTGGTGGTGGTGGTAGTGGTGGTGGTGATGATGATGATGATAGATGGGGGTGGCATTGTTGACAACTTTTTCAATCCTTGCCAGGTAAAAAACCACCTCTATATCATGTTGTCCCCATTGTGCACAATGAAAATAGTGTCATTAGGACAATAAGCACTGCTGGCGCTTATTTTGTGGCAAAGGCAAGAACTTCCATTTTGGTTTCATCAGACCAGAGAAACTTTTCCCCTGAGATTTGCTTTGTCTCCCATGTGCCTTTTAGAAAGCTTCAGAAGGTCTTTGATAAGGGTTTGTTTCAGCAGTGGCTGAAACCATCTATGGCTATCCCATAGATCAGGGCTTTCCAAATGGTGTGCCATGACACATTAGTGTGTTTCCTGGAGCGTGTAGCTGTGCCGCGATCTTGGAAATGTATGTTATTGTTTATAAATCGTATATTTTTAAAATATATAAAAGATTTTCATGAGATATGTTCTATCCTTATACATTTTGTTATTACAATTTATGTATGTGTCTGTATCTCTTAAGGGGTTAGTTTAACCTCTGATTTGCTAGTAAAACTGAATTACTGTGTCATGAAATGATATATGTCTAAAAAAATGTCTCACCAACATGAAAAGTTTGGAAAGCTCTGCCATAGATAGTTTCTTCCATTTCAGCTGCAGATCTCTCCAGCTTTTCAGAGTTAACCATTGGCTTTTGGGTCAATTCTCTGACTAACATTGTCCTTTCACTGAGTTTGGTAGATAGCCTTCTCTAGGTACAGTTGCAGTTAAAGCTGTATTCTTTCCACTTTCTAATAATGGATTTAACAGTATTCTAGGGGATATTTGTAGTTTGGGACATTTCTTTTTACAACCCAGTCTGATTTGTGCTTCTGCACAAATTTATCGCAGACTTGTTTTGGTAGCTCCTTGGTCTTCATATTTTTGTTTAGATATGTCATCCAACAAATTCTGGGGCCTTCAAGACACTGGTGTCTTTAACTTGAGATACTGTAGCACTACAACTGCATACACATGGACTCCATTCAGCTGCTTATGTGACTTCCGGAGTGTTATATCAGACGTTATTTAAGCATGTCACAACAAAAGGGTTGAAGCTTTCACAAGCAACAAGTTCCAGCTTAATTGTTTATTTTTGTGTCACAATAAAAAATATTTTACGCCATCACAGTATTGAGTCTTGATGTCTACATTAGATGGGAGCAATGCCAAATGAACCCATTTTCTTCCTAGGTTATAACACAACAAAGTACAGAAAAGTCAAAGAGGGATGAATGCTTCTGCAAGGCCCTGTAAGTCAGTGAGCATTTTGCTTCCTGTATGCCACTACAAGAACCCATCAAACTATTGAAGTGAAAAGTTTACTTCCTGCTACCTACTGCTTCCTATGTATAGTCACCCTCCACATTTGAAGGTTTCACTTTTGCAGATTTGATTCTTCACGGGTTATTTGCTGTCAGCTCTGCTGCTGCCCTGTGCCATTTTTAATACGAACTGCAAGCCTCTTGAGACTGAGAAACTGCGAACGAGGCTTGTGAGTCCCTATCAAAAATGGCACAGGGCAGCAGTGGAAGTGGCAGTAACCCCCACCAGCCACCACTTCTGCCTTGTGAAGGAACCTGGATGCCTCAAAGGAATCCACAGTGGGTTGAATATGGTGGTCATACTTTTTTCTGTGTTAAATATGGTTTGGGAGGGCCTAGAGTTATTCATGGCTTTTTCACTTTCAGGACCCCCAACCCCAGCAAATGTGAAGGGATGACTGTAAATTGTAGGAGGGGAAATGCAAGCAGAAGGGGGACATAAAAGTTTCCAGAAAGGAGCTCCCTGATGCAGAAAAAAATGAATATGGCAGAACTTTCAAATATTTAACAGAGCAGGATCACTTTCCTTTTCATCCTGAAATTCTAGGGGAGGAAAAAGGGTTAAGAACCAGAAGTACCTTTGAAATTACTTCAAATAAACTAGCCTCCACACAAAGCCAGTGTGGTGGTCTGCGTGTTGGACTAGGTCTCTGGAGACCAGGGTTCGAATCTACACTCAGCCATAGAAACCCACTAGGTGACCTTGGCCAAGTCACACTCTCTTAGTCTCAGAGGAAGGCAAAGGCACTTCTCCCCTTGAACAAATCTTGTCAAGAAAACCCTGTAATCGATTTACCTTAAGGTCTCCATAAAGTCGGAAATGACTTGAAGGCATACAACATAGCATTCGTATAGGAAATTGAAAGGGACACATAAGTTTGGAATGTTCTATTCAGTTGTGACCATTCATTAACAGACTAGACACTGCTGGTAGGAGTTTACCAATCTATCTTGAGATCTCTCCCAGAACCCTCATCTGCTCCAGAACAAATCAACAGTGGCACAAAGAATCCAATCCAATCCATTTATTGTACTAGCCAAAGGCCATGACAAAGAGATTAAAATACATACAATACATAAGCCTTTAAAATAAAAAAAGTACAAAAAGCACCCCGTATATTGCATGCTGTGCCAAAAGTTACTACCAAAATAATATAAAAAGTAAAAGACCTAAATTTCTAAAATACCAATGTGAGAACCAACCAGTTTAATACTTTGAGTCTCCATGACAATTTATGGAAATTTTATCTAACTCTCTTATTCAGATATTTTTTGCAGTTAAGGCAAAAAGAGCCACCTTATGTGTTGTGTAGTTATTTGTACTGCTCAGTAAAAATTGAACCAAATCTACTACAGAGTTCCCACCTCCATTTATCAGCAAAGGTGTTAGAAATCCCTTTCTAGGGTTGCTATACATGGGACAAGTTAACGTATAATGCACAATGTCTTCTACCTATCTTTGGCTGCAAATGCACAATCTGTTTTCAAATAACACCTTACTATAGCATCCATCTAAAACTGCAGTTGGCATTACTTGAAATTGTAGTTCTGTGAAGGCAAGTCTTAAGACAGATGGCTTGAGTTTGATTAGATATCTGGTTCTAAAATGTTCTGTTTTCAAAAAGGCAAATCATGGTGAAAATTTTGATGGTCTAATTGACTGTAGATCCCTTTTTGAACCTATCCAAAATAGTCAGTCTCTTAGTTGCCTCACAGAGAATGCAGGAGAAAATAAAGAAGGGGGATACTGTACAAATAGGAGCTGTTTGCAGGATACTGGTACATGACTTTTTTCCCCTTTGTTAAGCCAGTGAGGAACCTTTGGCCCTCTGGATGGTCTGGTCTACAACTTTTATAACTGTCCATGCTGGCTAGTGCCTCAGGGAATGAAGTCCAAAATATCTGGAGGACCAAAGTTTACCTGCCCTCGTTGTGTAAAGCAGAACTACAGACAAGCTTTTTATTATATCTTGCTTAAAACTGGCAAGGTCATCAGAGAAAATAGCTTTGAGGATCCAATCCACCCTGTGTATTGTTCTTTGTTTATTCCATATCTCAATCACTTAAAAAAACAAACAAACCAGGTACAGCTCTCATTTAGTTTAGAGGCAGATTCATGAGTTTTTCTTCCTGCCCTATGTGTCTCACCCTTGCTTCCTGGATACTGGAAGTCTTCTGCCTCTGTCCAAACAAAACAGTTCAGTGGTTCCTCTAAAGGTGATGGAGCATATTGCTCATGCTGCAATACCCAAGCATTTTACCCCTGCTCATGTGCCAGCTACCCTGAAGGCAGATAGCATCCTGAGATCCTCTCCAACCTCAAACTGGTTCTAGAAAGTGCCCTGATTTTTCTCTGGTGACTCAGACCATCTGCCATCTGTCTGATATCTAACAGATATAACTAGAGGCAACTGGGGTGGGAGGTGGATTAGAATATGCTTTGCTGTTTAAATAGACAGAGACTCATAAACATTAACAAATAATAGGAAATACAACTAGGAGATTAACTTTTGCTATTCAACAAGGCAAAAAGGAAAGGTTTTTTTTTAAAGAATAACTTAAATAGACCAACTCTGATCACAATCAACAGCCAACTACCCCTCAGCAGAATTCTTTTGTGTTCTGCTGTGAACACAGATAAAGCTAGCAATAGGATGGGAAAGATGTAGAAGGAGATAATTGACTATATAACTTCGGTGAGCTCACACAGTCCCACCTCCACAAGCACTGTGACTGGATAGTGCTGGTGAAATCGATAACCCAGACTGCACAATAGAGCTGTCAATATGCAAATCCAGTTCTTTTCTCACCTTCTGCATCACATTAAATAACCATTTTAGAGATAAAGACTGCCTTGCTTTTCCACATTTATTTTTAATATCCTAGTCTCAGGATCATTCAGAAGCACTTTGGCCTGTGCTATTCTGCTCCTTAACCAAATTGGACCAATCTTATCCAAGCTAGAGTTAATTGACCCCAATCAGTCCAATTTGGTTCATTATTTAGGAATCTGGTTACATAGCTTTAACTGCTATGTCCAGTTCTACTACGTTCTCTGTGTCAGGGTGCATATAGATTCTTGGTCCCTTATTATATATTTGTATATGTCTGAAGCTTTTATCAGATTATTTGCAGATGACAGTAAGGCTAACTCCACACCCCAACTTCAGTACATTCCCACTAGCAACAGCCTTTGCTTCCAAAAATAGTGGTTATCTAACATGGATATGTTTAATAGTAAATTACTATATTATAATGATCCTACAAGCCCTGTCAATAAATACAAGCCTGAAGATTCATACAAATGATGCATACTGGATTGACAGATGAGTCCTAGTAAATTAATCAGGCCTTAGTCTCAGATAAATAGGCATAGAATTGCAGTCTTGAAATGCTGATCTATAGCAAAAGATAGGGAATTGTCCAAACTGTTGTTTAAATTCCATAACCTCAAAACCATTAAATCTCTTATTTCTTCCGATAATTGCTAAATTACTTCCTATATCTTTCCTTTTTTCCAAGTGGCAGATTAAAGTAGAGCAGAGAAGCATTAAGTGGGACTTAAAGGGGAAAAAATAAGGAGCATGAAGCACTATTATATATCCGAGAAGCCAATTATAGAGGATGAGAGTTACCAGGAAAAATCTAAATGGTTACTGCAATGCTGTGATACCACTGTGTGGCCCCTCTTAAGAGAATTGCTATCATCAAAAGGTAAGCCGTGCAGACTTGTTAAATGAAAGGCCATATTGTGGTTTCAGTGAATATGCTCCCAGTGGAGTTGACACTTACCATGAGAAGGTTTCTAACTGCTTCCGCACTGAAATGAAACAAGCACTGAGTCATTCAAGAGTCGTTCTAGGCACAAAAATTCTTATTGGCCCACTGAAGGAAAATCTACAGAAACAACTGCTGGTTTTACACACCATATACCCACATTGATTTAAAACTGTAATATTTTAAGAACAATGCATCTAAAAGTATGCGCAGCATCAAAGAGTAGTTAAGTTGTCAAGGAAAGGGAAAACTGTTCATGCATTGATACCTGTGCTTAAGCCAATAGAACCCATCATTTTCCAAATATATCAACAGAAGCTTCAGTATGTTCTTAACTATTTATGGATATATATACTGCCATCAGTGGATATGACATAGCAAAGCTCTTTAGCTCGAGAAAAGGGGAATGACAGACCTTTTTCATTGCATTTGTTTGCATTCTATGCTCAAACTTTCACTGGAATTGTTTTGCCATATCCTCTAAATGATAGACATTTTTTCACTAAAGCACTGGGCAGTGAAGATTTTTATTACCTCAGTTTCTATCAGAAAAGTTTCCTATCTTCCCCTCATTTCCTGTCACCCTCTTAAGAGGTTAAAGATAACAAAAGATGGGAAAGGAGGAATAGTTAGATAGACGAGTAGCTAGATAGACAATATCTGCAGATTTTGGTAGTAACAGAAATGTTCATTTTTTCAGTATCTAGAGACACTGTGAAGCCTGCAGACAAATAGGAAACTGGGATTGTGGGGAGGGTAATTTCTTCGACATACCTGCATGCAGGTCTGGGGATCTCATAATACACTTTAAATCAAGCCCTTTGTAGCTTCACATATTTGGGAACATATCCCTGCATCTAAAGTCATCAGCCAGTATTCTGGATCAGTATACATATTCAGAGGTAGCCATGTTGACCCATGTAGAAAAATTCAACACAGTTCAAAATCCACAAAAGAGTAATTGGCCAGACAAAATGCAGCAAAAACATCATGCAAGCTTTCTAAGTTTCACTGGCTTCTCCATCAGGTAAGGATGTTTTAAAAAATCATACAGGAGAAGAAAAGTGAATCGTGGGTCTATTTGCCATCTCAGATGTTCTTTCTTTTGCCAGTTAAGGTGGCAGGCAGAAGCCATTCCTCTTCTTGGCCATATGAAAGACAATAAAAGATAGGCATAACCACTTAGTAGGTATTGCTGTTACCATGGTTATGCTATGTCTGGTGAGAGCACTAAATATCTCTTGATATTGAATAATTTGGCCTTTATGTGACCTTTCTCTGCCACCCTACTCCACGTGTTTGCAAGGGCCACGGGACAAGCACGTAATAGGTGCAGCCGTTAATGGTTGTACACTCCAAACCTCATTTAGGCAAGCAACTTAATGCCTCTCCGATGCTTCAGGGACCATTCCTTCTTGCAAACCAGCCTTGCTCAGTGCGACTTTACACAAAGACACCTGGCCAAGTGCTGAGCCATTCCTTTATGTTGGGCCATTTGCATACTGGACATACTATTGTCATCCAGTGCTAAGCTCATCATGTAAAACCTGACCTTTTCCAACACCTTTGTCCAGCTTTAAATTTCCTTTGTTCTCACCAAGCATGGCATGGCCTGTAGGTAAATTCCACCCTATAAAAAGCCCCCAGTTCCGAGCCCTCCTCGGAACACTCCAGACTGCTATCCCGCCTTGCTGTCGGTTTGTCCAGCGAGTCGCCCCCTCAGCGAACCACGCTGAACTTTCTTCCCTGCAACCTCCACTTCTCTCCAGGACTATGAGGAAAGGTGTCGTATTACCCATTCCCCCGAAACTCTCGATTTCTATTTTCCAGTTAGTTAGTGTATGTCGTGTCTTTTGTGTTGTCTGTCATCAATAAAACTATTCTTTGTTACTTTAAACTTATCTAACCGCTCTCTGACCTGACACTGTAGACATAGGGTTAAAGATCCCAGCTAAAGTTACCCTGCCTCTCGTTAGCTTGACAGAGTGCTCAAGTCTAATTTCCCCCATCTTGTGTTTTTATTTGGTAATTTGGGCGCCCCTCCCGGGACCCCCAACATACAGGGTAACATTGCTACTTAGTATACTTACCTAAGTAGCTGATACAGAATATTGGTCATTATCTTCACTTTTTATTAATTCAGTTAACAGACTTTACAGTTGTAAGTCATATAGTTGATACTTTTTGTAGATGTCTACAAAAAGAATCTGTGGACCTAAGATGCAATACTGAGATCTGATTAGCTTCAATAGCAGAAGTTTTCGTACTGTTCTGATGTCTATCATTTCCTATTTTCTATGTGCTGGTCTAATGACCATAATAATAATAAACTTCAAAGAAAAAGTTATAATATTTGTGTTCAGAAAATCCTCTATGCCTATAAATGGAGTCTCAGTTTATGTTCCAAAATCAGTATGAATAAACATCTTAACCTCTGTATTTTTTCCAAAAGAATAGAATTTAAGATATTCAAAGCTGCAGTGTTATTGTAGCCAAAAATATTCTTTGTTTGTGCTCATTTCCCCAGCAGCACAGTCTATGAGTGTGTGTTTGTTTGTATGTATATGTTTTTGAAAAGAATGCAGCTGTTTAACGACATCTCTTTAACTGTTTTTATTTTTAGAAAATAAATTATGGAATAACAAGTGGTGAAATGACCCCCCCTTACTATATCTGTTTCAGCCAACTAGTTGTAAAACAAAATCTAGCATTAACAGTAACCAAAGTCCAACATAATTACTCAACCTCTTATAATCACGATTTAAAAAGTGTGGAATTTAGAAAACATATTTAGTGTAATAGCAATGGTTCAGTTAATAAAGTGTGGGTTGACTCTACACTTTAAGTAGTAAGCATGCTTGTGCAAGTACACTAATGTTACGCTATGGCCAAAATCCAATGGTGTACTTTGATATCCAACACCAATGGATTCAGGGCTGTCTTCTCTTTCTTCTACAGCAGTACTCCATGGAGATCGCTACATATTTTTTTATTATTATTATTTGTATCCCGCCTCTCCATATGGATCAAGGTGGTGAACAACTTACAAATAGCATGTATTTCTATACATGCCCCCAACAGCTGGGTACTCATTTTACCGACCTGCGGAAGGATGGAAGGCTGAGTCAACCTTGGAGCCCGGAAGGATCGAACTCACAACCTTGTGGCTTGCAGTACTGGCATTTAACTACTGCACCACCAGGGCTCCTAGAGTACAAAACAAAGATGAACACAATTTACCCAAGTTCTTATGTGGGCTCTTTTTTATTTTCCACGTAAGCCCTATTCAGGTGTTGCCTAAAGCACAGTGACACAGTGATGTGTAAAAATAAAGGAAGGAAGGAAGGAAGGAAGGAAGGAAGGAAGGAAGGAAGGAAGGAAGGAAGGAAGGAAGGACGCACTAGCCCTCTTTTGTTCATCAGTCCTGTCACTCTCCCATCATAGACAAATCTCGAGAGGCTTCACTACTCCTGGAAGCTTTTCCACTCAATCACAAATCCTTTAAAAAAATCATAGATCCTGACTGTATGGAGTGCCTCCATCTACAGCAAAGCCTCTCCTCTTCATATTTGTTGGTCTCTGAATTAGGAGAATGACAGAACTGATGAGGCAGGGCTTATGCATATCCTCCCTGGCTTACAGACTGAATCAACATGCTTTAAATAACACTTGCGGACTCTGATTTACAAACTATCCTATTTTCTTATTTCTGTCTATTTCCAAAAGCACTAAAACATGCTGCAAAAGATTCTCAAACTCAGTTTTTAAAATGATGAAACTGAAGGATGGTTTGTTATCTTTGAATAAGGTTTTTCCCCACATGGAAAGCAATAATCTAGATTATCTCTACCTCATTTGGATAATTTTTGCTATATAAACCAGTCCTTGGTGAGATAATACCATTCTGATGTTCGGAAAACATCTTTGTCCACATCAGCTTTGCTGTTGACTGTAGGTTTGTGTGTATGACGTGGGTGTGCCTTCATATGTGACATGTTCTTGACTTAGGGAGCTATTTAAGGTAATTTAAAATATGAATCTGTCAATTCAGAAATAATTCCCATTTGGTTTAAGAGGGCTTACTCATGGGTAGGCAGATAGAGAAATGCAACCTACATTATGTTTAGCTTCGGTCTGAATCAAGTTGGCAGATCCAAGAGGGATTGGTGATGAATGGCCTTAAAGAAGAGTGTTGAAGAAGAGGGTTGTTGGTCCCTTAAAGCCATGCTATTCTATATTTATTACATTTATTCTGTATGCATGTCTTTTATTCTAGAGATATAGATTAATAAAATTTATTCTAGAAGTACAGGTTACTAAAATATTTAAAGGTATTACATGATTCAATCATCCAACCAATGGCACCATTCTTTTTCTTTGCAGGCTACAGTTCATACATTATGAAGCTTAAACAAAGTTAAGCTGTCATTCTGAGTCATATAGCTCCTGAAGTTCTGGCTAATGCAATATGAATTCTCTATATTCTTTAGTTATGTAAAAACCCAGAGTGGCAATTTAGCACAATGAAGCTAGTTTTTTAAAAAATAGTCCTTCCTTGCATTAAGCTAAAAAAAGAAATTTACAATAGAGCCTATATTACAGCTATTTCATGTGAGGGCAGAAAGCCTAAAATGAGCCTTTATGCTATCCCTGAAGTAGGAAAACATTGCTAAATTAAGACGCATTATATTGGTTCATAGTACCTTGAAGTTCTTGGCAAACAGAGAGATTAATGAGTGACAGAAAACTTTCCTGGTAGAGGTACAGGCAACTTCTGAAATAATAATCATAGCCTGATCTTAAAAAAAAAAAAAAAAAGCTGTAGCAAGCTTGAAATGTACTAAGCTATATCTCTTCCATCACAACCACCTGCCACCCCATTCCAATGATGGAATCAGAATTCTATGTGCCAGTTCACATGTACATCACTTGATTATTTCTTGTCAAATGAATTATGACACTGGAAGTCTAGAAGCCAAAGTGAGAAAAGTACTGTGTTTTTACTATGAAATCTATACATGTGTTTAGTTGATGTAGGATGTTGTTTAAGTTTCCTGTTTCCTTGAGACAATTGTACCTTCTGGACAAACCAATTCATGGAAGTTGTGATGATCGCCGCTGCCATTATCCCTTTTCCTCCATGCAGAGATTATATACATATGTAGATCATGTCCACAGAGCTAGGATGAGATGTGAAGCTTCATATATGTACTGCTGCTGCTAGATCTATGAGCAGTCATTCATACTTACAAATCATCACTCAGCACTGTAGTCATCAAGTTAAGAGAATACATGTGGGAACAGGCTGGTCTGTGGTCTATACCAATCAGATAGACAAGAAATGCACACAAAAAGAACTGTCATCAGAGCTGGAACTACCACAAGGCTCAGTGCAATGGTTGCTTCAGGTGGCCAAGTCCTGGGAGGAACAAATATGCTTCTCCTTTCACTTGAGGAAGGTCTCTGTTGCTTTGGAGCATTGCTGCTGCTAAATGCATTTCTCAAGATATAGTATTTCCATAGTAGCTTTCCCAGAGAGGTCCTCAGAGCCAAGGCATTTTGGGAGAAGTGATTAGGAAAATTGGCAGCAATGTGGTCCAGGCAGGTTTCTAGGTCACCCCTCCCTTGTATCAGAAAATGTGGAAACAGCTGGTCCTGTGCAGGATCAGCCTCTGCCACTGCATCCACTTTTCCCAGATTTAGCAGGGGCTGGAAAGTGGTATTGCTGCCTCTGTTTTGTTCTTCCTTCATTGCTGAGAGGAGTTTTCAAGAAATCAAGAATAAGAGACACTGATAGTTGCAGCCCTGCCCTCCAAGGAAGAAGAATATGGGGAGATGGAAGAAAAGCCTGAGCATGAAGAAGGAAAAGAGAGTCAATAGTGGCCATTGTCACCACAACAGCTGATTTTTCTCCTTCTCCCTAATTGCAGGGCCACTGTTGCTATTTCTTGTTTTCTTTTTAGTGAGGAGGAAAGTGTGACACCACAAACTCATTCTTCTCCAGATAGGTTCTTCTACTGCCTCTTCGTCTGGCTTAAGGTTTATGAAGGTTGGATATAGGGTGGCACTCTGGTTTCTCAAATAGTAGGACTTTTGCTGGCCAAGACAAGCATCCTCTTGCTCATCTATGGTCTATAACAATGAAACAGAGAAGAAGCACACACTCACAAAGGGCCTTGTAAATCTCTATACTAGACATGAAGATTGAAGAGGCTGGGCACAGAATGTGAGTGGGGGTGCTGTTCATACTGAGCTAGATATCCAAATTTCTTATCACAACAATTAAAAATGGAAACCGGTAGCTTGTGATGAATCAGGGCTTAAAAGTAGTGAAACAAATCATCTGCTTGCCATACAAAGTCCTGGCCTCCTTAATGAAAGAATAGAGGACTTGAGTATCTGGAATAAAATCTGGCCAGATACTAGGTGGTATAGCCATCCAATACTCTTTTGACCTCATAAGAGAATGAAGTTACAGAAATGGTATATCTAGAAAACTCATCCCTGGGGGTTCATCCACATTAAACATACACACACACACACACACTTCATAGAATACTAGATTCATAGACTCATAGATCTGGAAAGGAATGCAAGTTCTAACTTCTACTATTTGTAAAACACTTTCTATATTTAGAGTACTGAGTATATTCATGAGACACTTGAATGACAGAGGAAATGATAAACAGACAAAAAGAAATCACATTAGCACTTGTGGAATACCTATGTGAAGTTGATTATAATAGATTCATACAGAATGTTGGCTGAATGTAGAGCCTTGAAGTCTCCCCCTCTTAATATTGATTTTTAAGGAAAAACTAGAAGGAAGGATATTTCCCAGAGACATCTTTTTTGACTTACAACAACATATTTTCAGCAATTATCCCAAGACTGAATAATTCATATGCACATCCCATTCCACGCACTTCTTAGCTTCACCTAATCTTATGATCCCACTCACTTCACTTGACACCTTGGATCATTATGGCTGACTCTTTCATAGTCAGCAGTTGCCAAAACTGCTATATAACTTACCAAAAGAACTCAAGGTTCAGTTGTAGAATCATATTATGTTTTGCTTCTACACAGGTTTGTTCTAGCTGTGAAAAGCTTAGGCACAGCACTTGCTAAAGGAGTGTTCTTCCTGCTAGCACCTCAGTGTAGCTTCCCTCCCTGCATGGAGAAGGTGAACAGTAAAATGCACTTAGAAGGCACTCCAGGAGCTAGTTGAGTCCCAGTCTGAGGAGGCTCTGCAGCTAGCTGAGTGCACCCACCTTAAGACCATGACTATTGCTCTCCTATCCCTTTTCCCTTGCATGCAGACAAAGGGGCTTCAAAGGAGATTCCACCTCAACCTCAGGAAGAACTTCCCGATGGTCAGAGCTGTCTGGCAGTGGAATATGCTGCCTCAGAGTTTGGTGGAGTCTCCTCTGGAGGTTTTTGAACAGAGGCTGGATGGCCATCTGTTGGGAGTGCTTTGATGTGTGTTCCTGCATGGCAGGGGGGTTGGACTGGATGGCCCCTGTGGTATTTTCCAACTGTATGATTCTATGAGAGGGCAGGGCCTTGTCCCATGGTCCAGATGGCTTCACCTGGTGGATCAAAATTGGACTGGAGATCCTCCATCCTGAGTTGGGCTATTTGATTAAGTACTTTCATGGTGCAGCTGTTATGCTATAAAACAGACTGTGTGAAGAGCCTACCATTCTCAAATTGCAAAAATTTTCAAGTGCTGCTAACCTTAGGTAGATTGGAACAAATAATCTACAGGTGTGGCACCTGTAGGTTATTTGTTTCAATCTACCTAAGGTTAGCAGCACTTGAAAATGACTGAGTTTCCTCAGTCATCCTTTATGTTGCTGTTAGGCTAGGAAAACACTCTGCTTTATAAAAATGAACACATTCTATTTTCACAATTAACAGGAGAGCATGTCCTTGAACAATGCAGATTCAAGCTGAGCTGCCTTCATTCACATTCTTTGTCATCTGACTATACTGTTTGCATTTTCCATTATATATCAACATAAATCAAACAAAACACAACACAACATTGACACACACATGTAAACAGAGGGTGTACTGGTTTTTCCCTCAGCAGATATGTAACATGTCAATAACATCTTTGCAGGTAGTGCTTTATGTAACATGTCAACACCATCTTTGCACATACTGCATGTACTGTGTTTTCCAGACATTCAGAGATTAAGGATGTAAATCTTCATTTATTTGGCTCTTGAACACAAAAACAAAACAAAACAAAAAAATCCAAGAATGTCTACCAAATGAGATCAAACAAGTTCTTCTGCTTTTTCAGTTACTATTTTTGCATTTTGGGGTTTTTTTTTCTTTGCATGGAAATTGTATTTTTAAAAATGCGGAAAAGGAGAAAGTTACTGCTGTATCCCTCTTGCTTAATGATGGAGGGAGGGTGTGTGTGTGTGTGTGTGTGTAAGAGAGAGAGAAGGAGGGAGAGGGAGAGAGATCACAGTAGTTGATAATTTTCTTCAACTCTGTATCTCAATTTGTCAAGAAAATGCCCCTACCAAGTATAGGAAAATCTGTAAGTATTCTTTACATACCTAGTACAATGGAATTTGTAGATGTTAGTACAATTGTTGTTACATCCCATTGTATTCTGTTTGTGCAGAAAATGCCAGCAACACAACAGTACCACAGCAGTATCTCCTACAAAATGTCGTAATGCTCTTCAAAACAAGTGGTTTCATTTTGACCTTTCATAGTTCATGTAAGAAAAAGGAACAGGGCTACTCTAACTATCATAATTAAAGTATGCAAGGAGAAGAAGTAATAAGGCACAATAGACAGGAGTTGTTAAACATTTAGTCGAAGGAAACTGGGAAGTGATTTTAATGGGGGTAGAGAGTAGATGAATAGCATTATAGGTCTCATAATGTGATGTTTAATATGATATGTTTTGCTTTAATTGTTTACTTAATAAATATTATCTATTAAAAAGTGGTTATGCAGACATTCAGGATGTTACTGTACCCCCAACTCTTGAAACTTGTCTCAGGCTGTTTGGAAAAAAATGAATCTATACCGTAAATATCCCCTCCAAGTACCTGTGTATAGTCACACACACAGAGAAATAAATATACATCTGAAATAAATCTGCTTTCTTTCTCTGCACATTGAAGATTGGGCTGCATCATCAAACTATCAAGAGATGGGCTATAATTGAGGGATTTCCATGGCAATCAGTACACTGGAAGCATCTGCACTCATAAATCTATGTGCTTGTAAATAAGAAAGGATGGATGCTTTGATTAAAAAAAAGAGGCTGAACAAATACAGCATTCATGAGCATACAGCTTTAGGTTCTTGAGACAAAGTTAAATCAAATAATAGCCAGATAGAGATGATATCAGAAAGGATTTTTTTGAAGGATTTTTAAAGTATTCTAGGGTCCTTTTAAGGTAAGCCTCTGTTCATTCTAGGCTGAGCAGTAAATTAATCTCAACCCAAATCTCCCATCAGCAACCACCTCTTATGACCGAGTTTAATGCTCACCAATACAGTGGTGTACAAAAATTATTACTATTAAAAATGTTACAAGGCTGCATATTTTTTTTACTCTGGTAGCAATATAGAACATGAACTGGAAAATATGGGGAAAAAAGGAAACTCAACTCAAAAAATGAGGATAGATAGAGAGATGCATATACTATAACATCTTTGGAATAAAGCTAATACCCAGATACCTTTGCCTCCTTACCAGATTTCCCTTAGCATGGGAAATTGTGAAACTGATTCCTCATAAAAAACCAAATAGGAAAAGTATGTATTCTGGCATATTCCCTGAGATTTATATACTATTTTGATATGAAAAGAATGCAAGAGATAAACCATTTGTACTCTTCCAAAGGCAGGTTCTCAGATTTATTAATTATGAATATCCCTATTAATTATGCTTTCTTTGACAACAAGACAAGTTTCTTTTCTTCAAGTTTCTTTATTCTTCATATTTATCTCATGCTTCATACAATTTAGGGGTTGTAATTTTTGGTTCTGAACACTAAAGGTCCCACTTAGGTTTCCCATATTTTGTTCAATTAGCAAATTGAGACAACTCAGGATGACCTCTTGTGCCCAATAACTAAGAGAGGCTTCAAAACTGTAGCTGCTGTCTCCATCACTGTGCATAGCAAGTCATGGAGGAGCAGTGGCCAGGTCTCTGCTTCAAATAGTACACACGCACAAAATGCACAAAGATGTGGATAGGACCCTATTGCTGAGGTGTGGTCCTTCCTCTGTAAAAGGTTGAAGACATCCTTACCAAAATAATATTCCCAAATGTAGCATCGTGGCAGCAATTTAACTGATATGCTGGGGACCACACAAGGTTAGGCTTAATCCCTTTTGCACCAGATTAAGTCCCAGCCACTAAGAAGCAATTTCCTGTCCTTATAACCCCATTTACAGAATCACCAGTTTTGGATTCTATTCTTTGGCAAAAATAAAAAGTATGACAGAAAGTAAGGAACTTCTTAAAATGTCAAATACAGCTTTCCAAAGCAGAATAACTGCATTAAAAAACTGATGCCAACTGCAAAGTCTATTGAACTACTGTTTAGAATGCCTCTAAATATGTTTGTGGCACACCACAAAAACTATTCCCACCATTGTCAAAAACACTAGAACATGCATAGATCCATTGAGCGCAACAGCAATACATTTCGAGTTTGTCAGCATATCGTCTAGCAATGCGAGGAGCTGCCTATGTTGTTGGTTCATGTAGGCTCCTATCTCCCCCCTTTCTCTTACCTGGTCTCTTCTGTAGCAATAAAGAAACCATCATCAGGAGCATTGAGCCAGTTTTGTCTCTGCCTCTTGAGCAACGGTGTAACGCTTGGCATAAGGTCACTTGTGCCGACTTGTAAAGTTTTACCATTAGTGGTATAGAAATCATGCGCGGCTTGCTGAAATCATTACCAAAACAAACAAACAAAAATATTTTAGAAATACAGGCTATAATCCAGTGGAAAGTGTTACTTTGATCTTCTTTCAGGACAACAGACCCATCCACCTCACCCCAGTGTCACACTGAAATCCACTTTTGAATTCTAGAGGTTATTGGGTGACAACTTCCCTCAGCCTGGATCACTGGCTATGCTCTCTGGGGCTGATGGGAGCCTGGAAAGTTTGTCACTTCTAGTATGGAAATGAAATATCTTAAATTGTCTATGCTGCAATGTCCCCTAGTAAGTTAATGACTGGGAGCATGCCAAAGGCTGTGGTCCCAATTGTGAAAAGTCCAGTTTTGGAAAAGTCTACTTTTAGACCACAGCTCCCAGAATCCCCAGTATGGCTTGGAGATTCTGGGAGCTGCCATCCAAAATGTAACTCTTCCAAGTTGTCCTAGGCATCACTGTTAATCAGCTATACTGGGCTGTGGTAACTGAAAAGAAATAACAAGCAATTCCCTATCTGGCTCAGACAGCGTCCCTGCAGCAGAATCCATTACAGGGAAAAATGTGCTCATTTACTGGTCTTTTTCTTAATATTATTATTCTCAATATTAGCCATTAAATTTGCCTTCTAGTCATGTTAGGCATTAATGAGTACCAATGGGATGCTAGATGCCTATTTTGTCTATTGCATTATTGGGCGGGGGGGAATAAAACTACCAGCCCAACAGACAGCATAGGGCACTGTAAGCATCTGCTGACTGTGTTCTAATTCTAACTCAGCAGGGTGGATCTTGGGCAAATTTCTGCCTCGTAGTTTGGCTCTGGGGATAGAGACCTTGGTTTTGTCACCTCAGGTAAGATCACCAGACCATTGCCCAACATTTCATGCTTTCTCAAAAGGAATTGCAAACTATCTCCATACATGGCTAGAAAACATTATCAATAAACTTTGAGACAGAGTCTTTTGGAAGGTGATGTCAAATATAGTGCTCCTATGTTCTGCTGTAGCAGCAATTCCTGCATCAGTGATGTGAAACCACAGGGATAGTCATCACTCTTCATTACTCGTAAAAAAGCCTAGGAACACCCCTAAAGTCCATACCTCTAGTAATTTCACTTGGTTGTAAAAGAGCAATTCCATGTGACATCACCTTTAGCATTTCAAAATGAGGTTTTGCAGTGTTCTCTCCAATCTTACAATGTTCTCTCCAATCTTACAATTTGAAAAAAAACAACAGATGGATGAAAATGGCTATTCATAAATCATAATTCTATGGCTCTTTTAGAGAACTGCAATTATATTCTGGCCCACAAGCCCACTTTAGGATAATATGTGCTTCATAAAACATTTAGGGGAGAAAAACAGAATTAAGAAATGAAAAAAAAAGAGTTTAAAATAGTATGGGCAATTTCTACATGCCGACTGTCCAACTACCTTTTAAAAAGATGCATATTTACAATGAGTTAAGGCCCATCCCTTACTTGTTATGAAATGAGAGACGAGTTTGTATTTCAAAATAAACTAACCCAATTTGCACTTTGTGAACTAATGGGCATATTAGACTACACATCCAAACTGGAATACACTCATTTTTCATTTGTTCAACTTTTGCAATATGTCTCCTGGTTCAAGGAAAAAAAAAGTATTTTATTTTATGCCGCCCTTTCTCCTGACATGGAGCTTTACACCATATAGCTGGAACTATTTATAGTACAAAAGTAAAAAAACATTTAAACAAGCAATCCAAATAAAAAATGCTGATTTCAAACAGTTTTTAAAAGTATC
Source organism: Ctenosaura bakeri (assembly GCA_948474755.1). NCBI lineage: Eukaryota > Metazoa > Chordata > Lepidosauria > Squamata > Iguanidae > Ctenosaura > Ctenosaura bakeri. Next base: position 162,547 of record CAOLHI010000274.1, read on the forward strand.
TAAAACATAATAACGAAAACATAAGTGCAATACCTTCATTAAATGCCTTGCTCCAACAGCCAGTTAACAACCAAAGGCCTCTCTAAATAAAAAGGGCTTTGCCTGCTGATAGAAAAAGAGCAGAGAGGGGGCTGGGCTAGCCTCCAGTGGGAGAGAATTCTACAGCCTGGGAGCAACTACAAAGAAAGCCCTGCCCTCATGAAATGTTCCTGTGACTGTAGCAAGCCCAAAAGAAAACCCTCTCCAGAGGATTATATCATGCTCATAGAGGGAGGTATAATCTCTGTATATGTAAGTTCACATGTCAGTAAAAAATATGTTCAGAAGTGTATATGGTGTGAGCAAACAACAACATTCAGAAGCATAGATACAAATATGACCTTACATGTAGATTGATTTTTAAAAATTGCATGCATATTTATTCTGAAGCAGAAAGGTATGTAACTACAATGAACACATTCATTGGAACAGACCTTGAACGCATTGGCCAGTATTCTACATCAGCTCCTTTGTTACGTTTATGGAACTAAGTCACCTCTCTTGGCCTGACTCTCCTCAACCTGATGGAAACGTCATTCACTCATGTCCTGATTGCTGGCAAAATGGACTTCCTTTTCCCCATACAGCTGATGCCCAGTAAAGTAGGTTAGGGGGAGACTCATAATTACAATAGTGTCACAATTGTGACTAAGTAGCAATTGTGAATACAGAATAGTTAATTGGTTTTACTGATCCATAACTATTTCGTATTCATGATAGCTAGTTTGTCACAGTTGTGACTCAACTGACATGATTGTAATTCCACTCCCGCAACCGATTTTACTGGGCATTAGCTACATAAGGAGAAGGGGGTTCATTTTGCCAGTGAAAGAACAGAGAAGAGAGTGGAGCCAGATTCCAAACCAGCCCAGGCATACACCACAGTGCCAACACACAGGGCAGGCAATGCAGTCTTAAGAAGTTTCAGCCTCCCTAGGCTAAAAGGAGTTTGGATTCAATTATAGCTATGTCAGCTCCGCTGGCCCTTGGCCATCTTGCTCAGTTACTATTATGCTGTAATCTTACTGCTACAAGCTGCTAGCTTGTGGTACAAAACACAGTTTCCTAATGTCCACCTTGTTGTCATCTCAACAGCCACAGGACAGCAGCACTGATATCACTTGACCCATATGATAGTCTTCTACCACCACTTCAGAGACATACCTCATAACCATAAAAGTGACTGAAAGTTACAGTTATACTTCAAAAGGAGTGAAACTATCCTTTGTTAAATTACAACTGTAATGCAATGTAGTTACATTTTTGTTTGGGGAAAAATAATTACAAGTAAATATTTATAACTAATTACTTCTGAACAGCACCCTTCTCTTGGTCCATTACCAAGTGTATGCCCTCCAGAAAAGGGAGAATACAACAGATCATGGGAACCTCTCCTGCTGGGGTAACCCTGGGGTCAATGTTACCGCATAGCCAAGAAAATTAGTAATGTCAAAGGGCGGATTGCCAACCCCATCCACAAGATGATGAAGGCATCCTTTACAAAACTACTTATAACTATGCTCAGTTCACTCATTTGTTGAATTCATTTATTTTGCATCAAAAAGGCACTCTAGAAAGGGACAAATATTAAAATGCATAAGGAACAATACCATCCTGATTAAAATGTAACATAACCAACCAACTGACACACGACTAAAAACACAAGAAAGAAGAAGCCACTGCTGAAGAAGTCAAACCCCAACAACAGATCAATGTACATGCCAAATACCTACCTAACTAAAAAATATCCATGCCTGCTGACAGAAGAATAATACAGGCTGTTTCGATCCTACACTGTAATAGTGCTATTATTCCACTTTGAACATCCTGTGGAATTCTGGGGTTTGTAGTTTACTGAGGCCAAAGAGCTCTCTGGATGAGAATTGTAAATGCTCCTCCCAAAACTGCAAACCCCAGGATTCCATAGGACGTTGAAAGTGGAATCATAGCACTATAACAGAGTAGTGCAGAAATGGCCACAGAAAGAACCATCCTAGCTTCCTTCAGCAGGGAGTTCCAGAGTCAGGGAGCATCCAGCCAGCTGGCACAAATTCTGAGAAGGCATTTCTTACACAAATGCCAGCTTATTCATTTAATCACACGTATAACCTGTCGTACCTTTTATGAAACTGAAGGGACTGCACAGAAGGTTCACAAGTGATTGCCCCATCAAGCTTATCTACTGCATGGTTATAAACCTGAGACCATCATGGGATTCCCTTTCCAGTTAAACTGAATTGTGCAAGCAAGACACACACACGCAAGAATAAGGGAGGAATGAAGGAGACAGCAGTTCTGAGGAGATTTTTAACAGCCTATTTTTTTATATTTCCCTATATGCAAACATATTATTTCCATTTGTGGGAGTGGGAAGGAATGGACATATAATCTGAGACACTATTTGTCTCTTGAATCAGTTATACAACTTGTATCATCCTTATGAACACCAAGACTGTTCTTTGGATTATCAGAGCTGTACTGGCCCCATTTGATTCCATAGAGGACTGTACTTTCTGCCATTGTCCTATGGTAGGGCAGGCAAAAAGTGAGAATTTGCCATTAAAGCCTCACAGATGATGCACATCTTGTTTTGAAAATGACTGGCATTCCTATAAAGCTGCCTGAAATGCTAATTGACTCAAAAACACAGTGCCAACATGAGACTTGTTTTAAATACAGCTTCTTTCTTTCTTTCTTTCTTTCTTTCTTTCTTTCTTTCTTTTTCTTTTTTCCTCATTGCCATTTCCCCAAATTTGGCAGGTACATCTGGGTTTGTGTTTAGAAAAAGATTGGGAGACTGTGCACAGTCCATGGGCCATTTGTTGCCCAGTGGTGCATGTGTATGAATACACGTGTTCCTTAGGTTTATGTGTGTAACAATGTGTGTGTGTGTGTGTATGCGCATGCACACACGTATTGTTACACACATACGCTTGAGGAAGACTTGTTGGACCTTTAACATAGACCCAACAAAGTTGCACAACAGCAAAAGTGGGGTCTTCTAAGAGATGAATTGGGTGTAAGTCTTAGGAATATAAATCTTCACTTATTTCATTTTCCCACACAAGAACATATATTTCAACAGTTTTTTCACTGCTTGAGCTAATTATGAAAATCTTTGTGCATTTTGATTTTTTTTTCTTTTTTCCTCACTTTGGAACCACTTTACAAAAATAATGCTTGGATAACAATTTGATTTTTGTGCAAAAAAACCAAAAACAAAACCCCCCACTACATTGTGCATATAAACATTTCTGCACAGAAAATGATGTCCGCTATGCAAAAAATATTTTGCAAAAAGAGGTCCAAAATGTAAGGGAAAAAATTCACAGAGATTGGATGTTCTTCAGTGGGGTTCCTTGGTGTGAGGAGACACTGTTTCTCACTAACAGTGAGAAAATTTATGAGTACTATTTACATCCCAGTAAAATTTGTTCACCAAACTGTTCAAATATGCAACTTTTTATAAATACAGAAGAATGTAAACATGTGAACAGTATTCATACAAAGAGAAAGGTTTGATTAAATACATAGAAAAGTAGGGAGGAAGCTGTGAAAGAATGGGAGCTACAAATAGCATATGAATAATCTGGAAAGGCTGAAGAAACTAACATCAGATCAGTAAGCCCGCAGACAATAGCACTCTGTTAGGACTCTGGGAGGTAAAATGACTTTCCTTATTGGCTGATCCTTCTTTGGCCATTTCTGCACAGAGTTTTTAAAACAGTGCAGTCCGTCCTCCAAGGAGGAGGTCTGCACCTGGGAGCAGACTGGGTCGGACCTACTTAACGTAGATCCACACCTCAGCCCACTCCGGAACGACCCCAAGTGGTCGTCCAGCATGCTTTTGAAAAACCGCTAAAAACAGGTCTTTCAAAAGCACAGAGCACACCACTGTGAGCCTGCTCCCTTATGCAGATTCGCAGGCTCGCCCCAATGCAAGCCTGCAATCTGCCGGGGGGAGGTTTTAGGCTGGCAAGCTTCAGCGGTTGGTCGAGACCCTCAACCAACTGGAAGCCGCCATTTGGGACGCCGGAGCAGTGTGTATCGACAAGCACGCACTGCTCCGGAGTGGCGTGGACCGGACCGGGGTGCCGAAAAGTCCAGTAAGTAGCGGCGCGGGACGATTCCCTTGCCCCGTGTGGAAATGGCCTTTGTCAGGGTTTCCTGATTACCAGTTGGCTGTTTCCAGTTAGCATAGCATCTCGTAAATTTGTTCTGCTACCTGAGCAGTTTTCTGAATCCTGTTGCAAAAGATTCCTCCCTTTCTGCCCAGTTCTAGGGTGCGGAATTAACCATGAATTTTCTGGCCCAAAGCCCAGACAGATGCAAAGGAATAAAAACTCATCACAAGTGGCAGGTTTTCAACCCTATGCTTCTACACATAGAGAAGAATTCACAGTGAGAATTTCACTTCAAAATTCATCCAAACATTTTTTTAAAAAGAGTTTAGGGGGGCAATGGGAAGCAACAATTAAGCACAAATAGCTCAAAAAAATTTCTAACTTAATGTTATGCTACCTGTTTGAGTAGAGTCCTGGATTCAGCACAGTTTATTTCAGATGGCATGAGAAGGAGCACTTTGTCCTTCAATTAGATGATTTCAGGAAGACAACAGGAAGTAAGAAATGTCTTATTTTTATATGAATTAAAGCCCTGTTTTAAAAAGTGTCCCGTCAGGGATTGACTGTAGTTTTGCCCAGTAAGTGATCTCTATTTTTTTGATATCACTAGAAGAATTACTTAGTGACTAGACTTTATCTTAGTGGCTTCATAACAATGCTAAAACCCACAACAATGGGAAGCAATGTAATAAAGCTTGATCCAGAGAAGCGTGGGATTCTGCTCTACCTGATCCAACTGCAGCTGCGTGTGCCCTCTTATAATAGGAAAAGTAAATAGCAGCTGCCTCAGAAATCTCTAACTGAGCATGTGTCAACAGCAACACAGTGAGAAAAGGGGGAAGTAGGTAAGCCTGTCTCACCAGCTATCCCACCGTTTGTTTTTTTAAATAGACATATATGTTTTGCCACCATAAATGCAATCATAAGAAAAGTGGAAGCTAGTGAAAAATCATTCCTGGGTCCATTTCAGAAGACGCCTTCAAGTTGTCTCTAGAAGATTCAAAAACTTTTTATTTACTTATGCAAAGCATACCTGCCCTGGTTGTTTCATTTTCCATGTGGATATTGTTAGTTTGAGTCTGCTGAAACAGAATGAACCGCTTCTCTATTTTGCAGTGTGGAGCTTATCTTTATTCTTTCCATGTTATTTCTCCCTCTAGTACTAACTTTTCTGTTAAAGTAATGACCAGCAATACAGCTACTTTGATAGCTGAGGCATAGGCCATTTCCGCAGTATATTCTTATAGTGCGTTATTCCACTTTCAACATCCTATGGAATCCTGGGGTTTGCAGTTTGGGGAGGGGCTGGTGGAATAATCACACTATAAGAGTGTAGTGCGGAAATGGCCATAGTTGTGCAGTGGTCTTAAAATGCTGTAATTAGATTAGATCCTTTAAATCCATGGAAATACAATATGTTGGCACTTGTGTAAATTTCATTGATTCACAGGGAATTTTCCTAATTGAGTCTAAACAACTGCATTTAGATTCTTATAAGCCAGGGATGGGCCACTATTTGAACCTAAAAGGGACACACTGGGCCCCCAGAAGACCTTGGAAGGCTGTACCCCTCTTGCAAAATAAAAACAAAGTCTGTTAGCTAACAGGAAATATTAATCAATTAAACCTGTGAGATTTAGCTGGTTTGATTAATATATTATACTTGCATGTGAATATTAACAACGCTTCAATTGCCAAAACTATGCTACCTGGATGAGCATTAAGACAAATATTCTCTTAAAAAGAGATATTCACTCTTAGGAAGTTGTTCTTCTAAGATGTGAAGTTTTTTATAGATATAAGTATGAATAATGAACACATTTTTAAACTGCTCAAAGGTTTTAAACTCATTAATCTAACTGAAAAATTAGTGAAATGTGACTTTTAAAAAACAAATTTAAGAAATAAGAAATTGTGGTATTTATAAGACACACTTCTGAATTTCTGATTTAACAAAAAGAAGCAGACTGTCAGAAAAAACAAAGGTGCAAGTAAACAATATTTCACATTACATTAATGACAAAAACTATATCATATTAATAGCAAAATTAACATCTTGCTCAAATTCACAAAGCAGTTCAAGAGTTACTAAATACTACCAGATCTGAATTTCTTATAGACGTGAGTTTTATATGACAGATCTAGGAAATGCGGTACAATCGCATTTGTGGGAATAGTGTAATGATGCCATGAAGGCATTAACATGAGCAGAACTTGTAATCAATCAGGAAACGTGCATATGAGGAACAGTCTTGATTTAATCATAAAACTAACATCTGGTATTTTGCTCCAGACTATTTACGCCACTACACTATACAGTCATTTTGCAACAAACAACTCACATTCAGATTTGTACTCTGGACAAAGTGAAGACCAGACTTTCAGCAAGAGGTCTTTCTGGAGCAGCAAGGCATTGGGTCAGCTAGAATTTAGAAAGGTTGCACTGCTATAACCTACTTACCTGGAAATAAACAGTATGTTGCAGTACGCTTCACTGTACAAACAACGTGCAGCAATCTCTAAGTATCAGTTCTACTAGCGGTCAGCACCCTCCATCTTTACAAATAAGTAATGGTATAGATGTACACATGCACACAGTATGTAGACTTCCTTGCTCTATGCAAAAGTTTGTATAGCAATTTTTTTATCATCTTTAAAAAGTATTTTGTTCTTTACTTTGTAAAGCAAGTTAATTGCTTTGTAATTAATTTATGGATTTGCTGTGCAACGATGCTGCTGGCTTATGTGGCTTTAACCCCTCTGGTCCAGAATGGAGCATTTTAATCTTCCACAGCCACATCTTACTGCAGATGCTACTGCAATGCAGGCATTCTATAATACAGTAGGTCCCCCATATCTATAAGGGATACATGCCCAGATTTAACATGGATGGTAAAAAATACAAGTGGGTGAGGCAATGAGGGACGGAAGCAGCTCTACCACCCTCTTTCTCCTTTCTGCCTACCTTCCTTTCTGGCAAGGCTCAGTGCGGCCCCCTCCCTGAAAGTCAAACCCAGAGTGATGCTGGCTGGTTGGAGTTATATGCCTTCTCTTGGCTGAAGAAAGAGTGTCTACCTCCTCCCACAGCACAGAGAGGAGCAGGAAGCCCAGCTGTGCCTCACCGTGTGCTTCTCTCAGCCTGGCTGCGCAGAGCAAGGATCCCAACTGGCAGTGATAGTCATGGCCCTGAAGTGGATCACAAGTAAGTGCAACTGTGGACACCAGTCAGGTGATTATCGGGGACCTACTGTATTGTCAACTGCCAAGTTGTAAAAAAAAAAAAAATTCAGCTGCTTGCCACTGAACACCCAAAAACATCTGGGACAAAATATTTCCTGACAAACCTATTGCACTTTCCAAATGAGGGTTTATTTTTGTCTTTGTCCCAAAAAGATACTGAGAACAAAGTGATATCCTGTGGTGTTTTTGTTTTTAAAGTTAACTGTGATGCAGCAGTTTGGCCTCATTTGAGGGAAACTGAAAGGTCTTCCACTGAGTGGCACTGGAATTCATTGACATCAGGAAATACTTTACTTCTATTCTACCTTGTGTTTTCTGGCTATGTTTATTTCACTGGACACACAAATTCTCCTTGGCCATGCAAACGATTCCTGGAGAGCTCTTCTGATGCTCAGAATCCTCTGTCTGTCTGTCTGTATCTGTCTGTCTGTCTGTCTGTCTATCTGTCTGTCTGTCTGTCTGTGCCCTTTCACTCAACACAGTTTATAGCACTATGATTCCTCTTTACCTGCCATGGCAACGAACTATGGAATCTTAGGCTTTGCAGTTTAGGGAAAGGTGTTTAGAAATCTTAACCAGAAAGCTCTAATACCTCATCAAACTACAGACACCAGGGTCCTTTCTGCATGACACACTCAACCAGCCATGTGGATGGAAGAAGGACAGGGCTGGGATGTTGCTTATGCACAATGTCATCCTAGCTCTGTCTTTCTCCCATCCCCAGGCAGTGCGATTGCGCTGCAAATCACTGATGGGTTTTCCCTGTCGATGACTAGAAATTGCGCTGCCCTCCTGCCGCATGCCCACATTTACCTTGTCTGCAGAAGTGCTGGAAGTGCAATGGCTGCACTTCCTGCCCCAGCACATCCAAGGACAGTACCTGGATGCACTGCGGCAGGAAGAGATGGGGCCATCATGCTTCATGGTTCCCAGAGGTAGCAAGCGTGGAGGGGAGTGCTCCATCACGCTCACCTCCTGGGAAGCTCCTGCCACCATCATCACCAGATGCTGCCAGGACAGAGGTAAGCTGCAGAAAGGGTCCAGGATTTCATAAGCTGTATTCATGACACTAAAGGTACATTTATAGCACTATAGCTGTTTAGTGTAAAAGTGCCCTTTATTACATTTATATAGCTTCTTTCCACCAATGAGCTGAAAGCATCATATATGGCTCTCCTCTTCCCTGTTTTATTCTAACAACAACCCTGTGCAATAGGTGAGAGACCATGGCTGGCCCAAAGTCAACCAATGAGTTGACTAGAATCTTGGACCTTCCAAGTCCTAGTCCAACATCCACTACACCACATGGGCTCTAGAGAAAAATAGCATAGCTGATACTTGGCTTTCTTACTACTCCTGGCCCATGAGTTTCCATGGACCCACCAATCTGATTAGAACAACTTTCACTTTAGACAGTTCTAGAAAATATTTTCTGCATTTAGTTTTGATACTCAAGTCTTTGGATTTTATCTAAATGGACTTGACCTCTTGTCCTTTGTCAGTGAGCAGAAATGCAGGTTCTGTATCTCCAGGTTTTAATTAGGATCTTAGCTCCGACCACTAGCTGTTCCTTTCTCCATTCCTTATAGGATCTCCCCATCTCTTTGCCACATTCATGAGTTTTTAATAGCAGGAAGGAACGGATTTCTGATGCTGTTCCAATTTTCCCCTAATAAAGCTGTTTATCTTATTTTCATTTCCTTAAAGGAAAACAGGCTATTAAAAACAGGCAGCTGTTAAGTATTTGCTTTGACTGGTGAAAAATTTGTTTGGGTTTTCCTGATATGTAACATATTTTTAAGAAACAGATACAAATAGCAATATCTCTCTTGATGATCAACAAACATCATGACAAAGCCATCTCAAGGACATAAAATATTCTTACAGAGAAGTACAAAAATATTGTTTAGAATTCTCTCTCAGCCTGTTCCGAAAGCTCACCAAGGGAGTTTATTTGTCTAAAACCACACAGTATAACCTTCATGACTGGTTAGGGATTTGAGCCTGGATTGTCAGTGCCTTCATATCTGCTACTTTGGATTCATGTTGGCACCAATGTGTAGCATACAATGAAGAAATCATATACTATAATTTCAAAGCATGTACCACCATGGTCTGAAGAACAGATGCACGCCTACCTTGGAGTGGTCTCCAAGTAGGATAGGATCACATGATATATCATGTAACTGCAAATAAAAAAAATGTGAAAAACTTACCATTTTAGTTCCATGTGTATAACTGGAGAGTCCTAAAAACAAATTCACACACAACACAATGGATTAGACCTACACTGGATTTTGTTTCAATTTAAAGCATTAATCAGAGCAGGGGTGTTTAAAATGGGGCTTGAAGAGTAACCCCACACTCATCTCCCACATATTTTCCCCTTACAATCAACACGTACTTTTCCCCAACACTTAGGAGAAATAAATTCAATCGTAATCTCCCTGGTCTGCTTTAGTCCAGAAAATGGATTTTTTTAAAACCAGAAGTATTTTTTTAAGTCTAAAACAGGTATGGGTTTGTTGCTGGGGAGCCCCAAGAGTTTACTCAAGATGTAAATATTTAAATTTAGATTTAAATATTCAAATAAATATTTAAAGATGCTAATCGGATGTCTTCAAATTTCTGGGGGAGGAGAAATAAGTAAATATACACACTCCTATCTCAGGACACAATTTGCCATTTGTAGCTACCTGGAAGGGATCAAGCTGGCCCACCAACATTCAGAAGAGGGCAAAAAGTCCACCAGACACTTTAGAAGTTGCTCATCCCTAACTAACTTCTTTAGCAGAACCTCAGGTTTGAATGATGTGAAATGCCAAACTTTTAGGAGACAAAATACCTGACTAATTTACAAGTGCAACCTCAGCAGTTACTAGTCCAAACACAACAGATGTCATTGAGAGTAGTTTACAAATATCTGTTGTGTTAGGAGTGAAACAAACTTGTCTTCCTACTTGTCTTCTGTTGTGATTCTCAACTTTCAGTCTGCCAAATATTTGAGACTTCAATTCCCAGAATTACTGAGGATTGGTCATCCTGGCTGGGACATGTGGCAGTTGAAGTCCAAAATATCTCGATGACCAAAAGTTGAGAACCAGTGCCCTAGAGGGTAGGACACGCCCTCTAGGACATGAATTTCTTTGAATATGTCTCCATCATAGTGAAGGTACAACCTCCCGTTGTCCTTAGTTGGCAGGGACAATTCCAGTTCTTTTGTCATCCAACTTTTTTAGATGCTTTTAAAATGTCCCAGTTTCTCTCACCTCCCATTGTTCCCCTTTGTCCAGGCTTACTTCAACTGTTACAAAATGAGTTCAAAATGCAAAAGTAATTGGCACTTAGTCAACTCAGCAAGAAAAGGAGGTGGAATCTTGTCCTTTCCTGTAACCACAAGCAAAAGCAAACTGCTGCAGACTATCCTAGCCTGTGTGTTCTTCCTCATTAATAAGTTTTGACATCTTGACCAGACCATGATGTTACTTGACCACATGTGTCCTGGTTTTCATTTGTGAAATTCTGGAGGGTATGGTGATGGATAGGGCAGAATGGAAGTTTGAAAGAATATGCTTGGTCCCATCTGTAGCCACAGCAACAGCCTCAATGAGATACTAGAGTACTCAAGTTCTTTGCCCCCCCCCAATTCATCCGGAAGCCCATTGATGCAGAAGTGAAACAATAGGTAAAGCCAAAGTTTGTGTTTCATGAACATCACTAAATCTCTTGCCGTGGTATACACTCAAAGCTGACTGTTGGAAAATTCTGATGTTTTCTCTCCCCATTCCTAGTTTTCAAGCATGGGGTTTAGATAGCCTAGTTTCTTTTCCCTTTGCATGACAAAGCCTTTTACCTTCTCAACAAAATCCTCAATACATGGCTATGTTATCCAGGTGACCAGACCATGTGACCTAAGATAGACCCTGGGGTCATCGGCCTTACATAAAAGACCATGCTTCTCTCTCTTTGCCATTTCACTTTCACTTCCTTCCTCTCTGACTGTGCTTCACCTCTCCACCAAGAAGATGGTGAGCTAAGAATGAAACTACTATCTTACCTCATCTTTGTGTTAGTTAGTTTGTATCTAGTCCAGGGCTTTCCATATGGTGTGCCATGACATGTTAATGTGTCGCCTGAAGTGTGTAGGCATGTTGCCTACAATCTTGGAAATGTATGCTATTATTTATAAATCATATATTGTAAAAAATATATGAAAGGTTTTCATGAGATATCTTGTGTTCCCATACATTTTGTTATTACAATTTATGTATGTGTCTGAATCTCATATAAGAGGTTAGTTTAACCTCCAGTTTTTGCTAGTAAAACTGAATTACTGTGGTCCTTTCTGCACGTGAGAAAGGAACCACACAAAAATGGGACTCACCGGATTTCTTCAGCATCCGGGCAAGTCTGTCGGGAAGAGGAGCAGTGCAAGCTCGTCGCTCCGCACTGCTCTGGAGTCCAAAATGGCAGCTTCCAGTTGGTGGAGGCTCTCCACCAACCGGAGAAACTCACCAGCCTAAAGCCCACCCCCGGCAGATCTGCAGGTACGCACTAGTGCGCGCCTGCGAATCTGCACCAGAGCGCGGCGATGGAGCGACACGGAGTCACGCGCTCCGTGCTTTTTAAAAACCTCTTAAAAGAAGTTTTTAAAAAGCACACTGCACAACCAGTTCCGGTCGCTCTGAACTGGACTGAGGTGCAGAACTACAAAAAGTAGTCTGCCCCAGTCCACTCCACGGTGCAGAAGACCTCCGTCGGAGGTCTCTCTGCGCCGTTTTAATAGCCCGGTGTCGAAAGGGCCTGTGTTGCAAAATGATGCATGTCAAAAAAGTATGTCACCAACATGAAAAGTTTGGAAAGCTCTGATCTAGTCCAATGCACATGTAATTGTAAAATTCTTTAGTACAGTTTTGATAAGTTTTTCACCTGAAACTGCCTGCCTTATTTTGTTTTCTAAGTCAGTCTTGGGACATGCTTTTTATGCAACTCTGCTAAAGGAAAACTGATTCCTAACAGTTTTAGCTTTCACAGAATTTCCACAGAGGGCTAACACCCTGGGAAACTCTAACTCCCAACACTGATCAACATAAAATCCTGCTAAATACTCTTATGGCATGCACTTGGTTTAGAATAAAGGAATTAAGAAATTATAAAGGAATTAATTATAATTATAAAATTAAGGAATTATAAAGGAAAGAATAAATAAATTAATAAAGGATTAATTAGAATTAAGCCATTGATTGTCTAGAATCTAGCAAAGTACTGTTAACATTGACTAGTTGTAAAACAACAAAAATCCAAAAAAGAATGGTACTCTTATTGGCCAACTAAAATGCACAAAAACATCACGCAAGCTTTTGAAACTCCACTGGACTCTTCATCAGGCAAAATATGCTTGATAAAATCATACAGGAGAAGAAATGTGACAGAGTCACAGGCCTACATTTTGCAGACAATGTTTCTATTGTAGTTCAGTTGTTCTGGAAGGATTTCAATACAGGCAGAGGTAAGTCCCCTTCTTAGCAATGTGGGATTGAGACAAAGGACAGTAAAATTTAAACTCTATTAGCATCAGTAAAGTAACCTCTTTTGGAATTTAGGGTGCCTCTGCCCTTTGTGAAGCCAGAGACCCCTTTCTTAGGCAGAGAACACTGAATTTTTCAAGAAATCTGTCTGCTGCGAGATTTGGAAAAACTTTTAGGTGATGTTTAAGTAAAACTTGCCCATTATAGTCCAAATAGAGGTTTTAACTTTGTTGGAGATAGAAACCTCAAATAATTAAGCCTGACTGGTAGTGGTTCCTTTGTCATGCCTGAACTTGGAACTCTTTCCATGCAAAGCATGCACTTTATCATTGAGCTACATGCCTTCCTCATCAATTCCCAGATAATTTCCTCATTGAAAAAGAAAACATATAGGATTAGATTTAATTAGTCCAAAGATTAAAATTGCACAGTGTGCTTACAAGATCTGGGCCTCTGAGCATTCTCTAGCTCATCAGAGCACTTTCCCTGGACAAATAAACCAATTACTGATCACACACATACACACACAAAAAAACCCCACTTTGTTTGGCCAACCAAAATTTATTCTGAACAAATCTTTATCTGCCACACTGCTGAGGGACTGTGTCAATCAACAACATTCCCTTCACCCCCATGTATTTCCATGATTTGTTTTTCTATGCCTTGGAGTGATTTCCATTTTGCAATAGTCAAGCTAACTTACCTGTAATTTTCTCTATCCCTTCTTCCCCCACCCACCCCTACTACTTTGGCAATGTTGTGTTGAGTACAAATTTTAGCTTGGCTAAATGACTAATCAAGTTTGCTAAAAGCAGAACATTTAAGGAAACAAAGCTGTAATTCAATGAGACACAAATCCAAGGCAAATAAGGGAGGAAAAAAGGACTTGTGGCACAGTCCAAGAGGCATAGTTTGCAAGAAATGAAACAGCTTAATGAACACAATACATTTCAAAGGGAAAACCATGCCCTAATACGTCAAAAGGAAAACTATGCCCTAATGGAACGTTTGTGGAGTGTATTTCTAACCACCTGTAGAATTTGAATGCCCAAATGTGGCATATAATTTTTGTTATTTTTAACTGAAAACACACACATACATCTCCTCTAGCTATTAAGTAGCATACATACTTATATATGTGGCTAAGTTCAAGCAGCTTTTTTAAAAAATGTATTCAGTCAGCTGAGGGCATTCCATGTGTTTAGGGCTCACCCAAGACATTTTGCTGACTGAAGCAAACAAGGAGATGCTTCCTAGGAGAACAGTAGAGAGAGATCTTATATAGGGTTGCCAGTTCAGGGTCATCCCAGGCCCAGAGGTTTTCAGGCCAATGCCTAAGACTCAGGAACACCACTTTGCCCCTTCATGGAAAATTTGGGTATTCAAAACCAATTCTCACGGGAAGAAGTTCCACTTCTTTCTTCTCTCCTCCCCCGCCCCCCATTCTTAACTGGCCTGGGTGACAAGGACAAAACTCAGCCTACTTCCTTTACAGCCATTCCACCCCATCTTTAATAGCTGCTCTTCCAGAATGTTCCCAGTCAGGGTAAGTTCAAGCCATTGTCCTTGGCTTAGGTGAGAGCTATCTAATTTCTGGAAGAATTTGGTAAATACCAAGAGCCCTGGTGGCGCAGTGGTTAAATGTCAGTACTGCAGCCACAAGGTTGTGAGTTTGATCTTGCTGGGCTCCAGGTTGACTCAGCCTTCATCTTCCTGCACATTGGTAAAATGAGTACCCAGCTTATTGGGGACAATAAGCTAACATATTGTAAACTGCTTAGAGAGCACTTAGCTAATAAGCGGTATAAAAATACACATGCTATTGCTACACATTAATTTTTGCTTTCCAGAATCCATCTGTTCATCCACTACATTATTTATATCCTGCCTTTCTCCTTGACTAGGACTCAACATTGTTCACAAAACACAGAAAATTACAATTACACATATAGTCTTCATAACAAAGAATAATACAGCCTTATTCAATAAATTAAATTCAACAAATTAAAAAAAACTTGGCAAGAAATTAAAGATCTTCAGATCTGGACCAAACTGGATCCATCTCTGTTAGGAGGGATCACTATTATCAAGATGAATATTTTACCTAAAATAGTCTTTTTTTTCCAAAATTTTCCAATAATAACAAACAATAAGCCATTTAAAGGATGTGACAAAGGTTTAACAAAATGTATTTGGAAAGGAAAAAAACAGAATAAAATCAAAAACTTTGAAAGATGTAAAGGAAAGAGAAGGATTAGGCTTACCAGATTTAAAAGTCTGCTTCACACAAGTTGTTTGGAAGGGACAATAGAATGGATCTCATTAAGAAACAGAAAACTTTTACAAGAAGGTGTAGATTTATTATTTGGATGGTGCACACACACATTTAGTATGACCAGGCCACAATAAATTAAGAATTTAACAACCACTATTTAAGGCAATTACTATTGAGAATGGGGATGAAATATAACAGAAAATTTCTACCCAAAAATCCTGTTATGGATATCAGTCTATGAAGTCTTTTACAGGAGGGAGATACCAAAACATAATAAATGGATAACTTATTAAGGTATATTGAAAATACAAGAAGACATGGTGAAAGTAAAAATTGAAAGGAGAATTATTAGAGTACAGCTTTACCACCTATTGGCTATTACACAGACAACTAATAACAATATAAAATAGAAAAATTGAAGATATAGAAACAAACGAAAGAGAATTTGATAAATTACTAAAAGCAAATACAGAACACAATACTGGGAAAATTTATAAAATATTATTGAAGCTAGAATTAGAACAAGAAGTGGTGAAAGAAAACATGATCAACTGGGTACAAAATATAGGACATTCTATATAGTTGAATAATTGGGAGAGATCATGGAATACCACACTAAAATTTATGAAACCTACAAATTTAAGAGACATCTATTATAAGATGTTATACAAGTAGTATTTATCACCAACTCAAATTTCTAAAATGACTAATAACAAGAATACTATGTGTTGGAAGTGTGACCAGAAAGGAACATTCTCCCATGTATTGTGGAAATGCAAACAATCAAAAAAGTTTTGGAAAGAGATAACATGAAAAAAAAATCTAATATATTCAAAATCAATTTTCCAATAAGTCCACTACTATATTTCCTTAATATGACACATGATAACGGCTGCACAATTAACATATGCTCAAATGTGGAAATGTACTACAATACCAACTATAGAAGACTGGCTAATGAAACTATGATATGGTGGAACTAGATAAATTAACAATAATGTTATTGGATAAGACAACAAACCAATCTGAAGATGTATGGAAGACTATATTCCTTATGTGGGGAAAGAGTTGGGGAAAACTAGCAACACTGGGAGTGATGGATTAAATTATTAGTCTTAAAAGAACTTCAGAAACATTAAAGGTAAATTGTATAAATAAAATGGGAGCTTATTAAATCATAAGATAAAGAAAGTAACAAATAGTTATATATATATATATATACACACACGCACACACACAACACAACACAACACACACATATATATAATTGGATGAAGCAGTAGAGATATATATATGAACATATGAACAAATTAAATTTGAAGGAAGATGGATATATAAATGAGCACTCATACTTTTACAGAAGCAAGTTAGTAGGGAAAATAAGGAAAATAGAGAAAGAAGATTGTTTGAAGGTGTTAGTAATAAGAATAATGTCTATGTTATTATAGTACTTTGTAATATAAGTATGATGGAGATTTTTGTTACTGTTTTTCTATTGTATTTTTTTTTATTTCTTGTAACTTTTCTAAATGGTTTAGGAACTAAGAATTGTCACAAAATATGTTTTGCTAATCTACCAATTTTTTAACAAAAATATGTCTAAAAAAAGAAAACATAAAGTATACAAAATTGAGATTAAAACAGCATTAAACAACAACAGAATTAAAGCCATTTAAAATCTTACTTTTAACAAAAGATTAAAAACAGTAGAGCAACATAAAAAGCCCTTCTCTTGTTAAAAATCAGTTTCCAAAGGCTTGCTGGAAAAGGAAGTTCTTAACCTGCCACTGAAAAGACATGAAAGAAGGAGCCATACAAGCTTCCCTGCAGAGGGAGTTCTGAAGTGCGGGAGCACCTACAGAGAAGGCCTTCTCACACATTCCCACAAACCATGCCTGTGGAGATGGTGGGACAGAGAGAGGCAGCCCTCTGAAGATCTTACAGCACAAGCAGGAAGGGAAGAGCCATAGGGGGGTTGAGAGGTCATCACCAACACTTTGAATTGTGCCTGGAAAGAGGCTGAGAGCTAGTGGAGTTTTGCAACAGAGGAGTTGGGTACTCCCTATAACCAGCTGCTTTTAGCAATCTGGCTGCTCCTTTTTGGACTAGTTGAAGTTTCCCAACACTTCAAAGGCACCCTCCACACAGTGGTGGAGCTTGGAGTGGGGGAGGCAGGAGGGGCTATAGTGTGAGGGGCATGGCCACTGTGTGTTGGGGCATGGTTGTGGTGTATGGGGGCGTGGCCAGGGCATGCGGAGGCATGGCTATGGGCCAGGAAGCCCCAAAAACATTGCTGCCCAGGAGAAACCGCACTCCACGCCCCCCGTCCCTACACAGCTACATCCACACATACCAACACACTGACTTACAGAAATCCAGTTGGCATGTGTCACCATGGAATCTCTCTCTCTCTCTCTCTCTTTCTCTCTCTCTTCTCTCTCTGTACATGTTCCTTCAAATCATCTGTTGACTTATGGCAACCTCATGAATTTCATAGGGTTTTCTTATACAGGTAATGTTGCTTTTAAGCCAATCAAAGGGATACAAAAATGTGCAAACTTTTGCAGTGTCCTGATCTTTTCAACACCCAAGACACAAGGAGATGTGTGAGAGAAAGCTGTATAACTTCTGTTGGGGTCCAAGAAAAACACAGTGATTTTTGGCAGTGCCAGCAAAGGTCCTAGTCACATCTTTTAGGAGGGAAACAGCATTATGTCTTTTGAGCAAACAAGAAATATTCACAACAATTGTGCTGCAAAGAGGAAAAGAGGAAATAGCAGCATCTGAGACACAGACTGCTAAATTGTTCAAAGTCACATATCTCTTTTTAACAAATACAACAAGAGCTGACTGCGAGACTCAGAACATTGTAACCAAGATCACCACTCATGATGGATAAAGCCATATATTCAAACTAAATTGTCAAGGATGGGGAGGCAAAATAATTTTTGTTCCAGTGTTCAAAGCAAACTATGGTCAACCCTGGTGGAACAAAGGTTCGCTGTCCAGTATCTGCTACCTGAGGCAGCTGCCTTATTCTGGCTCATGGTGGGACCAGCCCCGCATGACTCATGTAGGAAGAACAGGGTGGGAACTGAGAATCAGAAGATGAGAGGGCTCACAACAGCAAGTTACCGATGTTGGTGTGATAATTGCTGCCATATCTCTTTGCTCTCACTAGAAGGATTAACAAAGGGCATTATACAGTTATTTTCCCTTATCTGCAGTCTCAATTCGCATGGTTTCAGCTACACATGGTCCAAAAATATTAAATGAAAAATACTAGTGTCTGGGCAATGGCACCTATTCAGCCTGCTCCAGGTACTTTTCCTGACTGACTGCCCCCCGCTTTAACTGCCACTTTGCCAAGACTACCACAAAAAACAGCTCTGGCATCACCGGAACTCACCAGAAGTAGCCCTCTTCCTTATATCACATAGGGTTTGGTAGCATCTGCAATTTTAGGTATCTTGGAACATATCCCCCACAGATAAGGTGGGATTAATGTATCAGCTGTTGGTTGGCCCCAATGAATAAGATTGATGATGATGATGATGATGATGATGATGATGATGATGATGACGACTGTTAAAATTTGTTACATTCCTGTCTCCAAGGCTCAAGGCAGTGTACAAAATATATTAAAATACAATTAAAAACACATTGTGGTTAAAAACACACCAAAACCACATAAAACCATTTAAAATACAAATATCATAATTAAATATAGATAGTAATTAAAAACAGTCTGGGTAGGCCTGCTGGAAGAAATAGGTCTTTAGTACTTTTTTTGAATTCGGACAGCATATGTTGCTGTTGAATGTCATCCAGCAGGACATTCCACAGTCTAGGCAGGGACCGCCGACAAGAAGGCCTCCCCCTGGCCAGTTTAAGTAAATGGCCCCCAGCGGACCTGAGCGTACAGGGTGGATTATATGAGAGGAGGAGATCCTGCAGGTAACTTGTATCTAAACCATGTAGGGCTTTAAAAGTAATAACCAAGACTTTGTTCTTTGCCCGGAAAATAATTTGAGATCTTTTTTTATTCATAGGAACCTATGAAGGAAAACAGCAGCTTTGCCCCCTATGACATATTTTCTAGCAAATTCGCTTATTTATACTGTTTCATATTTTATTTTATTTTTCTATTTATATTCATATTTTTCCTTTTCCTTTTAAGAGGGAAAACTCAGATTGATGGCTGTTGTTGTTTAGAGGGTAAGTACAGTAGAAACCTGAAGGCGTACTAAAATTAAGATCCTGTATGGTTTCATTTAAAATTGTAAATGTAAAATTGATAATAATTTGCGAGTAAGCCAAGTCATAAAACTATAAAATAAAGTAAAATACAGTGTTTAAACAATTATAAAAGACTATAACTGCCAGGCCTTCTTACAACAACCTTCAGAATAAATGTTTTTATGCCATAGATAAAACATCTAAGTGCCTCAGGGCAACATATTGGAAGTTTGTTGTTCCAAGAAGATGAGCTAGGAACTGAATGTAGATTTTAGAAATAAATGTCAGTGCTCCCCTTATGTCAACAGGGGAAAAAAGGCAGAGAAAGAGAAAATAAGAGAAAAACCAACAAACTTTTCATGGCCACCCCGTCTAGTTCTTTTGTTTTAAAAGTATTTTTCAGATTTTATCGACTGAGGAGACTTAAAAGCAGAGAGAGGGTCGGGGAAAGAAGGGCTATGAGGAATTGAAACAAACTGTTGTTGTGTGCTTTCAAGTCATTTCCAAATTCTGATGACTCTAAGAAGAACCTATCACAGGGTTTTCTGGGGCTAAGAATATGTGATTTGCCCATGAACACCCAATGGGTTCATATCACTAAGTGGGAAATCAAACTCTGATCTCCAGGATCATAGTCCAATGCTCAAACCACTACGCCATGCTGGTTCTTGAAATAAATATGATGACTTAATAGTAGATAAGTCCACTTTTTTGCTGTAATGTTAAAAGTCACCTCAGGACCAAACTCAGAAAGTCGGTTCAGTTAGACCAAACCTTAACCAATGGCTGATATAAGAAAGAGCCTTGATGGAATGAACTAA
This sequence comes from Ctenosaura bakeri, assembly GCA_948474755.1. Lineage (NCBI taxonomy): Eukaryota > Metazoa > Chordata > Lepidosauria > Squamata > Iguanidae > Ctenosaura > Ctenosaura bakeri. Next base: position 182,813 of record CAOLHI010000274.1, read on the forward strand.
TGATCAGTCTCAGAGCATGGGAAACTTTCCGTTTTGGACCACAAAGTAAAGAATACTAGGAATTTTCATCCAAAATCAGATATATTTTTTAAGCTCTTCTCTATCTACAGCCTGCAGGGCATGAGCTAAGGGAAGATGATAACAATAATTTTGCAGCAATTAAGCAGGTTTGGGTCTGGTCTGTGCCTGGGAGAGAGACAGCCTTGGGAACTTCCTATAGGCCAGCTTTAGTTCCATGACAGAAGGTGAGATGTGCGTTTGTTAGATATATAAGATAAGTCCAGCATCCTGTTTCCAGAATGACCCAAATGAGAACAAACACAGAAGCTTTGTATGCAGACCATAGCTTTTCTTGTATGCAGACCATAGCCTTCTCCAATCTGGTGACCTTCAAACACTTTGGAACACATCTGGAGGACACCAGGTAGGCAAAGAGAACAACAAAAACAGCAGCACATTTCAGGAACAGTTATTGACAGCCTGCCTTCTGCCTCTGAATGTGAAAGTTCTGTTTAGTGATAATGACAAATTGCTATCGACAGATCTAACTTCCCTGAATGTCTTACCATTTTCAAAAGCCATTCAAACTAGAGGCCTCTATCATATATTGCAGCAGCGAACATTATAAATCAGCTACAGATGCTTTCTTTCACCTATCCTGAACATATTATCAATTTTGTTGGGTAACATTGCCTCTCCAATGCACACTGAGTTCTAGTCCAGGGGTTTCCATCTTCTGGTTTTCCAAATTTTCTTTTCAGCTCTTAGAATCCCTCACTATACACATGCTGATTTGTGTTTCTGGGACCTGAAGTCCAAAGCAGATGGAAGAACAAAGCCTGAGGACCACTGTCTTAGGAAAAGGGAATTAATACTTTTCTGTTTTCTGTAAAAGTGCAAATGACTTCAGAGAGAGAGGAACGTCATGGAATAGTATCTTCTATATACAAAGGAAATAATCATGAGTGTTCTCTAATACCAGATCCTCAGAGTTCTCAAAATAACATTTCATCAAACGGTAAGAACCATACCAGCAGATGTAACTGAAACTAATCAATACCATTTTAACCACTATTTTAGTCCTTTGATCTAACTGTAAGTGTTAGCCTCAACCAGAGTAGAGCAGTTGAATCAACCACAGAATGGTGAATCAAAATCTATGTAAATCCCACTGAAATACTACCAGTTCCCTTTTTAAAATCAGAAAAATATGTGAAGGCTGGTAGCTTGTGAGCTTCCTTACAGAGTTGCTCCTAATGATATCACTAAAACATCATTTTCAGAAAAAATATGAAAAGAAGTACTTTGGGGTCAAACTAGATGTTAAAGAAAAAATATATGCCCAGCTATTAGTACATGTTTTCTTCTCACAATCAGATTTCTTTTCAGAGGAATGTCTCAGCAATCAAACTTCCAAATTATGCCCTGCGTTTGTCTTCACAAAACAAAGGCCATTTCCGCACTGGACTGTAATAGAGCTATGATTCCACTTTCAACATCCTATGGAATCTTGGGGTTTGCAGTTTAGGAGGGCCAGTTATAGCGCTATAACAATCTAGTGCAGAAATGCGCAAAGTGGATGGGTACATAAGATATGGAAGTGAGAAGAAACATGCTAGGACAAATGGATGTATTTTACCACTTAAAGGAACAGTACTTCTAAATATGTGTGAAAAATATTGTCTAATTTGACCCTCAGAAGTTCCATCACCATAATTTGTATTTAGAATATTTAAATCCCAATTCTCTCATGGAGACTCATAGACAACAATTATTGTTAAGTAAGTAGGTTTTTTTTTAATGTTAATTGATAGTTTGAAACACTCTCATATCTTTCTGTAGATGCTACTTTAGCATTCCTTTTGTTTATGTTGTTGGTGACAGGTTCATTTGAATTCATTTTTCACATATTCAGATGCATATTTCTTTCTACTTTGTAAGTTTCTTTGTGTCCCAGTTAGTGGTGGGGAAGGCAGGGTATAAATAAAGCCAAGTCTTGTCAATGTCATCTGAATTTCTCATGGTTTATCAGAAATCAGACACCACTGAAAATTGTTACTGGTGGCTCCAGGATAATTGCAGCCAATAAATTATGGAGTGGCCTTCCAGAAATAAAAATTTCCCAAAGTCTAAGTCTGAGCACCTTCCAGAAACTTTAAGGGTCATGGTTAATTTGAGAAATTGATGGTAATTTTGTAGAAATGGAATGAATTATATTTTGCTGTCAGTTGTTATTCTTTTTTTAATCTAGTCTGCTCTAGCAAAAATAAATAACATATAATAAAGTATTTTATTATAGCCAAAATTTAGATTAAACACCTTGCCAGATAGACAGATAGAGCTAGAGTATTTTGGCATTCTATGAAGATTGTCAGTGAAAAGATATATAATTCAATTATCTTTCAGACATGCAGAAATGACGTTTATATTTCTCATCTCAAGGCATGAATGTGTGAGTTAACCAAAATATTGTTCAGCAAGAGAATACAGAAATGACCCTTTAGCTTCTCAGGATCTTACAAGCTGAGACAAAATTATTCATGAAGTTTAAGAAGGAAATGAGGTGGTTGATTTTGCTAACTTGATTGTTTTCACCATTCAGCAAAGAAATGTTGAAAGAACCATCTAAACAGTTTAATACTATTTTTGAGAACCAGGCATGCTGATGACTTTTTCCAGCCAATGAAATAAAATGAGAGGAGGAGGAGAAGGACAACAATATCTAAATACTGTCACACTTTAGTGCTTATTTTTCCACAAAAGATAGATAGATGCTTTGATCCAGCAAGAGAATCTGCATCAAGATACAGGTTACCATGGATCCTGCTGATTCAGCTGCATATCTGAACTTATAGTACTACCTTCATCACGCTGTTCATTTGAGCTGAAGGATAGGTGAGAATTTCACTCAGTTTTTGAAAAAGAACCTTTATTTTTTCTTTATTTATTTGTATTAACATTTTCCAAAAAAAACACTAAAAGCACTACAAATACATAAATGAATATATAAAAGAAAATAAAAAAATAAGCAACATCTAAGCAAATATAAAAACATATGAATGTAAAGTTAAAGAATAAAAGAAAGAAAAAAAGAATAAGGAAGGAAGGAAAGGAAGAAATTAAAAGAAAGACAGGTGTCTGATGTGTGATTATATGTGGCCTGTCTGACAGAATGTGCTGGATATTGTGTTGCTGATGAATGTTTGAATTTTTCATTATATTTTATTTTATATTTTATTATATAACTGATTAGCATTGTTTTAATTTTTTATTGTTCGATTACGTTTTAACTTTTGTATTCTAAGGGTTTTAACTATGTCTTTTTAATTGTTGTAAGCTGGTTTGAGTCCCAACCTGGGGAAAAAGCAGGATATAAATAAAGATGATGATGATGATGATGATGATGATGATGATGATGATGATGATGGTGGTGGTGATGGTGATGATGATGATGATATTTTTCAACAATGATCTTTCTCCTGTTTGCTGTGTGTAGTTAGACATTAGGTGCTTCCTCTTCATACCCTCCAGCGTTTCACAGATGAAAACCCAGATACATGTGGCCAAACAACCCCAGAGTGTGGTCAACATCAGAGGCTACTGCGAATTGCTTTTGCTTGAATTTACAGAGGAGGGTGAGATTCTGCTCCCCCTCTCCTCTCACCCCACTGAGTTAATTGAAAGCAAGTTACTTTTGCATTTTGAAATCAGTTTGCACCAACAGAAGTAAGCAGAGGACAAATGGGGAAAGTGGGAGGAGGAAAGAGAAACTGGGACATTTTAAAAGAAGCTAAAAAAGTGGTGATGACAGAAGCTTAATTGGGACTCTCCCTGCCAAAATGGACCAGTTGGAGGGCATGTATCTTTTCATTTGTCATCCGTTATCTTCTGCCACTTTCCAGCTTACTTGTATCCTCTCCATCATATTCCAAGTACCCTTTTGTGCAAAGGTGACTCCCGCTTCCCTTGTGCTTCAGAGTAGTCAAATTCCCCCTCTTTCCACTTCTTTTTTCATACTGTCTCTATCTTTCTGCAAATCCAAGATAATAGTTCTTTTATTATTTTGACGTAAAAAAGGCTTTCTTGTTGTACAATGTTTTTCCTGCATTTTTCTTTGTTTTAGCAATTCCAGAATTTATAATAGCTTAATACAACAGGCCTTATTTCTTCTTGTACATCAGAATTTAGTGCAGTCAAGATACATCAGTGTATATATCTTGCACAGAGGATGGCAGCCTTAATGTAAGACCATTACAGTGTTGTATCTCCTCCTGTTTAAATATATTTTTAAAAAACATACAAATAAACAAACCCCAAAACAAAGACTAATAGAAAGCAGTGAGAAGAAATATAGATGCTGCCAAGCCAGACCAATCTCTGTAAAGAAAGAGGTCTATGTTACCATCCTAACACCCCACATCCTGCGGGATGTACTTTTTCATAACTGGACATACTTACAGCTGAAACACATGACTGAAGCCATGCTGATCTGAGACATGCTAACTGGAAAGCTGTTGCCATGTCAAGCTCACCTGAGACACGGTTAGGCCGTAAAAGGTCAAAGGCAATAAGGTGGAAAAAACCTTGGCATAGAAGAGGTTCAAGCTAATCTTTTCTCTGATCTCAGACCTTTACCTTTCAGAACAGACCCAGATAAGACAATCAGAGATCATCCCTTCTGATCTCACCTTACAGAGACTGTTCCCACATACCTTACCAGCCCAAACTTCAAGAGGTTATCATGATTCCCAAAAATTCTGTCAATTTGGTGTCCAAGCAATCTGCTATTCCTGAACCCTTTGGTCAGTCTCATGAGAAATTTTTAAGTTTTGCCAGAATATCTCTTTAGGGTAAGAAAGAAAGGTATTTAAACCTGAATTTTGGCCCTAGCAATTTGTATTATTTCAGATTGTTAGTATTGCTGTCAGTCCATGTTACCTTTAGATGTCTGTCTGAGCTTCTTCGCTTCATACCATTTCTTCAAGGCTGGTAATTATCACCCTTTTTCATCCCTATTTCTCTCTATTCCTCCTTTCAAGTCTTATTTTCTGACAGCCTTGTGTGGTTCTTAGAATCATAGAATCATAGAATCATAGAGCTAGAAGAGACCCCAGGAGCCATCCAGTCCAACCTCCTACCATGCAGGAACACCCATCAAAGCACTCCCAACAGATGGTCATCCAGCCTCTCCTTAAAAACCTCCAAAGAAGGAGACTCCACCACACTCCCAGGCAGCATATTCCACTGCTGGACAGCTCTGACCGTCACGAAGTTCTTCCTGAGGTTCAAGTGGAATCTCCTTTCCTGCAGCTTAAATCCATTGCTCCTTGTCCTAGTCTCTGGAGTAGCAGAGAACAAGCTCGCTCCCTCCTCAACATGACATCCCTTCCAATATTTAAACATGGCTATCATGTCCCCTCTTAACTTTCTCTTCTGCAGACTAAACATACCCAGCTCCCTTAGCCATTCTTCATAGGGAATGGCCAGACCCTTCACCATTTTGGTCGCGCTCCTCTGGACACACTCCAGCTTGTCGACATCCTTCTTGAATTGAGGTGCCCAGAACTGGACACAGTATTCCAAATGAGGCCTAACCAATGCAGAATAGAGAGGTACCATTACCTCCCTCAATCTAGACACCATACTCCTATTGATGCAACCAAGAATCATGTTGGCTTTCTTGGCTGCCATGTCACACTGCTGACTCATGTTCAGCTTGTGATCTACCAAGACTCCTAGATCCCTTTCACATGTACTGCTATCCAGCCACGTGTCCCCCATCCTATATTTGTGCCTTCCATTTTGCAGCACCTTACATTTCTCTCTGTTAAAATTCATTTTGTTAGCTTTGGCCCAGCTCTCCAATTTGTCAAGGTCATTTTGAAATTTGATCCTGTCCTCTGGTGTATTAGCAAACCCTCCCAATTTGGTATCATCTGCAAATTTGATCAGCATGCCCTCGACTCCTTCATCCAAGTCATTGATGAAGATGTTGACTAGCACTGGGTCGAGGACAGAGCCCTGTGGTACCCCAATAGTCACTTCTCTCCAGGATGAAAAGCAACCATTGGGGATCACCCTTTGGGTTCGGTCGGTCAACCAATTCCAAATCCAACTGACAGTAGCCCTGTCCAGCCCGCATTTTACTAGCTTCTTTGCAAGAATGTCATGTGGAATTTTGTCAAAGGCCTTACTGAGGTCAAGATATGCTACGTCTACAGCATTCCCTTCATCTATCAAGCCTGTAACCCTATCATAAAAAGAGATAAGATGATGATGATGATGATGATGATGATTATGATGATGATGATGATTATAGTGTCTGATTCCTCCTGTGTTTGTTATTTCCAATAAAACATTTTATTTATCTTTAAACTGGAGCCTCCCTGCAGTTAATACTGGTATACACAGGTGAAAAGATCCTGTTGTTACCCTTCTCTCACAGGCCACCTTTGAGCCATAATTTCCCCAAATTCTAAAGAGACGCTGGTACTTCAGGTGGACCCCAAAGTTCCCCCACCTTTTAGGGTAACATCTAAAGGTAGGGTGCCACAACACAAAGACTCCTCCTTGAGTTTGTTCCCACTTACATCAACAAAACCAGGACAAAACTAGGTCTCCAAGGTCCAGCTTAATGACTGGACAGGATCATACTAGTCTTTGCCCCCTTTCTGACTGCCCTCCTCAGCATAACCTGAGTGTGATCTCTCTTGACAAAAAGAAAGTGCAAAACATTACAGAAAGCTCTTCTCCCTGTATGGTCAGCTAGCAAAATATTTGACACATTACAGCAGAACTGTCCAAACTTTTCATGTTAATGACACATTTTTTAGACATGCATCATTTTGCAACACAGTAATTCAGTAAGGCATTCAGTGGAGGCAGCAATACCACCTGAGCCTGGTCTGCTGCCACTCGAGTCGGGATCCTCCTCAGCCAAAGATGGCAGCAGGAGAGACAGCCCCTCCACCCAGACCTGGCCCACAGTGGCAGTGGGAGAGGTAACCCCTCCACTTGTTATGTTCACACAACACACCTACACACTGCAGGCGACATACTAATGTGTCGTGACACACGATTTGGAAAGCTCTGCATTACAGGCTTAAATTGATTGCGTACCTGTTTAACTCACACGGTTTCTGTCACAGGATTCTGAAAAATGCGGTGCGGCAAGGGTGCTAGTAGTGATCCGTAGCTAACAATAACAGCTCACAGAATTCTCCAAGACAGAATGTGGCTATAAACTGTTTTATGGCTAGAATCTCACTGCTACTTCTACTGGATTCCATTTCTTCTACAGCTACTGGTGATTCCCCTCTTCCTCTTGGGTACCCCAGTAAAACCTGAAAACCTGTTCCAGAAGACTGGGAAAATGTCTTGTACATTTTATCTGTGTGTATGTGCCTTCAAGTTGCTTGTCGACTTATGGCATCCTGGCTCTCATACACCCTATGTGCACCTAACAAAAGAACTGAATAGTATTTCAGACTTCAAGGTTTGCACTTACCATCAAGGCCGTTGTGATGGTGGCTGTAGTTTCTTTTTCCCAAAATACTTAATGATGAATGGCCAGGAGGAGCCAGCAAACGCTTTGCCATTGAACTCTGAAGGCTTGGTGTTGACTTGATTATATTAGGTTTCATTGCAGGATGAATCTCTGTAACAACAACAAGAAGAAGAACAAAAAATAATCATAATTATTTCAGATAGTTTCAGTCATCTTCCTCTTAAAGACCTGTACGCTATTGATTTTTTTAAAAAAAATTCTGACAGAAAGTGGCTAAAACCCTACGCATACATAATAGACTGAAAGGCATGAGGACTCGTTCTTTAGTTTGCTTGAAGCTAGAGAACAGTGTTGCTGTGAAGAGAAAAGCTATTCAAGCCAATTGTAGAAAATTATTTAATGAAAAAGGCTTTTTATGGACACCTTGGGGCTACTATTCTTTCAGCATTTGCTCATTTAACATATTTATAAAACATATTGCTTCGAGGCAAGCAAATATTTTGGAAAACACATGCATATTTAAATAGATGTTTACAGGGTTTCCAGTTTCCAAGCAAGCAGATGAGAGATAGAATTGACTTCTGCATTGATTATCCTTTTGTTGAAGTCATGTGTATGAATGCATAAAGATAAGATTCAGTACCAGGCATCGCCAAGGGAAGGGCCTTTGCTGGAAACCCTGGAGACATGGTAGGTAATGCAACTGCTTCTGGGAAAATTTCTTTTTTTTTAGACTTCTTACCCCAGAATCCCAGTGCAGACTAGGAATTGTAGCCCCCGCCCACACACACACAAATTAAATCTTCCAAGCCACAGCTAAGAAGAATGGACATTTGGTTTGACTTGATAAAAGGAAAGGTCCTTATAACTGGAAGAAAAAAATATGGTATGCTGCTGAACCTTGAGAATGGCAGGCCACCCCTGGATCATGTGCAAGGAGACAGGTGGGATATAAATTAAACAAACAGACTTGTGTCTTGTACAAGAAGAAGGGAAGGGTATTAATTAGTTCATTAATTACCCCCAAATCTATCCTGTATTCAGAACAGAGATGCATTTAATTCTCCTGTTTGCCATTAACACATTAAGCATTACATATAACTCAGAATGGAGTGGGAAAACACTTGTAATTTCCTTGTCATTGTTCTGTAATTCTCATTTCTTTTGAATGATTCCTTTTCAGGAATAGATAGAGGGAGAAATGCCATGTCAAAACTAAAATTCAAAATAGTTTCTTTTTCTTGGGGGATGGAAGGTGAGAAGAATGAACAGCAGACTATCTATTTTCCCTAAAAAATCCACATGGATTTTCAGTGTTGACTTTTTTCTTTTTCTTGTACAATTTCCATGTTGCAGGCAAAAATCAGCTATTAGGTAGTTTCAGATAGCAGGTGGGGAGATATATATGCACACCAATGTTCCCCTGCACAATTTTTTTCCTTTTTCAGTAAGTCTACTAAAGAAATACATTGAGGAGAAAACTGTGCTGTACTCAGATTCCTGATGGGTTTGTTTTCTACTTGTATGGAATATATTATGTGAGAGAATATTCAAAAGCATGACCTCTATAATCATCTGCAGTCCATAAAGACACAGTCTAAATTTTTTTCACGTCAGACTATCGCCTCTCTCGGCACAAGGGAGGACACAGGGATCTTGTTTGTATGTAACATGAACCCCATGGTTTAGCATTACCAGAGTAAGCTTAGATGTATCCCAGAACTCTGTGCTCCCTCCTTCCCCTTTTCCCTTCTGGAGTGCCCATGGAGGATGAATTTGGAAGCTTTTCTTTGTACTTTAGGTTAACTTGTACTTTAGGTTAACTACAATTTGCTGTATCCCTGACAAACTGATATGAAACTATCAAAATATGGCAGCTGATAGCTCCCATATCAGTGAGTGCTCAATCTTAGGCCAATTCCGCACCACACTGTTGTCCTATTATTCCACTTTCAATATCCTATGGAATCCTGGGGTTTGCAGTTTAGGGAAGGCCCGTTAGCATTCTCAGACGGAGAGCAGTTTGGCCTCAGTAAACTACAAACCCCCAAATTCCACAGGATGTTGAAAGTGGAATAATAGTATTATAATGTTGTAGTGCAGATATGGCCTTAGTTTCAATTTTAACTCAAAAGGAGCTATTCAAGGTGGTAAAACTATTTTGGGGGGTGGGAGCCAGTATCTTAGACAGCTCCCTTAAAAGTCTGGGCTAAAACCTGAAGCAGATTCACTGCTCCATTGACACAAAAGCCACCAGCTGTCATTGCAAGTATGCATTTATTGCTTATTGGACTTTTCAGTAACATCAATGGCAAATATTTATTGCACAATTGACTGCCATGCCTTGTCCACATACTAAGACGGAGCGGGGGGGACAAATTAAAAATAATAATTAAGAAGGAAATAAGATAGATCAAATGTACAAAACATATTACATATTACATTATTTTTCTTCATAATTATTGATTAAAAAGGCTTTAGGAATGTACACTGTTATTGGGAAAAGTAAAAGCTTTTCTCTCCACTAAGGCTAGTTTAACATATTTAGCAGCCCAATATGTTACATAATAACCTGTTACTTTCAATATAAATGCAATTTTATTTTAAAGGGTGCTATCACCAATGACAAAAATAAAGAGGGCAAGATATCAACTTCTTAGATCTAAATATAATGAACATCTACAAAAATTGTATGAAGTCCTCTAGCTTTCAGCAACCAGCAGGACAATATCTATTTATCTTACACTGACAATTATAACGCTATTTGATCTCCATCAGCTGCAGGGTATTTTTACTGTACTGTACACTTACTTTTTAGAAGTTTTTTAAGCCCAGATGAGCAAAGGAAAGTCAGATATGGGAGCAACTTCCCAAGACAGACAATGTAATATTTGAACAGTGTATTAGAACAATATTTAGACACAAGTGTAGTAGTAACCTGAAAATCGACTTTCAGTGAAGTGCCTTATTACTTCCCTGGTGCTGCTATAGCCACTACTAATAAAATAAATCTTATCTATGCTTTAATGGAATGGTTTTCAAAGAAGCAGCCGTGTTAGTCTCTTGCAGCATAAAAAGGAAGAAAGAAAAGGTAGGAAACAATGGGATGTGGCAGCACTTTTAAGACTGATTTTTATTTTAGCATGAGCTTTCATGGGTATAAACCCACTTCTTCAGATGCAGTATCTATACTGCATCTGAAGACATAGACTTATATCCACAAAGACTTACGCTAAAATAATAATAAAAATGATGATGATGATGATGATGATGATGATGATGATGATGATGATGATGATATCTTAAAGGTGCCACCACATTCATTTTGTTTTGTTTTTTGTCCTTTCTTCCTCCTTTTTAATGAAGCAGGCCACCTTTGAACCATAATTTATAAAGAATATTGTTTTTGTTAAACTGCAATTCAGATGAAACAATTTGTTGAGTTTTGATAATTAATATGAATTGCGAACAGAAGCTTCTCATGGCTGTGCTGGACAATGAGTGAGAACATGAACTACATGGATTTAGAGAAGAATAAGCTCAATCTCATAATATTAAACTGTGGTTTAGTGGTACATCCAAACATAACCAATATGTCAGGGTCTTCCCATATGTCAAAACACATGGCACCATCCACAATGATTGGCTCACTGAATAGCGCAGGTAGAGAACTCCATATTTACACATTCCTCCCTATACAGAAGGATGCATAGGGAAAACTGGCACATGAAAGAGTTTATGAATATATGAGCCTTCTTAGATTTTGAGATCTTCAGAGGAGGGCCTTCTCTTGCTTCCCTTAATGTTACAAATACTTTTAGTGAGGATGAAGAGGAGAGATTTATTGGTGACTGCTCCTAGGCTATGGAATTCCCTTCCAAGGGAACTTCAGTTGCCCCCTATCTGCTTTCTTTATGTCAGCTGGAAAAGACATTTTTATTTAGACAGGCTTTCAACTGGTTCTGATAGAAGGACCTTTTTAATGGTACGTGCTGTACTGATTTTCTGTGATTTAAATGAGCTTTAACTGTTTTAATGTTTTTTAATAGAATTGCTTATATAATGATTTTTATTATTAGATTTTAGCTGTATTTTGTTCTAAGGTGCCTTGAATCTTGTAGTAGGAGAAAAGTAGGATATAAATGAAGTAAAATAAAATAAAAATAAAATAATTCTGATAGAGCTCTTACAGATGTGTTAGTACTTCTAGAAACAAGTTATTTGATTTACCTCAATAGCTGCTCTTAACATTATTTGCATCATGCCCATTTGGTTTGAATATGGCATTATCTTTTGCCTGATTTGACACAAACAGCACTCACCCAAATATCCAATGATGCATGATAATGATTTTCTAGTGCTTTTAATCTTCAGTGGATTTCCAACAAATTCACAGTGTCTGTCAGCATCTGGGGAATGAAGAGAGAATATTATTTCGCAGCAGGTAGAAAAATGGGAGCAGAGTCTAAAATCTATAGATCCTGTCTGATCTTGGAAGCTAAGCAGGGTCAGTCTTGATTTTAGTATTTGGATGGGAGACTGCTAACAAATACCTGGTGCTGTACAGGATATGGAACTGGCAAAACCATCTCTGAGTATCCTTTGCCTAAGAAAACCCTATGAAATTCATGGGGCTGCCATAAGCCTACAGGCAACTTAATGGTATGTACACAGACAGAGGAAAATGAGACCCATGGTTCTCAATTGTCATACAGAGGCTTATTGAGGAGCATATGATCAGCAGACAAGCTCTTGTGGAAGGCTGTTTGTTCACCACTGCTACTCTTCTGCACAGCAATGTGCAGCTGCAGGTCAGTCTAATATGTGACTCACAGGTCTCATGGAGTGATGAGATCTAGCAGACCAGGCGACTGTCCTGTAAGAAGTGAGTGTGTGCCTGGAATCTTTTGTACCAGATGGCATTTGTGGAGATCTCAGGAGACAAATCAAAGTGGAAAAGGGCACTTGCAGTGTTGCCTTAAGAAAGCTGCTGTCTGAAGCAGATCCCAGATCCCACTAGGGGCAACACTTTAAAACTTTGTGCGCTACTGAGACAACACTTCTGGGTTGCAAATGGAGAAAGGTGCAAAAATTCTTGCGCTAAAGACTATGAGTGATAGTAGTGGAGAGAAACAGCGCAATTTTTAAAATCTAGTCTGATCTAGCTCCACTTTTTGTAAGTTGATTCTCTGATGGATTACTTCACTTCCTTCCTTCCCAGTCCATCTTCTTTCTCTCCCAAGCATATAAATAGCTGGTAGCATCTCAAGTTATCCTTCCATTTCTAAATAATTCCCATGATAAAGTTTTTTTTCTTTTTATGAAAAATAGTCATTGCTGCCCAAAGAACATGCCTCCATGCAAATCTCCGACATTGCTGCCTTCACCTGTTCTCCCAGGTGGTGCATACAGGAGGTTGCTTCATCTTGCTTTGTGGCAGGAGTGGCACTGGTTTACTCAGGATCCCAAATCCATAAACCACATATGAGATGGGGAAGTATTTCTGCATAAAAGCTTCTTTGGTCCTCAACCTCTTTATGATCAGGCTTCCAAGACTCGGGGAAGCTTTTGTGGGCAGAGGTCTATACACATAGATTTCCACACTACGATATCCATGGCTCATCAGGATGGACTAGATCAGTATTAGGGATGTAAATTTTTGCCTTTTTCATTCTCAAAGGCAGGGATGAAAAATTTCAGAAGTCTTCTCACTTGGCAAAATTACCAGAGTTTTTGTGCATTTTCCAGTTTTCCCCTCTTTTGCAGGGGCATTTTGGGACTTCTGGGAAGAAATCTTGCAAAGTTCTTGTTTTTTTTAATGCAAAATCTTTTTTATGCTGAAACATCAATTCTTTTCTGCATAAAATGTATTTTTTTTAAGTTAATGCTGATCAAAATAAAAACATTGGTCCTTTTTCTCCCACACAAGAGATAAAAATCTTGAAACAGTTAACAATTCTTCCAACAGGTTATCTTGACAGTGAAGAAATACTGTGAATGTTAGCTTGAATTCACTTAGTCTCACTGAAGCAATTGTTAAATGGTGAATCAATGCATAGGTATATCCTACTCACTCAGTCCATCTGACTACATCTCCCATTAGCGCTCACCACTTGGCTCTGCTGACTGGATAGGAAGAGAAGAGAAATCTAGTCCTATCAACCAGGGATGGACAATTTCTGAAAAGGGGTCAAGGTTGTCTCTGGCAAAAATGGCCTCTCCATTCCCCATTCTTACATATAAAAGCTGACTGGACTAGCAGTCGAATCATATTTCAACCCTGGCGACAAAAACCTCTGGAGGGCCAGAAGCTGGACATTCTTGGCTAGAGGCATGGCCTGACAGCCCGTGTCAGCACACCAAGCCCTTTTATGTGCTAATCTGCAAAGGAGGGCTATAGCTGTTTTTGAAAGGAAAGCTGCCATGTTATCCTATTTTGAAACTCCTTGTGAGAAGATGATGATTGGTGGGGTCTTTTGTTCTGTACAGATCAAAATGTTGTAGAATGGCTTAGAAAGACATGATAAAAAATAAAATAGTTTATAAGCCAAGAAACAGAAAGAACCATTGATATGCCAATAAATGTGAACCCTCTTGGCTGCTTCTTGATTTACTGTCAAACATGAGCCTGCTCTGTCTGGATTGTTTTGGCAGACTTGAGTCATTTGGGAAACTTACAAGGGGGGTTGGAAAGCAGAGTCATTCACAGGCCCCAAAAAGGGCTCAAGTCTGCCTTGTGCAAAAATGGCCTTCCCTTTCCCCAGTCTCACATAAGAAAGCTGACTGGGCTTGCAATTGAATCCTACTTCAGCTGTGATGACAGAAAATAATCTTCCACCTGAAGGCTAACATAAGACAGTATTGGACAAGGGGCACGGCACATACACTGTCCTTCGTATCGGCACTGCTCAGTAGCTCAGTTTACCACCCCGTCTGATGACAGGATTATACCTAGTTCTTCCTTTAAAGCATCTGGGCTGTGAAAAGCCTGGTTGCCTCAGACAGTGTCAAAAACATGATCTGCCATTTCTGTTTTAGAGAATTCACTCTGTTACTTGCTTGCCGTTCTCTCATAAGAACCACTGCAATAGGTCCATATACAAAACCTTGCTTGGTGAAGATGTCTAGGCCCAATGTCAGCCTGCATCTATACTTCAGAGTCTGGGAAATTTCCTTATTTGAAGGAGAGGGTCTAGAATTCCCCAAATTTGCAAGGCCTTGTAACATCCTCCAGATGTTGTTGGAATGCATCTCCTATAATCTCTCACCATTGACTATGTTGGCTAAGGCTGAGGAAGGGTCCCATGTCCCTTACCTGTCCCAAACACACACACACTGGTGGGATTTTTAATAAACTCAGTGCAGTGGAAACTTATTTGGAGAAATGCATAGGACTATGCTGCATGGTTGCTCAATCCCCTTTTCCTTCTATATTTGAAGTGAAAAGAGAACATATGATCCTTAAAGAAAAGGAAATATTTCTTAATAATCAAGTTCCTGGATGTGTGATGTCCTTTCAGCAGTAAAAAAACTAAGCAGTAAAAATGCAGCAATAAAAAATTAAGCCTCTGATGAATCCAGGTCCATTTCATCAGCTTTCCTTCCCCAAACTGATTCTCTTTGGACATGTGGAACTACATGTCCCAAAGGTCATACTTGCTGGAGAAGTCATGAATTGTGACCAAACACACCTGGAGGAAAAAGTGATTAGAATTAACAGTACACAAAAGTCCATAGTTTTCGCTCGGTTCTGCTTTTTTCTTTGTGTACATGCTTATGAAAAGGGGGAAAAAAGCACATAGTTTTTCATTTGACCGAGTAGACTTGTATCGTAAAAGATGTTTTAGTTATATAATGTTGGTAATGGCCATAACTTGAGAAAGTTACCTTTTTGGACTACAGTTCCCGGTTCCAAGACCAGCCTGCCCATTAATGCTGTCTGGATGATTATGGGAGTTGTAATCCAAAAATTAACTTCTCCATATTCTGGTTATGACTCTGTATTAACATAGGGAATATATTTCCAGAATAAAGGCTATATGGATCTTCCTTGACAGATGAAGAGCATCATTCTCAGAAAATTACTGCTAGATGGAAGATATTCTATTGGGGAAAGTTCAGAGCAACAGCAGCAACAATTAAGCAACAATTAAGCCTGAGTAATTATTTCAAATATTCCATAAAAACCATGAAAAACAAACATCATCACACTGCCACTAGAGGATCAGTTATGAGACTGAAACAGGAAGGATTCATAACAATATTATTTTTAACACCTGATCCTATGTTCCATATTCTGTACATATATATCTTCTCTTTCCTCTAAGATGCTCAAGGTGAAGTACATGGCTCCATACTTTCCAACATTTCACAGATGAAGATCAGGACACATGTGGCCAAGTAACAGGACAATATAGTTAAGATGGCAGAAGTTATTAATGAGGAAGAACACGCAAGCTAGGAGATGCTGCAGCAGTGTATTTTTGTCTGAGCCTACTGGAAAGTACAAGATTTGGAGCCCTGCTCTCCTCCCTGAGTTAACTGAGTACAAGCTACAAGAATGAAAGTTGGAAGAGAAAGTGAGACACTTCAAAAGCAACTGAAAAAGTGGAACCACAGAAAATTAATTGGGACTGTCTCTGCTAAATCAAATCAGTTCGAGTGGTTCTATCCCTATTTCACTCGATTTAGGTAACAGCTTTGTAAGGTAGGGTAGGCTGACAGGTAGTAACCAGCAACGAGATCACATGTTCAGAATTGTAGGAATTATAAAGTTGCTCACAGAAAAAAATTGAAGATCCAACCTCTTTTCTGAGCAACTTTTGTTCCTACAAAGAACTACTAAGAACCTGCTAAGAAAAGTTCTGCAAATTCTTTCCTTTGGATGATATACAAGAAGTGTAGAAGATTTATTAGTCGTTTGTCTGCTAGCACTTCTGCACAGCACTCAAAAGTATCAAAGGAGTGCTGATCGAAATTATTTAAGGTCCATTTGTAAAGCATCCATCCATAGAGTATCATTATCATTCTGGTTAGGATTGTTTTGAAATTTCACCAGTGTCAGACTTTCAGGTTGAAATAAGGAGTATGATGGAACATGATTTCTCACCAGTAGCTCTATTTCTTTTCAGAGGGAATATAAAGGGTTATTTCTTAAAGCTTCTTGGGCCTGTTTAAAGCTTTTTGGACCTTCTGGCTATGACCAGAAGCCACCCAGAAAAGGCTTCAAAGCATAGCCCTTTCACCTTTGGCTACTCCTTGTCATAGCTGGAAAGATATGACCCCCCACCCGCCTTTTTTGTTCCTTTTAAATTTTTCATACAACACAATAATGCCTTAAATCATTTAAAAAGCAGAACTTGTTTAAATACTTAAATATTTTTCACTGAGTTAAATATACAGGGATCCCCATAATCTGCCTTGTTACAGAACAAGGCAGATTATGGGGATCCCTGTATATTTAAATCAGTGAAAAATATTTAAATCAGTGGGGAAAAAAATTAATAAAACCTCAAAATTCATTCCTTTCTAGAAAGCGAAGTTGAGAAGATCTTCAGTCCAAATAGCTATGCAATGAAACAATGGGCGAGTTGCTGTATAAGGAATATTATACACTCAAGACAGATTGGTTTAATTTTCAGGAATAAGCCCTTTATGGTGCTTTTGACAAACCCAGAACATAGAAATTCAGAACTGACTCATCATTTTTATCTTTGCCCATATATTTAATTTTATTTTATGTAATCCTATCTGCACACACTTCCCACACAGATCAGCTAACTCTTTTAAAATACAAATGAGAGACCAAGCATCGCAAAGGCAAAACTTCAGCCAGACTTGCCTCTGCAAAAATTTAAAGCAGAAAAGCAATATATAAAGTTCCTATTTCATTATGGTACCAGATGAAAGAATGAAAAAAAAAACACAATAGCATTCCATAATCTGTACAGGCCAAAGATACATAGAAGGAAAGTGTAATTTCCCCAAATCTGCACACCAGTGAAATGCATAGTTTTATGTCGCATGGTGTAAGTCAATATGGGAAATAAAACATTTAGTTATATATTAGCTTTTATCCTGAAACTTACTACTACACAAATAAAAAAGCCTTAACTTTTACCAATCACTGAGTGGACAACCTACACAAAGAACAAATCTGAGGTAAAGGAATCTCAAAGTTGTAGGGACACAATATGCTCCCAGTCACCCCTCCATCCCTGTCCTTGCAATCTCAGACTAATACAACAGTTGAGAAAGGCTTGAAGAGTAAAGGAATTCTCAAGGGGCCATTTTGAGCCTTCTGTTTTTATATTTAAGGGTTTCATTGATTTCTAATGCAATATAAACCACTTAATCATTGGATTGATCCACCTACATCTCTCCAGTTATGCTCTCCCCCTTTCTTCACCGAAAACCCTGCATATGTATCCATAATTACGACTGACTTTACAATATACAGTTTGCATACACTTGTCTTAAACAGACATTGATGAGATCTATCTCATACAAGCTTCATACCCTAGTGGGAACTTCCTATGCCTCCTGGTCAATCTTATGTGAGAAAGCAGAGAAGTTATTTCCCCACATGTGCTTTTCTCCCTTGGTGAAGACCTTTAAAAGAGTTCATTTAAGCTACTTACATCCAGTACTTCAGCGTTCTTGTCTCAAGCAAGCAGCCAAAGATTTCTACCAAATGATCTAGATTAGAGGTTTCTAACGTGGGTCCCTAGGTGCTGTAGAAGCCTTGACCATTGGCCATACTGTTTAGGGCTTCTGTGAGTTGCAGTCCAACATATGGGAACTCATGTTTGGGAAGAACTAGTCTAGACAGATGTAGGGTCAGACACGTCATCACTGTCAGTGGGACAGCAACAGCAATAACTAAAGGAAAATTACATAGTCTAAACATTATGACAGGTGACATTTCAACTGGCTGGCTACTCTGTATACAAGAGCTGAAGTTCCATGTGTTTAATCTGGAACGGTTTCATTCACACAGACAGAACATGTGGGTATGCACAAGCTGCCTGTTAGAGCCAGAGTGGGGTAGCAGTTTGAATGCTAGAATATGACACTAGAAATCAGGATTTGAATCCCCACTCACCTATGGAAACCCACTGGGTGACTTTGGGCAAGTCACACTTTCTCAGCCTCAGAGGAAGGCAAAGGCAACCATCTTCTGAACAAATCTTGCCCACAAAACCCTGTGATAGATTTACCTTAGGATCACCATAACTTGGAAATGACTTGAAGATACACAGCAACAAAGATCCCTGCTTCATAGAGTTAATGTGTCATTTTTGTTTGTTTTGGGGTCATGGCACATAGATAGCACACCTTCCTTGCTTCTATTAAGGCTTGGCTCCACAGATGTCTTGTGTCAGTGGAAAGACACTTACACTTGCACAAGACAGAGCCTCCTGAAATGTTCATCCCACTGAACCCCACCCCCACCCCACTTCAAGGCTCCATCATACATCATTCCAGCTTTGCACAGATCCAAACTTCTGCATTCTACTTCTACAAATTATTACTGTTGTTGTATTACTATTATTACTCTCTCTCGTCCTTGGAAGACTCTCACCTGATAACAACACAACAATTATTTTGAAAAGCAAGTTTGAAAGTGTGGAAAAACAAGTACAAATCCTTCACACATATAAAATACAAATCCCGCTATTAAATCTGTATTATGGATGAAGCTCCTGAAATATAAATAGTCCACAGACACTATGAGCCAACAGCAACCCTCTAATACATCTATTATAAAAGCCAGCACAGTAAAATGGCTTGCTCTATTTTACACTGGCTCCTCCTTTCACTTAACCACTCCATCTTGCTCTTGTGTTTGCAGTCTGTCTATCTGTACATTTAGGATTATTTGATGGAGAGGGAAAGATCTCTGTTAAGTTCTTGGAACAATTGAGATGTAGGTGTGGCAAATCATTTTCTGAGTTATTGTTGAACCAGCAACAGAATGGCTCAGCTTTAATATTATGTTCTAGAAATGTGTAGTAAATTTTAAAAGTTCAGTGCTCTAACCACAGAGTATTAAAATGAACTTCCTACAGCAGAACAATGGCTAGCCCATGCAAGGCATACTCTAATCTAGCTGCATGCCATTTTCCTCTACCATTTTCTTTTCAAGTTACGTTATTCATTTCTGTATAAAGGATTCTTAATATGGGCACCAGCAGTCATAAGCTAGAGCTCTGAAATATCAAACAAAAAATGGCAACAAGAAATCCCTCAAAACAATGTTCAGAATAAATTATGTTTTTCATAACTCTCCTAACCACTGGTCCTGAACACATTTACTGAAAAGTAATTGCCACCACGGCTCTGACCTGTTGTTTACAGGGAAGCAACAGCTACCCATGTCAACATAAGATGAAGACACATACAATAGTTTATGAGCGGTGATAATCTGAAAGCTCTCCATTGGGCTCAGTCCAAACACAATTTTTCTCTTCAGAGCTGTGTTTGGGGAATGGGATTGTTCTGCCATTTTGAAGTGCAGATGGCATGGACAGTGCTGTCTGGCTGCCCACCATGCCATCACCTGCATTCCTCCTCTACTTCCCAGAGCAGTTTTAAGACAAGTAACACTATGACTGTTTTGTGCAATGCTAAAAAAAAAATCCATATAGGATATGGACTGAAATATGAGCACAGGTAAAACTTGGGCCTTCTCATTACTGGTGTGCCAATCTGTCATTTCCATTGCGAAGATAGAAGGAAGGGGAGAATTTGCTGTAACTGAAGAACGTATGAGTTCACATGTGAGTGTTCATTACATCTTCTTGCACCTTGCGTTACTTTCAAGTGTCGCAGTGTAACATTCCACTAACGCTTATAGTCCCCAAAAGCATATATTTAAAAATGTCTAAAGGAGACCATTCTTGAAGAGGTGTTGTACCAAGTGACAAAACAATCCTTCCTGCAAACCTGGTGCCAACCAAATGCATCAGACCATAATTACCCGTCAGGATGGCAACTGGCTGTCCTGGCTGCTGGTGGATACTGCAGTTCAGTGCATTCGCATGCCACCAGGTTGTGGAAGACTGTCACAACTTCTTCACTTTCAGCTTTGTTTTTGCACAGTTTTCTACAGAGAATTGGGGGGTGGAATTGGTTCCATTGGGACCCTGGTCCAATGCTAGCTCCAGTTAATATGTACTTTCATTTCTTTCGTCTCCTGCCCATCTTATCACTGGTCTTAGCATGGCTTTCAACCTCATTTCTCAGTGTAACTCATCTATTTACTATTTCAGGGAGATTCTTTGGTAGGACACAAGGAGTGAACTATGGAAAAAGAAGTGTAAGGTGAAATAACGGCAGACTTTTGTCCTTGGTCCAACAAAATTATTCTCATCTGCCAATTCTTAAGAGACCAGTTTTGTTTAATGAGATGGTCTTAACAAGGGACCACTGGTCACTGGTAACACCTATGTTTCCTAAGTACAAATAATCCCATGATCAAAGCCCCATTTTCTCAAGTTTTTAACAAAGGGGAAAGCTGTAAGTAAAGTGACAGACCTTTGCCTGAAGCCTTGAAGAACTGCTGCAAGCCAGAGAACCAATGCTCTGACTACATGTAAGACAGTTTCGTGTCTTACCTGAAAGACACTGGTCCTGGGGGTAGGGCTACACGGAAGGGGTAGGCTTCTACTTAAGAGGTCCATAGCATCCCCAATCTTAATATGGATTCACCTTTCCTTAGTTACATGCCAAGGACTTATGAACCACGATCCTACATGATGCTCTCTGAGTCTTTTCATTCCATAAGTTATACTGGCACAAGGCAAAGTCCTATGTAGTCCAGCATTCTGTTATCACAATGGACAACCAAAGTCTGCGGGCAGCCTAAAGCAGGAATTGACTGCAACAGCACCTTTCTAGTCATTTCGTCTAGCAGGCAGTATTCAGAGAAGGTTACAGCCTTTGATACTGGAGGTAATTTATACATTTGCACTCTGACTAATAGCCATTGATAGCTTTGATACCCCTAAATTTATCTAATCCTTTCCAATGCTGTCCAGACTGGTAGACATCATTGCATTTTGCAGTTGTGAACAATAACAGAATCTCATGTGAAGGACTTCCTTCTATCTGATTTGAACCTCCCACCATTCAGGCTTCCTTGGATGACCCTGACAGAAGGGCAGGGATAAAAAGAAAACTTTCTTCTGATCCACTTTCTTCACAGTACTTGTATCTCCTCTTTTTTTCTATGCTGAAATATCCCAAATACTGCAACCTTTACTGTTAGGACAATTGCTATAGATCACTGATGGAGAAAGTGTAGCACATGGGGTCTCATTTTTCTGTCTCTAGACACCCTCTCTAAAATGTGGGGGCAGAACCCCACCATGGAAAATGTAATCGTTAGCTTTCCCCTACACAATTCCCTTGACACTTTCCAAACACTCAAAGACCCAGAACTGCATAGAACTGGCAGTTATCAGCAGTATATTTCAACAATGGCAGAAATACCATTGTTCCAGGAGCCAGAAAAGCAGTATATCCATATAACACCACAAGGGCACAAGCCAGAGCTCCTTTTGTTCTTCTAGTTGGTTAACAATGGTTATGCTGGCGAAAAACGGATTAACGAATAAGAAGTGGGCACATACAGTCATAGAAGCTGACACTGAGTGTTGGACTAGGACTTTGGGAGATCAGGGTTGAAATCCCCGCTTAACTATGGAAACCCACTGGATGACCTTGGGCAAATCACCCTACCTCTCAGTCTCAGAGGGAGGCAATGGCAAACCTCCTCTGCCAAAAACAAAACCAACAAACAAAAAGCTATGTGAAGGTCACAATCAGTGAGAGCTGAAGGTACCTAATAACAATACACATCCATGATGTTTCTGCAATACCAGAACTACAGCAGTCTCATGGCAAAGCCTGGACTTTATTTTTCCTCAACAACTCTCAGAATCCTGTCTGCCCCCTCGCCTCGCTCTACCCAGTGGCAGTGCTGCCTGGAAAATCTGGAAATTTGTATTTACCCAAAGTAATTTTTCCAATTCACATTCAGGGAAGATTTGGAAAGACTGTGATTTTGATTCTCATCTTTCTCTCTTTGTATTTAAAAGCCAATTTCTAGGTCTCACTATTCTGAAAAGCAGGCCTGAACAATCTCTGTGTGGCTTCTCTCTCCAACACTTGTTTTATGCCTCTCCAACTAGCACACCCATTTTCTCTTATAATTCCAAATTATTAATTTAAAAAGACAATGTACATTTGACAAAAAAATTATAATGAAATCAAGAGAGCTCCCCAAGATGATAAAATAAAGAGGATACAAATTGAACCCATTTATGCAAAATAAGCCTATGCTGTTTCTCACAATTTGAGCTGTTACTACATAAGTATGTTATCTTGTACAACTCCATACCGCTGTTTTCTTTGGTTCCCCCCCATACAAATATGAAAGAATTTTCCAGTACTATACATTTTGAAAGATGAGGCCAAGTTTACAAATATAAGAGATATGAAAGATGATACTGGAGAATAAGCAAATGATTAAGAATTAAACTGGTAAGCAATAACACATTTCATGTGTAGGAAATGAGGTTTTATCAGTACATGAAGAAATGAAAAGTTCATCTTTTATGTTCAGCCAACTAAAAGCAACTAAAATTAATTGTAACAAATTAAAGTAATATTATACAATAAAGTGCATTGGTTTACATGATCTAGCATCTTTCTCCAGTTTTGACACTGATTTTAAGAAGCTGTCTGCATAGACATTCAGCAATGTAGGCAATGGACAGAAAAATTAGTAAGGCTTGTACTTGTTGGATGGCATTGTACAAGTTCCTCAAGCTCACAATTCCCTCCACCATGCATAGCTACAAAGCTATTAAAGAATAGCCTGCAAAGATATTAATGGACATTAGTCTGTGAATTGTACAAAATGCTGAGACTCAGATTCAATTATTAGGCTCAAGCTGGACTATGAGCCTGGAAATCAGGGTTCAATTCCCTCCTCAATCATGGAAAACCACTATGTGTCACACACTTTCAGTCCCAGAAAACCCCACGATAGGTTTGCCTTAGGGTCACGACGTCAGAAATGACTTGAAAGTGCACAAGATCAACAACACTCAACTTCTGAGCCTTGGTTATCTTGAAAACTTGGGCCATGATCCTATAGTGGCAAACCACTCATGTAATGTTTTGTCACCTGAGCAGTTTCACCTTCTTTAGGTTTATGGAGGGAGGTGGTAACAACAGCAGCAGCAGCAATGTGAAAAGGTGGTGACCAGCTCTGAGTCACCTATTTCTTGAATGCCTGGTTCCTCGGAGCCTACGCGCTATAGAGAAATGACTTTGATAATTATGTGTACACGCCATTTTATAATGCTTTATAGGGGTGCAATTCTGCATTAATTTTCTTCTTGAAGGAAGGAACAATTTTAGCCATTTTTTTTCTTCCTGTGAGGAAGTCTTCTGAAACCATGCAGTTTTCAAAGCCCTTTCACAATTCAGGACTTACCCAGTGTAAAATTTGCATGTGGTTGATTGGTACAGAAAACAATATTTTCTGCACAAAAATACTTCCATGTTGGAATATTGTTTTCTGAACACAGTAAGATGTTTCCTGCGTGGAAAATGCAATTTTCTGTGTAATTCAACCATGAGCAAATTTTGTGCAGAATAAGCTCCCTATTACAGCTTTTTCTACACTGAAAATTCTGCACTTCTGCATACAAACATTTTTTGTACAGAAAAGTGCTACTTTATGAAAAATTAAGTACATGCAATTTTTGTGCATAGCAAATCTTAAACTCAAAAGATTCTCCTTCATCTAGACTTTCTGTCAGAGTTTCTTGATGTGATTTTCAACAACATTTTGAATAATTTCATATATTCTTTCCACCCAGTGCCTTGGGACTCCTCAAAGCCAAGAAATCAACAAATAGGTAGCTAGAAGTTGAATACCAACTTCTCTAGTTGCTGCAGTCTCTACTATCTTGCTTCAAGGTAACCACATGGAAGCAGAAGTAAAAGATCTAATTTGGCAAGTCAATAACTTATCTAACTGTCATGGATTCAACAGGTCTGCTTTAGTTGGCATTAGTATCTGTGCATAGACCAAAGAATGTATTGTACACATATTAATTTTTTGAATAGGAGTGGAAAACTGCATGGGGAGCCAGGGACAACATTTGATCCTGCATATTGACCACACCAACATGTCAACAGTGTATTAGTAGTGCAGTTTTTGAAAGTTTGAAACCATTTTCGCAGTCATTGGGAGAGACTGTGATGGGAGACAAAGAAGAAAAACATCATGTTTGCAGGAGGCTTACATAGTGTGTAGGTGATTGGGGTGGGTCAAAAATCAATTGAAAATCACCTGTTTTTTAAAACAACAAAAATGGTGCCTGAGGGCCTTGGCACATCAGGGACAAACAAACAACTCTGGGGCCAGGGTCTGTGTGCACCCCTCAAGCTGCATTCTCCCTCTTCTTTTAGACACTAACAGTTTTTCTAGTTTTAAGTTGCACCAGGTTCCATTCTTAGTAAATCAGTGGTTACATATACAGTCAGCCCTCCACATTCGCGGGTTTCACTTTGGCAGATTTGATTATTTATGGATTATTTGCTGTCAGCTCTGCTGCTACCTTATGCCATTCTCAATAGGGACTGCAAGCCTTGTGAGACTGAGAAATTGTGAGTGAGGCTAGTTAAGTCCTTATTAAAAATGGTGTGATGCAGTGGTGGAGGTGGTAGTAAGCCTCGTAAGTCACCCACTTCTGCTTTGTGAAGGAACCCTAATGCCTCAAAAGGAATCCACAGTGGGTTGAATATGACCATACATTTTTGTGTGTGTTAAATATGGTTTGAGAGGGTCTAGAGTTATTCATGGTTTTTTTCACTTTCATGGGAATCCTGTGCCCCTAACCTTAGTCAATGTGGAAGGATGACGGTACTACTTCCAGCTTCAAAGGCTGGATGACTCTGAATTACAAGATATTGGGGAAACAACAGTAGGAAACATTTGGAAGGCTCTCACCCCTGGCTTGTCAACTTCTCAGGGATATCCAACTGGTCATTAAGTGAAACAGAATTCTGGCCTAGATAGGCTTGCGGTCTAATCCCGTAGTGGGGAGTTCTTGCAGGCTGGTGCATCAATAGTCTTATCCTGAAGCTATTAGATTTTCAGTCAGTTACAGGCTGTACTAAATCAAGCAGTAAAGGGACAGAACAATGTCACAATTACCATAATACCTAAACTCGAAGTTCCATCTATCACACAATGGCTGAAGTTCTATATTTTGAAGTACAGTCTATTGAGTAATGGCTAGCTCTGTGATTAGAGTTGATTCATTAAATAAATTGTTGAATGGTGAAGTCAACAGGTAGGTAAGTCCATCTGAATCAGTGGCTCCACTCTAGCTGGATTGAAGCCAATATTTCCTTAGAACAGCACATTCTTTGCATTCAGAAGGACACAGGTTCAATCCCTTGGCATCTCCAGGTAGGGTTACAAAAGACTGCTATCTGAAACTCTGAAAACTATTACCAATCAATGGAAACAGTAATAAACCAAATGGAACAAGGACCTGACCCAGCATAAGGCAAGTGTTGAGGGAGTTAGACAGACATAAACATATACACACATATAAAGAAATGGTATTATCTTCTAAGAGCTTTTGCATTTGTAAGGACAGTGGGTCTGACAACTAAATTCAATTTCTATTTCCATCTAGTGGAGCTCCACTAAATCAACTGCTGAATGGTGAGTCAACACACAAATCCCACTGACTCAATGGGTATAAGTTGGGACTAGCAAATGGATTTGGGTCTGAATGTTGAACCAAGTTCAGCAAACCAGCACCTGTTATCAAAGCCTATCAGTGGGATAGCCAATCCAAGACCTGTGCCTGTGTAGTAGAAGTTCAGCAGACTGCTAGGTATGGAATTTTATTTCCAATACCTAGAGTTTTCATTTTAGACAGAAATCCCCCCCTCCAACCATGATAAAATATATTTCTATTTTATAAAAGAGCATACTTGCACTGACAGAAAAGGAATTATAAAGAAACAAATCAAACTGTGAAAGGTATTTACTATGAAAATAGAAGTTCCCTACAGGTAAAGACAAGAAAAAAGAGGGTGAAACAGTAGAGTTTTCTTTTCAAAGGAAATGCTGGTTGTTGTTTTTCCAATAAAAAAATAATATTTAACCTTTTGACTCAACTCTCTTCTTCACCTGGTCAGAGAAATGGAATCTAGGTCTTTCGTTGTTAAAAGAAAAAAAATGTTACATGTAATTTTTTAGAATGAAGCAGCAAAGGTCAAACAGGCCAGAAACACTGTTTGTTCAATCATATCTTAATAGGGCAAAGCAAAGATTAATTTTGGCAGCAGTCCCTTTCTTATCCAGTAATACATATAGTCATCTAACCTATTTCCTGACATCAGTTTCCTCATATCTAGCAAGGAACATGGATTGCATTGGGGAATTCCACTGTATAAGTAAAAACAAAAACAAGAAACAAAAGTCAAAAGAAAGATGGATTCAACATACAGATGCCATTTTGGCAGCTGTCCTGTGTCTTTTATTTTTACTTTCACACTCAGGTGCTAGCATTAAATAAAATGCCTATGGTTGCACCAACATCAATTTTCCCCCCTTTGGCTAAAAGATCTTTAGGACAAAAGTGAATTTCCCCAGTTGCATCACAGTACATCTTTCTCTAAAACTCTTTTGTACATGACTACTATGCTGCCTCAATGCAAAATGACAGAGTATCAAAGCAATGGTGTACTGCATTCAGCTGGAATACTGCATATGTAATCTAGTCTTTACTTTCAACCATATTTCAAAGCACATTAAGACTGATACTACAGCAAATTTAAAAGCACATTCATACTACACCAAAAATATGGTCTGGGTTTTATGATGTATGGACCTGTTCTGTACTAGATAAATTATAAAGTGAGGTTAAAAGAAACATGTAATGATAGCATATGAGGTAGGCACACAAAGCTATGATCATCTGTTAATATCTGCTTCAGAAACCTATTTTATTATTCAATAGGTATTAAGCTTACTTCTATGAACACAACAGTTGCAGTAAACTTTCTTTGGTGACAAGCAAGACAAATGAAAAAAAAATTCTTTAAAAAATTAACACAAAGGGATCATAGACAGAAATGTATTTATTGCAAAACAAACAAACAAACAAAAAAGACGACAGAAAGTGGTTGGAATAATGGCACATTAAACTAAGAATTTAGAAACATCTTACATTCTGCCCTAATGGCAGCACAGTTAATTAGGACAAAAGGTCTTCTCGCTGCCCGTTTCAGCTGTAGGGTATTTCTGCAGACCTGGCGGGCGAGTTTAGTCAAGTATGTAGTATGAAGGAAGAAAGACTGGCGCGTCTTCACAGCTGATTTTGGACTGCCAGTGTTCCGGACAGGTATTCCTTGTGTTGCCTGTCGAGACATGTGTGTTCTGACACATGACTCCTGCAGGGAAAATTAGAAATTCAAAATTAAACTTGTGCCACCATCTGAGAACTCCTCTTCCACTGTAGTAATGTTTCCCTTTATGTGGTTGACTCTGCCCTCCCTCCACAGAAATATCGGAAACAAACATAGCCATTTTTCTAGCACCATCATGCAAATTCTCTCTCATATTCTTGACAGTAAATTTTACAACATCTGAACAGGGGAAGAATTCTTGGCTTCTTTCCCTCTATCACCACTAGCCCTTCTCATCCATTTTGCTGCAATAAAGTAAACAGGGGGAATCTACATCTCCCATGGGCTCTTGTGGTCCCAGTCAGTTGGAATACAGTACACCAGAAAGAGCAGAGTGGAATGGGAGAGAGAAGGAAACCTACTTTCCATCCTCCCTTCCTTCCTTGCTGCTTCTCCTCCCACTGCTGCCCATTGTCAGAAAAGGAAGGGGGTTGGAGGTTTAGGAATTACTGGAGGTGTTTCTGATGAATGAAAAGGGCTGGCAGAGATGGAAGATGGAACAGTTTTCTAAGAGTATAATATAATTTAGCACATAGGGCAAACTTGTTTTCTGCTGCTCCAGATCACATACAAACCAATGGATTCAAATTACAAGAAGCAAGATTCCACCTAGGTGTCAGGAAGAACTTACTGAACAAAAGAGCTGTTTCACAGCAGAATAGATTGCTTTAGAGCACTGCAGACTCTCCTTCTTTGGAGGTCTTAAAAAAAAGGAGAGAGAGAGAGAGAAGTTGGATGGCCACCTCTCCAGATGGCTATTCCTGCATGGTAGGGGTTGAACTAGATAGTCCTTGAAGTCTCTTTCAACTCTATGGTTCTATGATTTCTGTGTTATTCCAAAATGAGGGGAAAAAACCTGTCCCACATCAACCAGTGGGTTTCTAAAGAACAATGGTCGAGATCCTACTGGCTCAACCAACAGTAAAGAGTGGTACGTATGGCATGTGGCAATGTCAAAATAACTTTTCCCATACTGCCTTGGCACTTTTACACATCAGCCCTGGAAATCAGGCATTTGAGGAACTGATAGCTTGGAGTCAGGAATCTCTTCCTCCCATCACTACTCCCTCCCTCTTTTTGGTCAAGCACAGAGTTATGCTCTGTTTATGAGCAGTGTGCTCCCATAGGATGGTGGCCAATGTTGATATATGAAAGACTACACAGCATTCATTTTTCACCCTAAAAAAGCAAATCATTTCTCAAGATACAATATATAAGATGGGGAGGTCATGTGGCAGTTCTTGGACAAGTATAAATTAAACAACAATCCAACATACTTTTACAAGAAAAAAAGGAAAACATCTACAGAAGTTAGGTCAGAAGGATAAAAGATGTCAGGCACGACCAACGTTGAAATAATTTACGGTGCACAGTAATTATGAAATTATTCATAACTCTAGATAAATTATTCATCACTAAAAAGTAATTAAAGGAATCATCTTGAATCCAAATCTTAAATTGGATTAGAATACAGCCAGGATATCAATGACTGAATGGTAACCCAAAACTTACATAAAATTCTCTGATTCAGTAGCATTCTATTTGGGACTAACAATACAATTTTAGCCCACTGGGGCTTCCTTCAGAATACATGTTTAGAACTGTACACATATTATAATCATTCCACTATAAATATTGCTATACCTCTGTTGTTTGACTAGGAGAAAATCTGTCTTCACTTGTCAGGGTTGGCATTTTCAGGCCACCATATTTCTTCCAATAAATCCAGCATGGTGCACATAATCTACACTGCATATTAGGTGGACCCCAAGAATACCACTGATGAGATTGTGTAACTAAAAAGAAGAAAACAAAATTCAAGTGATCTAGGCAATACTAAATATCTATCTTCCTATTTAAACACAGCACAAACATACCTATTTATTGTAAATGCATACTGCTACAAGTATCACAAGTAAGATTCAATTCTTTTCCTGTTCTAATTGTTAAATCTGTGAGCCTGCCTCTTATCTAGGGCACTTTATATCTGAATCAATTCTATCTATAGCATAATTTTTGACTCAATAAGGCAGAGATGTGAAGCCCCACCCACAATCCTGACAGACCAACTAATCAGAGAAAAGACTACAGAGAAATGATGATTTTCTAGTGCTGCTTTAGCATTCCCCCAACCCCTATCCTTACTAGGGACCACTGTGGATGGTGCAAGACAATGGAGAATTTAGCCTTCCCTTTCCCAAGTGGCTCCAAAGCAGCTAGAGACACTGCTTTCACAATTATCCCAAACTGGGAAGGGAAGATGCTAAAATTTCCCCTTCCTCCAGTAACCCCGTCCTGATATGTGCAGATATGTGTATGCACTTGTACACTTGAGCTCTGACCCACCACCATATACCCTCAAAGCCAAAAAAGTTGTCCAGCCCACGACACAATGTTCAGTCCTAGGCTCTGGTGTGCCCTACCAAAGGAGGCTAACCCTCCCTGTTGCCTTTCCACAAGGAGACAAAGACATTTCTACTCAGGCAGTTTTAACTGGATGGTTTCTGTACTTTCTTTTATTAGTGTTTGTAAACTGCCTCTTACTCTTTTAATGTTTTTATTTTATATTTTAATTGTGTTCCCTATATTACATTATAATATCTCAAGCGCCCATTCACAGAAGAAAGGTGGGGCAGTAATCAATCAATAAATAAGACAAATACAGCCTACCAACCATATATGATGACCCATCATGGACTCAGTAAACTGCCTGTTTCCTTTGGTCTGCCTGGGATTACAAAAAATGGTGGCAGGATTGACAAACACCCAAGGCATTCATGTTCGTGGGCCGTAAGTCATTCAAGCTTCCTGTGGAGCAAAAGCATTTTGCATTCTGCACACTGTTTATGGATGTCCTGATCCTGAGGCCTGTATGAGTTGTAACGTATGCACGAAACTCCTATGTAACTAGGTGGAAGACTAACTAGCACATCTATGCACTGAGGCTTGAATGTACACCCTTGCCATTTAAGGAAGCTCCTTGCAGAAGGAGGATCTCGGCAAATGCCAACCAGAACATGCAAAAAACTGTACTGTCAGACACATATTTTGCATAGATGCACACACAGAGATTCTTACTTACTGTAGCAGCTTTCACAAGCACGGCCTACTAATGAATTCTGGGTCTGATGAGGTGCTCCAACTGCTCCATTCATGGTACTTGGTTTCCCATTAGTGCTGGATATCTGACTGGGATTTGGTTTGTTGCTTTAAATTGACCACACAGACATTAACAACATGAATCAAATGACAGAACCAGCTCTTAAGCTGTGTATTATTCACATCATTGCTAACAACAATAGCCAAATTTTCTCCATGCAAATGAAAGCAAAAATATCTCAAATGCTCGTATTTTCTCAGAACCTTATAATTTGGCACCACACTGATCACTGGAGAGTTCCATGAAGAACATCCAGGTCTCTGTACACATTCATGAATAAATGCTGCGGTTGCCTCTAGAAAGCTAAAGTCTTCCTCAAAATAGCAGCTATCAGTAATCAGCTATTCAGTACTGCAAGTCACATGTCCACCTGTGGCCCTAGCAAATTGTTCTGCAAACCACAGTCTTTTATTATAGGTAAGAATCCCTATATTTAGTTTTTAAACCTTCCCACACAAATGCAAAGTACTTAACTAATCAAATATTAAGGTCACATTGTCCTGAGCTTTAGTCACAATTTTAAGAGATGACGATTTCAATTAAATGCAAAAATTATGAAGAATTATTATCAATATGAAGAATTTACTGCTAATGAAACATATATGAAGAACTACTGTTCCACTAAGCACAGGGGTCCATGGAACACAGTTTGGGATCTGCTAGTAGACAGCTGGGAAGTTTTGCGGTAAATTGGCTCTCAAGTTTTTTTCCAAAAAAAATAACAAATGAAATGACTGTCCCCTCCACCAAAATATTATTGGTAAAGAGAAGACAGCTTAGAGCAGAAGATTATAAAATAACCATACTTTTATACATACATTTTGCTAATGTTCTGGTATGTTTTCAAAGCTATATTGGGTTTTAGTATTTTGTAAGCCATCCTGAGACCAAGTTTGGGGGAAAAGGTGGGATATAAATGAATAATTTTGTTATCGTTTTTAATTATGTGAAAGACTGTGAGCTAACTTCAATTACAGTGCTCACAATAGTTATCTGGGCTCAGAACTATTTGACTGTACATATATATATATACCATACATCATTTGCACTTAGCTCTGGTTGGTGGATCTCAGTGGTTCATTAAAAAATATTAAGCAAAAACATCTGAAACTCCACCCCACATCAGACTCAAGGAACAACTACAAAATGCTTGGTCCTGGAATTTATAATATTCATTCTTATCAAGTCCAACAAGCTCTTGATACCTTACCCAAGCATTTCTTTCCTTTCAATTTTCCTGGAGCTATGAAAAATAGAGGGAATGATTGACTGTCTATTATGTGTTGCAGTTGCTGTATTGTTTATCATGCTAGCATCACAAAAACTCAGTCAATTTCTTTTGAACACGATTTAATTATTTTGTGCTTAACTGATGCCAACGTCACACAGTAAGAAAACCACAAACTTTACAAAAACAGAAACAAAAACACCAGAACAATCAAATCCTATCTTGCAGGAGAACCAACAGAGCATGAAGCAGTGTGAGTTTAAGTTTTATTAGTTTCATGTCTATGTTAAAGCTGTCAAATTATGGGAGCAAGTTATGAATGTCTAGTCTACTGAAAAGATAGGTTTGCTAAATGATGGCTGATTCTTAACAGTGATCAGTTTGCCCTCGCCTTTTTTATAGCTTGTTCCATGGAACTAATTCTCATGTAATTGTGCAGAGAACTGCAGCTAAAAAGTCCCATGATTCTGTATTACCACTTTTGCCTCAGGAATGATTGGAAAACTCTGCCTTGTAAATGTCAGCATGGATATTATTGGATTTTACCAACGTACGCTGAATTTTAAAGCAAACTAGGCTTTACGAATATTTCTCCTTTGCTTGTTCAATCAAAAGTTAGGATTTGTTGTCTGTACATTATTATTAAGTACTAAATGTTTGCTATACTTACTAGGTTGGTATGTAAACTTGTTTCAATTTGCTTTCTGCTTCAGCAGCTTTTAGACGTTTCTAATAGAAAAAATGAACAAATGTAGTATTTCATACAGCATTAATATTCAACCCAGTCAACCATACCAACGCATTCAGTTTTTAAGATCTACTTTGGAGACTTAGACTTAGGCCATTGCCGCATTGCACTGTAATAGTGCCATTATTCCACTTTTAACATCCAGTGGAATTCTGGGGTTTGTAGTTTACTGGCGTCAACGTGCTCTCTGGCTGAGAATTCTAAAGGCTCATTCCTAAACTACTAACCCCAGAATTCCACAGGATTTTGAAAGTGGAATAATAGCACTGTAACAGTGCAGTGCGGAAATGGCCTTAGATGCCACTGCCTCAAGTTAATGGTAACTGGAGTGTAAGCATTTTCTGGGATGACCTTTCATTTACAGAATCCCCTTCTTCTTTCAGACATTGATCTTGGAGTGGAGGGAGTCATGTGGAATTAGGTTAAAGACCAGGTGACTTTGGAATGGAAGAACTCATGTGGCACCAATTTAAAAGTGTTCTGTTCATTGATGCGTTTATTGTGGTTCATTCTTACTGTGCCCTTCTATTTTCATAATTCTGACATGTTTTTACTAGATTTTATACTTTAACTGAATATTTAAATTGTTTTGTTTACACAAGCTTGAAGACTTGACTATTGGATACAAACTTTCTAAAAACCATTCCAATAAACCTGGAAGAATCCAAGACAATGATGTATGACTACTGTGGGAACTGCCAACCTGAATTGGACTGAACAGGTTACATAGCTGGAAGGGGGACTATTTCAAGGGTGGGAGGACTCGGGGGCAAGGACCTGTCCACCTGTTTGAGAGAAGGGAGGAGGACTGCCAGCACTCAGTATAGTGAGGGTGAGGGTCTGAAGGATGTTAAAGAAGGGTGGGACCTGAACAACAGATGTCAAAATTGTTGAGGGCACTTTTGAGGAATTGCTGAGAGAGATGATAACAACCCCAAACTGTCACCCAGCTTGAATAGCCTGCATAAGTTTGGCGACTGGATTGAAAACGCTGTTGAATGCCAAGTTAACAAACAGCAAAACAACAGCTAACCAGCACCTGGTTCTGGACAACCGCGTTGACCTGGCTTGTCTTACAGACAATTGGCTGAAAGAAGGCAGAGGGTTACTCTCCCAGCTTTGCCCAGTGAGGATCTCTCTACAACAGCAAGCAATACCAGGGTAGGGGGTGAATTGTAGTGACCAGTCTCCCCATCCTACAATCTGTTGGATTCAAGTAGTGCATCTGAAAGTGAGTGGACAGGACAGATCTGAGATTCTATTGATGTACCATCTAGTCTACTGCTCAGTTGTCTTCTTTCCTGAGCTAGCCAGGGTGTTCTTGGATGTGGTACTTCAAGTGGATAGGATTGGGAAAATCATTCTAATAAAGATTTCTGAAATATTTGTCAGGTTTTCTGTCTAGAGGTTATTGGGTCACAGGCATATATTGAACCCCAACAAGCAAAGAAAAACAATGGTCCAGATTCTTGCTAGGCAGCTAACATATACTTCCTTCCAATGTTAGCCAAGCAATTTAAACTACAGAGTTTTTTACAAGTCACAGCATCATCATTAACAACTAATCTGCAAAAATAAATAGATGACAGATATATAATAAAAAAAATTAAAAGAAAATAATTCATAGCACTCAGCAAAAACTGAATCAAAGGATAGTTAGATGGAAGGTGTGATTGAGCACATATGCTGCAAAATTATGTTGTGTACTGTCTCTGCTTTCCAGTGCCAGAATGCTTTTCCACAATGCCACCCACTATTTGTAAGGCAACAATATGCACCAATCTGCTCCTCAGCAAGATAGTTTTAGTTCTTGGAAAGATTCTAAGATAAGTGCTGCCTATGAGCAAACAGTGACTTCTTAAAAAAGCTCTGTTCTGGCATCTACTGAAACACAAAGTCCTGAGAAAAAAACAAATTGTGATGGAAATATTCCTGAGCTACAACTTTAATGCAGTCTATTGAAGAAAATTAGGATTCCAGAGGGGTTGTATTTGGAGGGATAAAAAATGAGGAATGTGGAGTTTTGTCTTTTAATTGTATTTTTGAAAATATGTGTCTTTGAAAAAGTATCCCCCTCCACAAGATAGTACGAGTCAACAGGCACTTATGATTTAAGGCAGGGATGGGTAAGTTGTGGCCCATGAACAGCAGGCAGCTCCAGGATCCCAATTGCCCCTCGCCAATCTCCTTCCCATTTGTAAAATCAGTGGGCAATTTTTGCCACCAAATAACATGAAAATACCCCCCTCCACAGAACCCCATATCTTCCAACTATCTATTTTCTTCTGCAGTGTGTCTCAAAATGGCAACAAGAAATGATGAGACATCATTTTCTGTCACCATTTTGAGAGCAACTGCAGTGGAAAACAGAAGTATTTGGATATGCTGGGGAGGCATGGCCTGCCGAAGGCCTGAAGAGAGGAATTGACTCCTGGTCCCTCTTGCTGTTGCCAACCCTTGATTTAAGGATTGGAAACAGACTGTGCAAAACTTCAGACTTCCGTGCTCTCCCTTCTATATTCATGAGTGAGGCTTAAACAGAACAAACCATAGTTCTTGTTACATGAGAAGCTTCTATTTGTTCTATCTGAATTTATTTTAACAATGTTTTTAGATCAGGGTGACCAAAGTGTAGCCTTCTAGATGTTGCTGGACTGCAATTTCCATTAGCCATGATAGCCAATGGTGAAGACTGCTGGGATCTGCAGTCCAGAACTCCTCAAAGGCTACACATTTGTCTGCTTCTGTTTTAGACCTTGGACTTCTGTAATAAAAGCAAAAAGGGAATCACAAAAAAACCCTCCCCTTCCTCTTTCTGTGAGTATCAAACTCTGCTCTATTGAAGGAAGCCCTGAAAGAAACAGGAGCTCTTCAGTTCATAGAATGGGTACTCTAGATCTCAGGCAAAAGTATTTCAATATCCATAATTACTAAATTTCTTTATGTTTCATGGGCCCTTTACAGGAATTACATGTCACTTCAAATGCTATTAACCTCCTACACAGAAAAATCATGGGAGTTAGTACTTTATGTTATGACTGTGACTGTCACGTCATGATAATCTAATATGTAGCTACGTGCCAATTCCTATTCTGATGCAGCTTCGAAGTTTTTGTAATGTGTGAAGCTGAATGATCTTTTAGGTGTATATCTCCTATTTCAGATTCAATACAATATGCTTCCATGGCTGACTGTTACAAACTGACACACAAAGGAAACAAACATTACCTGCTGAATGTATCTGTCTGTGGTTTTCCACATGTAATAATATTCAATGATGCTAGTCAGAGATTTCCATGGAAGCTGAAAAATATTTTTGTCAAAAGAAAAAAAATATTAACGTTTCTGATCTGCATTTTATTCATTTAAAAATACTGGAAAAAAATTCACCATCATTTGAATTTATCACCAGAGACAATTAGAAGTTTTCTTCCCCCTTTTGCTTTGAAAAGTCTTGCTGTGAGTAACAGAGATCAAGAAAAGGTAGTTTCTATGAAGAGAGCTGGCAGGACTAATATGGTTCACCATTATGGAAACAGAACCGTGGATGACACAGACCTTTCATTTGATCCAGCAGCATTTCATATTATATTCTTATACATTTTTGGTTCCTTCATGGGCTGGGTTTGGAAACTACTAGAGTCTAATCGAACAAACTCTGAGGTCTTATGGCTTCTTCCACACAAGACCTGTGAAAGTCACTGGGTTTCCCTTTAAAGATGTGTAAAAAGCAGTGTTTGGAAAAACTGCTCTTTGGATTAAAGCTCCTGGAATTCCCCAACCAGCAGGGCTGAGAGATTCTGAAAGTTTAGTTCAAGAAATTACATTTCCCTAGCTCTGCTAAAAAGACTCTTATCACCTCGAATGAAGGCCTTTTCAAATATGTTATACTGAATCTGTAACAGATTCTGGACTGCATATGAGTGCTAATTTGTCATAGGCATACCACAGTCATATCTCAGTTAACAAAGCCATTGATAAAGAAGCTCCTTTTTGCAGTGTCTTTTTACAACCACTAACTTTGTTCTCTGTTTAGTTGGAATTTTTTAGCAGCATTGGCATTGGGAGAACAGTGAAGGAGGGCTGGAAAAACACAGACTTTCAGTTTGCAGCAGTATGTCAACAATAAACAATACAATACAAAAAAAAAAAGTCTTGAACTGGGCTTCTCCTACTGTAGCTGTGTGGGCTTATCTAGAATCGTCCAGAGTCCCCTACAGACCATCCGTGTACAGCAAAAGTAAAGGAGAAAGCAGATAAGCCTGCTTCTACCAACTCCACCCAGCATATTTAAAAAAGCATAGTTCTGTAAGTTGTTGAGGATTTTCCAGAATTTGAGGTCGTGTTCTATTGGTATTTTCTCCAGACGTTTAGCCTGCATCTGTGGCTGGCATCTTCGGTGGATCCAACCTATAGATTCCGGCCGTGAGAGCCTTCGACTTTACACAGTTCTGTAAATTTAGATTTCCAAAACGAAATCAAAAGAAAAGTGGAGTCTTATGAAAGGAAGAAAAGAAAAGATCCCCACGTGTGTTTTGGAAGAAACTGTCAAGTAGCCAGTAGAAGGCTCAAAACATTTTCATTTACTTACAGAAGGCTTCTCTGGGTTGGTTGTTTCATTGTTAGTTTTGAGCAAAAAGTTTTGCTGGAACACACTGAATTACCCTTTTATATATATATATTTATTTGTTTATGTGCTTAGGCCCAAACCACCCCAGACATATTTTCTAACTTGTGGAGAGCATGACCAGCACTGAGAGAAAAAGCACATAATCAGGGTAGGGCTAGGAAGTGGTGCGTCATACCCTCGTCCTATATGCTTTGCCCCTTCACAGAAGCAATGCATGAAGTGTGAAGGGAGGAGTAGTTTCCTAAGAAATAGGCATTCAATTATCAAGTAACAGAATTAATTCACAACATTAGAAAAGCCAGAGGGCATCAGAAGCAAGCTGAAGCAGCTGCTCTGAAAAAAACCAACATGGTTTCAAATCTATATATCTTTAGGATGTAATTTTGATACACTGATATATTATTACACTTATTATTCTGGCTTTCACTCTTTACTAGTTACATTGTATCTTTAAAAAATGCTAAGATTCACTTATGCTACACGACTACATGTCTTTGCACAATCAAAAGATCAGCAGGGTCATACCCCAGTCAATTCACATGCTTTCATCTTACTTCCATGAAGCTAGGATACATGACTACATACCATGTTTTAAACAGATATTGATTAAATTCCTTAACCTACATTTATAAAAGAGGATGAAACAGGACAGCTGGAGGGTAGGGTTGGTATATACTTTTTAGTGGAAGGTGTCTGAATTGCACATTTAGATAACTGTGGGAGTATCTTTTCTTTTCAAGGTAGCAAGCTATCATTAGTTGAAGCAAACTAGGATAGGTGGAACTTGGCTCAACTCCGACATCAGTCACATCCATTGCACTTAAAAATTATATGAATACAAAATTAACTTTGTGAATTTAGAAACATCAGTATAATGGTATTAACAGTTGTTTTTTTTAATAAACCACTGCAAAGGAGTCCTTACTCTTTTAAAACTTTTTATACTTTCAGTTTGCAGCATTAACAAATAATTTGATACTGAGAAATTAACTCAGTTCCAAACCCCTTGGGGAGAGGTGGGTAAGAAATGAACAGTAACAACAACTACTACTACCTCCACCACCACATAAGGGATGGAATAGTGTTTAAAAAGTTCAGTTATTTCTACTTACAAAGTCTTGTCGTATATCATTGAAATCTTTTCCATATTTCTCTAGTGCTTCTTCAAACAAGCTGGCCTCTGAAGCTGACCATTCTTCCATTTCATCTCTACATAGCACAGGGCCTCCAAGTGGAACCAGGACACTAATGGCACTGCTCAGATCATAGTTATGTTTATGCAATGTATCCATTGCATGAAACTAAGAAGGACAAGAAGAAGAATCCACTAACTAAAGATGCATCAATAAACAAAAATAAAGAATACTCTAACTGATTTGCTGTATTACAAAAACTGCTGTGATTTTTTTCCCCAACTTCCTGTGTTCACTGCCTTGGAAAAAGGCTGCTGGTATTCAATCCAACAATAGCTGGAGGACCACATGTTCCCCAGTCCTATCTTAGTAGAACTGTGGATAGCAGAGAGGAGGAAGTCCAGTTCTACTAAAATGGGGCTTCATTGGCTTCATTCGTCCATCACTTTAATTCTAAAACTGTAATTAAATAAGCCAAATGAGGTCTGTTGCTAGCACACACAACTTGTTCACTTCTGGTGCTCTCCAGCAAGTAATGTAACCAGGAAGGTGACTGATTTCTGTGATCTCTTAGTCTGAAATAGTAACTGAGCGTACCCCAAAAACCAAAGTTTCAAATACCAGGAACAAATCTGATTTAAACCTGGCTTACAAAGCTGGCTTTTAAAGGTGCACTAAACTGCAAGTCATAGTTTGGACATCATATAAAACCACTCCTTTCCTGGCAGATTTATGCATTGCAACCAAGTGGGGCAAACAGGCTGTAAGCAGAAGCACATCATAATTTATTTACTGTATATTTTGACTCAAAGGGATGTTTCTTCTTAATTGTCACAAAAGCAATGCAGTCGAAGTATCCAAATCAGAAAACATTTAAATCCTGGCCAGAAGATGTGCACTTATGGATACCAAATTATCTGGAGTTCAGGGGGAGCATTATCATACCTACTGGTCCCACTGCAGACCTGCACACCTTGATTGGGTCTTCTCCACACAGCCCTTCAGAATATATACACACATCGGCACTGTATGAAATGCTTCATCAGTGTGTCAACAGGACCAGAGAGCATAACCCTGTGTGTTGATTATCCCTGGGACTCATATTTTATTTGCAGGGAACTACAGAAACCACTGAACATTGGATTTTTGCCCCATCAAGTGGGATGCCCAAAGCTACACTTGCACTTCATTTATTTTAAAATATTATTTGAAAAGGATGCTCAGGAATGTGGGAGCACAGCACCACAGTACCCTCATTAATTAAAAAAAATATAATGCCAAGGCTAGCAAAGCTAAAATCCTACAAAAGATGGTTAATGCTGTATGTTTTTAACAAACTATTACTTCCAGAATGGTAATGAAATATGCCAAAGCCCGTCTCAGTGAACATATCAGTTCCAAACACACTCACTAATTAACAGTGAAGTGCTTTTATGAAGGGAGAAATATGTCCTCTCCTAACTTAGATGGAAAAAGGGAATAAAAATTTTAACAATGCCAAGAAAGCAGACAAGAAAGAAGAGAACAAATGAGAACCCAGAAAGGTAATTAAATCTGTGTTGCCTCCTCTGGTGTCTCATTAGAAGTTATACCTTCCATTAAGTGTAATAAAATTAACCATTAGCAAGGATAAAACTTCTGTGCAACAGTTCAAATAATAAAAATGTCAGCTGGAAAAGTCAATGTGTACTTTGGAAAATAAAACACCTTTACTGACATTGAAGAAAGTACAGCTGCAGATGGCACAAAGGTCATGAATCTTTAGTATTTATTTGAATACTCCTTCATCCTCCATTGCCCCCTCATCTCCATATTATCTTCCAATAGTCCTCTGAGGTAGAATAGACCAAAAGAGGAGAGGATCACTTGGCAAGATTACCAGTGCATGTGAAGGAAAAGAAGGGATCTGAACCTGGGTCTCCTCAGTCCCTGGCACCCCCTACCTGCTTGTAGCACACTGATTCTCAATATGGGTGACCAGCAAGGAGTGGTTCTGAAAACAATTGCTTGTGGACAATCCAATTCCAAATCCTATGTCAATGCTGACACAGAAAGATGGTGCTGTACAGAACAGAACTCAATCAGCCCCCTGGTTCTTTAAGGTGGCAGCCATGAAATGAATTGAGATGGTAATTAGAACAACACTTGCAGAAAATTGAGAGACAGTACAGCACAATTCTGCAGGACTCAGTCAACTTGAGCAGCCAGCCTTCAAAGGTCTGCTGATTTATTTATTTTTTATCTTGACCTGCTTGTGGGAAGACAGTAGGGAGGATGCCAGTCTAACTTCTCTAGCAAGAGAGTTAAAGAATCTGGGGGGCAGCCACCGAGAAGACTCTCTGACATGTTCGAACCACATGCTCCTATGAAGGTGGTGGGACTGGGAAAAGAGTCTCCACAGCAGTTCACAAAGGAAAATACAGTAAGGACAGCATTTCAAGATAATTACTCACCAGAGTGATGTCTCGGGAAGCAGCAGCAGCACTCATGTGTAAGCTAGGCTGCCTGACAGAACTACTGCAATCAAGAGCCCGGGCAAATGTTCCAACCGCACTGAATAAGGGAGAAAAACACAAACAAGGAAATGCAAAAAAGCTACAATGAAATCCTGAAACACAAAGTCATCACATATCCAGTTTCCGGCTCTACAGTTTTACTGTTTTAGAGTTTCTTTGCATGCATATTACAATACAATGCATCTTCATTATAAACATTTCAGAACTATTTCACAATGACTTCTCTAAAACATACAGAAGACGGTTCAATAATCCTATACAGATTTATCAGGGAGTTACTCTCATGGAATACAATAGGACTTACTTTTGAATAGATATGCACAAGATTGCATTTTAATAAGGAAAGTGTGGTTCAAATTTGGCACAATACAAAAGATTTCAGTTATGTGATCAAAGATGCAAATCCTATATACAATTACTTGGGGTTAGTCTCAATGAACTCAATGGGACTTACTTTTGAGTACTGTGTACACTCATAACTCCAGAAATTTTAATAAAAAATGGACTCCAAAACCTGGGTTGACTTATTCTTGGGTCAGTGCAAGTACTGTACCTTAACTCTAATTAAAAAAGGAAATATCTCCTTCTCTGAGTAGAGTGACAAAAGGCGAGGGCTCAGTCCATCCCAGGGGAACTTAAAAGAAGCATGACTCCCTCTACTCTCTCTGTTGTGGAGCCACTTCTGGCCTTCTGAATGCCTGGGTTGGAAAATGGTGGTGCTGGCAGCAGCAGTTCTTTGATGTTTCCTCTCAAACCAGTGCCAAGGGAGTTGGGGGGCTGATGTTTCTTTTAGGTTCTCAAGTGGACTAAACTCCTGCCTTTCATCATTCTACTCAGAAAAGGGGATGGTTCCTTTTTTGACAAGAGTTAGTTCTGTACTTTAATTTGTATCAAAATAATAACCATCTCCTTCTCTGAGTAGAGTAGTAAAAGGTCTTTTTGAATGCTTCAGCGGGAAAAAGGTGGCACCCCTGAGGTGATGCTGGCATTTTCCTCTCTCCATGGAATGACCCTCAACTTATCCATGGGTCATATCAAAATCCTTAATTTTGGGCCTCAAACCCACCCTCAACTTATATATGAAGTCAACTTATACATGAGTATATATAGTAGTTATGTCTAAGATAGTGAGTACCAGAAAAATGAGGTCTAAATGCTTCTTACAAAGTAGGATATAAAGCCAGTGATTCAGTAGCAGTCTTTACATATGAGTTTAGACCTGTATATGCATCTGAATTTTAAAGGTTCTTTTTTTAAAAAAGAAAAGAAATTGATCTAAAAATAATTCTTATTTGACAGTTTTATTAAGCAGGGACTTCCAGGCGTGAAACAACACTAAGGATGCAGCCCCATATTCCCCTGTCCAGTTGTAAGTCTCACTGAACTCAGTGGAACCTACTTGTGAGTATAAACACTGAAGGTTACTCTGTAAAAGGAAATTTTTCACAGCAAAATATATTCATGTATCATTTCCATTATTGAATATGTGTGTGTGTGTGTATACACATAAAGCTCCTGGATGAATTACTGGTGTTTTTTTAAAAAAAAATCTTTTCAGAATTTTTTTTTCAAAAAATGAAATAAAAAAAGGCTAAGTATCATATAAAAATAAGTGCTTCTCCCCAAAACAGTTAAAGAGAAAAATAACATTTTAGGTATCATTTGAATATCATCCCAGCTGCATGGGCACTGCTTATCTATGAGCTTGTATAGCTGAGAGAATATTTAATGGCCCAATCCATCAAACCTGCCCACATGGTTGGATCCTTTAAACATTCTCCCAGTAGAGTGGGAGTTATTGACACATAAGTAGTTCTTGCTTCCTGTGCAGCCTCCCAAAAAGTAGACTATATTGGGTAATGGGTTTAAGTACACATATGAACCAACCCATTGTCAAAACTGTTCCAGTATGTCAATTTTCTTTTTAACCTAAAAGCATGACTGTAGAAAACTTGAAATTTCGAATTACATTTCTTTCAAAATTCAAAAAGAACAATCTGAGAACAACAGGAATGCTACAATACTTTGCAGCTGGTGGTTTGTACTTTCAAGGTAATAGGACTATTAATATCCCATTCTTTCAGCAGTTTACACAATTGAATATGGCAATCAGATATTTATTTTCCTCAACCCTCATTATTTTAAAA
Source organism: Ctenosaura bakeri (assembly GCA_948474755.1). Classification (NCBI taxonomy): domain Eukaryota; kingdom Metazoa; phylum Chordata; class Lepidosauria; order Squamata; family Iguanidae; genus Ctenosaura; species Ctenosaura bakeri. The sequence goes on from CAOLHI010000274.1 coordinate 226,396, forward strand.
GGATTGGAAAGGGGGAAATAAACTGGATGACCACCTCCACCACAGAGGACTACTGTGTTATTGAAGCCATTAAGTTCCCCTCCTCATTCTTGTTTGACATTTCCGTTTCAGTTGTACATAAAAAGAAACAAGAAAATAAGCTTTGAATGACATTCTTTGAAAAACCCGGAGAAAGAAACATGGCAGTAAACAAAAACTGGGTATTCTCTAAAACCAGATACAATACTTTGGGGTAATTCTTGATGGTCTTCCTGAAGTTCTGTAACAATCTACCAAGGGCAAGTAAGCTGGTGCCTCTTCCTGTTGTCCTTCCATCACTTGGTAAAGACAGGTAGACATACAGATATACAGGTAGGAGTTCTGACAAGTGAATGGTTGCTGACAGGGGTTTGTCACCAATTAGATGCCATTTTTTTCCTTAGTAATATGGGCACCTGCCAAGGGTCCAGGGGTAGCACTTGTCCTATTTTTACATATCCCCAGTAGACCAAACTGCCCAGAAGGAAGCAAATAAAACCAGAAGCAAGCATATACAATCAAAAGGGAGAAAACAGGCACTTCTGGTTTTGATTACAAGGTATAAAACAGAACAAGGGAAGATCTAAATAGCCAGACTATGGCCTCCTGGAGACTTCTGTGGTGTAGTTGTGATCTTGGGTTAGGAGCTTACCTCTCCAAGCCCTTACCTCCCAATATTTGCCCTGTCCCTTGCGCCTCAGTTCCCTATTTCTTTCTACATGTATAAAGTCACAGGCTCTTCCCTGCTCAGTATGTCCTCCCCAGGCAAAGACGAAAGGCAGAACAGATTCATATTATCTTCTATAAGAAATAACATGTTCTCCCTGCTCTGCTTGTCCTCCCAGTGCTGGAACTAACAATGAGATGACAGTCCACTTTCAGTGGAGCAGTCACGGAGACTAAAAGAAGCTCAGTATGTGAGAGGGATACTAACCACACAGGCCAGAGGCACCTCTCTCCTACACCACAGTCAGGTGCACAGATAGTATACCCTATCTAAGAGAGGCAAACTGCCTGTGCCACATGTTATAACCACATGGGAAGTGAGACGTCCATACTTAAGCTATAGGACCTAGAACCTCCCAATAATGAACCGCTTAACATGTCCGACACTGACAACTTACTTCCTTTCCATTTGTTTGAATTATGATTCAAGCAGTCTCCCTTCTAACCAAGGATCCATTTTATGATTTTTTTTTTAAAGTATCTCTCTTAAATAGCATCAACAAACCATTCCACAGGCCAATTATGGTTTATGACCTAAAAACTCCAAGCTGCAGACCTTTTATGTCAACAACTCACAAATAATTAAAGAGAAAATTAACCCTAGGGATTCACAGCTCGGACAACAACTGAGACAACTGGTTATATATAACTGTTAGTTGCCACAACTGCAGAACACAATTTTTCTTCTCATCAGCAACTCAACTTTGGAGCAAGCAATGTTCACTATTTCTATTTTTTGTGCTCTATCTACAGTTAAGAAAATGCAATCCAAATAAACCTATATTGTGGGGAAATTTGTTGCTTTATACGCTTTCAACTCTGACTTACAGTAACCCTAAACCACACAATTTTCTTGGCAAGATTTTTTTCAGAGGTTTGCTACTGCTCTTCTTTGAGGCTAAGAAAGTGTAACTTCCCCAAGATCATGCAGTGGGTTTCCACAGTCTTAATCCAGCACTCAAAGCACTGCACTACACTGGCTCCCCTGTGGGGAAATAGCATAAGAAAAACCAAAACATAGTAAATATGAACAAAGACTGAAAGATATGGAAACGGAGAAAGTCACTTTAAAGCATGGATGCTATCGTGCAAAAAGGTTAAACATTAGCAAATCTTTACAGTAATTTTGCTCACTGGCTGATCCGTGTTGATCTTGTGTTTATTTTAATTTTCAACCACCATGAGTTCTGATTTTTGGGAAAGGGTGAGATATAAATAAAGAGGAGGAGGAGGAGGAGGAGGAGGAATCCATCACTTTAGTTAACATAATAGGTCAGGATTGTTGTTGTTTTTGTTGTTGTTCTGTGCCTTCAAGTAATTTCTGGCTTATGTGACCCTAAGGCAAACCTATCATGAGGTTTTCTGAGGTTGAGTGTGTTTGACATGCCCAGTGGGTTTCCATGGCTGAGCAGGGAATCAAACCCAAGTTTCCAGGGTCAGAGAGATCAGAATTACATTGTGCAATATCTAGTGATTCTGTCATAGACTGCAAAACATGCTTTAAATCTCTATTTTTTCTTGTTTGCAAATATTCCAGGAGTCAACTTTATTTTCCACTTTCATCTCCAAAATGCAGGTCCCCTGATCTCATGATCTGCTTGCAGAAACAGAGATCTAGTGTCAATTAATTTAAAGAACTCATTCACGGAAGTCTGGTCTATCAAATACTTGGATCACTGACAACTAAGTATTTTGTCAAAACAATATCTAAATGGAGAGGCAGTATGCCACTAAATACCATTTGATGGGAAAACAACAGCATGTGATGTCTGTCGCCTTCTTGCCTCTAGAAACACCTGCTTTCTACAGTGGGGAACAGCATCCTGAAATAGATTGGACTTTTATCAGATACATCAGAGCTCCTCTTAAGCTTATCTATAAGATACATGTGATCTTTTTTAGAAGGTGTCTAAGAAATGGGAAACAACAATTATGTTCATAAATAAGAAAGGCTCAGGGTCACTATCCGGCCCCTACACCCAATGTCCTGCCTAGATTCCACTTCAATCCTTGCAGCTCATTACCATACAACCACCATTTTATTTTCCAACGAGGCCTCCAACACAATATGATTGCCGATTATTATGGGATATTAAAACAATGTTCATTTAACAAAGGACTTACCAGTGGAGAAGGAGGGGCACCAAGAGGACATGGTGCTGAAAAAATGTTCCTAGAATCATAGAGATGGAAGGGGCTCTATAGGCCATCAGGTCCAACACCTTGCTCAACACAAGATCTTCAGCTAAAGCATCCCCAGCAGGTAGCTGTCCAGCCTCTTTCTGAAGACATACAGAGAAGACTCCACCACCAATCTAAGCAATGGCTTCCATTGCCTAATAGCTATCATTGCCAAGATGTTCCTTCTAACATTCAATCAAAATCTACCATCCTACAACTTAAAACCATGAGACATAGTTCTACTCTCTGAGGCAGGAAGAGAATAGGCCTGTACCATCCCCTTTGTGGTCACCCTTGAGGTATTTTAAAAAGTGTGATCATGTCACCCCTCCATCTTCTCTTCACCAAGCTAAACATGCCCAGCTTGTTCAACCTCTCCTCATGTTTTGTTCTCTATACCCCTTATCATCTCTGAAATTGCTCCAACTTGTCTATATCCTTTTTAAAATGAGGCACCCAGAAACTAACCCAGTTCATCAGATGAGGCCTGATCAGCAAAGAATATAGTGGGACTATTCCTTCCCTCAACTTGGAAGCTATATCTCCATTAATGTAGACTAAGATACCATTTGCCTTCTTTGCTGCAGCATCACTCTGCAGGATCATGTTCAACTTATCATCAACAATAGTCCCAAAATCCTCTTCACATGTAGTACTGCTGAACCTAGTATCCCCCATCCTATCTCTGTGTATGTGGGTTTTGTGGCCTAAATGCAGATTTTGCATTTCTCTCTGTTGAATTTCATCCCAGTTTTCTAGTTTAAGGTCCTTTTGAATTCTGTTCTTATTTTCCAGTGTGTTAATTACCTCTTCCAGTTTTGTAACAACTACAAATCTGATAATGTTCCCTCCACTGCATCATCTAAATCATTGATAAAAATACTGTAAAGAGTCAGCCCCAGAATTCTGCAGCACTTCACTTGAGACCTTCTTCCAATCTGAAGCAAAGACACTGATGACCACTATGTGAACACAGTTTCACAAGCAATTATCCATCTGACAGTGTTTCCATCTATTCCATATTTAGTCAGTTTGCTATTAAAAATATCATGTGGAACCTTACCAAATGCACTGCTGCTCAAATCCAGAGAAATGACATCCAAGCATTCCCACAAACTACTGAACTGGTGACATGATCAATAAATTTGGCCAGATTTGTTCTTGACAAACCCATGCTTTCTCTTACTAATCACTGCATTGTCCTCAACATACTTGCAGATGGACTCCTGTATAATCTGTTCTAACATTTTTCCTGTTACTGAGGTCAGACTGATTGGCTTGTATTTCCCTGGATCTTCTTTTTTCTTATCTCCATCCCCATCCCCATCCCCATCTTTCCTCATCCTCATCTTCATTTTCCTCATCCTCAGTCCTCTGGCACCTCACCTGTTCTCCTAGCTTTCTCAAAAATGATAGCAAAAGGTTCTGTAAGTATGTCAGCAAGTTCCTTCAGTGCTTTGGGATGCAGTTTATCTGGCCTTATCTATCTTGATTTGCAACCTGAATTCATTAGTAAAGTCTCTGCTGATGCAAGAAAGCACATACTCTTCTTTTGGGGGGGGGAAACTGAAGCAAAATAGGTATTGACCAGTTCTGCCTTTTCTCAGCTCATTTTGAGCTTTAGCTTCCCTTACACTATTCCTGCATGCTTGGGCACACATCTGTATTCTTCTTTGGTGACGTCTCTTTCCTTCCATTTTTCGTATATGCTCTTTTTCCCTTTTCACTTCCTCCTTGAGTGCAGTCGCACTGGCTTTTTCAAATGTTTCCCATTTTTCTTCTTCCATTGAATTGCAATGTGGTTTTTGCAGTTCCTTCTTCATGAAATCCCAACCATGTTGGGTGTTCTTTTCCTTTAGCTTCTCTAGCCATGAGGTTCTGTCCAGTATTCCCCTGAGCTTGGTAAAATCAGCTTTCCTGAAATCCAAGGTTTGTGTTTCATTATACTCTTCTTTGGCTTATCCTGAAATCATGAATTCTACCATTACATGGTCACTTTTCCCTAAAGTATCAACTGCTTGGATTCCAGTGACCAACTCCCTTCTATTAGATAAGATCAAGTCCAGGACTGCTGATCCCCTTGTTTCTTCCCCCAACTTTTGAAAAAGTAAATAATCTGCAAGATAGATCAAGAATTTATTCGTCAATCCATGCTTAGCAGAGCCAGTCTCCCAGCAGATGTCAGGATAATTGTAGTCCCCTTTAACTACTAGCTCTTGCTCCTTAGAGATTTCTGAGATTTGTTTCATGACAGCATCATCCACTGCCTCATCTTGGTTTGGTGGCCAGTAGTAAACTGCCACAGTATTGTTTTTATTTCTATTTATTTTTATCCAAATGCTCTCCACTGGTCTAGTTTGATCTCTCATGTGGATTTCTGTACAAGTGAATTTAACTTTGACATATAACGCTACCCCCCTCCTTTCTTTCCCTTACTATTCTTTTTGAACAGATAATATCCTTCAATTGTTATATTCCAATCATGAGAGTCATCCCACCAAATCTCTGTAATACCCATAAAGTTATAATTACCTTCCTGCACTAGGACTTCAAGATCATCTTGTTTGCTTCCCAAAGTCTGTACACATTAGTGTACAGACATCTAAAGCAGTGTTTGTTCTCATCTTTTATTCTATGATGCATTTTACAGTGGGGCCCTCAGCTTTTCCTCTTGAATTCATATCCTTGCGCTTACACCTTGCTTTTAGGCAGATGCTTAAGCTATCATTTCCAATTCACCAAGGATTTAGTTTAAAGCCCTGTTGATCAGATTCATCATGCTTTTGCCAAAAACATTCTTCTCAGTCTTCGTGCGCTGTAGCCCATTTGTAGCCAGTAGTGTTTCAAGCCATGAGAAAGCCCTAAACATGTTTCTTTGCCTTCAGGGAAGTTCTCTTACATTTCAGTCTGAGAGAAGAACAACTCTATGCATGGCTAAGAATGCAGACACATTTCATTGAGTGAATGGACAAGATTTCATGGGAAGGAAATATGTGCCCTTAGACAGCACAGCACCTAAAGGGTGTTGTCTTGGAGAATCTGAAATGACTCTCCCCAAAATACATTCCTATGTGTTGCCTACTGCATGAAATGAAACAATATGGTCGGAATGTGATAAGTCCTAATCACAAGGCCACAGAAAAACATTTTCAAAGCCTTAATGAAGTCCAGAAATGGTGAGGGACACACTGCACAAGATTCACTGGTAGCATGCTTTGATAATGATTAATTTTGTTTTCATACAATATCAAATTAATTTTACTAAGCTGCAAATCAACAAATCACTCACTATAATATCACTTCTGTCATGAACACACACTGTTGCCTACGGAAAACCAAACATATGCAAATACAATTACAATACAGAGCAAAATGTTTGCTTTTCTTCACATGATTCACTGTATAAAGGAAAATTACTACAATCAATGATGCAATGTTGAGTTCCTCCACACTCTATAAAACAGCAAGACTTCAACCACAACATAAAATAAAACAATGATTTATTTGTAAATTAAGATCTCCCGTGCTAGAAATGCAACAATATAGCCACATCTAATTCCATCTCAGAAAACAGCAAGAGAAAATCACAGCAAGACAATCTCTTTCCAATAACATATAATAGAACACCTTGTGGCAATGTAAAAAGTGAAAAGAAAGAAACTACAAAGCTTAGAGTCAAAGCTAGGCTTTCAGTAGTTATAGGACTTTCTTTGTTTCTCTCTGCAGCCCTCTGTGGTAGCAAAAGCTTCCTCCAGAGCACTGGTGGTTGCTGTCTCCCATGTCAGGGAGAGTGGTGAATTTTGAAAAGCCTTACAGGATGTGCTGAACACAGTACAGGGTAACTCATTTGAAGCCTGGCTTAAAAACTGGAATGGATTCACCATCCCCACTGACATGGGAGTCATCAGCCACCACTTGCTTCAAAGACCTTCCCTGCTACACACAGCAAGTTTTTAGGGTGCACAGGTGGCTGTAGGAGAGAGAGGAAATTGTCCCTTCCTACTTCTGATTGTGGAAGCAGAGCAGGGGATCTGTCCAAAGTCAGAACTTCATTCATTCATTCGTTCTATTTATATCTTGTCCTTCCCCCAGCATGGGACTCAAGGCAGGTTACAAAAATATGAAACCAAAAAAAATCCTCCAAGACCTCAGTATAAGAAAGTTAAAACACAATAAAACAAGTTATCATTTTAAAATTGCACTGAACTTTAAAAATCATAACATCATTTAAAAAGGTAATAATGAAGTTAAAAATACAGCATATGCACCCCATGAAAATGACTCAGTGTAACTAATTAATCACTAAATACCTGTTGGAATAGAAATGTCTTTGCCTGCTGGTGAAAAGAGAGCAGAGGGGCGGCCAGCTTGGCCTATTGTGGAAGGAAATTCCACAGCCTGGGATCAGCCACTGAGAAGGCATCAAGAAAAACTAACTGAAATGAAAACCTTTCCACTCTTTCCATATAACATTGATGCAGCAAATCATTCTTTTCAAAGGACAAGAAAGGCAGGCAGGTTTTATTTGTACAGGAAAAGAAGAAAAGTGAAGTTTGAGATTGTCGTATTATGGCAGGAGCTACTCTTAAGATAACCAGGGCTTAAAAGTTAAAATAATGTATTATTAAAAGAACATACACTTTGGATGTGTGAAAGGAATTAATAGATGCAGAACTGGCTGAACTAATTAATTAGATTATCAGATCTTACAGCAGAAAAGCCAGTTATATATTTATCACCTTGCCTCCTGTTTGTGGAAAGGGAAGAAGCTGGGTGTGTAAAGGAAGGGAAGACAGTAGGCAAGAGTAAAAGGACGCAGAAAACACAGAACTCACTTCTATGAGTTAAGTGAAAAAGTCATCTGAGATGACCTTGAATACTAGTGGAATTTTAAATGTTGTTGAAATTGCTAATTTTGTTCCATAGTGAAATAGTGAAAAAGATGTCTGTTACTCATTGTCCTTTGTGTGAATGTAAACACATTTTTATCTAAACATTTAATCTCCTTCCTTGAGACAAAATTCTTGGTTATCATGGGAATGCCTTTGCTTCTTAGGAGGAAATGGTGTGACCCTCCAGATGTTTTTGGACTACAACTCCCAGCATCTCGCACCACTTACAATGCTGGCAAGAGCTCCTGGGACTTCCAGTCCAACAACATATTGAGGGCCACAGGATTCTTGCCCCTGCTCTAAATTGTCAGTACAGTTCTGTGTTTTCACTTGTTGGAAACGTACATACATAGGCCCAAACAATTTCTTAGAAGGAAATAAATTCACAATTTCATGAGCAACTAATGGAGGTACAGACCTATGATAACTTCTTAGACTGACAATAAGAATAGTGCCACTAAGGTAAAATCAACATGGGTGCACAGGACATTCTGTGCAAGTAGGATTTTCATTCACAATTCATCCTTTGTTCTTGTTAACTGCCATCAAGTCACCTTCAATTTATGGCAACCCTATTAATGAGAGACATCCAAGTCACCCTCTCATCAACAGCCCTGCACAGGTCTTGCAAACTCGAGGCGGTGGCCTCCTTGATTGAATCTATCCGCCTGCCCTCTTTTTCCACTGCCTCTCACTTTATCAAATCTCCCAAACAACTGGGAGCACCAGTACCCATGTAACCTAGCATAATGCACTAGGTCCCTTCATAAATATAATTATTTGGGAGATCTCACTGCATACAGTTAAATTGAAAAGCTATTATAAATTCCAGCTGAATTCACTCACTGTTCTGAAGGGCAGCAGACAGTTTATGTTTTATATATTCCTTAGATTCCAATCATTCTGGAAGGGTGAGGATAAGCAAATAGACTTTGGATCACTTCCCTCTTTTATAAGCTCACCCTCTGCAAAACGTCTATTTGGTTCTTTACTGCTCTCTCTTTACCTTATCTTTCTATATATACTGTTTATAGCCTAAATCTTCTTCTAGTTCTGACACGAGTAGACCTAGTGGATCCACTAGATCTAACTATACGTTGACTCACCATTCAAAAACTGATTGAATGGGTCTATTATAGCTGGGATTAATACACTCTGCAATGGTGGAGGGAAAGGACAGTGTTTAATATTCCAGTGCTTAGTGGAAGAGTAAATATTGCCAGAACAGAGGAATCCTAAACAAGAGGGAATTAAGACATAGGACTTAATTCTTTGAGGTTTCTACCCCCAGCAAAGGTAAAACTTTTTCATTTAGATTGTAATTTGCAAGTTTTACCTACAAGTCACTTAAAAGTTTTTCCAGATAAAGCAGGAGACAGACTTAAGCTATCCAATGTTCTCAGCCTAAGAAAGGGATCTGTGGCTTCACAAAGAAGAGAGACAGCCTGCGTCCCAAGGGAAGTTACTTCACTGTGGCTAATGGACTTTAAATGTTACTGCCTTTCATCTTAGTCCCTCATGGCCAAGAAGGGGAATGGCCTCTGCCTGCATTGAGATCCCTCCAAAACAACTGAACTACAAGAGAAACATCTGATACCAAAAAAAAAAAAAAGGCAGACCCCATGACTCTAACATAATCACTTTCTCCTCCTGTATGATTTTCAGTGAAGGGGCAAAGTAGGGTGGTGGCTTCTCTTCTCCACTGAGGATGTGACATTGGAATGAAGTCTTGGTTACTCCTTAAAACATTCATGGCATTGCATTTGTAGTAAGGGTGCATGTATGTATATGTGTGTGTGTCTGTAGTAAGGGTACGTGTGTGTGTGTGTGTGTGTGAGAGGGGGGGGTCTCCCCCTCTCTCTTTCCCTTCTCTATGTAAACACTGGAAATTAAGTATATGCTGTTTATGAATTCATTAAATTCTCCTTTCTTCCAGTGTGCCAATGGTTTGGTGTACATCTTCCCTCTTGTCCACTGTATTATCACAACATCTGTGTTGTGAAGTAGTAAATGACCCAAGTGACCTCTCTAAGGGCGAGGCATTCTCCCTGCTAGGATCATGGCTGCCCTACAGTGATATGTTGTTAGAAAAGGTTTTGTTCACCACAACTTCTAAGGTTGCCTGCTGCCCCAAGACATGTTCCTTTGTCATCACAGTTGAAGGAATGCCCAACTGCCAGTTGGGTCAGCTTCTTTATGGGAGGAAGTGGAGTCTTTAATTCAGCAAGGAAAGCAGAAGCTTCTGCAATTTGTAAGGATTAGCAGATTAACTGCTGGCACTTGCAAAGACAGGATGTAGCATCATGATCTGTGAAACAGGTGATTTAACCAAGACTTCTGTCTTAATTTCCTGAACCCTGGTGGCACAGTGGTTAAATGCTGGTACTGCAGCCACAAAGTTGTGAGTTCGATCCTGCAAGGGCTCCAGGTTGACTCAGCCTTCCATCCTTCCGCAGGTCGGTAAAATGAATAACCAGCTGGTTGTGGGCAATTAGCTAAAATACATGTAAACCGCTTAGAGAGCACTTAGCTGATAAGCAGTATAGAAATACACATGCAATTGCTATTGCTTATTTTCTGAACAGGAAGTATGTTTTTTTCTCCCTCTTTCTCTCTGCCTCCTACTCTTTAACTTTCTGAGCAATTGTGGTTAGTTCTCAAAGCATAATGTTAAATAATATCATCAGAGATATTCCCAAATCTCAGGCATTGGCCTAGAAACCTAAGAGCCTGGGATGATCCTGAACTGGAAATCCTATGTAAGAACCCTCTCCACTGTTCATTCTGGCAGCCCTAAGAGGCATCTTGTCATTTGTTTCAGTCAGCAAAATGTCTTGGGCTAGCTAAACACATGGAATACCTTGAATTGTTTGAAGATGTTTTTAAAAAATGCATGAATTCAGGCAGCACACATAAGCATATAGAACTGGCCCTCCATACCCATGGATTCTGTATCCATGGATTCAACCTACCATGGCTTATAAATTTTTTTAAAAAATTATGGAAATACATGGGAGTGAAGGGGATGTTGTTGATTGTCATAGTCCATCAGCAGTGTGCCAAATATAAATTTCTTCAGAACAAATTATGAATGGACAACCTAGGTGGGGTTTTCTTCATGATCAATAATTGGCTTATTTCAACAGAGAAGGTTTCTGATGAGCTAGAGAATAGTTAGAGGGCCAGATCTTTTAAGTACACCATGCAATTTTAATTTCTGAGCTAGTTAAATCTAAACCCATATGTTGCTGTTTTTTTTCAAATTGCAAATTTGCAAATTGCAAATGAACAAATTGTCTGGGAAATTATGAGGAAGATATAAAGCTCACTGACCAAGTGCATGCTTTGCATGGAAAGAGTTCCACGTTTAGGTATGAGAACCACTACTAGTCAGACTTAATTCTTTGAGGTTTCTATCTCCAACCAAGGTGAAACTTTTATTCAGACAATAATAGTTAAGTTTTACCTATACATCACCTAAAAGTTTTTCCAGGTATAGCAGAAGACACACTTCTTGAGAAATTCAATGTTCTCTGCCTAAGAAAGGGGTCTGTGGCTTCACAAAGGACAGAGACAGCCTGGATCCCAAGAGAAATTACTTCACTGCTGCTAACGGAGTTTATATTTTATTATCCCATGTTTCATTTCCCACATGGCCAAGAAAGGGAGTCACCTTTGCCTCAGTTGAGATCCCTCCAGAACAACTGAATGGCAGCTATACAAAATGTAAACCTATTACTCTGACACATTCACTTCTCTTCTTCTGTATGATTTTTTTAAAACATTTTTTGCCTGCTGGAGAAGCCAGTGCAGCTTCTAAAGATTGCATGATATTACTACCACCCTCCACATGCCCCCCATCCTGAGGGACGTGCCTTTTATTTTCGTTCTTGGACATGTTTATGGCTGGAAATACATGATCAAAACCATGCTGACCTGAGGAGCATCTCTTCCCAAATCTCAGATCTTTGCATTTCAGGACAAGCCCAGATAAGAACATCAGAGGCCACCCCTTTTGATCTCACCCTATGAAAACTTTCCCACACACCCTGTTCTGGTCCAAACTTCAAGAAGTTATCACAATTCCCATAAATTATGTCACTCCTGTGTCAAAGCAATCTCGGAACCCTTTGGTCAGTCCCATGAGAAAATTTTAGCCTTTGTCAGAATATCCCTTCAAGATAAGAAAAAGGGTATACAAAGTCTGATTTTGGTTCCTGCAATTGTAATGTTTCAGATGTAATATGGGACATCCAGACTGCTGTGTACCCTCAAGTGCTGTCTAAGCCTCTCTACTTTGACTTTTTTCTTCAGGACTGGTAACTATCACCTTTTTTTAATCCCTAAATCTCTCTCTATCCAAACTTTCATGCCTTATTTTCTGATATCCTTGAATGGTTCTTGAGAGTGTCTGTTTCCTTGAGTGTGTTGTCATTTCCAATAAAACACATTGTTTATCTTTGAACTGCAACCTCTCTGAAGTTAACACTGGCATACATAGATGAAAAGATCCCAGCATTTCCCTCTACTTGCAGGCCTCATTTGAGCCATAATTTCACCAAATTCTAAAGAGACATTGGCATTGCAAGTGGATCCCAAAGTCTTCTGCCTTTGAGGTTACAAGATATTCTGCGTACTTTGGTTGGCCAATAAAGGTATTTTGTGGATTTTATTGTATAGTGCTTACAAATGAAATGCTACAGCAGTTGCTAAAATATAATTTACCCTGTTCCTTAACTTTTAAAATACCCTTTCTAATACAATGACATTTTCACTTTTAAAACATCCTTTCTAAATACCAGCTTCTGTGATAATGTGGTGGTTTTGCTGCTATAATGCTGAACATTAATATTAAAATAGCTTTGAAATGCTAAACAGGAACTTGGACTTCTCACATTAAGTAGCTTAGGAGCATACACAACTGCCTTTCACAGTCTGATCTTTGGTTCATCTGGTCAAGTATTGCCTTCTTTGTTGACTAGTAACTCTCTAAGATTTTGGCCAGAGCTTGGAAAAGTAAGATTTTGGACTTCAGAAGTCAGAATCTGCCAGGAAACATGGCACTGACTGTGCTGGTTGTGAGATTTTTAGATTTACAGCTCCCACCTCCCCAAAAAAGTAAGTTTTCCAAACTTTGGGTCTCATCTACCACTGAGCTATGGTTTCTTTCCCCATTTGAAACAAACCCAAACAAAAAGACAGCTCCTGATTAAGCGATTCTCAGTTATCATTTCAATGTTTTATACTATAAAATAAGAATGTCAAGAATATAGATTTACCTCAAAGTTACAAATATAATACATGGATGAATTATTTTCTCACTACTATATGTGATTTTTTTTAAAAAAAAATAAGAAATCACCTCAGAACAACTGCAAAACACTTGTACTCTCCTCTCACCAACCCACAAAAAAGGCTTGCAAATATGCTCCCAAAAAAAGCTTTCCCAATACTTTTCTTCAAAAACCTTTCAAGAAATACCAACATCATGTCTTCTGAGACGCAATTTATTCTATGGCAAATGCATTATGTACAGTCTAATGTTTTCTTCCTACAGCACCCAGAAGAATAAACAAAAAAATTTAAAGTCACTAACTGGATTATTTAAATTAAGCAGGATTGCCTGAATATAGTAAAAATGAATTAACCATGGTTAAGCCCAACTGCTTTCAGCAGAAGAGATTTAATCATTTATTTAAGAGGTACAACACGTAATTTTGTGGGAATCATACCCTCTCTATTTTTATGGAAAAATCCCCTGAGGATTCTATTCTTACCGTGCTACTACTAAAAACTGGTCAATCTGATGGTCAGTGAGGTGACTATCTGGATCCCATACTTTTACTTCAAGCTTTGCCTGTTCACGGTCATCTGTTTCTCCTAAGAAATAAGATAAATCAAATACAAACATTATTTCTTTTTATTTATTTGTAATTTTTTTAGGCCACTTTTAAATACCAATCTCTCAGAAAATGGCTTCCATCATATAAAATTAAACTCATAAAATTTAAAAGCAAAATTACCACAGAACGTAGAAGAGACCATTAAAATATCAAAGGGATTCCACAGCAGTAAATCAACAACAGCAATCAATAACAACACTGACAGAATATAATTAAAACAGTAACATAATTCAGCTGCAAATTAAGTCACAATAACATGATATGCTTTCAAGAAAATGTGACTCAAAATAGAATCTATGTTTAATACCACTTCAAGGCTTGGATTGATAGCCCCATATGAATTCTAGCTAAAACAAGGGTACACAAGCATGTGACCAATACTGAGAGAACCCTTTCCACATGCCCAAAAACCTAACTGCTTTTGTTATCTTGTAACCCTTTGTGATTATTACCATGTTGATTCAGGTGCAGGTAACTTGGTCAAATAACCCAGTCCCAACGCACACAAAGAGGCTTTTTGCACGTTACCCGTTTGCACGGCTGGGGGGACGTCTCGCATGAAAAGCCTCAGCCGCTTCCCCGCTCCTTCATCCTGCAGGACACTTCCTGATAGCGCGACCGTCGCGCTAGCACCCCGCCCCTTCCTTCCGCAGTGCAGTCTGGGAGCTGTAGGCTGCGCTGGGGGAAGGAAGCGCAACCACCCCGGCTCGCCGACGCACCGCACGCAGGTAAATGTGCGAGGGCGCCATGAGTATTGCGCAAGCACGCAGTATTTTCAGCTTAGAGCTGAAAATAAGAAAATGTGTGCGCGCCCCGCTTTAGGTTCCTGAGCGTCGCGCGAGTGGGAGTGCGTCGTATGGACCGATGCTCCCATTCACGCGACGCTCAAGGGGCGCTCGTGCAAAAAAAACTGCGTGCAAAAAGGGCCAAAGAATAAAATATCAAAACTAGTGCAAATGCTACAATAATGGTGTCACAGGCTTAAGGTTCCCTTCTAGCAGTATAATTTGAGTAGCTTGAAACAGGGCTCTGGAGTCAGAGCTGAAAGCAATTCTCAGTAGAGTCAGAGTTGACCGAAATGTACCAACCCTGACTTCAGCTTCAAAACAAAATCTTATAAAATTAAATGCCTAGTCTGTTGCCTATTTACTTTTTTGAATGTTTTCATGAACAACTGTTTTAAAAAATATATGACAACATATAAGGAAGAATTACACAAAAATACCCAACACAAACTATCTAAACAAACAGAGAAACACAAAAGGGATAAAAGGGTAAATGCATGATTCCCAGTTCACCAGAGAAAAGTTATTTATGCTTATTTGTTATGGTTTTTCAAAGTTCAATTAAAAAAGCTTTAATTAATCTTGTTCCGAATATACTGTACTAGATTATACAAAATTTGTCTATGTTTTTACTTGTACTATAATTACTCTAATACTTATATTAAATGTAGTAATACCATAATATAATAAATGTTTGCTGATGGGTGTTCCTGCATAGCAGGGGTTGGACTCGATGGCCCCTGGGGTCTCTTCCAACTCTATGATTCTATTCTATGATTTAACATTCTTCAATAATATTCCTAGTTAAATAATTCAAACCCTGCCGTTACAATTCTCCCACCAACAAATCTGAAATGCATTTAAACCTTTTCTTGTTGTTTCTTAAATTCACTCAAAGACTCTTCTTTAATTAAAGTTGTCAGCTTATCCACCTTGCCCATGTCCAACAACTTCATCATCCAGTCTTCCTGAAAAGGTGCCACAGGATCTTTCCACTCCTGAGCATAAAGTATTCTCCCTGTCACTGTGTAATTCTTACAACGTTCTTATTTATCTGATCATCCATCAATCCCAATAAGAACAATTCAGATTTCAACTAAATTTTTATCTTCAGAATGTCCTCCATCAATCAACGTATCATTACGGAGAACTTCTTTACTTTTCCACAAGTCCACCACATACAAAAAAAGCCCTTCTATCTGATTACACTTCCAATATTTATCTAAAGAGTTGCATATTTACTTTCATAGGAATTTAGAAAAGTTTTCTTGTTCAGAAATTTTAATCAAATAAATATATGTTATGTTCTAGTAATCTAAGTGACCTGTTAATTCATGTAGTTGTGATGAAATGCCTCACACTACCATTTTACTAAGTAAATTTGTTATTGCTAATTATTATATTTGCAGCATACAGGTTGAGTATCCCTTATCCGAAAATCTGAAATGCTCCAGAATCAGAAGTTTTCGAAAGTGAAAACTAGTTTTCTTCTTCTAGAGAACATGGGGGAATCACAAAAGCTTACTTGGGACCGACCACACACATGCTGCTTGCATACTCTCAGCTGGCTTGGCACCCTTTTTTCCCTCTCAGCTCACTTTGCAAGCAGCATACATGCATGGTCCAAAGTGAGCTGAGAGGGTGCAAAAGGCATCAAGCTGACTGAGAGACTCTGCAAGCAATGTGCATGTGCAGTCCCAAGCGAACCTCCATAATTCCCTCATGCTCCCAAGAGGAGGAGAATTGACAACAGATCAGGACCCACTCGAAGTGAACCCTGCATAATCTCATTATGTATATATGAACACTTCACAATCTGAAAAATAGAGGAGCTAAAGTCAAAGGTTTGGAGTACTGACTCCATATCTAGCTAAAGTTTCTGAATTGTCTTCAAAAGCTTGGATGATATTAATATAGTATAATTTATACATACTAGTATATGACTAACTGAAATTAGGTCTTTTCTTTCTAGATATCCTTGTAGCTGGCCTGCCAGTCTGAGATAAAAGAGGTGACCCAGTCACTTTCACGACATCCACTTCCTCAAATGGCGGTGCGTCCCAAAAGATCACCAAACTATCAAACTGATCTTTCAATGGCAGTGAAACCCTGTCCAATGAAAGTGAAACCCTGATTCCAGGCCTTCAGTGAGACTAGTCCATTTCCCCCTCCATGGAACTGCCATTTCACCTGGCTTAGGTTTCGGCCATATCCATCCCTCCAAAAAACTGTCTCTACATACCAGTTCTATAATTGCAGAGACTTCCTGAGTTTAGCAGGTAGAAAAAAGAGGGAGAGCTGCATGTCTCCTGTACTTTATTGATACTTCATATAAATCTTTTCATATAGATATTCAAAAGCACAGGAAACAAAATGAAATTCTGAAACATCCCTTAAGCAAAACAGCCTGGACTGGAACAGAAGTCCCCTAGCAACTCTTTCTAATATTATTCATAATATTTTATTTCCACTCGCCTTATATAATGTTATATTAAACATGTATTTAACTGATCAATTAAACTATCTCATTAAACTTTGATGTGCAATAGAAAATGCCAAAATACTCTATGTACATATAGAAATTATCCGTTGGATACAAAACAGCTACTCCTACAAAACCATCTGCATACTAAGTAAAATTGCTTCTTTCCTACTTGATACAGGGATGGGTGGATCCGCTAACGTGACATGCTTATCTAACAAGGTCTAGTGTAACTGGATTGCATCTATGAAAATTCTTACACAAGTATGCTGTAAAAGATACAGAGCAAATGGAGGGCCCATGAGGGTTCACTTAGGTTTATTTATTTATTTATTGGCCCAGTGCTAATAAGGAGAAACAAAAAGAAAAAAGAAAAAAAAGATCAGGCAGTTTATCTGCAGAATTTTGAAACCACTCTTTGGCCAAATTTCCTTCTGTTCATGTGTAACCCTTCCTCCTACATGCTCACATTCTTTTCTTCTCTTCTCAGTCTGCAATAACCACTATGAGGAGAGAAAGGGAGCACCACAAGTCTGAGATTGCTTCTAGTGGCCAAACTATCACTTGCTGGGTGACACCTGGACTGAGTTTACTACATTACCTTCAAGTCTCTGAAAAATTATCAGCTATATATATCAGCTGTAGCCTATGACCATGAAACTGCCTTCAATCTGTCTGTGCTTCAGTGGCAGTCAGAACAATCTTTAAAAATGTCCTCGGAAGAGAGACACCAACTTAATAGCTTACAGATGCTTGCTCCTTAATCACTGATTCAACGTACAAATTGCTTTCAACAGACCTTTAATACCTTTCCCTGAATGCATTGTCATCTGCCTCTGGAACAAAAAGCAATTAGCCCCTGGATTATGCAGTTCATGGATCCATATCTTCATCCCTGTGGTTAGTCTTTGGCTAGACTGCCTGTCTCCCATCTTTATTTCCACTAATTTCTCTTGCAAGAGAAAAAAACACCATCACAAAGCTGTCCGTGTCTCTTGACTGTACAGTTAGAAATGGGAAATAATATGCAAGGCCACAGGCTCTCTCACCTTCATTTATTCAGGGTGAACTGATGAATAATTCACTTAACAATACGAGCTTCTAATTTTGCTTTAAAATGACTCTTTAATAATGTTTCATAATCACTTTCAATGTAAATCACATTTCCTAGCAATATATGTATGTGTATTTGTTTTGATATTCAGCCTTCCGTGGAGCAAAAAGGTATTAATACATTCACCATATTCACACATACCCACACACAAGTTGCTCATTGCAGTTAATAAAATGAAATACTCTGCAAACAATGATACACACACTTGCACTGGCTCTCCTTTCTACCACAATGAATTTACTTTCTGTTACTATTTGCAATATATGTGTTAAGTGCAGCAGGACTGATGGTAATGGAAGAAGGGAAGCGTTACACCTTTCATTTCTGTGTGCTGTGCTCCCACTCAGTGAACGCTCTACTCCTGCTTTTAATAATAATAATAATAAACCTAACACAATTACAAACAATGAATTAATATGAATCATTCAGTCTGAAACTTCACTTCTAGAGGAGAACCTGTGCACTCAGCCTTGCAAACCAATGTACAAGCACATTTGTAACTTCAAAAACATCTAATGTGCATTTTAAACAGTCTTTCTTTGAGTACACACAGGCCTAAAGTCTGTTGTTAGTACTGACTAAAGTAAACCCATGATCAAGGGATGTGCTGACTCACCATGCTGCTATGGACTGAATAGGTCTACTCCAGTGGGGAGTAATCAAAAAGATGTCAGCCACATATTCTAAAGTAGCTGTAAAAACAAACTCAATAACCAAATTTTAACAAAGATAGCTGATCTTCGAGTTCCACTGACAGGTGCAATGGAACTGATTGGGTCCTGGCCATAACAACCACATATGGAGAAGTTACCAGATAACATATGATCAGAAATACAGGGAAGAGCTATCCC
Source organism: Ctenosaura bakeri (assembly GCA_948474755.1). Taxonomy (NCBI): domain Eukaryota; kingdom Metazoa; phylum Chordata; class Lepidosauria; order Squamata; family Iguanidae; genus Ctenosaura; species Ctenosaura bakeri. The sequence goes on from CAOLHI010000274.1 coordinate 245,348, forward strand.
AGTCCTTTCCATATGGCTCTCCAAATGGCATCCTCCCTTCCAAGCCAGTTTCCACTAGCAAAGAATGGAAGGAATCCTCAAGGCTTTGCTGTCTCAATCAGAGCCAGACCAGACACACTGCTAATACTCCTGATGTGCAAATGAATTTCTAGTAAACTGCGGCTGGAGGAGCAATTTACTTAACCTTTTCCCTCCTCACCAGTTGCATAACTGATGTGGATTGAGGACCCTGTGCTTGCTATGTGCATGGTAAGGCAAGGAAGAAGCTCTCAAATGGGAGCTTTTGCTCAACCAAACAGCAAGCGCATGAAACATAATCCAGATCAGAACCATGGGGAAAATGGTGAACGGTTAATTCTGTCCTATCCTCCACACTGAAGCCTCATTCCAGGGGTCAGCTCAGGACAACTTAAAACACCTTTACTGGTTTCTGGAGTATGTATGGGCTTGCTAGAAAGTGCTGGACCTCAAATCTGCATTCTGGATGCATCCACTCTTCCAAGACAATTCACTCTCTTCTCACCCATAGCTTCTCAGAAGCTAACAAATCAGCTGAAATACTCCTCTGACTTTTCTTCCACTGATGGAGGACAAGTGAAGAAGAATATGTTTGAGAGTCACATCCTGCAACTTGTTACTTGATAACCTGAACCCACAATATTACACTGAAGTTCTCTTGAATTACAATACCAGCTGGCACCCAAAGTCACGAATATGATATATTTACCTTCTGACAGCATATCTGGTACATCTGCTTGATACCTGGGTCCCACTCTAATTTCCCCTTTGTCTGCTAGGAGTGTTTTCAGTGATGGATCATATACAAGTGAATAGAAGAAAGTATCCTAAATAGGGTGAAAGAAGAACCAGTGACAAAAAGTGTTATTTTCCAAGGTATCATTATTTTGTGATAGATAAAAACTCTAGCATGTATCTTAGCATTTTAACACTTGCCTCAGTAAATCACCATCTACCATCTAAAATCATTTTTTCCATGCCCAACATCTCCAGATAGGGCTGGGAAAGAGAACAAATCTGAAACCCTAGAGAGCTACACACTGCAGGGTGGGGGTGAGGACCTTGACCCTCCTTTTTTTTATTTCAGCTCCCCAAAATTTTCACTAGCATAGATAATAGTAAGGAATTAAGGCGTTCTACGTTAAAATTAATATATAAGACATATATCTTCAATAACATAGGAGAGAAGTATGGGAAAAGGCCAACACAAGATTAATCTCATGCATAGCTTGAGGTCCTGGCTAGAAAACAGGAACCTAGGTAATATATGGGACATAAATACCAAACTTCCTGTTGAAAATAATGGTACACACCCCCACACACATACAAATCTAGTACATGTGGAAGGTGTAGAATCATTATAATTAAACTAAAAGGTTTAATTATTCCCAGCGATATCCAGTTATGTCATCAGTCTTGAGCTCTTACATGCTAAAATTTAGCCTTCTATCATTGCTATCTAATAAGAAAAGGCAGAAAAAAATCAGCCTCTGGCAATCAGATAGAATGAACTTTTATTTTCCCTTGCAAATTTTGTCTAAAAATCAAATGAATCACTTCAGTTATTACTAAAACAAAAGCATCAATAATTCAAAATACTCAGCCACCTTATCAGAAAAACAACAAAAAATGCACAACGATTTTCCTGTTTATCTACTAATAATGTACTATTTACCAAAAACAATGTTTGGTTTTATTAACAAACTCATAAAAATGCATTGCTCAAGAATGGATATTGACAGTTAATAAACACAAACTATAAAAATATGACATTACCTCTTTAGCAAGATAGGACAAAACAGATTCTGTCTCATTCAGAAGTGCAACACTGCATTTCCCCCTACAAAAAACATTAAAAAGAATAATAAATGTTTATGACTATCAATACCTCTTTTCAAATAAAAAGCACACATCAGTCAGACAAGTGCAGAATTTTTAGCTAAAGCCACTTTTTTTTCAACATACGAACATAAGTACCATGTCAGCTCAGCCAAAGTAGTCAATCATTCTGTTCCGACAGTGCCTTCCAGATACTTATGGGAACCCCTCATATAAAATGTGAGTGAAAAAGCACTCTTTTGCTGGTATATAGGGGCAATTCTGCTTTCGAGATGGGATAAAGCCATCATTACTAGCAGCCCTTGATAAATTATCCTCCATAAAAATCTCATCTAACCCCTTTAAAACTACCCAAATTACGGTCCTTCTTGTGGTTAGTAATTCCATAATCATATGCCCTGTATGAAAAAAGTACTTCTTTTTATCTGCATTGCCCACCATTTAGCTTCACCAGATGATCCCAAGATCTAGTATTAAAGAGACAAGGAGAAAAACCTCCCCCTATCCACTTTCTCAACACCAAGCAGACGTTTACACCTCTCTATCATGTCTGTTTCTGCTCATTGTCTTCCCAAGCTAAAAAACCCTCAGTCGCAAATCTGTCTCACAGGAGAAATGCTCCAGTCTTCTGATCACTCTGGTTGGCTTTTCCAGTACATGATTAAAATGTACAACTACACCAGCAACTGCTTAAGAAGGAAGGGCAGCAATTCCATCCAAGGGAAGAAGCTAATTTGGTTGCATGCCTAATACAAATGATCTGTGGACACCACTGGTGGTCTATAAGTTCCATTCAGAGAACTCATGGAAAGGTTTTAAAACAACCAAAAACACCCCTGCAATTAATTAATTTTGTCTATGGCTAATCATCCAATCGGCTACTAAGAACATGGACCAGTTATTTCGTAATACGGTTTCATTTAATTGTCTCCTAAAGAATTACTCAGTCAAAGGGACCCAACTCAGTCACTTGAGTATAAGTGTAGATTTTCAAAACATGGTGCTGCCTTTGGTAACACAATGAAGAAAAAAATGTTATCAAAATGAGTTATGTATGCTTTAATTTGTAGAACAAAGAAGTTCATTTGGTGGTCCATGGAGTAACTTTCAAGTGGTCGAGAAGCTGGGGGAGTTTGAGAACTGTATGGAATAACATCTCAAGGAAAAGACAGAGAGGCCAACAAATAGCTCATCTTTATTCTGGTAAACCTCTCTTAAATGCATGTTTTCAAAACAGACAACTGAGAAACATAAGCTCATATTTTCTTCATTCCAATGACAGACCATCAAAGTCTGCTGGGATGCCTGTTGCCTCTCTGCGGTAAATTTCATCTGAGTAGCTAAAAGGTTATGAGGAAAAGTGTGAAAAGCATGGGGGGGGCTGTTTCTCACCCAATAGAGAAACAACAAAATCTCTCAGGGTATTTTCCTTCCCAGAACCTAGAAACACAGCAGAAAATGAATGATTCCCATAGCCATGGAGCACCAAAGAAATTGCGCCTGTTTGTGACTGGAGGTCTGCCTCTTCAACCAACCAGCAATGAAAGCTATACATCCTACCATGAGACAGGATTGCCAACTGTCTGAAAAACCACTGGCCCAGTGGATTTTTACAGTATGTGGTCTCCTGCTACTAACTGGGGAAATGATGGCCAGTCATGCTGTCTTCATCCAGTTTTCCATCACTTTTTAAAAACTATACATACACACACACACGGAAAATGCAGCCATTTTCAGAGGAGTACAGCAGATAAGGAATACATGAGCAAAAAGCACCAGAGGGCCACAGTGCTTGGGTATCGTTTCACACCAAGCCCTTCACTACTTGCGGCCACAATGATGAATCTGGCTTGGCTCCCTTGCTCACTTAGTCAAATAGGAAAAGACAAGTTGCCAGACCAAGGAAAGCGAAAGAAGCAGCGCAGTGACAAGCAGGAGAGTATGGGTAAGTTGCTTTTTTATTGCAACTCCCAGAATTCCTCAGCCACCATGTTCACTGGTCATGCTGCTTGGGAAATTCTGGGTGAATGTAGTCCAAAAAATTAATAACCTTTCCAAGCTTTGCTGAGCTGGCTATCTATCTGAGCAGCAATACTTATTCAAACCACCCAGATATCACCAGCTCTTCTGTCCATGTTGGTAAGTCCCTATTCATGTCTTTTAACCATCACAGATATGAAACAGACTAGAGTAGCATAGGTACCAGTAGTAGCTGTCAGGTTCACAGAAGGAAAGAACTGTATTCCAGTTTGTGTAGCTTATTTTCTTGTCTACATGTAAATTATGTATTCTCACATTTCCAAGCATACATTTTCCATTCCTTCCAAAAGTAATTTATCCTACAATGCTGTGTGTGTATCTTTCAATCTGTTTTTGAGCCAAGAGTTATAGTACAATAGGTGTGAAATCTGAAGGGTAACTGCATTCCAATCTGTGGATCAAGTTTGCTTGCATCAGAATTTGCAAAGAACCAGTTCCACAGGCCTCACTACGAACATGAGAGACTCTGTATGTGCTTGGAGAAACCATATTTTTGGACTACAGCTACCAGAATTTCCTTGTAAGCCAAAGGATTCTGGGAGCTGTAGTTCAGAAAAGTAACATTTCCAAGTTCCAGTCACTGGATAACTTCTTTCTTGGGCTGTGAATTCAACTATGAGAGACTAAATAAGAGAAAAAGGAAAAATAACGAAGAAAGACTAAATAAGAAAATGGTAAGAGAGACTATAATGTTACTGTCCTTAAAAAAGAGAAATCAAACATACTCGTGTTACAGTGAGTTATAAAAATCTTATTTTTTGCATTTAAAATTTCCAACCTCTCAAAGCAGACTGACTCTCCGCACTTTTCTCAGGCTTCCTGATGATCAGATACTGTCACCTAGTTGATCTCATTTAAGATTTCCCTATTTGGATTTGTGTTTCTTCCTAGGATGTAATGGCTGACTAGCAGCTGTAAATGTGAAATCAAAGTTAACAACACACTATTAGATGAAGTTTGATTTTCCCCAGTTTACGGCTATGTCATCTTTCCTTTTTACTGCTAAGACTCTGGGATGATCAAATTTAATGGAAGTTAATATACTGTAACAAATGAAGTGTGTCTCTTTCCATTTAAATCCTCCCTCTGCCGTGAAAGCATTCTCTTCTGAGTACAGGGACAGTTCCTGAGGCTCAATGACTACAATAAACTAAGGCAGCGCTTTTTAAGTCATGGCTTCAGTTCTTTGAAACTCTGCACCTCAAAATAATATATGGCTCCACATTTATTCACTTTAAATGAATCTTCAACCATGTTTGTTTCAAACTTTGTTCTATTAAAAGGGTCAAGTGAATTAAGTGTTAAACTGCCACTATACTTAATTTTTGCAACTGCATTGCAATATTTCTATAGAATTGTTTTGTGGCTGCAATTATTTTTTCGTAATTTGCCATGGGAAGATTCTACCCTTGAATGGCAGTATATGGATTTGAGGTAGGAATCATGTGTCCCTACAGATATTGAACCATAACTCTAAACATCCACTGATACTGGTTATGATGTCTGGCTGGGAGTTGCAATTCCATATCATTTGGAAGGCTGTGTAATATTTGGTATAGATAAGAACAGGTTGTTTACCTGTAACTGTGGTTCTTCAAACAGACGTTTGTGCCCTCCCAATAAGACATCATTAGCTAATGTTCTTGTGTTTAATCTATCTATACCAATCTTTTTCAACCTTTTTACCCTGGAGGAACCCTTGAAACAATTTTCAGGTCTCAGGGAATTCCTCTGTAAAAATTACTTACCTACAGTCCACATTTTTTAACTTTTTCCCCCAATCACAATCTCTCACAGAACCCCCAGTAACCTTTTGGAAAACTGTAGGGTTTCAGGGAACCCTAGCTGAGAAATCCTGATCTCTGCATTTAGCTTTCCCAATGTAGGACAGCCCAGGGTCTGTTTGTTGATAAGATTGAGAAATACTCAAGTTACTCTGGGAATTAATCTCTTGGGAGGCTTTATAGATGAAAAAAAGATATGCTTTTGATCTTGCTGAAATATCATGTTGGAGTTAAATGCAGTTATGTCATTTGCTGACTGGCAGGTTTGGCCTGAAAGCAAGTGTGCTATTCAAAATGCACAACCCTCTCTCTTTTTTTTGGCTTTAACATAATCTATTTCACATCTTAATAGGAATATTTGTGTACATAAATGTCTAATGGAAAACCACTCCACTTATTTTGATGAGTGAATAAATGTTAAAAGAAATAATAAGTTGATAATATCATGCAAGGAAACCAGAGCCCTTATCAAGTGGCAGCCTGTGGCTTCCAAGTCAGTGGAACAGTGAATCTACTCCAGGTTTTCATCCAAACTTTAAAAGAGCTATCCAAGATGTCAAACAGATTTAAGGAAAGGATTCAGCAATTTGTGTAGCTCCTTTAAAGTTCTGACTAAAATCTAGAGCAGATTCACCAACCGACTGACTCCATGTGCCAACCACCAATTCTACCCTCAGCTCTGACAGTAAGGCAACATCAAACTTCTTCTCTCTCCCAACTGTTATGTAGTAATCTGCTGATGGGAAATGAGGTTGGCTGATGTTTGGTTGCAGATTGCTATTGGAATCTGTAATTTGGGCAATTGGGTCTGAATTGGAAGTGCAGTTCTGGAGAGTTAGTGCTGCAAAATATCTGTGATTTTTCTGGTTCCTTATGACTGACTAGATCTTTATGTATGTATGTATGTGTACACACACACACACACACACACACGGGAAAAGCAGGAGGTAATTGGATTGTCTGTGTATGGAATGTGGGTGGATGAATAAGAAAAGGAGAGTGGAAAAATTGGGTGTGGGGCTAGTAGACTGAACTGGCTGGCTCAAGCTATTTTACTGTATAATGGAATGTGTTGTGCATGTGACTGAGGAAGGATGTGCTTCAATGGAATTGATTTATGGGGAGCCTGAGAATGCTTGCTAACTTTGCTCTGGTAGATCGCAACTGGGGAACAGCCAGGAAGAGAATGCAAGGTTTTTACATTAGTGTAACCCTATTCAGCTGTCTTGGACTACAGTAAAATGTCTAGAGCATGCTCTACTATGGAATGCCTGAAAAGGGCTTTGACAAAATTCTAAAGAACTTGGGACCTGTCTACTGGTGGAACAACCTTATCCCACACATCCCTGCCCAACTGCTTTGTCCAGCTATACGGAAACAACTTACAGACCATGTCACAAGAGGTGAGCCTTGCATCTACTAGACAGGACATTTAGTGTAGCTAAACCAAGCATAATTATTGAACACCTTTTCAATTACTATTAAGCAAGCAACACTGCTGCTAAATTACCACCAATTGTTCAATATCCCTCTCTCTTCTTGCAGGATGCTCGATAGGTGGCCCAGCCATACATTTTTCCCACTGTAGTTAGAGTTCTAATCTAATATACTGTGTTATATTGGATCAGTGTGGCTCACTAGTTGAATATTTCTTACAGATCGAACAGTAGACACACTTGATTAGATCTTTTGTTTAGCTGGCACAGGAGCAGGAAAACTAGCTCACTAATGTTTTTGACCACAGTCCCATAATCACTACCATTAATTCTAATAATCTCCCATAATCTCTACCTTTAGCTATGATGGATAGAGCTTATGTGAGTTGCACCAAATTGACCATCTCTTGTCTGCCCAGTCCTGTCTGCTATGATGGACAGAAAGAATTTTTTCTGTATGGATAACCTGAGATGCTCTTAAAAGCAGATTCCTGGGACAAAACCTGGGTCTTACTGCATACTACCCACATAATTTGGTTCCTTTTGTTATTCACATCTATTTTATTCTGTATCAAATGTAATAGGCACACTAGACTACCGTAGTTACCACCATTTAAATCTGAACATTATACTTTCTTTCTGCCTTATTGCTGGTTATTGTGACTTGCCATAAAGTTGGTTTCAACTTATGATGAATCTATAAAGGACAGACCTCCAAGGCACCCTCTTATCAACAAACCAAAAAAATACTAGCAGAGAAACTGTCCCCGTGCTCGGCCACCTGCTATAGCTGGAAAGAAAGAATGAGCAAAGCAACTGATCGTTCTTGCCACTGTCTTAGGTCTCCTAGGGAACAAAGTAAGGATGAAAGAAAGCGCAGATATCTTCAAGAAACATTTTCTAAACTAAGCCTAAGTGCATCCAATTTAACTAAATGCATGTTTCCCCATTTACCTCTTTTTTTCCCTCCTCAGTTTCTTTTATCACTTTCCCCCTGACAAAATTTAAAATGTACAGTAGAGTCCCATTTATCCGATGCTCAGTTATCCGACCATCCGGATTAACCGACGTCGCGACGGCCTGGGGGCGTGGCTGTGGGCATTTCCGCTCCCCCAGACACACCCCGACACGCCGCCAAAATGGCGGCCGCCACAGGTGTCCGGGTAATCCGATCCTTTCAGTTATCCGACGCTGCAGCCGCCTGTTTGGGTCAGATAACCAGGACTCTACTGTATGTTCCTTGGGGCATGGATATCCTTTCCGTAATATCCCATTACACAGAAAGCACTACATTAGCAACAAGGTGGTTAGCAACAACAAAACAAAAATTCCAAGTCATTTTGTACATATGACTTTCCAGTTCATGAATGGGAAATTAGCTATTTATTTATTTATTAAAAATGTAGCATCAGTAACCAATCTAGCAGGTTTCTATCATCTGTAATTATAGAAATCCACCACTTGTAGCATTTGAGAATATAACATTCAGGTTTCTACAAAATACATTGCTCCAGGTTCCAAACAGTATCCAAATGGTGGTTGTAACATTTACACCAATGGTTTACAACGTAGTTGCAAAAGTGTTATATCACTTAGAAGCTCAGCAAATGTTCTAGATAGCAAAGGTAATATTGTGCTTTCTTAAAACACAAAATACAAAAGCAAGAAAAAGTAACCTAACCTATAAATATGATTAACAAAGGATAAGGTTTTTTAAAAAATCTCTATCTGAAATCTGGGTTGTTGGGGCTGATATGTTATTAGCTTAAGCATAGATGTTCTCTGTGCCAAAGAATACAGTAACTCAGCCTAAAATTAATGGCAACAGTCCCTTGTGCGCTTAAAAAAATCAATTATATTGAGTCATAGGAGAAACTATAGCATCTGGTATATGTAGACTTGGTTGGCAGAAGTGTAAACATCAAGGCAGCCCTAGAATTGACATTGACAGATATTGATCACTAAGCTAATTACTGGCTCTCCATTTGATACATTATCTCACACACTTGCAATTAAAAATATAACTGCTATTACTTGATCATCAGAATTGATTTCTGCAAACACAGAAAATTAAAAGGTTTGACCTGACCACTGACATTTTACAATAAACTGATGTAACATTACTTACCTTTAACTCAGCCAACATGTTGGTTTGAAATCTTTTCAGGAAAACAAGTTAACTTTTCCTAACTACTTCCCGTTCCCACACTGCATATAAGCTATTTATTCTAGAGCGTGCCTACAACATTTAATTCTCCTCATTTCTATTCCCCCCCCCTTTTTTGTAATGCAAACACCTGAGGGATTCAAGACCTGTTTTAACCAGGACGTTTGAGAACAAATGGAACAGAAAAGCAAACATCCATTACCGTAAGAATAGTGGCTATTAAGTAAAAGCAACAGAAATATTGCTCAAACAAGACATCACACAGAGCATAAAGTGAATAGTGCCTACTCTTGAGTATAGACCTAATTAATTCAATAACAGAAGGTTATGCTTGTGACAAACGTTTTCGCTGAAATGAATGGGCCTAGCACTAGCATTTGGCCATATGCAGGAAACATTTCAAGGTCCAGGAACAAAAGGGTAAGTGGCCCTATGGTGGTTTGTTAAGTTTCCTCTACCAGTTTTAGGCTTTTGGGTTGTTTTTACTCTTATGTTGTTTTAGATTTTATTGTATCTTGGCAAGTAAAAATATTTTTAATTAATATATAAGTAAATTCCTTACTAATAATATTCTAGGAAGACCTAAAGCTCCCTGCTAAAAGAGAACAGATGTCAGTGATCAATCAAAAAGAAATCAGTGAGGATCATCCTCTGTATTCTTGGCTACAACTACACTGCCCAGACAACATTCTAGAAGCCAGAAGTATGTTTTGATAAAACAAATCAAATCCTGTATTAACACACTCCCTCCGTAATAAAATACTATTTTTATTTTGTGTATTCCTGCATGGCAGGGGGTTGGACTCGATGGTCCTTGTGATCTCTTCCAGCTATGATGTTTCCAGCTTCTATGATGGCACCATCCAGTGGTGAGGGCTTTCCAGTTACAGGAGACATGCTGAGATACAACTGGGAAGTCACAAATCCCAAAGGAATATACAATATTTTTAAAGATGTGTACGTGTTTTGTAACTTGAACATCTGCCAAGTAATCACACTACAGCAAGGTGTTGGAATTGACCCGTACCAATTACCAAGCGCAGGGGAGTAGGTAGATAGAGATAAGTCATTCTCAGAGATTGAAAATACTAATTTAAAAGTTAACTTTATCTTTAAAAGTAAACTGGCAGTCTTGCATGCAGAAAGTAATATGTTATATAATGTTACTCCTTAGTAAAATGCTATTAATGTTATTCAAAAATTATTAGTTATTACTCAAAAAAATTGCATAATGTTGTTGATGATAAAATGATTAAAAGTAATAAGATTGCCCCTCTGCACTTAAAAAAAAAGGTAACATGGTTACATTCTAGAGGATCCAGCTGATGAAACACTTTATGCCAGTCAATAAACTAAGCCAGATGCCTCTTCCCTCTCAAATTTTATGGTATCAACAGTCTCAGAATCACTTGATCATCCGAGGTTTAGGCTCTTATCGGCAAACAAACCACAGTTTCACTCTCCTCTAATAATGTATGAAAGTAAAAGGAGCAGTAACATACAAACTTATGCTTACTATTACAAGTTAAGCATCCCTTTTCCATAAATCCAGAATACTCCAAAATCCAGAATTGTCCATGTGGGTGATTGAGACAGTGACACCTTTGCTTCCTGATGGTTCAATGTATACAAACTTTGTTTCATGCAGAAAATTATTAAAAATATTGTATAAAATTACACTCAAGCCATATGTATAAGGTATAAATGAAACAGAAATGAATTTTGTGTTTAGGGTCAGGTTCCATCTCCAAAATATCTCATTATGTGTAAACGTGCAAATATGGGTATTCCAAAATCTGAAAAAATCCACAACCCAAAACACTTATGGTCCCAAGCATTTCAGAAAAGGGACACTTGACCTGTTACTTATTGTAATTATCTAAACTACTTAGTCTTGCCAAAGCTAGCATCTTGCAGATACTTTAGACCAGTGACTCTCAGTCTTTGATCCTCCAAAGGACTTGGGAAAGGAATTTAAGAATGTAGACTTCAATTCCCAGAATGCTTCACTATTCAATTCTGGTAAGAAATCCAAAGCAACTGAAGATTGAGAATGACTGCTTAAGACTACAGCTTTTATTATATACGTTATCACTAGCCACAGAACTGCAGTCTAAAACATCTGGTAGAAGGATGAAGGTGAGAGGTAGACAACTTTAGAACACCCAGTATTAATTCCCCATGTCCTTGACATCCATGTTATAGCCTCATAACCAAAACTACAAGTGGCTAGAACTAGTTCAACCCCCACTTTATATTTTACTTTGCCAAAACAAGGCATAAAAACACGAGGCACCATATTTTAAAAGAGAACTGTACTTTCTGGAAAACAATTCTCTATATTTTAATCTCCAAAATGGGGCAGGTGGATCTGGGGAGTTAGAAGAACAAGTGGAATCACAAGTCCCCCCATTTTGACAAAAATAACAGACAAAACTAGTATTCCATTTAACATTTAATCAGTTGAAGCTCATAAAATGCAATTAAATCTTGCAACTACAAGAATGAACATGTTACCATACCATAACAAACGAGCTGAAAGAGACCTTCATAATATTTGTGAGCTATTACCTTTCTCCATAATATTAGGATTCACACTGTTCTAAAAGGAAGTGATTGAGAATTTCATCATTTGTCCTGTCCTTGTATGGTTACAGGAAATCATCTTGTTCAGCAGCGTATGATAAATCAGATTTTGATTGGAAGAGCACATTGTTCTTCTACAGTTTTTTACAACAATTCCATGCGTTTAAAGACTTATGTAGCAAAAACTGATAACAAGCAAGAGAGAACAGGGCCAGTTTCAAATCTGAGAGGTTCTGCAATTGCACTGCTGTAAAGCGGCAGCTCTTTTATTTTCCCATGATTCTTCAGAAGGACCCTAGTTCAGAAGCACTGATGTAAATTAAAATACTGGGTAGATCAAGTTATTGGGCACCACTCAGAAGAAGAAAAAATAGGTGTGTCCAGGAAAGCATCAGCAATGGGCCCTGAAAGGACCTTGGCTACTGCTCAAGGATGCCAAAGGCTATTAACCATTATAATGCTGTTTGACATGCAAGTTTGCTAAGAAAAATATCTGCTGTCTTAGACAAAACACTGATCTGATTCAGCAAAAGAAATTATTGTATTTTTGTGACTTCAGTGGATCCAGTGCTACTATCATTACAGTGCCAAGTCAAAACATGTTTTCTTTATTGAAGCCCTTGGGCCCAGTTGATTTTATCCTATTTGTACATGTTTTATGGTTTGCATTACTTTAAGTTGTTTAATTGGTCTTAAACTGCCTTCTTTTAAGAGATAAATAATTTAACATGTTCTAAGTTGATTTTCTGTACACTGCTTGGAGACCTTTGGATGGAGGGAGAGATATAATTATTTTAATTAACAAATAAAAGAAACAAAAGTAAAATAAATAAATAATTGCCAATCAATTCATACTATTCCTATTATAGCGTTAGCATGGCTCATACAGTCACTTTACGTCTGGAAATTCTATTTCCACTCTGGGATTCACTGCTAGCTAGCTAGATTTATTGCTAAAAGATCCAGCTGGTGTTGCCACTTGTAATGCTGAAGAAACCATAAAAATGGTTTCCAAGTAAAGTACAACTGCTTCTACCTTCCTGGACAAAACTAGCCAGGGAAATGATACACTTTTGGAAAAGAAAATTCCTCCATCATCACCCTTACTTATTTTAATAGATTTTTTAAAATAAAAACTTTTCTGCTCCTCAAGAGTCAAAATTGAGAAACTTATTTTAATAGATTTTTAAAATAAGAACTTTTCTGCTCCTCAAAAGTCAAAACAGAGAAACAGAAAAAGATTAGGAAAGATCATATGCAATCTTAAGGGTGTGCATTCCTTTTAAAAATGAATGGAAAAAAATAATATAAAACAATGTGCTCCCATTGTTCATTTGTTTTGATATCAGAAACAAATACAGATTTGTAAACAACACAAAAATGTGTCCATTCATTCACTCGTTAATTCATTAGCTTTCACTTGCTTTGCATCACAGACATGGCACAGAGTTCTGTGTACAAGCCACAGAAATATCAGAGGAAAAGGTGAAAATACAGAGTGAAATTAAATAGGGTGGGAAGTTCTCATTAGGAGAGCCTATGTAAATACAGCTCACAGAAAAGTTACTGGAGGGGGAGAAGAGAAGGAACAGCTGTGAAACTGATAATCACAAAGTTGTGTTTAGCTCACACAGCACCTGGACTTTGCTCATTTTTCAAATTGGCTATAAAACAGAGGAATCTTCTTCATCCTATCTATGCAGAACTGACATTCTGAGGTAGGTGGACAGGTGGGTGAGTGGATTACTGATGTCAAAATATATGCTGTATCATTAAAAGTACAAAAAGACAATGGATAAGGTGGTTGGATTTACCAAGTTGTCACTAAAGCCCAAATGAGTTCTAAGTTAGTCTGAGCAATGGTGACACAGCCAGGAATAATCATTATTCATCCTGATTAAGCAGAGATGTAACTAGCCCATTTTTCAAAGTGCGTTTCTATACCTTCGCTTTCACATCTCAAAAAGTATTTCTTTACAGCCTGTCCATTCCTTTCTAACGCAATTCAAAACACAACTGGAGGACAGCTAATCCAAAAAGGCAGAGTATGATTAGGGCACACTATCAATAGAGTCAATGTGGCACAGTGGCTTGAGTTGCTGAACCAAGACTCTGTGAGACCAGAATTCAAGTCTCATCTCCACTACAGAGACCCAATGGGTGGCCCTGGAGAAGTTACACTGTCTCAGCTTCAGTGGAAGGCAATAGAACCCCCCTCCAACAAAACCTGTCAAGGAAATCCCATGGTAGGTATGCCTTACGATCACTATAAATCAGAAACAATTTGAAAGCACTCAACAGCAGCAACAACAAACATACTAATTCACCATGCAGAATGTCCATGACTAGATAGTAATAATGTGCCACTGGAATTAGTACATTTCTTTTTAAAGAAATCCATAAAATCCAAATACAGTTTTTAAAAAAAATCTAATGAGGCAAAGGCATAATGCCTTTTGAACAATACAGATCAATCAATGGAAGCACCATTTTAACAGTGACATTTACTGCCTCATCAACATTTCCAATATAATAACAAATTTTCAGAAATGTGTTGCTGAGCTGTTGTGTAATACTACCACACCTGGTCACTCAATGCATCAAAAACGCAATTTAATAACTGTACAAATAAGGAATAAGTCACATTGTTTTCCTGAATTACAAGAGCCCAAATTTTACTCAAGCACTACATCCCACTGAGAAAACAAGCACTGAAAAGAAATGAGGAATGCAAGGGCCGAAAACCCATTTGGTGGATATAACAATGGAGAGAAGGGCCTTTTCTTTTCACGCACTGAGTTAGCAGCAGGGAGAGGAGAGGAGAAGAGGGGGGTCTATGATGTACGTTGCTTTCTCAGCAGCTTCTTACCTGATGTGTGTCGCAGGAAGGGACTCATACTGGCGAGACAGAAACAGCTCCCTGTGTTTCAGTTGATGTTTCTGCTTATCAGTCAAGTCTACCTCTTTGGGAATTTCAGATTCTTCTTCAACTTCCTCTGCACAAAGAAAGATACAAGAGGATTGATGTAATCTTTACATTCACATTTTCAGGTGGATTTTTTCCCCACCTGTGACCCCTACTTGGATCTTGCTTTAATGAAACCGCTTCTTTCCATTTCTACAAAACAAGCTGAAAGTAACTACATTTGATTGCCGCAGAGAAGAACTTTGTTAAGGAAAAATAAAAGTTTAGAATAATGCTTTGTTTTTCCAGCATGAGCAAAAACAGAGCTCACTCTCACTATTGGTATTAAGCTATACTTATTAAAATCTGGATTGCCAAAATATTTGTTCATATACTGGGCTGACAAAGTCTTTCTGTCCACCAGCATAATGAACACTGTAGGTAGAACAGATTTCCTCTGTACCCATGGTCACATTCTCCCAAACAGGTTGAGGAAGCCTCCTGAACAGATTTAGGGTAGCACTAGACAGTTTGTACAGGGAGGAATGGACCACTGCATGATCAGGAAACACAGGATATAGTTCACTGACATATTTGTCACCTTTCTACCAAGTTTTTCCAACCAATGTATGTTAGAAGTAAAGGAAAAGCATTCAAATGAACAACAAAATATCTCCTAGATTGTGGAACCCTGACCCTGGAGATAATCTTAAAATGGTCCATTAACTCATTTTCTTCTTCCACATTTTCTGAATCTGTATCTGTATACAAAATGGATTACAACTTTAGATAAAGGAAGGCATGTGTGTAGGTTTGAATACTATGAACATTAAAACATAGATCTTACTCAGTTGGCTTACTCAGTTATCCAACAGAAATCTCAGCCATGTCTTACTTCTATAATCTGTAAGGGCACAGACAGGCAAAACATAAACCAGAGTCTATTGGCAAATCTCTGGATCAGCAAGGCCTTCCATCTCCCACAGGTCTAACACGAGCTACAACAAACAGCTTATTTTCTCCTCCTAAATTAAGCTGTTCAAATTTGGAAAGTTAGGGGTAAGTAGAAGTCAATTAGTGTGTGAAACAGTTCTAATACTATAGAGAAATCACATGGAACCAGACGGCCTGATGCAGAGATGCCTGAGCTCTGGGGGCACCTTGTTTGTCACCCTATGTCTGCATCATCCTACAGCTGCACTATTTTCCATCTGGCACTAGATGGTGGACCCTGAGGTCCAAGTTGTGGGGAAAAAAGGCCCAACTCTGCCCTTCTTTGTCTTGCCTTTCTATACAGTGATACTCCAAAGAGATGTCAGGCTGGTGTTATACCTCCTGAGATTCCAGACATAGCCAAGATCATATTATTATTTCATTTAGCCTTTGGTCTTTAGATCCAGAGAAGGCTGCTCTGCCTGTTTTAAATGTGTGTTTTCAAATATTTTTAAATTTAATTGTTTGTTTTTTTCTATTTTAAATAAAAGTCCTATTTAAAACATCTTGGGGGCCCTGGTGGGCTAAGAGGTAATAAGTAAATGGTTTAAATGGAATCTCAGAATCACAGAGTTGGAAAGGGGCCCCATTGGCCATTAAGTCCAACCCCCCAATACAATACAAACACAAATAAATAATTAATAATAAATACAAATACACAAATAACCATATTAGTCTTGGGTAAATCAGGAATAGGCCTCAGACCCCCTTTCCTCTGTTTGGCCCGAGCAGAAGTTACTGAATAAACAGGGAGATTGTATGATAAAGGTAAAAGAAAAGGAAACATGCAGCTACATCTTTAACATTTGATCCTATTTTCACCAAGGTGATTAACCTCTTTCTGAACTGCACCATTACTAACTACTTCTCAGTGACTAGGTACTTCTGACTAAATGAACGACTCAATGAACACTCAATGAACACAAACTCCTCATCTACAGTAAAGAAGCACTCAGGAAGAAGGCTAGGCTACAAACCCTAGAATTTTCTTTGAAGGTAGATATTCAAATATCCAAACACAAAGATGAGATGTTTCTGTGAGGATCATCCAGAGAGTAAAGCCCTGGGAAAGAGTTTTGTCTATGGTCCTAGAGAGGCACTGTCAATTAAGGTAGGCAACACTGGGTGAATCAACAGTATGACTCAACAGAAAGCTGCTTCATAGATATGTCTGAAGGAGAAGATAAACATAACAAGGAAAGGAATGGAAGAAGAAAAGAAAAAAAATTCAGAAATGTCATTGACACTAAGGAGCTATACATAACAGGCTAGAACCCATAAATAGCTATTAGTGTAGTGCTGTTCTACAAAAACTTGTGCAACTACTTGATAAGTTCTCATATTTATTTATGTCTCAGGTATAACTACTTTGGCTATTTATATTCCACTTTACAACTTTGTACTTAGACAGTCAGGAAAATATAGTTCAACAATTTGTAAGCCACTCTGGGAGTATTTTTGGCTGAAGAGCAGGGTATAAAGACTCTAAATAAAACAAATATATAATGGTTCTATGATATCTAAATTATATACCAGTTCTCAGGGTTCCACTAGTGGAAAAATCTCTTTGGACATAGAATCACTTTCTCCATATAATATAGTGATATAAAGTCTGAGATAAACATTTCATGATCATTTTTCAAATCATAAATAGCGCCTTATAAGCTACTCCTTCATGAGTACAGAACACTTACACATATAAAAGCCACTTTTTGACCCAACCTGGAATCAGCAAAAAAGTAGTTATCTTTAGCAGCATTATTTCAATTTCCCAAAAATACATATTCCTTACTTTCTAGCATTTCCAACCAACCATGCTTTAAACTCATAAACACTACTGCATAAATTACTATAAGTGCTCAAAATGAATTCCCTAGCTCATTTACTGGCTTTTTGAGGCAAATCCAGACAATTTTTTTCTAAGATCAAACTCTCTGATTATTTCATATTTCACATTTAATAAAGCACATAGATTTTCTGTTAATTAGTCCTCTCACAACCTTAATTAATTTATCTATTAAAGTCTAATGAAGAATGAAAGACTTGCTGTACCTCTTTTTTGTGCAAACAAGGTACCTAGATTATATTGACCCGCTAAGTCTGGATGGCAGACTTTTTTCCGTGGATGACAAGGTCTATAAGGAAAGTAAGCTGAAGAATCTATCTAACATTCATGTCAGAAGCATATTAAAAATATGTAATCATTTCGGGAATTTAAAAGTCTGTGTGCTGTCAGCAAGGAATAGGAAACTGGAGCCAAGGAATGAATGGAAGAAACAATATGGATAATGCATGTTAATCATGAGTTTTAAAATAATGTGATTTAGTACCTAGATGGCAAGGGAATTAATATGAAATACTAGGACATCTGCCTAAGTTTCATTACAGCATTGAAAAAAATGTTCTGAGGGACACCCCTGAATTTTGGAATTAGAACTAGATCCTAAAATTTACCAAAGAACAAACATGGGCTGCTAGGGCGGGGAGTGCACCTACCTACACCTCCAGTTTAAAATCATCTGCTTCGTCTTTGTGCAATCTCCACATTATCAGAGGAGACACCTGTTGGAAAGGCTACTACTTCTCATGGCCTAAGCCCAATGTAGCATCAGGATTTTCAGTCCTTTTCTCCTGCAGTACTCTCTGTTGTGAAAAACTGCTCCTAAGGTATTCCTAGGCATCCATATCAGGTTCTTAAGGTTTTTAAGATACATGGGGAGCTTCAGAAAAAAGGAAGAATTGTGCCCCTCCCTTTTCAACATAAGCTGCTTGCCTGGCTGCATTGACAATACTGAGTACTAGCCTACAGACTTACACAGACCTTTTTAAAAGCCCTTTTGTACATAAAATATGTAATTATTAAAGGTACTGCACCATATTGCCTCAAATGAGTTCGGCACATTGAACAGCTCCTTTGAAGTTATCCAAACTTGGGAGTGGATTTTTTGCCCCTCTGACATGGGAGTAGCAGTGCTACTACTAAGCTAGTAGAAAACGACTTCCCTGTCCCTTCATCTCTACAGCACCCTTCCAGTACCATGAAACTGCTATGCAAAGGAAAAAGTGACCCTGCTAAATGGAGTGAGCTGAAGGATCTCTCCACAACAGGGTCCAGACACCTTCTGTCAGAAGCTTTCTGTTAGCAGACAACCAATTCTGGATCAAGAGTTTTAAATTTGCAACACGATAGCTTGAGATCTAGGTATAAATTCTAACATAGATTTCAAGTGAAACATATCTGTCTTCAGGGAAATAACTAATATGATCTATGCATTGGTAAATATGATTTAAGTCAACAATTCTAATCAAAAGTTTTCTGCTTGGTTTCCTGATTTTAATCAAATGCTTGCAACTTGTTTGTTTTAATCAGTGGTACAGATCAGATCAAATCAAATCTCCTTGCTATCTCATTTACATAAGGTAAACTTTCCAATCTGTAAACATGAGAAAAAAGGCACTAAAAGAACAGGAAGTCAGAAGTAGCATGATGAAAGAGAAGGTGAATGCACAGGCTTTTAAAAGTAATTTTGTTCCTATTTTGCAGAGCAATTTTAGTTAGTTGGAAAGACATGAAATAATTAAAGTAAGGTAAAACAGTCTTCAGAGTTAAATACTGAACTTAGCAGAAATAATTTGATGCTAGTCTGGAGTTCTCTAGAAAATTAACTAGAACACCTCTGATGTGCTTTCTTTTCTAATATTAGGAAACAACCTGTCCAAACATTAAAATCCTTGGGGAAGGGCACATTAGAGGCACATTTGGTGAAAACATGGAAAACAGCATTCTTGATTACTGTTTCCAGGCTGTGGAATTCCTTCCCAGGGGAGGTTTGGTTGGACCCCTCTCTGCTCTCTTTCCACCAGAAGGCAAATAGGTTTTTATATAGGAAGGGGTTGGGTTGTTATGTCATATGCAGAAGGTTCTTTTAATGGGGTGTGTTGTGCTTTTCCCCCACTTTTTTTTTTGCTATGCTTTCTATGTGTTTTAAGTTGTTTTAACTTTCCGCTTTTAATAGATCATATACTTAATTTTTTAAAAAAACTTTTGTATAATAAGATTTTAGTTATACTTTGTTTTCTTATGTTGTAAGCCATCTTGATAAAGCCAGTACGGTGTAGTAGTTTGAGCACTAGACTATAACCCTGGAGACCAGGGTTTGATTTCCCACTTGGCCATGGAAACCCACCATTTGGTCACTTTGGGGGCATCACACACTCTCAGCCCCAGAAAATCCTGTGATAGGTTCACTTAAGGATTGGTCATAATTCAAAAACAACTTGAAGGCACACAACAACAACAACAAAGCCACCTTGGGTCCTGTGCCAAGATAAAGACAGGATATAGATCAAATAAATAAAGAAGTAAATAATACTGAAATAAATTGTTGGTCTCCCCTAACATTTCAGGCAGAATTCTCTCCCAGAACTACCTGAAGATGTCAGTGATCAAACTTGAGGCTTTCCACAAGCAAAGCAAATGGTTTTTGACTGCATGTTGGCCCTCATTCTCACTTATCCCTGGACAACAGGACAGTATATAATCTTGGCAACAGAGTGTATATGGTATCTCACAAATCAGAATTGGAAGAGGCCTCAAGTTTTGCTGTGTGACTGACTCTGGGGAAGTGGTAATTTCTACAAGGAGAACCAAGTACAGAGATAATCTGCCAAGAACAGAGAAACAGAAGCATAGTAACTGCTGCAGAACAGAAAGCTCATTACAATTATTTTTATAACGTAACAATTAAATAGGTGTAATCAGTATATCTGGAAACCATTATGTCCTGCCGCGGGACATAAGTTAGAAGTAGATTGGTTGGGACAATAAAGAAGTATCTTTTATTGAGGCTATTTTAAACAAAACTATCAAAAATCTGGAGCAAATAATAATATCAATAATTCTGTATCTCTGCTTGTAGTCAGATGTCATACTGTGAAGGGTATTACCAGTGTCAGTGTAACACAAAAGCTTCTGAACACCCACAAAAATGGAGTACTGAAACATGGACACCAACTAAAGTCTCAAATGATCTCTTTAGTGCCTGGAATTCACTACTAATGTGACTAAGTGTTGTCAGCATTCCCTTATTATTCAGTTTGTCAATTCCTGTTTTGATGTAGTTGATTTCTGGTAAAATATCTGGATATTCTATTAAGTGGTCCAAGTCAGAAATAATGCCAGTGGGAAACAAGATGGATTCTCGTGCATTTAAAGCATGGCAGTTTCAATATTGCCCAAATTCTATTACTCATTTGGGTATAATTATCTCCAGGGACTTGTCTCAGATTATTCATCTTAATATAAGTAAGATGATCAAAGATACTGAACAAGATTTAGACAGATGAGTGGACTTAAAGATGAGTCTTTGGGGTAAGATAAACACAAAATGAATGCTTTACTCGGAATTTTTTATTTGTGGAGTTCCTCTACTTATATCTTACAAGTATCTTCAAAAACTAAGTCCATTGTTTAGGAGATTTTGGGGGGCTGATCTCCTAGAATTTGACTGAAAGGATACAAATTCTTATCAAAGAGAAAGGGTACAGCCTTCCAGATCTTCTTATATACCATCAGGCATATCCATTATCTTGTATTAATTTTTAGATATATCCACTTAGACCATGGTCAGCCTTGGAGCCTTCATTTCTGCCATCCTTGCTCAAATGGAAAGTACTTGATTCTCATTTTAAACAAAAGGACAATGTTTTGCCAACAATTTCAGCAGTTAAAATTGTGTGGCAAATATTGTCTCATCAACGGAGTTTGGCTCATACAGTCATGTCAAATTGACTTTAAGAAGTAATCCAGATTTGAAAATTGGTAAGGAACTATTTTTATGGAAGGAATGGGCTGACAATGGGATTGTTACCTTAAATCAGATACTTGGTGTAAACAATGAGTTTTTCCCTTTTACAATTTTACAACAACAGTTTAAACTATCTCTATCAGTTAAATGGTTATATCTACAATTGAAACATTTGCTACAATCCAGATTTGGCAACTTTAAGTGCATCTGAGGTTCTCTTAATACTGGAGACATTAATTGAGGCCAACCACAAGTATCCAAAGCAGCATTTTACAAACACATGAATTTCTTTTATCTGTAAATAAATATGACATGAGGGGTTTACAGCAAGGATGGAACAGAGAATTGGAATGTCCAGTTTTGATTTAATGAATGGCTATCAATTTTAACATCTATAACTAGTATGGCTACAAATATCCGACTATGTCTCATACAACAGAAATTGCTCTTTCATGTTTATTGTTCATTACAACATCTATTCAAGAAAGGGCTTTCTGAATCAGCAAATTATTGGAGATGTAACATTGCTAATCTTTCCTTAATGTATATATATGTATTAAAGTTTTCCCATACTAGCTGCATTTTGAGAGGAAATAATAACACAAATAAATTTGAGTTTGGATAGCTCCTTGACATTCAGAGACATGCATGTTCTTTTGAATTATTTACCTGTTTCTTGGAAATTAACAAAGGGGCAAAAGGACTGGATTTTTCATGCCCTTTTGACTGCTTCAAGATTGATATTTCATCACTAGAAATAATTCTTCACCACCTGTGATCCAATTTATAGAAGATCTAATTACACTTGCGACATTTGGAAGAACGGTGTATAAACTAAATTTGCATATGACTTACACGTGGATATTTGATCAGCATTTATAGAAACTTTTGACTACTGTGATTATTTTTCCTCCTTCTCTGTTCTTATTTTCTTGCTTTTGTTATATTAGAACATTATTGCATGTTACTGAGATCTCTTTTGAATGTACATAAAAAATTATTAGAAAGAAAGAAAGAAAGAAAGAAAGAAAGAAAGAAAGAAAGAAAGAAAGAAACTACTACTCTGGGCTGACCAGAGCTTAGAATCTTTCCCATTAAAGCTAATTTGTTAATGTCAAAATTAATTCAGAAAATGATTAATAACATTAAATTTAAATAATGTTAATAGTTTTGGTAAAAATTATAAAATTGATTTTTCATCAAATAATACAGTCTTTTTACCTTTTTAAAGAAATCACTTAACACTACCAAAAATACTCAGTTCACTCCACCAATTAACTAAAACAGTGAAAAACAAATTGTTAGTTTTTAATATTTACAATTTAAATAAGGACTTTTAAAACCCCTGTTTAGAAAATTAATATATTGGGGAAAGATCATTTAAACAAATTAATTGTCAGAAATTAATTAAACTGCCAGAAAAGGGCTTTTGAGTAGCCACACTATGGTATGCCTTGCCCTAGGAGGCCAGCCTGGCATCCCTGTTTGATGGCATTTGCCATAAGCTGAAAAACCTCTGTCCAACACCCTGGAGATAGGGTCTGAATACCCTATAAGCACCAGATCCCATCTGGTCTGGGAAGCTAAGCAGGGTCAGTCCTACTTACTACTTGAATGGGAGATCATCACAGAATGTCAGGTTTTGTAGGCTATATTTTAAAGGAATGAACTGGCAAAACCACTTCTGAATATTCCTTGGCTAAGGATACCCTATGAAATTCCCAGGGTCACCATAAGTCTACAGGCAATTTGAAGACAAACACACATATACGCAAGACCCTAGAGAGCCACAGCCTGTTAGTAGACAATATAAACTGAATCCTGTCTGAAGGTCTATATATTCTCAAGACACAAGCCTGCCCAGGTCTTGAGATGTTTGGGGAAGGCCCTCCTCTCAGCCTCACAAACTCCCAAAGGTGCATATGACAGAGAAGCAAGAGAGGACTTTCTGAAATCCGTTTCCAAGGCAGACTAGGCTGTTGTTCTTCCACCAGTAGGCAAACACTTTTTTATTTTGGCAGGCGTCTGATTATCAGTTTAAGTTCCTATGAAGGAGGAAGATGCTGTAGCCTTTCAACTGTCTTTTCTAAAAAATACAGTGATGCTTTCATATTTTGATTCTCTTTTTTAAGACCATTAAGTTTTTAACACTGAAATGTTTATATCTGTACCTATTTTTAATCTTGTTGTGAGCCAGTAGTCTGAATCCCACTTTGGGAGAAAGGCAGGATATAAATGAAACAAATAAATTCAGAACTAGAAGAAAAAATTGTCTGACCTGGAATAAGGCAGCTTATATAAAAAATTATTGATTGGTATGTGGGTGTGGATGTGTACAATCTGTTCGGTCAAATTGACTTTTGGTGTCAAATACAGGTCAAACTGATATTTTTGTCTAAAAAAATGTACACGTGGACTCCATGCATTTGCTGGACAAGAAGTCAAGCCATGCAATTCATCTGAACTGGATACTTTTGCATGACACTGTTAACATCTGACTCAGCCTTCACTCTCCAATATCATCACCGCAGTCAACACTAAACTTACAAAGAGGTGAAAGTTCCAGGTAAAGAGTCAGCTACTAAAGATAAAAGGGAGGGGAAAAAAACTGCTGTGCAGAGGCTTTCATTTCTGCTTAACAAAAACCAAAAACAAGCCTTTGTTTGCAGTTTGACTGTTATCACAGAATTACTCTTTTAAAAAGCTAAAAGAAACACTGGAGAGGAAAATATTAGTACTGGACATATGGCCTACCCCATGCCACTCAGTCTTGGCTTCAGAAGCTCTCTAGGGTGGATTAACAGCAGGTTATATATGTTGTGTTGGGACACGACAACAAAAAGGCTTATCTTCCTGGTGGCATAACTGAGCTGGGCCAATTGCACTACTGAATGCCTTAAGTCAAGCTTTAAATGACTCAAGTGTGATAAGCAGCTTAAGTCAACCCTGTTAATGATGCAAAACTATGTTTTCTCAAGCATGAACAAACTTTAAAAGCAAACCAATTCAGACTGATGAAGACAGACATTTTCAAAATGTGGCGGAAGCAGTTTTGCATGCACGTAGGACATATTTTATGTAAGTCCTATTGCTCCCATGCAATCGTTTTATTTTCCCTAAGCACAAGCTGGAAAGGTCAGGAAGGCCAGAGTTGACAATAGTTTCCCATTATATCCAAATATGGAAGATTATGCTTAACAGCTTCTGAACAAGCTAAGATATTAGGCCAAATTTAAAACACAGCTTCACTTGTTCAGAAGCCATTGACTACAGTTAGTTTGTACATAAGGGAAAGCAATCACTGACTAAACACTTTCTGGCTTGTTTCCTATATGATGCAAGGGGAAGAGTGAAGTGACAGAGGATAGTGTCACTAGGCTTTTCAATAACTTCACTTATAAAGCCAAGCTGTAATCATCTAAATGAATCCGTAATCCGCTCCAACAAAAACACCCCAGAATATTGAGAATGAGCGACAACTGGTGTCTTCACTGTTAGTAGGGAACCAAATCTGGTCCCGGTTTGGGTCCAAAATATAAAAGAGTCTTCAACTTATTTTGGGGATAGGATTCCACAACTGGAGTAGGGTCTTTAAAGTTCAGAAAAAATCCCAAAATAGATTCACCATCACACTGATCTGGAAGTCAGCACTGTTGAAAACGTACAAATGCAGCAATTTATACCATATTTGATCAAGTCTTAATTAGAAGTAAGTACCACCTAAGTCAATTTGTAGTTTTATATTTTCTTTGATTTCTCCCCACCTGCACCACACCCCATAACAGGTAACAATTTTTAAAAAAATATTTTTATTGATACACACTGACAAAATCACTGACAAAAACTTATATAAAAAATAAGTTTAACAATAGATTCAAGTGAGGAGGTGGAGCAAAACTGACTTGACCTGAACTTTGCATAGATTTCAACAGGACCAAAGGGGGTATCTTATCACAAGCAGATGCAAGAAAGGGTTGCCAAATCAAAATGACAACATCTGTAGAGGCATTTAACCAGCATGACAGCTTCTCTAGCGAAGAGCATTCTAGGTGCTATTTAACCAATTTTTGAAAGACAAACTCCTTATAATTTGACCTCAAGTTTCTAGCTCTTATCTTGCAGCTGAAAGCAACAGAGATATTAATTAGTCTTTACCAGAAAGATTCTCACTGTCTCCTCTTTATATTGACAATGACAACAAGGCACTACAGAAATTGACCACTGACTCAGGCTTTTACACAAAATTAAATTATTTTCTCCCTAAATTTTGGGGAAACAGAACTGCTTATTCTAGATAACTTTAGAAGACTAAAATACTATCTACGAACAAGGTTATAATTTTTTTTCTAACTGTAGCAGAGAGGAGAGAAAAGACAAGTTCTTCTCCACTGCAACTCTGTTAAAGGGACACAAAAACTTCACTACCAGACTGACTTGATTTCAATGGCAATTCTTCTGTAAGTCTCTGATACAGTTTAGTGGCCAGATAACAGCAAAATTAAATTGACACACCATTTGTAGATGTGCAAAGGTCTTCAAAATAAGTCAATGTTCATGGATTGCCAATTTCTTTCAAGCACATGCCTAGCAAAATTTTAACATTGACTTTTTGAAAGCATGCTGATTCCCTGTAATTTTCTCTCAGTTTTTCTCACCTTAAACACATGCCTCTAATAAAAATACCACATGTGGTATAGAGTCATTTATTCACCAATCTTTAAATTTATTTGACAAATCTTTACTTATAAAATCTGGTTTGGACCTCATTTTGGAAGAAAGGTAAGAGGTAAACCAAATCAAAACCGTTTGGACAGTCTACATACAGACAGATGGTGTTCGAAAGGAAGAGATTTTCAATTTTGTTTAGAAAAGATTTATTCTAGGCTGAAAAAAACTGGAAAAAAAATCTTTTTAAAAAAAACTCATCTCTTATATGTTACTGCTGGTACTGCAAAGAACCAACTCATTCTGGATGCTGCCATGCAATTTTCACTCATTCATTAATTCAACATATGAGTTGCTTCCTAGCACAAAATCAGGTCAAGCAACTCATAAGAGATACAAAAATCTGTAATTTATAGTGTAACAACTGAAATGAATCAATATAAATTATACCCAATTTAACACAATTCCACAATTTACACACACACAATAAAAACACTATCAAAATATTGCACCACAGTACTAAAAGTGTGTATCCACACTATACATATAAAACAGCAAAAAACTATGGAAGTAGGACTGGTGCCCTGCCTTCTACTTCCTCTATTTTGATTTGCTACTTATCAAGCAGCAGCAAAATAATGTCCTGATCATTTAATATCATTTAACATTGATGTAACCGACTGACATAGAGATATTAGGTTTTTTGGAGTGCATATGGATGGATGGAGATGGAGTTCTTCACTAGTTGAGCCAGGAAAAACCAGCATGAACACCTGAAGACAATTTTTATTGTTTTTAATCTGTAACATTTATTTTTATCACTTCACTATTTTACATTTGTAATGTTGTCATTTTAACTGCACATATTTAGGTTTTTGTATAATGCTTTGGATACTTATGTATAAAGATAATATATAATACAAGGTATCTACAGTCACAAGTATATTGCTCAATGAAGGAGCTAATATTTATTCTGATGACATACAGT
The DNA here is from genome assembly GCA_948474755.1 of Ctenosaura bakeri. Classification (NCBI taxonomy): domain Eukaryota; kingdom Metazoa; phylum Chordata; class Lepidosauria; order Squamata; family Iguanidae; genus Ctenosaura; species Ctenosaura bakeri. The sequence continues at coordinate 272,576 of CAOLHI010000274.1, forward strand.
GTATCCCACAATTACCTTTACAATTTTAAGCCTATACAGAACTTCAATCCTAAGACTGTACTGCAGCCGGGTTACAAACTGGAATTGACTGAAGGGAACACATCTTACTAATTCTTGAACAACTACATTGGTTTTTGTCCCATTTCCAGGCATCATTCAGTGTGCTAGTGCCTATCTTTAAATCCTAACAAAACATGGCATTTAGATACCCAAAGAAGTACTTTCTTAGATGTGAACCTGCTCATTTACTGATATTCTAATTGAGAACTCTTCTTCAGTGCTCCTGCCTTCTGAAATTAGAAGGTTGGAGAGAGAGGGCCAGTTCAATCATGGTACCCCAACTATAGAATATTACCGAGCAGGCACTCTGATATCCTCCTAGCACTAGGCATGTTTTTTTTTAATTGCCTAGGCCTTTAAAAGTAGGACATTTTTACCTGTCTGCTAAGATGCCTTCATAGTCTTAAAGGTTTTACCATTTTCACTGCCTTCACATGTTTATAATTCTAGAGTTATTTCATTATGCTCTTTTTGTAATATTTTTGTTATTAAATATCAAGTTGATCTTGACTTATAATATTTTACTGTTCACTATTTTTAAATACATATCACTATAGGTATAGGAACTGTTTATTTGCAGCTGTTTATTCTTCTTCTAGTAAGTCAGCACAACGCCATGAAAACATACCTGATTTTAAGAGACAAATATTAAGACTAGCATTCTTTTATTTCAGAGTTTGGAAAAAGCTATTATTATTAGTCCCAGAATCTCCCAGTTAACATGATCAATCATCATATTAGCTGGGGGGCTTTGGGAGTTATTTATAATAAATATTCATTCAATCTTTAGCATTTTAAATAAATTACAATAAAATGAGTTTATCACATTTTCTGCAAAAGCAACATACCTGAGATTACTCTACCATTTTATTCATACAAAAATCCTCAAAAGTAAATAAAGCAGAGAGAAAATGATTAACCCACAATAATTATATAACCATTGGAGGAACCTTGAATTCCTCTGTACTTCCTAGTATCAAACGTAGGCACGAGGCCTTTACAAAGTATACACCTTTCTGGAACATGCAATATTCTACTGATGCTGGTGTGGGTTTTACAGAGTGGGTCTCTGCAGTTCTGAATTGTAATGGTGCATTTTTTATTAAGTGTATATTTATTTATCATTTTTATATCCTGCATTTCTCCCAAGACAGGACTCAAAGCAGCTTTGCAATTGACTCCTTTTTATGTTTTATTTATAATTTGGTGCACCATCTGTTACCAGGCCATCCACCCCATGCTTTGATATGGTTTAGCTGGTAAATATTAACTGGCATAAACATAAATTATACTGTGCTATGACTGCATGGCTGTGCTGGCTAAGAGGAAAAGTTGGCCCCAACACATGCACTACAAAACTAAGTCAGATAAGATCTCAAGGCGTAGCCAAGTTATAGGCAGGAAATCACCAGTAACACTATCTCAGCTTTGAGGGAGGCAAATGTAAACCCTCTCTAAACAAATGTCACAAAGAAAACCCAGCAACAGATTTGCCTCAGGGTCACCATAAGTCAGAAACGAAGACAAACAATAACAGTATTTATACAGAATGAAAGTTTGTAGAATAACAGCCTCTCTATGAAAACTTTGCTGCTGTTGTTAACTGCCATCAAGTCACTGTTAACTTACGGCAACTCTATCAATGAGAGACCTTTCTCTTACTTTCCAAAATTTAATTAGTTCCCCCAATCCAGCAAGGAACCCTTCACCAAACAAACCTATTTCGTGTTTTTACAACAAGTCATAGTTTGTTGCTTGGTTTTTAAGAGCTGACAGTAATCTGGTTAATGAGACACATATGCACAAGATTCAACTACTAATTATACAGTAACATTCACAATGGGAGAGAAATGGTTATTATGACAAAGAAAAGAACTTGTTAGTTCTGTTCCTTTGTGTTGTTTCTCCCAAAGGGAATGAAGCACAGCATGCCTTTATCAAAATTAAGCAAAGCACATCTTTTAGATGACCACAATTAAAGAATAATATCAAAGAAGATGGCATAAATGTTCTACTTGTTTATTTCAGGAAGTTAGTAATAGCTCCCATTAATCTCCTGAACCATCTTTCAACTGCTATACCTCTGCATACAGTGATGAAAGGCTCTTACATTTACGCCTTACTTGTAAGCTTCTCAGAAGCAGCTATCAAGCTATAGCAGCAGTTCTTAACCTTTTCTCTACAGGAGACCTTCTGTAAATATAATTTGTTGCCAAGATCCCAAGACTTAACTCAAGATTTAAAGTAAAATATAATGTAAGATTTAAATACTTGGATTTAGATTTACATATCCAAGTATTTATTTGTGTATTTAATGCTTCTGGAGACTAGGATTCAAATCCTCACTCAAACACTGGGTGACCTTGGGCAAGTCACATATTCTCATCCTCAGAGGAAGGCAAAGGCAAACCCCCTCTAAACAAATCTTGCCCCAAAACTCCCTGTGACAGAGTTAAAGGCTGACTAGGGGAGGTTCTTTCTAGTCATCATGTCTCGCCCCTTTGAAAACTGACTCACAGCAGCCCTAAGGTCAACCTATCATGCGGGTTATCTTGGCAAGATTTCTTGCCTTTGCCTTTCTATGAGGATGAGAGAATGTGACTTGCCTGAGGTCACCAGACTTCCATAGCCATGGTGGGATTCAAATCCTGGTCTCCCAAGTTACACCCTCTGCCAATCAAGCTACCCATGGGAATAGAGATTTTAAAACTTCTGGAACTTTCAGAGGTTGGGGTATAAAAGTTTTACCGTCTTTTTTATCAGGGGCTGTTGGTCTGTTCTTTCATGCTTTCCTGTCAGGATGCCGACCAATCAGCACTGAGAACCCTGGTAAAGGCTGATCTAGACAAGGTCAGACTCCCACTTCCTTCAGCCATTGGAAAACTTGAGAACAGAAGATCTAATTTTCTGTAAGCGCCGAGGAACCATTTCAGTTAGCAAGTGTCAGGCGTATCTTACATTTCCCTAGCTGGTTGTTGGTTCCAAGGTGTCTTTGGAATGTAATTGGTTCCTGTAACACTGCAGCTTTCTGAAGTATGCCTGGAGAAGAATGCTCCAAGAGATAATACCTAGAAACCTGATGTAATCCATTTTACTTAGAATAAAACATTCCTAAACTCTGTTAAGCCTCAGAGTGCTTTTGGTTACTTGCTACACATACAGCTTCCTTTTTTCTCCAAGAGGAATGAAAGAAAAAGTGGTTTTATTTTGGGTTACTTCCACTGAGAAAGAAAAGGATGATGAGAAGCATGTGGGTAGGAGTCAGGAACTCCTGTTTGGTTAGCTTCCTCTTCTTTGCCCATGGACTCAGGACAGAAGAAAAGCAATGGTAATGACAATTATTACAAAAGTAATCTCCTAACCAGTCTTTGAAGGCATAACTTTTACAAGTTCTATGTAAAGTGCCATATGTTTCTTATCATACAAGGTGTTCCTTATATGGTGGTGGTGGTGGTGGTGGTATGTGCCTTCAATTCTACTCCAACTTATGGAGACCCTCTCATTTTCTTGGTAAGATTTATTCAGAGGAAGACTACCACTGCCTTTCTCTAAGGCAGAGAGAGTGTGATTTTCCCAAGATTACCAAGTGGGATTCAACAGGTGAGCAGGGATTTGAATCCTGGTCTCCCACAGTGCTAGTACAACACACAAACCACAATTCCACATGCTTTCTTATATTCTATGGAGCCCATGTTTTAAGTTTGCATTCTATCTCAAGGTTAACTTTAAAATTAACTAACAAGTTCTAACATTTAAAAGATACTGCAAATTAAATTAAGATGGTAGTTCTAACAAAGATATCACCATAATATACATTTTGCTGTACATCCCTGCAGCTATCCTTGCAATTTTTTTTTTATATTTCTGAAGATATTAAATATACGAGCCCAACAGGGAGTTTCTACATTGGAGAAAGTAGAATTGGGACTTGTTTTTCTGAGAATGTATTCGCTCCAAAACAATGTAAGGTAATTTAATTTGACTCTTACTGACATGTTTTGCTTCTTCTAACACCTGAATTTATCTCTAAATATGATAGTACAGAGACCTCCCTGGGAGACTCACTTTCCAGTAAAATGCCCTAGGACCTTGAATTGGATTGAAGCAGACAAGGCTAACAGAGGGGCATACTCTGAAACTTCAAATGGAGAAGTTATGTTTTATTGTCTTTTTTTCCCTTTTACAGTCTTTGTTTCCAGTCAAATCATGGCCATGGATCTCTGTGAGTGAACTTATTTCCCTACAAAAACACTGCCTCTGCAACATCTCAAAGCAGAAATGTAGACACTGATGGCTCTCCACATGGATTTGATTATTCGCAAGTTTCTCCACTCCTGCTCACCACACCTCACATGCTTCTTTTCCAGGGGAACCTTCTCTTTCAGCAGCTCACATGAGGCCATGCAACCATCTAAAAGCCTGTTTTTGGTCTTCTTCCTCCTCCCCCTCCCCCCAACAGCAACCGCCTGGCCAGCTAAGGATAGCTCATAACCTGATTTCTCAGAACCTCAAACCCTCTCCTGATGCCCCTCACACACTCAAGGAAAGAGATGGGCAACAGAGAGGAAGTATATGGATACCATGCCAATCCACACCCTTTCCCTCTCCTTTCCCTGACCTAGTTTGAACCCTGGGTGCCTGCTCTGCCCACCAAGCCTCAGTTCCCTTCCCACAGACATACATTTGCATTTTGACATTTGCATTTTTTTCACTTTTGCAAGGGTCCTGTGCCCCTAATCCTGGCAAATGTGGAAGACTGGCTGTACTGTGACTGCAAACATCACCGCTTTGCTTTCCTTGCATGCTCTTTTGCCATCTTAGTCTGATGAAGAATCTTTAGCTACAATTATGAAAGTGCCCTAGTCTAGCTTCTGATGAATCTGCAAGAAGAGTCCCAGTCATTTTTTTCTCAGTGCTTTTGAAACAATCTCCTAGTATTATAGTGCTATTATTCTACTTTTAACATCCTATGGAATCCTGGGGTTTGCAGTTTAGGGAGGGGCATTTAGAATTCTCACCCAGAAAGTTATTTGGCCTCAGTAAACTACAAACCCCAGAATTCCACAGGATGTTGAAAGTGGAGTAATAGCACTAGAACAGCATAGTGCAGCAAGGCCCCTAGTCTCAAAAGTGTACTGCAATTAAGCCTAACTGGACCTTGGAAAAGTTACTTGTTGATCATGCTGGCCAGGGGCTTTGAAATAACAAATGTCCAAACTCTAATCCAAAGTATGTTCAATTGGAATAATGGCATATTCTTCCCCTGTTTCAACCTTGCCTCCACTCCTTCTTCTGAGCTTCCTTCTGTCACTATTCAGATTATAAACACCTTACAATGAGGCCCTGTCAAGCTCATTCTTTGTAAATAGTATTAACATGTGTGACATGCAAGAAAATGTTGCATGCAGTGCATAAAAACATATGACTCCTGTTAGAAGAGGGGTGATAAACCTGAAGACCTTGAAATATTGTTGAATTGAAGTTCACAACGTTCTTTCCACAGGTGATGCTGACTAATGCTACTGTCATTTACAGTCCATCCACATCTCAAAGGCCACATGAGCCCCACCCCTGTGTTAGATCAAACCAAAAAACTAACTAAATCAGCACCCTCTTTTTCTACGGTAGCTAACCATATGCCTTCAGGAGGCCCACAAAATAGCAATAGCAATAGCATTTATTTCTATACCGCTTATCAACTGAGTGTTATCTAAGCGGTTTACAATGTATTTTAGTTAATTGCCCCCAACAAGCTGGGTACTCATTTTACTGACCTGCGGAAGGATGGAAGGCTGAGTCAACCTTGGAGCCCGGCAGGATCGAACTCACAACCTTGTGGTTGCAGTACTAGCATTTAACCACTGCGCCACCAGGGCTCATAATATAAGGAAAATACCAGCCCCATAAACAGGTCATTTTTTCACCCTCAAAAGTTCCACAGGTTCCCAAGGGTTCTTGGAAGCACAACCACCTATTCCCCTGTGATTCTGCCATATTTGGGGGCCTTTTTGCTACCCTATTTACCTGATTCAGGCTTTGGCAATGCTTTTTGCCAAACTGAAAATAAGTAGACAATCACTTTCTCTTGGGAAAAAGGTTCCACCCGGGTCTTAAAAAGGTACAAGGACTTAATAATGCCCCCCAAATAGCCAAAATTGCCTTCCGGCATTTTGGGGCAAAAAAAAATGTAGCCACAAATTTGAGAGGCAAGAGAACCTTGGGGTCTGCAAAAATGACCTTAGCAGCTACATGAAACCCATGAGCTGTGCTTTCTCCAGTCTGTTATAGAGAGGAGGGAGCAAGTGCTTGCAAGAAAAAGAGGCAGATGGGGAAAAATGTCCTTCTATGAACTCTCTAAATTAAATTACATTGGGATCCAAGCCATCTATTTTACTAGGCTAGGAAGACCAAGCACTGGGCAGAAGAGCTTTACTTATATATTATAAGCACTGATATAATATAAATAATATGTGAGCAAAATAATATAAAGCTAGCATCCATAATATGGATGAAAAAACAAAAGATCAAGTAACTGGAACAACAGTTTTCTAACAGCATGTTTATTAACAAGCAAACCCAGCTCAATTTGTTTATAAGTTCAAGCTCCTCAATTTATGGCCATGATCGTACATATACTGTTAGTGTAACATAAATATATAACAGCACAGCTATGCTGGTCCTGAACCTCTACAACTGATGGCATAATGGGCACACTGCGAACCTTGCACTCGCAAAGTGTACAACCACTGATTAGTTTACCACTCACAAAATCAGAAGAGAGAGGGAGAGCTGTGTGTGTGTTGCAGAATGACTGACTACAGCCCACTAACACGTCTTAGAAAGTACAACCACTAGGGCAACAATTTTTACACTAGCACAGTGCTTCAACCAGATTCTAGCCTAAGTATAGTTGACAAAATGGACAACCCATCAGTTACAAGGGAATATGGGAGTACGGTTAAACTGCACCTGTATTCCAATGCATACTTTTCTGCATGTATGCACAAAAAACACACCATGTGCACATGTACAACACAGAGAGAGAGAGAGAGAGAATAACTAATTCATAGAGTGCATTTCCAAATCAACTTACTTGCATGTTTGTCTGCAAGCATGATGAGGGTATTGGAGATATCTCGACGTCTGTAGAAGCACACCACTTTTGCCTCCACATTGCCATTGGCTGTCTGAAAAACAGTCAGAAAACAAATACATAAATCATTCATACATTAAAGAAGGAAACATGAGAATCAGAAGAACACTGTCACAGATAGCACAGTTGTCTCACAATCTTGCACTCTCATCAGGTTTTCTTCCAAACCTAATGTTTTCTTTTCTTTCTTTCTTTTTTTTTAATGTTTGGATGGCATGGTAGGTTATCAGACCTATTTTCACTATTTTCACTATTTCTTAATTAATATAATTGCCTGGACCACCCAAACATGCCATAAGGGGTGCCTCAAATGGTAGCTTTGTCGTTGTTGTTGTTGTATGCCTTCAAGTTATTTCTGACTTATGGTCACCCTAAAGTGAACCGATCACAGGGTTTTCTGGGGCTGAGAGTGGTGATGCACCCAAAGTCACCCAGAAGGCTTCCACAGCCAAGCAGGGAACTGAACCCTGGTCTCCAGGGCCTTAGTCCAATGCTCAAACCACTACAGTACCAGGCTACTGTCTATAATTCATTGTTTGCCCAGTCCTCACTGACCACAGTCTCTTTCACACTGCACAGTGAAAGTACTTCGATACCACTTTAACTGTCATGGAAACATCCTACAGAATCTTGGGATTTATAGTTCTGAGAGATATTTAGAATTCTCGGCCAGATAGCTGTACTGCCTCACGAAGTGCAAATCCCAGGATTCTGTATGATACAGCCATGAAAGTTAAAATGCTACGAAAGAGCTATAACTGTATAGTGTGAAAGAGACCCAAAACACCAGAGGGCCTGCCAAGATAGAACAAGATGTGGAAGAAGTCTTGAACTCTTCACCAAAATAGCTAGTATCCAGTCTAGTTATCAAAGGCTGAACTACCATATAAGGCTGCACGGTTTAGCTGTGACAGTGACTGGAGTTGTCTGCTTTGAAACTATCTATGACCTTGCAGACTATGTTCAACTGTATCCTGCTTCCACAAATATCTCTTTTATAATCATTCTCTGCCAGGTTCCTAGAATTAGTTAGCTACTGCTTTCTTTTGTTTACTATTTGGCCAGTCCCTACATCTCTGTAAAGCCTGTTCCATTGACAAAGGCTATCAGCATCCAAGAATGAATTTTAAAAAGTACATCTATTCTCACAAAACAAATGGTATATTACATGGTATGGCCTTTTTCCCCCAGTTATGACAAAGATTAAGGTACCTGGCAGAACCTATACAAGAACTAGGAAAACAGAAACATACTATTTGTGTCAAGTAGGACTAAAGGATTACCTTATTAAGTTCTTCTATTCGCCTTATCAAATATGGATTGCTTGAAGAATTTTCAAAATAGACATAATCTGTTAGGAAAATAAAAAGATATTTAAAGTTTAAAAAAAAACCACACTGGCAGTAGAATAACACTCTGAGAAACCAAAAGATTCATGGTTATATGCAAGCATGCACTGTTACTACGTCTAGGTTCAACAAAATATCTGGCATATTATATTTTACATGTTTAAAATTCATAAATATGTTATCTTCTGCATATCCCAGGATTAACTGAGTATAACCTCAGTAATTATTCAGTACTGAAAAGATTTATACAGTGGCTTAAACTTTGCTCAGTGGGAGATCCACATACTAACCCAACCCTCAAATAATTACTTTTGTGCTTTGAAATAAACTAGCTTTGTGCTAGCAAAGCTACTTGTAAATCAAGATGTTAAATGGACAAATAACATTTCCCATCAAATGGGACCTTAAGGTGGCCTCTGCCAACCACCCAATCCAAAAACCCTAGAAAATTAGCAAAAATTAGTAACCTAATAAAAAATCAATGAGTATATCATTAATAGTCTGTTACAATTTTTGAGTTCATAGCCTTTTATAACACATGGCTTGCTCTTCAATATTATTTTCTAAATTATTAATGTAATGCAACACCCTTCCTTCCTAGACTGAGGCTGCTTTGGAGTCAAAAGTATTGTTGGTTTTATAGCCTACATTCATTTCAACATGAGTTAAATGGGGCTCAACCAATGCCCATTAGATTGATTTCAGCAGAGCTCCAAATCTCCAAACCAAAACTTCTCACCCTTTCCAAATGATATCAATAATCTACGGCATCTGCCCCATAATACTCCAGTATTTTATCATTTATATTACTGTAACATATTCTATGTGGGGATGCCTTTGAAAAGCACTCAGAAACTTCAGCTGACTCAAAGAACTAGAGTGGGATTTGTAACCTGTGCTGGCTACAGGGAGTATACAACCTGTTTCAACAGCTCCACTCACAGCCAGTCCATTTCCAAGCACACTTTGAAGTGCACTTGCAACAAAGAGAAAATGCCAATTCTCAAGACAATGTGTTCCACTCTCAACCGGCTCTTGCAGTTAGTAATTACAACACTGTTTCCCTGCAATGCCCACACACTTTTTCTAGTTCTAGCCTGCCCCTCCAGAACAACAAGGGCAAGTCTGCTTCCTTTTCTATATGAGATACTTGAAGACAACTGTCATGCAGCACCACACCTTTTATTCTTCTCTCCTCCAGGCTAAACATATCCAGCTTTTACAAATACTTCTCACTGGATTTAGTTTTCTAGATATATTAAAATCCTCATGACCCACCTCTGGACACACACATTTCTCACTACCCCTTTTTTAAATATGATGCCTGAAACTGGCCACCAGTTTGACCATGTAGCTGCATCTCCCATACAAACTATCATACATCCCCTGCCACCAAAATAAGCTAAAATCAAATGCCCTGTATTTTGTTAGAATTGCTAATTTTTTTAACAACATAAGGACAATTTGCAACTGCTGGTTAACATCCTACATTTCCTATCTAAAGTTATCTTTCAACTCAAGAAAAACACCATCCATGTAAGATCTTGTAAAATAGAACAATATAAAGCAGAAAATTAAAAATATCACATATACAAAAAGCTAAAATGAAATATTGCTTTTGTTGTTAGAGCTGACAAACAACAGCCTGTAAGAGAAGGACCATTCTCAAGAAATAGTGGCAACCAACAATTCTTCATCTCTAGGTTATCTTTAATGCATAACCTCAGAAAATACTTGCTAAGGTATTTTTCTCGGGGTTGAAGTAGAAACTTAAAAAAAAAACTCCAGTGGAAAGTGTTTGAATTAAATCCCTAAAGACTGTCAAATAAATACACTATTTAACTGGTACATTAATATCAGCATTAACAGAGGAGCACACTGGCCAGCAATGCAGGTAAAGTTAGAGCTGAAACAATTTCTTTATTCATCATGATTAATACAAAACGTGCAGAAGAATAGCATCTGCAATGCCACGGCAAATGGTTTTCTACATTTTCCAAACCATTACACTGAGGAAGACTTTAAGAAATGCTCATGACCCCATATGAGGGCTATGACCCTGACTGGAGAATTCATGACCTAATTAAAAACAGCTAGATTGTGCAAGCCTTCAGTTGAACTTTCATTTTCCATATAGAATAGTCAGGGGACAAATGGAGACTTGTAGACCAACCATATGGATGCTCACTCATACATAAGGCACGGCATATTCAATGAAGTGTAATCTAAAGTGAGCACAGCTCTGTGGCCTTAGAAACTCAGAACCTGACACTGCCATCCTATAATCAGGGATGTGATTACCGGGTATTTGCTTAATTTCATTCTTGTAGAAAGAAACAAGTCCCACTGAGGAACAGTCTTCAAAAAAAATGCACAGTTTGGAAAGACTATTAATACTTTGAGACATATTTTCTACACAAAATTCATGAAAATATGTTTTGGAGCCAGGAAACAGCATTCTCTGTGTAGAAACATTATTGTCTGTTCAGAAAATACTGTGCTTCCTGCACAGAAATTCTGGGTTTTGCGCAATAGAAGCATATGCACATTTTGAGTAGAATAAGTCTCAAGCTGTGAAGATTCTCGTCAGTCCAGGACTCTTCTTTTCAGGGATTCCCAATACATCTGAAACACATTTGTCCAATATTTGAATATTCTTTCCATCTCTATCTCATATATATCTCCCTAAAAGAAAGCCCACTTTCAGATCAGAGTGTATAAAACTGCAACATTTAATGTATTATTGAAGCAACCCTGTGACACCCAAGTCCTTCACGTAGCTCTTTAGAAAAAGATCTATTTCCATATCCAGATACTTACATTGCCCTTTTCAAAATGTAATTATATTCTGAATAAGCTATGCTTTAAATATATCAAACAGGATAATCTTGGCCAAAAGTTATATAATGAGTATTATGTTCTAAAACAGTGGTTCTCAACCTGTGGGTCGCAACCCCTTTGGGGGGGTCGAACAATCCTTTCACAGGGGTCGCCTAAGACCATCGGAAAATACATATTTCCGAGGGTCTCAGGCTCCATTCCCTCCTCGGTGGTGGTGCACAAGCAGGAGCCACATGCTCGCGTCCTCCTGCCCCCTTTGGCGGGAGCGCATGCAGCCACAGCGTTTCCACAGCAGGAGTGGTGGTGCGCAAGCCCAAGCCACGCACTCGCTTCCTCCTGCCCCCTATTCAGAAGGGACTGAAATCGCTCCCCTTCTCCGCTACCGGGAGAACCTCTCATCTGACGGGCCAGCTTGGGGGGGGGGCAGTGGCAGCATGGGGGGCAGGCCCCCTCCTCGCCATGGCCCCTGTCCCACTCACCACGGAGGGGGACGCTGCGGAAGGGCCGGGGGGCCGCAAGGCAGTGCTTTTCCGGGGGGCGAGCTGCGCCCGGCGCAAAAGACAAAGGCGCTGGGATTCCTCCCCCAGGGTTGACACTCTGGAAACTTTTCCCACACTGCCCCCCCCAGCGTAAATTAGAGCGAAGCAGAAGCAGAGCCCGGGGGGGGGTCTTGGAGTTTTTTTCCAGGGGAGACGCGTAGCTCCTCTTTCCCTCCCTGCCCGACCCCCTGTTTCTGGCCGGCGAGGCAGCCTTTGCCGGGGGGGGGGAGGCATTGTAAATAATAAATAATTTATGGTTGGGGGTCACCACAACATGAGGAACTGTATTAAAGGGTCGCGGCATTAGGAAGGTTGAGAACCACTGTTGTAAAAGAAACACAATTACTTTCCATTTTTAAAAGGGGTTGATATTGCTGTTTTTCCATGTTTCCCATTCTTGTTTTGAGAAAAAAAGAAAACAAACAAGGGGATTTTTTGTTTTCCAGTTTTTTCCCCAGACCTTCATCTTTATTGAATCCTCTCTCTTTTTGACAGTAGAGCCTACTTTATGCTGAAGAAAGTTAGAGAAGTCATTTCTTCTGCCTCACAGGAGACAAAAGTAATTCACATGAGAAAGAAGACAAATCTATCTGTGAATAAAGTCTATTATTAAGGAACAAGGTTATGTTTTGGTGAGATGTCCCAAATCAGGCCAGGAGCACAGCTCCTTTTTCTCACTCTACTGGCAAGAAATGCAGAGGTGTGAGCAGCTAACAGCTAAAAGCAAAGTAGCTATCCTGCAGGTGATCAGGTTAAGTTGCCATGCCTTCTCTTCTCTTTCTGAATTCCATTTCACCACACCTTGAAGAAGCTTACAGTGTGACTGTACCTCATTTGGTGCTTTAAAAGAACAAAAGTACAACTGTACTAACCTGGCCTAAGTCTCTTTACAATTACACAGAACGGCCATTCAACTATTCCATCAGAAGACTGAAAAACAGCCTCAGAACACAATTTCAGCTACACATCTTGACTCTAAAGAACTAAGAAAGACAGTACATACTTTCCCATATCAGGGAAAACAAATGAAGCCATACCAAAGTGCTCTCTGGACAGCTAGTATATTACTTGCCACTCTCAAATTGAACCCAAACTGAGTTCACTTTCAAACTGAAAAGAAAAGAAGAGAAACAGAAACTCAATTCAAACCACCTACTGCAGTGATTCTTAACTTTTTCTTTACCAGGGACCCTGCGTATACATAATTTGTTGCCAGGGACCCCTAATACTTATCTCAAGATTTAAATGTTTAAATTCATATTTAAATGTGCAAATGTTTATCTAAATATTTGTTTAAAATTGTTTACCTTACTCTTCCAGTAGACTATGCAAAGAAAAGGAGGCTAGTTAATGGTCTGTGGAGTAGCAAGCTGAGATCCTTACGTACCTAAATGTATCTATGCTTAAGTTCTACAGTCTAAATTAAACACAGTATTTCACTGGACAAAACAGAATCTTTAAAGGCTTGAGATGACTTGCTGACAAAACAGAAGTCTAAGATTCAGCAGTGAGTAACTTCAAAGCTATACAGTAGGTTCTCCATAAATGCACAACTATTATATGCAATTTCAGTTACTCACAATGAGGTACAGTCCAAAAATACATACTTTGAACTGAAATAAAAAAAAATAAATGGAGGTAATAAAGCAAAATATAGTATAGTACACGTAATATTAGAATAGAAAATGGCAGGTTAAGTAAAATTGAAGCAAACGGCACCTCGTTCACTCGTAGTATTGTGCTGTCATGTTGTCCATGCTGTCTTGCATTTCCTCACTATGTACAGTACTACACATATTGTAACACTATCCAATCCCTTAGTAGGGCTCTTGGTTACTCTTTGTGATATGATGGTGGCAAAATTCTTGTGCTTACACAATAAAGTCCTTGTCATTATCCAGTACAGTCCCTGGTAAAGTCCTTCTGTTGTTTGTAACAGACTCAAAGTGCAAGAGTGGTGATGTTGGTCAACCTGATAAGCCTAACAGAACCCACAAAGTTTTTCTTTTAAGTAAGAAGGTGAAAGTTCTTGACTTAACCAGGAAAGAAAACAAAATATGCACTGAGCTGATGTAGGTAAAATGTAAGAATGAATCCTCCATCCATGAAATCTCAAGAAGGAAAAAGAAATCTGTGCTGGTTTTGCTGTTATACCTCAAACCGCAAGAGTTACCTCCACAGTGCATGATAGGTACTTAGTTAAAATGGAGAAGGCATTACATTTGTGGCTGACTGATATGAATAGAAAACAAATCTCCATTAATGGCAATGCTTTGAGACACAAAGCATTGAGGCTATATGAAGATATCAGCAAGGCATTCCCTCAAATGGGTGGCACCACGCACATTACTGCAAGTAGGAGATGGTTGTACAAATTTAGGAACAGGTTTGGACTTAAAAATGTAAAACTGAATAGTGGGGCTTCCTCTGACAATGGAGCAGCTGTTTCTACATTTCCAGAGCAGTTATTTCAGGAGAAAGGCTACCATCCAAAGCACATACTCAGTTAAGGTGAAACCAAGTTCTTCTGGGGAATAAAGTGCTCACTAGAACCCACATTAATAAAACTGCAAAGGCAGCTCCAGGGCTTAAAGCATGGAAGGACACATTAACTCCCATCCTAGGAGGCAACTCTGCAGGGCATTAGACAAAGCCAGAAATGAAGTCACACAACAGTGAAGTGTACAAAGAACCCATACGCTCTTTAAAACAAAAATGAACTTTATCTGTCCATGTTTTGACAGCACAATAAGAAAGCATGGGTAACTCCCACCTTGTTTTTGCAGAGTAGTTTCACCAACGCCTCATTCCAAAAGTTAAAAAAATATCTGCAGCAGGAAGGGTTGGAATTTAAAGTCTTGTTAATAGTAGACCATGCACCTGGCCATCCTGAATCTGTTTGCTAAGAAAATGAACATTCTGATGTTACAGTCTTACCTCCCAACACAAACTCATTGATATAGTTCCTTAACCAGAATATCACTCATTTTGTCAAGACCACACAGACCTGCCTGTATTTGACCACATTCTGGCAGCAACTGAGATGGAGCCCAAGGCAGATGTAATGCTGTGCTGGAAATCCTTCACTACTGCTGATACCATCACTTTCATCAAAGCTGCAATGGATGAATTAAAAACCTGAAACTGTAAATGACTCCTGGAAAAACTTGTGGAGTAAGCCTGTGGATAATTTTGAGGCCATCCTGGGGATAGATGAAAAAGTTAGGCAAATCATCCATGCAGCAAGATGATTTTTTGACCTGCTAGATGAGGAAGTAGAGGAACTTATGAATGGCCATGAAGAAATGTTATCCAATGAGGAACTGGAGAAACTTATTAAGACATCTTCAGAGGAAGAGGAAGAAGGGGAGAGGGGGAGGGGGAGGAAGAGGAGGAGGAGAAGAAGAAGAAATGGAAACAGAACCAGCCATGTGGAGCTTACAGAAATTTGCAAAAATGTTTCAAACTGCACTCACATTAAAGGACAAAATTATGGAATATGATCCTTAAATGGGATGCAGCGTCACTGAAGGAAAGCTCAGAGCAAATTCAAGTATGCAGAAATAACATGTGATACACTTCCAGAGCTTGGAAATAACAGAAAAATTAATGTTGTTATTCACTAAATAAAGAGAAATTTCTGTTACTTTTAAGCTTTTTAACAAGAATCAAGTAAATGTTAAGAGATTTTGCACAATGAGTAGTTGTTATTTCATAACATTACCAAGAAATACATTTTGGGTTAATAGGGGATTTTTTTAACTGTTAAAGTGATTTCTACTTTAAAAATAAATGATAAAGGAACATGTTATTAATACATTGCTAATGAGTAATGTTACTCATAGGTTATGGCCAAAACTTTTTTTAAAAAAGGCAACACTACCATGTTCATTTTTTTTTAAGGATAAGTAAATTTATTAAATATTTTCCAGCACAATAAAGTCAAAGCACATAAAAACAAAGAAAAAAATGAAAAGAACCGGAGAAAAAAGATAACAAAGAACAATGAAAAAGGAATATGCGTTGGACTACCAGCTTTCCTAACACAGATTACACATGACTATATAAAATAATATATTCAATCGTAAATACCATTCAAATACTTCAACTGTTTATTTTTCCAGCTATTCTAATTGTCATAGCCTAAAGTTAACATGCCATATTCTTTATCTTGCAAAATGCCCACAAAAGGTTCCTAACGTTTTTAAAAAATCACCAGTGATTTCTCTTGTCAATGTTGTTAATTTACATACATCTGCTAAGTCTATTGGTTTTATTAGCCAGTCCTTTTTCATTTTAATCGATGGCATTCTTTGATTTCTGTGCATATAATAATCTTACCATACTTCTCCAATTGGTTGTTCACCAATTCTAACAAAAATATACCAGGAATGCTATGTGAAAAGCAAACATAAGTTCTGTTCATTTATTTTCAGGGTTGGACTACTTTATATTATATGTGGGAGAAATAACAAATTAACATGCACAAAACAAAGCACCACCCTTTAGCTTCTTGTTGGATCTTATTTTCATTATGGAACCTGTAGCGTCACAACAAAGAATGTGCTTTTTGCTATTTTGCACATTTTAATGGAATCTGACAATTCTTCAATACAATATACAGAAGCAATGATGATAACTGGAACAAAGTAGTAGACAAGGTGGGAAAGAATTTAACCAAGTTGGGCCAGATGGACAACAGAAGTTATAAACAAAGCATATTTGGTGAAATGCAGAAGCTGATTGTTTCCAAACAAGTGGAACCCTGAACCCTGTCTGGGCTTTAGTACCAACTTTAAAGAAGCTACCCAAGGTACTGAGCCTTTTAGGGGCTAGGGTTCAGCACCTTGGACACTTTCTTTAAAGTTCAGGATAAAACCCAGAATAAATTCACCACTCCAGTAACATGGAGGCAACCAGCCACTATTGGTGAAACGCTCTTTGACTAATTCACCTTCCAAAGCTATTGACAAGAGTAATTACAGCTGAATTTGAGGGCTGGACTTTGTACTGAAACAATCATGACGATGTTTTGCCACATACCAAACACTGCACAGACACCCACTCTGTTTATAAGATACATGAACAGTCTTTTAGTTACAAAGAACAGAAGTTTCATATTGGAAGGAGGGGGCAGAGAAGAATCTGCTTGTTCCACATAATCATTACATCATAGCTGGTTTAGTTTGCCTTAGGACATTTAAGAAAAGTAGGCATAGTAAAACTTTCTCATACACTCACTCAACAACAAAAATGGATCCCATCAAATGAACAGCTTTACTTTCAGCAAATAAAATACTGGTGGAGAAAAAAATAAGATATATTGTTCAGGAAGGCTCCCTTTCGTTCAGCTGATAAAGGTTGAATCATCTCCTTGTTATTAGTTCTGTTCAGTCAGTATTCATGTTTCCATACTGTAACAGTGATGCATACAACTGGATGTCTTTTCTCTTTCCCAATTCATCCACAGATCAAAAGAAATTGTGTATTTGATTCTGCCTCTAGGAACCAAATACAGTCTATACTGGGTACTCCCCAGCAGTCTCTGATGATGCTCACTTCACCAGTAGTTCTCACCTTTTCACACACACCCTTGCATCTTGGACACCATGAGAACCCCTGGCCACTGGTCATACTGACCGGGGAATTCTAAGAGCTTGTTCAAAACATCTGAAGGATCAACAACTGAACCATGATATCAAGCAGTAATGTACATTAAACAGAGCAGGACTTGCACCTGAGAACACATGCATAGATTACAATGTTTGATACTTTTTGAAGAGATACTTATTCAATCACTCACACTCATTTTAGGATATACACAAAGACTTATCTAGCATGAAGCAAACTCTTTGATTCTCACTCCCTCCTACTGTTTTGCTTCTGTGATGATTACACACACCTAGCTTCAAACAGTACTGCTATTGCCCCTTTACTTCCAATGCTCCAGATAGCCTGTTGAAGGGTTCAAAACATCAAAAACTTGGCATATTTAGGGAGCTTCTATATACTGCACTTTTATCATGGCCTTCACTGTTGTTTGTGTGAAACACAACTGTCATTGTCTTTGACATACAACCCACTCTTTCTTTTGTCCCCCCCCCTTTATCAGGAAGTAGAAAAAAGAAAGAAAATGGACAGAAGTGTCAGGCATGCATTTCAGAGACCTGAATATTGATATTGATCCTGCAACTACTACACTAGTTTTCAATTTGCTTCCAAGCTCAATTCAAGTTGCTGGTGTTGATCTATAAATCCCTAAACAACAGGACCAAGATATCTGAAAGATTGTCTCCTCCAGTCCTTCAACCTGCCAGAAATCTGAGATGTTCAGAGGTGACCCTATTGCATGTCCCAATACCTTATAAAGTTAGGTTGGAGGGAGTACATGTAACAGAGCTATCTCTCTACACATGGAAGTTAGGCTGGCTTCATCTCTTTTAAGACTGCAGTGGGCAGCCAAAACAGTGCTGTTCCACATGGTTTGAAAGTGTTGTTTTAAGTGTTTCAAAACTGGATTCTAGGATTGTTTTTAGACTGCTATTAGGAGTCTTTAAAGAATATTTTAATACAACTGCAACTGCAAACTGCAACTGCAAACAAGTCAAAGGCCATTTTTCCTTCTTATACCTGCCTGGAAGGCCACAGCGGCACAATTCAGCACACCTGAAGTGATGTTATGTCACTTCTTGTCAACATTTTGGCCAATTTGGGGGCAACTTTTTCTGTCTGTTTTGGTGACATTTGGGTAACTAGAACGGTTAAAAATGCCATAAAATCATCCCAAAATGTTTTTTTTAAAAAAATGGGGGGATCTGGTGGGTATGAGGTGCTCTGGAGAGCTCCCAAAAGCCACATTTAAGAGCCCCAGGAGTTGTATGCAGCTCAAAGGCTACAGTTTGCCCACCCTTGGTCTAAAAATGCATCTTTATTAAATATCTTCTCCTTAAAACAATGACTCTCTGCCTTTGGCCCTCCAGAGGTATTGTACTTTGACTCCTAGAACTCCTAGGAAAGACAGTGAAGCTAGCCAAAAAAAAAAAAAATCTGGAATGAGTGCCAACCCACAGTAGGATGACCACCACTCAAGCATTGTGCATCTCTATTTAGCCTTGAAATTATGGTTGTCATCCTTCTATATTTTGTTTTTTGTGGGGACAAGTATTTAGGCCAAGTTGTCATGAAAAGCAGATGACTGATGTATTAAACCTGTGCCATGAGTTGTATCACTTGAGATGAGAGGTAGAAATTCTCATGACTGAAGACTGGTAAGGCTGGAAGTGGCATCAAAAATATCCATGGTTTCCCCACTCTGAGCAGAAACGGCATTCATTGGCCAAACTGGGAATTATAGTCCAACAAACCCAAATGGCCCCAGTTTGAAGAAGACTGCTTGAAGGCCTCAGTATTCACTGAGTGCTATTACAACCCAGTTCACTTCACCAAAATCCAGTATCGCCTCAAAGTCTTCCATTCACTTCTTTATTTGCCTCAGGATAAAAGACATTGTAAGTCACTGTCTCATCCCTGCTTCTTCTGTCTTCTTGCTTCAGGCTTTCTGTCTCCTTCACCTCCACCTTCCCAGTCTCTTTTTATGTCCGTCTCTCTGATGCATCTTACCACATCATCAGCCACCACCCTCCAAGGTAGCTGGTTCCTGCCCACTGTAACCTTTCTCTGCCACCATTCAGGGACAGCAGCAGCTGAAACCAAACCCAACAGACATTCTCCTTTATGCAAAGAGGTGCCAAGGTGGGTGTGGGAGGCAATTTTCCACAATACTGCTCCATATTTATTATTTAAAAAGAACTCTTGCATACAGAAAACTAGTGTGTCAGGGGAAAAACATCTCATTAAGAATTCTTCCTGGCATATTACTTTTCTGTATGTCAGTATACATGATTGGGAGGTGGGGGAGGGACTTCATCACATGAGCCTCTACCATCTAGGTAGGGTTTACTCCAACCATAGGTTACTCAAGCCTCAAGCAATTAAACATTCAATCACATGACCCCTAAACTGCAAAATGAAGTAGCACACTTGGTTGCCTCATCTCCTGGTTATATGAACCATATAATCATCAACACTTAGGATGGCACAAACAGATATGATTCCATACTCTTCCCAGGTTAAGTGGCCATTTCAAGCTAAAATCCATCTCTACAGTTAGACACCCAACTCTCAAATCTTGGAAAGACGCATTTTTGTTTGATTTTTTTCCTTTTTCCATAAAATCAGCACTTAAGAAGCACAGTTTCTTCCAGTTATATGCTTTGTGAAGCTGGAAGCAGACCACTTTGAGTCAAACCACAAGTTCATTCAGTGATGACCAGCCTAACATTAGGCAAAATGAGACAACCATGTCAGACTCCAGGGAGAAGGCAACAGCTCAAGCCTCCTAGCCATTCCCATCTGTTGAAGGACAGAGCGTGTGCCACAAGTCCTGCACATCTCCCTCCAAAAAATCGTTGGTTTCCTGTCATTATGTGCAGTGAACACTATTCTGTCACTAGCAATGACTTAATATTCAGTTGCCAGCCCAGTTCACTTTAGTACAGGAAACTGAGGGAGAGGGGTAATCTTCCAAGCCACTTTGAGGCCCACTGTTGGGCAAACAGTGGGATATAAATAAAAATGATGATCATCATCATCTGGCCATAAGCAGAGCCAAAAGGCAGGGTAATCACTTACCGTATTTGCCGGCATAGAAGACGCACCTGTGTATAAGACGCGCCCCATTTATGGACTGGCAAATACTATGTGCTGGTGGATAAGACACACCAGCATATAAGACGCACCTCGTTTTCAAAGAGTATTTTTCAGGGGGGACAGCGAGTCTTATATGCCAGCAAATACGGTAATGCTAATCCCTCCGTAGAGAATCTTAGAAATGTTACTTCCCACAATCCCTCAGGACTTCCCAAACTCTTACAACAAGCATGCAAACTGTGATCCTAAACATTAACTTTTTAAAGCTCTGATTCATAGTTCCATTTTGTTTGTGAACACAAGGCTTACATTTAGTCTCTAAACCCATCTTCCAAAAACAGCTGGCCCTTTTAAAAGCCAGTGCTCTCCTCTGACCGTGAATTCCACATGTTATCTATGCTTGAAACAACAGTCCACCAATTTCACTGCGAGTCCAGTCCTAATATAAGGAAATATGATCATTCCTCTTCTCTATTCACTAGTTAATGATGAGTCCACCACCCAGGTCCCCATGATGACGAGGGTGACGATAATCACCACCACAATCCCGTCCACGCTTCCTTGCAGACCCAAGCCGATAGGATTTTGCGCTCAAGCCACCGTGCACAGGATTGCACTGCCAAGCCTAGGTCGGCTTCCATGACAGTCGGCGCAAGCGAGCAGGGCGCAATCGGCTCCGGAAAGCGACCACGTGGACAGAGGGGGCCCTCCTGCACTCTCTCCTTCTTGGCCCCCAAAGAATGCGAGGGGGATCCCTACCAGGGAGGGCGTTCACTCCGTCCCCCCGTACGAGGGAGGAAGCGAAAGCCGCCTCCAGCCAGACTGAATCTCGGGGAACCCTACATTAAGCCGTGGTGCAGAGCCGGGGAGGAAACACCGCCTGCTTTTCTGCCTCTGAAGGCGCAGCGAGACTGCAGTTTCTGGGGAAACCGGGATCCCTGTGGGGGAGAGGCGGGGGGGTCCTTCCTCTTTCCGCCACGGCCTCCTTTCCTCCTCCTTTCTGGGGAGGTGGGTTGTGGCCTCCCGCGTCAGTTCCCCGCGCGAGCAGGAACCGGGGGGCGGGTGTTGTGCCAAGCTCGGCTTCCCCCCTCGTACGCCCCTTCTTCTTCTTCCTCCTCCTCGCCAAGGGCCAACTCTCCCCCTCCAGCCCCCCCAAAAAACCTCAGCCCTCGCAACCCCCCGACTCCTCCTTCCCCTCCCCTCCCCACCACGGAGTCGAGAGAGGAGGGCGCGCTGGCGACGCCGCGTCCCGCAAAGGACCCCCCGACGCGCGCACATACCTCCTACTCGATACATGTTCGCCGCCATGTCTGAGCCCTGCGCCCTCCTCCTCCTCCGCCGCCGCCGCCTCCGCCTTCTTCTCCTCCTGCCGGCGGCGGCAGCGTCGGCGTCGCCGAGCTGGGGAAGGGGAGGAGCGCCCCGTCCCTTTTCTCCTCAGCCGCTCCGGCGGCGGCTGCGGCTGACCCTTCGCGCCACCCAGCCCGGGGACGAGAAGCCCCCCCTCCACCGGAGGCCAGACGGCTCTGCTGGTGCCGCCGCCGCCGCCGCCGCCGCCGCTGCGGCCCACCCGCTTGAGGAGTGGGCTGCGGGGGGAAGGGAGGCGGGCTAAGGGTTAACGCGAAGCATCCGGGCCCGCCTCGCTGGGCAGGGCAGAGAGGGAGAGAGAGCGCGCCGCTGGCCCAGAAGGAGCGTCCCCGCCGCCGTCGCCAGGGCGCACGACGGACTCCGACGCACGCCAGCCCCGGGAGAGGAGGGGTTAAAAGTGTCCTCACGTGGGTGCTGTTCCCAAGGGGAGGGGGCTGGAGGAGGGGAGAGGAGGGTCACTCCGTGGACGCCAGTGGTGGAGGGCGGGAGCGGCGCCGCAATTGCGGTGCGCTGTGAACCCAGGTGCCACTCTGGGTGGAGAGCGGCGGTCTGCGCATGCGGACCCGGACAGGTGGATGTGCTCCCTTCGCCAGTGTGGCACCCAGCGATGCCTTGAGCTATGTGGTGGCTGGCAGAACAAACACATTCAACCATTTAGAGTCCTGGGAAAAGTCCAGGACTTAGAACCAGAGCAGCGTAACATCCGGTGTTGGGTTTGAGGAGGGGAGTCCCAGACGCTTCATCTCATGGGGGCCATCATTTGTCACCTAAGAGTTCGGGCAACTTGGAAATATGTTTTCTTTCCTGCCAAAAGGGAAGGTCAACAAGGTAGTCCACATTGGTGGTCTCTTGGGATAGGCCACATGGTGGACGTGCCATGTTGTTGTGTGCCTTCACATCATCTCAGACTTGCTATGACCTTAAAGGCAACTCTCTCACAGTGAGAGAGCGTGACTTGCCCATGGTCACCCAGCATGCATCCATGGTCAAGCTAGGAGTCAGACCTTTGTCTCCAGAATCATAATCCAGTGCTCAAACCACTACACCACACTAGCTTTCACAGAGGAGCCTGAATTGACTATAACTCCATGGCACCTGTCCCCATCTGGGTTTGGAAAGGTGCATCTTAATCTTGCCATGTGGATGGTAGCAAATGCTGGTGTAACACACTTGCCACAAACTACTGCAGCTTCTAGAAAGTGATGAGTAAAAGCCACTAACTCTGTACTTTTGTCAACCAGATGCTTTCCTTACCACTTGATTCCTGTTATGCACAGGATTACTTTGGACTTAGGGCAGCTGCCTCAACCACACAAAGAGTTGTGAACTGTCTGTTTCCCTGTCACACTAATGTTTTCCATAGTCTTGCACACGGGAGGAACAGGGCAATTCATTTACATTCATTCATTTACATATGTGAATTAGCCTTTTTACATGGTTTTCCTCACCATATCAGTTGTTTGCAAACAAACTCTGAGGTAAAGTCCTTTGTAGAGGATGTGGAAGTCCATACGGGAGGAAAATCTTATATTGGGACCTATATGCTTATAGACGTTCTGCCCCAAAATATTTTAGTATTGTAGTAGTTAGAATGGGTTTGGGTGAGTTCTTACTCCTCAGTGAGCCACAGAACTCATTTTCAGCCCAATTTGCTTCACAACTTTATTGTGAGTCAGGGAAGATCCCACCATTGGGAAGATGGGGCACTGCCCGTTTAACCTCCAGCTCTTCTCCGAACCAACAGAGGAGTACAAGGTATACTTAAATATTGTAAGAGAATATTTTGGGTATGCCAGACAGTGTCAGCCATGTCAGTAATGATTTGAGCATTGGACTATGATTCTGGAAATCGGGGTTCAACCTCCATTCATCCACAGCTCATCCATGTCCAAGGCAAATCACATTTCTGTTGGAACTGACAAGACTTACAACTTTAGTTATTATGGGGTTAATTGGTCTATAGGTGTTATAGAGGACCTTCACCTACTACTGTTATTAGAGGAAGTTGTAAAGGCTCCATAAGAGTAGCATTCTCTTAGTGAACACTCATTTCCTGATTTGCTTTGATCTGCTGTTGCTGTAGTTTGTATTATATCCTGCTTCATTGTGGTATTGTATTATATTTTGATACATTTTGTATTTTCACTTGCCGAACTTGCTCATGTTCTCCTTTAACCTTTTGTACATGAAGAATCTATATGCTATTTTTATCTTTTAACTAGAAAATATAAAAGACTATTTCTCTTTCCCTATTTTGTCTTCTGAGTTTCCTTTTTATTTACAACAATTTCTTCTTCCTTATAGGAGGGCAGTGGCAAACCTCCTCTGAATAAATGTTACCAAGAAGATCCTGTGGCAGGGCTGCTATAAATCAGTGGCAGATAACAAAAACAAATGTTGGGTAACAAATTAGATAAAGCTGTTTTCACCTCTACTGAGTGCTCCACCAGACCAATAGTCATCATCTATTATCATTGTGAGGGTGGGGAACCAGATAGCTAAGTCAGACAAGCTTCAACTCGTGGAGGAAAGATATAATAAATAAAATTCTAAAGAATGTGTTCCTTTTATCTGAAATATCGCATTATTTGATTATGGCCATGGTCCACAGATTTTTATACATGTATACCTCAGTTAATAAATGTATACCTCAGTTAATAAAGTAGACTGTTCCTGGGCATTACTT
Organism: Ctenosaura bakeri; assembly: GCA_948474755.1. Taxonomy (NCBI): domain Eukaryota; kingdom Metazoa; phylum Chordata; class Lepidosauria; order Squamata; family Iguanidae; genus Ctenosaura; species Ctenosaura bakeri. The sequence continues at coordinate 297,278 of CAOLHI010000274.1, forward strand.
CTTTAACAGAAAGATTGGTACCAGAGGCAAAAACAACATGGAAAGAATAGAGATAGGTTCCTATGCTACAAAAAAAAAAAAATTCTTTGCATTTCAGGAAAATCTGGAAACCACAGTTCAGATCTCTATTTGGACATGGAAAGCCAATGTATAACCTTGAGCAAGTCATACTTTCTAAGCTTCACCTTTCTGAACAAATCTTGCCAAGAAAACCCCCTAATAGATTCTACTTAGAATTGTCATAGGTTAGAAATTACTTGAAGACACACAACCATAACCTTTACCATCCTCTCAGTGCCAATGCTGCTGAAAACCTTCCAGCTGGCCAGAAGGCTAGGAGGAACAGGGACATTAGGAAAGCATAAGGAAGACTTTGCAGAAGGGAGCTTCTTTGTCAGAGGCTTTGTAAACTGTACAAACAAAGCTGTGGACTGTACACACAAGGTTGTGTGTAACAACACTGATTTCACCTGAGAGTTTCTGCTAATAGGTTGGATTGAGAAGCAGAAGCTATTATTCACAAGGTTTCAATATGCATGTGCTAGTCAAAAGAATTTTATTTAGGATCTGTTTTAACTGCAGTTCATTCTAGTCTTAAGTAAATGTCATGTATATTTCCAAATGTACAGAGAAAATAGCTCATACTCAAGAATATAGGTAACATCTGCTGTAAGTGGCAGATTGGGAGAGGAACATAGGGAGAACATAGAGTACACAAACCTTATACCAAGCTAGAACATTGGGCAATCTAGCTCAAGATTGTCTTATGTTGGCTGGAAGCAGTTTTTCCTGGTTTCAGGTCCTCTGTCTTTCCCAGCTCTAGCTGGAGTTGCCAAAGTTTGGACCCAGGAACCTGTGCGTGTAAAGCATTTGCTCTACCATTCAGTTTGGGCCATTCTTAAGAAAGTGTGGAGTCTGATATCTAGGTATATATCTTAAAAGCTTTTCACAAAGGTTTTCTGTTTTGTTTTTGACACAGCATAAGAGGAAGTGGATTTAATCCCCAAAAACTCCTGCTAAAATAATTAATCTTAAAAGTGTTTCAACACTCCTTCCCCTCATTACTTCCTTTATTTTTATACAGAGTTTGCATCTCATAGGAAATCAACTATCTCTAGTTGTTGATCACATAACTAAGTCCACTGTTACAAGTCTTTTGTTTCTTTTGATGATGGAAGGGTGATAATACAAATTTAATATCACTGTGTTTCTTCCTGCAGTGAAATGTGTCATGCGATGTCCCTTTAAGGACATATTGACCCTACTAATGGCTTTATGCTAGTGTAAATGTCATGGTTTCTCCCACACAATCTTGAGAAACATAAGGCAGCTGATAGTTCTCCGTTAGTAGTCTCTAAGCCCAATCAAGGAAATGAAGCTCCTGAAAGGAACAAGAATGATTCTTAAAGGACAATCTCATATATGCTTACAAATAAGACTTTTTGCTCTTACTGAATCTTACTGCTAAGCACAAATGCACGGACTAAACATCATTATGGTGTAGCTTAAGAGTGGACAACTATGAAGAGTGGACAACTAGAGTAGGCTTTGGAAGGAAGCCACGTACCCCAGTGCACCTACTGCCACAAAAATATTTTTTGAAATGCCTCCCCCACAAACACCACTAGCAGACATGTATAATTTTTCACCATGTTTTTGGGCCCTCCTGTGTCATTTGAGGCCCAGATGAGGCCTTTTTTAACAACGAAATGAGAGCAAGTGAGAGAGAGTGAGTAGCCCAAGGGCAGCCAGTGGGTGTCCATAGCCAAGTGAGGAATCAAATCCTGGTCTCTAGAGTCATAGTTCAACACTAAAACACTATACCATGCTAGCTCCCTGTTTTCCAATATTGAGAGTCGTGGGTGTGTGTTTGTATGTGGATGCATGTGTTTAAAATGCAGTTTGAAAATCTTGTAACCATTTAAAAGTTCATTAAAATACAGCAGATAATATCAACAAGATAGCACATCATTAAAAGCTCATTGCAGTCAGCTCCTAAAAGCCATTCAGAACAAAACAGTTTTTACTCCCTGGTGGGAAAGTTTCAAAGTCTGAGAACAGCCACCAAGAATACCTTCTTGCTTATCCCCACCACATATTCCAGGAAAGGTAGTGGGACTGAGAGAATCTGACATCTTCATCCCCAAAGATGTTACAGCTTGGACCAGCTCATACAGTGAGGTATAATCCTTCAGATAGCCTGGACTCAAGCCATAAAAAGATCAAACTATATTTGACAATAACAATCAGAAATATAGCACAGTAGCATTTTGAGACTACTAAGAATCCCTTGTTTAGTCCCCCCCTTGCAATTTTAACAGGAAGAAATTGGTATTGTGTGGGGGAGGGAATTAAAAAGGAGGGGCTAGTTGGCATTTTCAGTATCAATAGATTGAAAAAACTCAATTATTTGCAAATAAAAAGATTGAAGATTACTTCTGAGAGATCAATCTTACCATGGAAAGGACATATTTCTTAACAGTATCAGAGCCCGGTTAATGAAAATAGTTTTAATGATAGCATTCTGAAACTGAGCATTAGGCCATTTCTGCACTACACTGTTACATTCCTATTATTCCACTTTCAACATCCTATGGAATCCTGGGGTTTGAACTTTAGGCAGGGGCATTTAGAACTCTCAGCCAGAGAGCTCTTTGGCCTTAGGAAACTACAAACCCCAGAATTCCACAGGATGTTGAAAGTAGAACAATAGCACTATAACAGTGTAGTGCAGAAATGGTCTCAGTTCAAGCTTTCTGCTGTTCTAAGAGATGATGACAACCCATTAATTTCATTTGTATGAACTGATGTTTTTTATTTTGTTTTGTGTGGATTTTTTTTAGCTTAATTAGACCCATTTCACGTCTCTGGATAAGCAAAAAGTGATCCAGAATCCCCATAGTACTTAGAACTCATGACAACTGAAAGAAGCATTTCTTCTCCATAGTGTACATTTCATCTAATCACCTATCTACCTCCTGTGTTTTAAATGAATATGTGACTACTTGCTTAATATTTCTTATAAGCCATTCAGCACTGTTCTATTTCATTTCTTGTTTTAATGGGAAATGAGGATTCTACTCCCAGCACAAAAATAAATGAATGTGTAAAATCACAAGTGTCATATATTGCTTCCTTCCTGCTTTGGCGGAGAGTCCAATTTCTACCATATTTGAAAAGATTTCATAGTCTGAAATGAATGCCTGATATCTTCATCAACTTAAAAGAAGGCTTTAGTGATAAGGATCAAAACATAGGTCTTCTATTCCTACTGAATCCCACATTCTTGAGATTATCACTTCCTCTTAGTTTCTTATCTGAAGAAAAGATATAAGAGAGAACTATGTAAGAGTATAAGAGCTGTGCTGGATCAGATCAAAGGCACATTCAGCATTCTGATTTCATAGTGGCTTTATGTGAAGCCTACAAGCAGGACTTGAGGGCAATAGCATTTTCACAATTACCGGTATGTTCCTCAGCAAGTAATATTTAGAGATGATCATTACTGAAAGTAATGTATATCTATCAGGGCTGCCATTGAGAGCTTTCATGAATTTGTCTTTAAAGTCTTTTAAATTTTAAAGTCATCCTGGTTGGTGGCCATCACTCTGGCCATTTCCGCACTAGCCTGTTATAGCGCAATGATTCCACTTTCAACATCCTCTGGAATCCTGGGGTTTGCAGTTTCGGGAGTGGCCAGCCGGCCCCTCCCGAAACTGCAAACCCCAGGATTCCAGAGGATGTTGAAAGTGGAATCATCGCGCTATAACAGGCCAGTGTGGAAATGGCCTTTGTCCTCTAACACCTTCTGCAGCTTAACTGTCCAGTGCAGTGGTTCTTAACCTGGGGCCCAGGGACCCCTGGCGATCCGCAGAACCCTCAGTGGGGGTTTGGGAAGCCCTGATGCTGAACAGCACCAGCAGCAATAGAGATGTGGCAGCAGTGTGTGTATGGATGAATGTTGAAACAGCTCCCTTGTTTGTAAGTGAGAGAGCAGTTTGGATGGGCACACATGCTTGCCACTGTGTCCCTCAGAGCCCATGCCTCCTGCTGCTGCATCCCTGACAAACTATATGCCTCACTCTACGTTATATATTGGCAGATGAAGGAGCAGTTTTGGTAAATGCACACACACACATGCTGGCACATGCCTGATGAAAGGGGCATGGTGGCAGGCATGTGCACATGTCCAGATGTCCAAACTCAGGAGACCAGAGTTTGAATCCCTGCTTGGCCATGGAAACCTACTGGATGACCTCCATGCAAGTCACATTCTCTTAGCCTCGGAGACAGGCAAAGGCAACAAATCTTGCCAAGAAAACCACCATGAAATGTTCACCTTGGATTGCCATAAGTCAATTTTCAAAGGGGAGAGCTGTGATGGTTAGAAAGAACCTCCACCTGTCAGCAGCATTTTTGTCATTGTATTCCTTTAAGTCACTTCAGAGTTACGGCAACCCTATCACAGGGTTTTTTTTGTTCAAGATTTGTTCAGAGAGGATTTGCCTTTGCCTTCCTCTGAAGCTACGAGACAATGTGATATGCCCAAGGTCACCCAGTGTCAAAAGTGGGGATTTGAATTCTGGTTTCTAGAACCTTTTAAATAAATGTTTGAATATTTAAATCTAAATTTAAATCTTGAGTTAAGTCTTGGGGACCCCAGCAACAAATTATATTTACAGGGGCTCCCCAGTCAAAAAAAGGGTTAAGAACCACTAGTCTAGTGGTTAAAAATACCCAGCATTCAGCATCATTTTGAGAAAGTTCACCTGTCTCCTCTCAAAACTCCTCCACATTAGAAAACTCCCAGCATGGCAGGAAGAAATATACTACAATGATCTCTTTCCTGATTTTCTATGTGAAAACCAGAGTTTGCCAGGTCTTTGGCCCTGTCCCTTCTTCTCTGTGAGAGCACTGCCTTGATAGGCAGATGTGAGTGTGCATTTTCCTCATTTACTTTACTTTTTTTTTTAATGGCATGCTTCCAAACTTTTGAATGACATGCTTGTGGTCGAAGTTAAAGCATGCTTAAGGACATTGTTACCATGCTGTATACCCTCAATGTGTGATATTGTTTAATTGCCATAAATCATATATTTATAGCTGAAAGGCCATGCTTGGCAAGAGGAGTGGCTGTACATATATAGAACCAGGTCAGAGGTGACCTCATGCATGGTCAAGTCATAAGTTCTCTGAGGATTACTCAGAGAACTCAACTTAATGGGTTTAAGATAATCCTCTCAGTAGCCCAACCTTAGAAAACAATAGCCACTGGAACTCACTAAAACCAACATTCTGTAGCCTCCTTCCTGCTGAACTTCTCCTTTTGTTTCCTCATCTGACCAGCCATTAAGGGACTGTCATGACTTCCATCAATGCTTTGTCTCCTTTTCCAGACCCCTTTGTTTGCTCTGCTCTGCTGGAGACCCATTAGCACCTTCCCCTTCAGGGCAGAAAAAGAGTATTTAAAGCCCAGCTCAGACCTTGGCATTCTGCTAGCACTTGGACATCACATTGCACCCCAGACTCTTCTTTCTCCATACTGCCCTCAAACACTTGTATTTGAGCCTTTGCCTCGACTTTCTTCTCTTCTGGATTGGTAAATGTTGTCCACTTCATCCTAATTTCTCAGTATCCAATTTTTCCTTCCTTTCCTTCTCTTAGCCTTGTATGGTTGTAAGGCCAGATTTCTTGCGTGGGTTTGTGATTGCCCCCCCAAAAAACATTATTTTCACCTCCAGCTGGTGTCACTGCATTAGTTAAAATTCCCCACCTTTTCATGGAGGTATTGGCATCACATGTGGACCCCTGAGTCACCCATACTTTTGGAGTAACAATGTCATTGGGGATACTTCCTCTGAAATCCCAAAAGGTCATCCCAGGTTTGGTCCTCGAGTCTCAAAAACGATCCTGACCTGGCAACCTTAATGGAAGCTTTTTCCTTTCAGTAATGTAATTCTGTATCTAAATTCTCAAAAAGAATAGTCTGGCAAGGCTGTAGCTTTGCAAAGTAAATTGAAATCCCACCTGTCATAAACCTTCTAATGAACCTAGGAGTCGGGCTTTCAAACTTCATTATACAAAGCTAAATCCATGTGAGTCAAAGTTTGAAAGTCTCTAATTAGCAACCTAGTGGTTTGTGTGCTTGCCACCTCTGTGAAATTTTTAATATTATTGGAGTTCCTAAGGCTATGCATGTAAAGTCCTGTCCTGTTTCTCTTCAGCTGAGGCATTGTATGTGGTATATTAATACAAAATTGCTTTTCATCTGTTTCTTAACAGATTAGACTCAAGGCTGTGGTTTGCATTTAGGCCCACTGAAATTCATGAGTTATTTCCCACTGAAATCAACAGGACTGAAATCAACTTAGTTTGTGGGATCTATTTTTGAAGATATTAGCAGGGCTGCATATAACAGGGCTTCTTGGAGGTCTTTCATTTTTAGGGTCACCAAAAGGTGAAACTGGCCTGGAGACACCTGGCAGCAACAAATGCTGAGTGCCACACACGTTAAAAACTGCTGCTTCTGAGATCAGTTCTCAGTAATTCAAAGCAAATTGCAATAATAAAAACATAAAAGAGCAGAACAAATATAAAAAAGCCAATCATATAATATGTCAGCAACAAAAAGAAAATCAGCAGTTCACACATTGAGTAGTGTCCAAAACCTAGTAGTAGAATGATGGGCTTCATTGCCTCTCTTAAATCTACTGTGATTAGTAGAGGCTAGGGCAGTGGTTCTCAGACTTTTTACTCCTGGAACCCCGTTTATATTAGCATGCAGAAGTTACCCCCCTACTCAACATACTATATGAATAGAAATATTTTGTTTGTTTAGTGTGCATATTTTCTTCACGTGTTTATGTGTATTCATATTTGTAACACTTTACAAGGAAACAATAGTTAGTTTTATTTTAAAATGTTTAAATAAATGCAGTATCTAACTCAACACAATCCCTGGAAATGAAGGATCACAAGCACTGCCCAAAAAGGGATTTGTATGTGTGGAAGTCAGAAACTCTGCTCCCCAGCAAGAGGGCATGACAAAGAACTGTTCAAAAAAGGATCCCTGTTGTGTCTCCTCATGTCACATTTCTTAGTCTCTCCCCTGCTTCCTCCACCTCATCCCATTCCACACAGGGAGGTGGCACACAGATGTTGTGCCCCTGAATGTGGCTGTCATTGCACAGACTGCACTGCATCATGGAAGGAGGGAAGCTTTGCAAGTGATGGGTGAGGAGGGGGGAAGGAGTAAGGCAAGAGGATGGTAAATACAGTTTTACTTTCAGGCGTGGTTATATTAGAGCTCCTTTTTCTCCAGCATGTGCAGTGAAGCAGTGGGTGAAGGGAAAGAAGGAAAGGATGCTAGCTCTCTCATGACTGCAGAGTTAGTGCAGGAAATCTGGAGCAGGCTATGGGACAATCAATGGAGAAGAGCCTCCTCTTCAATCCTCTGCCACTCTATCTCTTTCTCTAAGCTTCCCTACCTCCTCCCATATCCCCATCCCATCTCCTCCTCCCCCAAGTGAATTAGCAAGGACTGACTGTAATAAATGTCCAAAGATTTCTTGCACCTCTTCTCGAGCAGCTATCACATCCGCCAGGGGTCCTGTCCCACAGTTTGAGAACCACAGGGCTAGGGTTACCTGGCAAGCTGTAAGTGCATCGAAATGAATGCATCTCAGTGCTCAAAAGCAAATTTGTTGCCAAGTGTACAAAGCAATTCAGAGTAGAGGAAAAGGGGGAACTTTATGATCTGCTTTGAGATCTGCATAGCAAGCATCCTGAGGACACAGAAGAAAATGTAATACATTGACCAGTATCCTGTTAGTCACATGCACAAGCGTAATTCCATCTTATGTGTGTGTGTGTGTTTGTCTGTTATTGGAGTGGTTGGTGTTCCCTTCTCTCTTTCCACAATGGCCAAAGCCTTCAAAGACTCACCTGGTTGCTGGACAGATGCCCCTAATTGTTGTTGGTGGAGAGTTTGGAGGGGATCAGAAAAGTGTTTGGTCATGTCTTCATAGCAAGATGCAGACTGATGACATCATCTGCTGAGACTCCAGGAAGACCCTTGCAGATCTTGGCAGAAAACCATGAGAACATAGCCAGACACTTCTCTGATGTGTCCCCTGTTATCAACCATCCATGGAATGGCCAGGGCAGAGGGGAGGGTTACTATAATGAAACAGTGACTCTTGGATTTTTGACAGGGAAGTTGTAGCAGAGTTTTGCATATGGAACTCTTATACTATGTGTGTCTATGTAGGATCTCAGCCATTGTTGGTTGTCTAGTTGTCTTAACAAAGAGTCAGGAATGCTTTGATTCCAGCATGGCAGGGGGTTGTGCTCAATGGCCCTTATGGTCCCTTCCAGCCCTACAATTCTATGAGTCCCATAGCATGAACTTCTGTGGGCCGTAGCCCAGTTCAGTGGAGGCATGGAGTATCTTCAGGATTATCAAGCATATATATATATACATACACACACACACATACATACAAGTAGACATCTGACTGCACTGCAGAAAGTGCAGTCAGATGTCTACTTGTATTAGGCAGATCTTATCAAAATTACTTTTTGAACTATACAACACCCAATGTGACCCAGCCAGTATAGTCATTGGCCATGCTGGCTTGTGGATTCTAGGAAGTTTAAAAGAACAACTTTTCTAAGCTCTGCCTTAGTCATATAGTTATGACAGTGAGCAAAGTATCACTGTCAACTAGCAAAAATAGGACAAAATTGGTAAACTGACATTATTAAAAAAGGAGAGGAGAGCAGCACTGCTTACGAACAAAACAAAACAAAGAACAAAGCAAACCACAGAAGCTGCAGAAGAAAAAGCAGTTTATTGACACAAGTTTTAACTGACTTATCCCCAGAGGCAATAATGGGTCCTTCTTTATAACTTGAAGAGAGGTTTAAGTGCTCTCCAGAAGGACAAAGGGCCAAATAAACTGAGATCAGGAGCACAGCAGGCAGGAAGAAGGGATTAACTCTTCCTCCAAGCACCAGGACAAGTCATTCTGCTGCCTAAGGCAAAACAGCAGATGTGCTTTCCCTCTCTGAACCAGAGCTTGGAAAGCTACTGTTTAAAAATCATTTGTTTTCTGTTGTCTATTACAATTCTTAAAAGTAATTTGATTTTTTTTACAGTGTTTGAAAAGTAAGATGTTACACTCCTTCTTCTAGAGAGAAGTAATTAATTATATGAACTGCATTACTCAAACCACCATGGTGTAGTGGTTTGAACTTTGAATAATGACTTTGGAGACCAAGGTTCAAATCCCCACACAGCCATGGAAACCCACTAGGTGACCTTGGGCAAGTCACACTCTCTCAGCCTCATAGGAAGGCAAGATCAAAGCCCCTCTGAATAGATCTTGCTAAGAAAGCCCCATGATAGGTTTGCCTTAAGGTAGCTATAAGTTAGAAACAACCTGAAGACACACAACAACGGTAATTCTCAGACTTCATTATTTCCAGGCTCTGCCTGGTCATGTAGGTCTACTATGAGGCTAAGCTTCCAAATGAATAGATTCACACAGAAGGGCATAGATGTCTTAGGTCCCACCTGTGCTTGGTGGTCAGAGAGGAGCTTGTGCAATGATTTACAGATCTATCATCAGTGAAAGCTTTCCATGTTTGCCTATTGTCTGGGAAACATGTGGGTATATGCCGCAGAAACCCCACAGTGGTGACTGGTGACTTCCCTGTCACTAGATGGTCAGTTTACTCTGAGGTTTCCCCCTCCAAAACTTTAAGCAAGCTATCCACGATGCTGAACCCTACCATGGGTAGCTCCTTTAAAGTTCAGAATAAAACCTGGAGCAGATGCACTGTCCCACTAATATGGAAGCAGCCAGAGATCATTGAATCCCAAGGTTCTGTAGAAATGTCTTGTGCCATTCTTGAGTGCACACAGCTTATGTATCATTCTGATCAGGGGGCCTTTCACACTACACAATTATAGCACTATGATTTAACTTTGCCTTCCATTGCTGCATCCTATGGAATCTTGGAGTTTATAATCTGCTGAGACACTAGAACCCTGCACTGAGAATTCAAAATAATTCTCCCTAAACTACAGATACTAGGGTTCCATATGATGGAACCATGGCAGTTAACGTGAAATCATAGTACTATAACTGTGTAGTGTGAAAGGGTCCCAGGTTTTTTATGCTGGATGTTCTCTGTCATCTCAGATGAAAGTAGCATGCATCCCTAGAACACTTCAGTAGATCTAGCTCAGTATTGTCTGCCATGATTGATAAGTTTCCCAGCCTTTCCAGGAAATGGTTGCTATTGAACTAGAGTCCTTCTCTGTCTAATGCATGTACACTATCAATAAGTTACAGTCTTTCCCATTCCTATCTAATAGAACGTGTATGTAAATTAACATGGCAGTATGTTTTTAAGACACAGAGAACAAGAAGAGGTAGGTATTTTTTCAAAACTGTATATTTATATGCATGTGTGCATGCACATATGCACACAGAGGAACTGGGGTGAAAAGGACAGCAGACATGAAACTCATCAAAGGGGAACAGATCTATATTTGAATTTATGTCCAGATGTGTGAATGTCCAAGTACATAAGTAGACACTACAACTGCAAATGCATCTTTCAGCCATAATTACAGTCCTTGTTTCTACCCTGGTTTTCTAACCACAGGGTATGTAGGGAGGCGCAAAAGTTGATCTTGACAAGCCCTTGTCATTGCTAAATCTAGTCCATTAACAGTGAAATATGTTTGGAGGATAACAGTTGATGTCAGTTCAAGTGCACCTAATTAAAATTAATCTTCCGCAGCTTATTTGCACTGATTTTATGACTGTCATTTGGTTCTTCAAAATTAAATAAGGTGAACAGTATTTGTGCCATTCATCTTCTCTGTTAGTATTCATGACATAACTGTGAAACATTATTTCTGAAATAAGAATTTCAAAATATTTACAGTCACTGAGATGGGCAGTGATTTTTATCTTGCTCATGGTCTCTTTTTACAGTCACTGAGATGGGCAGTGATCTTTATCTTGCTCATGGTCTCTTTTTTTGTAAGATTATATCTGAGATAATAAAGCTACATTGATGCCTTCTGAAATTGCTCTGTTTACTTTTAGTTAGATTTGTTCTGTTTCCAATGAATATTTCTCCTGCTTTTGTTCAGCGTCTGTGATTAGGCAGAATGCGGGAGGAAAGAAAGAACAAATGCATAAACAAACTCACTCTTCATCCACTTGAAGTTCACTTTTAGTTTAATTTGCAGAGAGATTGGTACACACTTTTCATTAGGGAATCTGTAAGATCAATGCAGATAACACCCTTCTTTCATGATTAAGATTTAGGGTGCAATCCACCAAGATGTTTTCCTGCTCAAGCTGCGCTGAAAATGAGTTGTGCAAAATCACTGTTGTGCTGTTGAGCTGTTCTGATTATTTCAATGGGTACTGTGCAGAATTTACCATCAGCCAGGCCTTTTTGGATTCTACCCTTTCCCTGAAGGGATTTTTTTTTTAGTCTTCTAGCATCCCATCAACCAGTGGTTCTTACCTTTTTCTTTACCACATACTTCTCTTTAAATATCTTTTGTTGCTGTGGTCCACCAACCTTTAACTCAGGGCAGCTTCTAGCTGTATGTGTGATAGCAAGAAATGTCACATGATTTATTTTAGCCATTCAGTGACATTCACTTGCATGTCTCATCATGTGCAGAAGTATCAAGCGTTGAATTTTTTTTTTTACTATCAGTTTTGTAACTTTTGAACAATTTGAGATATTGTAATGCAAATGTGTAGTAATGATCTCTGTCACTGACAAAATATTCTTGCTTTTTGAGATTAATGTATGTCCATCTGTCTTCCTTTCTTCCATTATATTTTAATTGTAAAAGCTCATAACATTTTTTCAAGCCTTCATGGACACCCCCACCCCAGGAGTCAACTTGGCCTCTCAGGATTAAGAACAGGTTAACACACACACACACACAGACCAGTTATGAACAACTGTCATAGAGCATCTGTCAACAGTCTCCATCATCATCCCTAAACGACTTTAGGAGTTTCTTTAATCAGAAAGTTTTCTAATTTTTTGTACAATGTGAAACTACAGAGGCATGTTGTAAGGATCCAATGTGATGTCTTGGCATCCTTCCAGAGAGGCAATAAGGAGTGAAATACTACCAGCAAATCCTAGAAACACCATGGCCAGTGTCACTTCAGTAACACCCTTTACCATGAAAAAATTGTTTAGTTTTTTTAAAACCCTTATTTTGATTTTGTTGGTGCTCTGATGATACTAGTTCTCTGTCCTGCTGTTACTTTTACTAGATCTCAGATAGGCTAGAAATAAGCTCTTAGAAATAATAAAAACTAAGATTCTCAGTATGCTATTTTTTTTCTACACTTGCTGAAGCACCTCTGGCATTGCCCAGGTCCATATTTACCATCCAACTTGTCTTTAAAAAGCAGCAGGGGGCTCCTGTTTTTTTGTCCCCCCTTTTTGTCTTCAGAATGCTTCCCCTTCTAGCTCCCTTTAAACATTATTTCCTGATGAGTTATGGCAGCCTAACTTTTTTGCTTCTAACACCCCCCCCCCAATTTGGAAATTAGATTTTTGACTTGCAGCTGGCCATTGAAACGTAGATGACAATCAAATAATTAATACTGTCAAATTTTGAAGCATTTGCGATAATTTCCTAAGGAGTTAATGGTTCCCCTGATCCTCCCATTTAGAATTTAACTTGAACCTCAGCACTGCTACTTAGGCAACAAAGACAGACAACTTTGAGGCACCTAGCATACTATTTAATGAGATACAGCTGCCCCAGACAGACATGCAAACGTTCTCTTTTATTATTATGGATGTAGTTTGCTCTTTTATGCTTTTGCAGAATTATGGTACCCATAAAGCTCTCACTTCATTGAGAATACAGGCAACTTTAACATTCTATCTGCAGATGCTGAACCTGTTGAAGCAGGAAAATTTGGACATATAGCTTCAGTCTGCAGAAAGGGAAGAGTGACGATGCCGAAACAATTTTTGACCAAGGACTTCCAGGCAGAGCCTTCTGTTTCTGCCACACCTTCTTTTGTCTGAGTAACTGGTTCTATGGCATATTATAACCAGACTCATTTGACTCAGCTTTAATGTGTACTACATTTTGAATTGCATTAAACTTATCTGGCCAAGCCTGTTCCAGATACTGCAGGTTTGTACATGTCACCTGTGTGATCTGCTTTCCTACACAGTTCCCATGGATTGAATTTTGGGCAGTTCTAGAAACAGTGGGGTTGGGGCTGGGCAGAATAGAGGGTGCCAGTGTCCTCTCTTCAAGTGCTGTTTATTACTCCCACAGATGGTATTTCTTCTGCCACACTCTTTTTTTATCTTGCAACTTCCACTGCTACTTTTTGAAGACAGGCTAGATCTTTGCTTCATGCACTACATCTCCAGTACAGTCTTCTTGTCTTACCAATAAGTGGTAGTCCTTTTCACGCAGAAAAGGAAGTATCAAGCCCCTTATAACACATAAAGAGCACAGCCAGGAAAAAAAAAAAGAATTAGGGCCATTTCCACTCTACGATGTTATAACACTATTATCCCACTTTCAACATCCTGTGGAATTCTGAGGTTTGCAGTTTACTGAGGCCAAAGAGCTCTCTGGCTGAGAATTCTAAACGCCCCTCCATAAACTTCAAACCCCACAAGATGTTGAAAGTGTTATAGCACTATAACAGTGTGGTGCGGAAAGGCCCTTATTGTGTTTCAGATCTTCAATGCATTCACTCCCAAAACTGAGAAGGATCTATTAATTAATCTGTTCTAAGAGGCCCAGGAGCCACAGAAAAGAACTCACTAGACATAACTTTCTTAATTTAGCCCCCAAAGCCTGAACATACTGAGAATAGAATCTTCTTACAGTGGCAGCTGGTACCTTCTAGGTCTGTAGGGTTGTCAATGCACTCTGGATTCTAGTTCAAACAATCCATAATGCCAGTCCTAATTGGAAGACAGGTTCAGCAGCTTGGATAGACCTTTTAAAGTTTGGACTAAAACCCAGACCGGATTCAGTACTCCACTGTTTAAGGTGGATATGGAAGCAACTGTAGCTGCTGCTGGCCTATTTCTTTTTTCTTCCCCCAACTTCACTCCCATGTTCATGATAGTGGGTCTTCCACACCTCAGTTCTCCACTGAGCATATGCCAAAATCTCCTCCCATCCAAGGGCTTCCAAACTTGGGTCTCAGATGTTGCTGGATGACAATGTCCTGAATCCTTAATAACTAGCCATGTTTACAGGAAGTTGTAGTCCAACATCTGGGGACCCAAGTTGGAAAAGTACTCCTCTAGTCTAATATTATTAAAGCAATATACACATATGGGTTACCCAATCCCCACTGGACTGTTTGGAGCAGCTGTCTTATTTTCCTCAAGTCCCTAGAGTGGTGTTATTTAGGGAGTAGTATAGGAAATCTAAACAATGTCTCAGGCAAGGGGGAGACATTAACATAACAGTGGGCTCTAAAGATGCTTGAGGATGCCAGCTGCATGCTGACACAGCCTGTATGAGAAAGCTTGCATGTGATTCTCCTATGAATAGCATCTTGTTAAATCTGTTGTTTTTATTCTTGGGTCACTGATTTTTAACCCACTGAACTTCTTCCTTCACATTTGTCAGAAATAAAATGGCTAGAAAATAAGCATTTAAGCACAGCACATCAAAGCAAGAGAAGTTAATTTAATTCTAGGGTTCTGCATTTGTTAAGTTTAACTCTCTCTCTCCCTCTCTGTCTTTTTTTTTTACTCAATGAGTCCAAAACGAGTCCAGCATTGATGTGCATTTGTTGATCCAGCATATATCCTTGTACCAAGAGACTTGCCACATCTGTAAACAATATCGTACATCTTCTGACCTGTTAAACATAAGCACCAATTATTACCTCCACTGTAGAAGTTATCTCTCAATCTCTTACATGCACTTTTGAAAAACATTTTCTACTTTGATTAGAAGGAAGGCTTTTGTTAGCATTAAAGTCAGACGAAAAAGTTTGGTTCATTATGCTGCAAGCAATTTTCAAAGCCTGTTTGGTGTCATGACAACAGCAAATTATCCCCTCATTATCAGAGACCTTTTAGTCAGACAAGGTTGAGTCACTTTTGAAGCCTCATTTATCACTGTCATAAACAGGTATCACCCTGTCAGAATCGATGGTATCAAGTCCATGTATAAATCCAGCTACTCACCTTTCCTATTTGCAACACCATCCGCAGTGAAGGCAGACAAGAAAGAACATTCACTGCACCTGTCTGTTGTACTGTTGAGATGGCTATAACTGTACTCTAAGTATTGGATATTCAACAGATGGCGAAGAAATAGCTTGTTCCATACTTAAAAAGAAAGAACGTGCTTTGTTTTTTCTATGGCAGGTACTCAATAGCAATTGCATCTTATTTTAGCAGTTATATTACTAGTTATGGAAGGCAGAGTACCAGTAAATACCCACTGCCAAAGAAGAAGAAAAGAAGGGTATTGCTTTCCCAGAAGGAGCTGGATGGCCACTGTAGGAAACTGAATATGAGACAGAGGCACTGTTAAGGCTGAACCATGAGGTGCAGATCTAGGGTGCCAGAAAATGGAGTACCCCTAGATGGAGCTGCCATTGCTTTTTCCTTAAAAAAAAAGCAAAGCAATAGTTTTGTATGTTTTTAATCTGCATTGGTTTAGAAGACAAAGAGGAGAAGGACAATCGCATAATTACGATCTCTTAGAGTTGGAAGGGACCATAGAATCATCTAGTCCAACCCCCTGCCATGTAGGAACATATAGCTAAAGCACTCTTTAGGTATGCCCATTCAATTTCTGTTTAAAGACTTCTGAAGATGGAGAGTCCTTGGAGGCAGTCTACTCCACTGTTAAACAGTGTTTATGGGGGCGGGGGGAGAGTTCTTTTTAACTTTTTTTGGTGGGGTCTCTTTTCTTGTGATTTGAATCAATTAGTTCTTGTTCTAATTTCTGGGGCAGCAGAAGACAAGTTTGGTTCACCTTCTATATGACATTTTTTGAGATATTTAAAAACAGAGAGAAGTGCTGAAGACTGAGAGGAAAGATCATGTCTCCTTCCAGTCTTCTCTTTCCCAAGCTAAACAGAACCAACTCTCTAAATTGTTCCTCACAAAGCTTAGTTTTCTGGCCTTTGATCATCTTGAGTTCTTCTGTGGACCTATTCCAGCTTTTTTATATCCTTCTTGAACTGTTGCGTCAAGAAATGGACACAGTGTTCCAGGAGAGGTCTGACCAAACCAGAATAGAGCAGGATTACTACTTCCCATGATCAGGACACCATGCTCCTTTTGATGCAGCAAATAATTATGTTGACGTTTTTGGCTGCTGCATCACACTATTGACTGATGCTTAGCTTGTGGTCTATAATGACCCCTAGATCCTTTTCACATATACTGCTTTCAAGCCAGGTGTGACTCATCTTATGTTTTTGCATTTCATTTTTCCTGCCTAGATGTAGTACCTTACATTTATCCCTGTTGAAAGGAGGATGAAGAGGAACAGCAGGAGGAACAGCAATAACTTTGTTCCTCTAGGAGGTTCCTAGTTCCAGCATTGATCCCTAGATACTCTGTGAAAATCAGAAAATGCAAAAACAGGCAGCATTTGATAGGCAGCATCAAACAGAACCCATGTTACCCTGAAAATTGGAGGTATCTCGAGGACACCCAAACAGGCTTCAAATTAAGGGAACTGACAGAGAAACTCAAAGCTTGCGAGAGGTCAGGGCGCAGGATCTTTAACCCTATGTCTACGGGGTCAGAACCACGCAAAAGTCAGAGGAACAATCTAAAGTAACTTTATTAAAACTAACAGAGAAGGTCACAACACATGTTAACAAATAATCCTACAATCACACAAGGGCTACAGAAATGAAGTTGAAAATAAGAGACAGTTGGGAGAGAGGGCATACGGACCTTAGTCTAGGCGTTCTGGAGAAGGAGGACATTAGCGAAGGCTCGGTGTAAAGCACCAAGGGGAGGCTGGATCCTGGGGCTGGAAGGCTGGAAGCAGCGGGGTTTCATGGCAGGTCAGAGATGTGAGTTGTATTTAGCTCTCAGCAGTGTCTGAGAGGCTTGAGTGAGACACCTCGGTAGCAGCGAAACGGGCCCTTGTCCAGTCTGGGAGGCTCTCCAAAGAGGCTCAAAAAGTGAAGATTTTTATAGCCAATTTCTGTCCTCAGGCCAGGTATCGGCTAGCAAAGTGGCGTTAATGGGCGATGATTGCAGAATATAATGTTAGGCAAATATCTTGACCTCTCCTCAGTATTGTTTCTCCCAGGAAAGTCAAGATGCGTGATAGGTTTAAAATTCCAAATTGATAGGTTTTGTTTGTTTGGCTACCCACAGTTCATCAACATAGCTTGGGAGTGACAGTGTCCAGGAGCGAGTCTATTGTCTGCCTAGAGTTACGTGACTCGGAACAATAGGCCAGTCTTTTAGCCTAAAGGACGTTGTCTACGTTCCCATACAGTAGCAAAGGGGGTTGTTGGTCTTCAGAATCTAATTCAAAACCAATTTTTACTTGCAGCCGACTTTTGCTAGCCAATATCCAATATGGGGGAAGTCATGCCAATTTTCAGAGTCCTCTCTTAGGGTTACTCTGAGGTGTAACACCCACATATTTGAGATATACATGTGGTGGCTTATTATAGAAAAGCCCAGTGTTTTGGCCTGTTAATATTTTAAGGCCTTCTTAGCAGGGAGGAGTGTAAAAAAGAAAAGTCTGCAGCAATTTCTGAAGAAAGTCTCCAACACAAGTTGTATCAGAGACTTTTCCATCAAGAAATTTTGGAGATGTTCACTTTGATCCTCTGCAGAAGGCCTTAAAGTATTAACAGGCCAAAACGTGCTGGGCTTTAAAAAAACCAAACAGTATCCCACAGCATCTTGAAGCAGAATGCAACACATGCATTTTGGGAAAATCTTAATGAGCGGAACAACTGGAGTTTCACTCTACAGTAGGCCCAATTCTTCTTTAAATCTTAAAAAGAAAAGGAGAGTACTGCCAGCTCTGCCTTTGTTTGACATAGATGGGAAGAATGAACAAATGAACTGCAGAGAGAAACAGAGGTAGTGCATTGTGAGGGAAGAGAGAGTGTCACAGGGTGGGTTTACTGGGATTCTCCCTCTGATACCAATTCCAACCAATCAACTAACCCGAGTCTTCTGCCCACCTACCTCTCAGTAGGGATCAAAGTGACCCAGTCTATCATTTCTAACAAGACTATTCATTTAGATCTGGGGAAACTTAGGCCATTTCCGCAGAGGGTAATAAAAACGGTGCAGTGCGTCCTCCATGGAGGACGTCTGAACCTCGGAGCGGACTGAGTCCGGACTACTTACTATAGATACGCACCTCCGCTCTGGAACAACCCAAGTGGTCCTCCAGCGTGCTTTTGAAAGACCTGATTTTTCCAGTCTTTCAAAAGCCAGGAGTGCGTCACTGTGTGCCTGCTCTCCGGTGCAGATTCGCAGGCTCGCACCAATGCGAGCCTGAGATCTGCGGAGGGCAGGCTTTAGGCTGGCAAGCTTCAGCGGTTGGTCGGGTCCCACGACTAACCGGAAGCTGCCATTTTGGACACTGGAGCAGTGCAGATCCACGACCACGCACTGCTCCGGATCAGTCTGGACCAGACTGGGGAGCCAGAAGGTCCAGTAAGTAGCGGCACAGGGCAATTTCTTCGCCCTGTACGGAAATGGCCTTAGATGTAAGCAGAACATTCTAAAGCTCTATCTATATTACACAGTTATAAAAACTGACATGTCTTCCAACATTTCAAAGATGAAAACCAGGACACATGGTCAATTAACATTAGAACATGATCAAGGTAGCAGAAATTACTCATGAGAGAGAATACACAAGGCCATTTCCGCACTAGACTGTTATAGCACTATTATTCCACTTTCAACATCCTATGGAATCTTGGGGTTTGCAAACCCTAGGATTCCATAGGACGTTGAAAGTGGAATAATAGTGCTATAACAGCCTAGTGGAAATGGCTTTAGAAGAGGCTGCAGCAATTTTCTTTTGCCTGAGCTATTGAGAGAGCCAGGGTGTTGTAGTGGTCTGAGTGCTGCACTACAACCCTGGACACCAGGGTTTGATTCCTTGCTCTGTCATCAAAACACACTGGATGACCTTGGGTGCATCACATACTCTCACCCTCAGAAAATCCTGTGATAGTTTCACCTTACAGTTGCCAAAAGTCAGAAATGATTTGAAGGCATACAACAACAACAACAACAACAACAACAACAACAACAACAACTGGAAAGAGCAAGATTTTCTCACTCTACTCTTTCCCTGCTGAGTTAACTGAGTACAAAATACTTCTGCCCGTTTAATTCAGTTTGTACCAATTGAAGGGAAAAAGTGAATCATGCAGCAGAGAGAAAATGGGAAATTTTAAAAGCTGTTGAAAAAGTGCAATGACAGAGGGTTAATTGTGACCGTCCTTGCCAAACTGGAACAGATAGAGATATGAGCTGAAATTACTTCACTTGCCATAGTTTTAGCAGTTTGATCTGGTATTTAGAGACCTCTTATTCATTACCTTAAACTACAACAACAGAGCTCTCTGGCATGGATCTTTAACCCTATGTTTGCGGGGTCAGGCTGCAGCAAGAACTAGGCTCGGTTGTTCAATTTAAAAGATTTTATTATAATTTCCTCAATTCAGCACACACAGACACACGCACTCACACACTCATCCAAAAACTATAGAAGTAGAAAGTGAGGAAAATTGATAGGGGTTTTAAACGGATTTCTGGGGTAATACTCCACCTGATCCTGCAGTCCGAGAGATGAGAAATAGAGTTCAAGGCTAGGGTTCATGGTTTCCCAGCACATGGAGGCTGAGGGCAGGCTCACCAAACAGAGTGGCAGCAGTTCGGGACACAAAGCACAAGCGTTCTGACAAGAAGCTCAAACTTGGGGTTTTTATAGGGAAGATTGCACCTGGAGGCTAGCCCTCTCCCGAGGAGAACAATAGGGATTTGAATGGAGACAAAGCCTCCAAAAGGTCAAAATCAGAATTGATGAGATTTGGCCAGCACTGCCAATTGTTAGAACAGTATGCAGATGAGAAACGTTTAGCGATTGTATAGAAGGACGCGCTAATCCCGTCAAGCAAGCAGTTCGGGGCTGAGAGACCTTGCTTTTGCTTAATGGTCAGCTGTGTCTGGAGGGCACTACCGGCTGTGCGACAGATTGTTGTTTACTGGCCTAGACCTAGCTTGCATAATTAAGGCCGTATGGCCATGCCTGCCTACACAGGCTCTCCGTGACCCGATCAGACACGTGGAGTTCATCTTTATGGAGTGCCATGTGGAAATATTAACCATAACCAATATGAAATTGTAGACCTCGGGCTTGGGCCAGATAATCGCAGTAACAACTGATCATTGGCCAAGGTAGCTGGGACTTCTGTCCAAAATACCTGGAGACCTAGAGTTTAGGGGTCACTTGTCTAAAGCCTTAAGCAAGTAACCAGGAACACTAAATGTGATCAAGGGTCCAAGATGAATTAACTATAAAAAGATTCCCCAGAATAACAGACTCAGCACCAAGGAGAGGGATTCTTTCATGATGTGTGGGAGAGGTAAAGCTATTTACAAAGAATCTTTTTTGTGAAATATAATAGGTGTACATTAGAAAGAGATGGCTACATATATAAATATTAGAGGCAGGTTCCTCAGAGCACATGAACATAAGCACATATAGAGTGCAAGATTCTATGTACAAAGACAGATGTGGAATCATTAGCCACATTCATACAGAATGAGTGCAGGTATGAAGTATAGAATATGGCAAAAGGCATAAGCAATGTGCTTTTATATCTTCTTCCTTAATGTAATCCATTGGCTCAGTTAATCCATCAGGAGGCCAAAGTGTTTGAACCTGCTACAAGAGTTCTTGTGATGCCTCTCACAACTAGCTTCTACTCTTTTCAGGCACCCAGGTATCGATAAGACAAACTTGCAGATTGCAAAGGTTAAGAAGCCATTGCAAAAATGAGGCTGCAGAAACCAAGCTGTTTCTGCTGTTTAGATGCTCAAATAAGCCCACAAAAAGCAAGTCTGAGAGAAACAGAGAGATCAGGAGCAAAACCAAGGAGGTTCAGGAGCAAAGAAAAAAGGGGAAGCAGTTGGGGGTGGAAATAAAAAAAGCAAGAAGAGGGGGAGAAATTGGGGCTGTGGAATGCCCACTGTCTGGGGCCATTCAACTTTGACTGTGTCACTGATGCTATACTGGATGGACCATTGGCTATATCCAGCAGTTGCCAATTCAGGATCTTCCCAGGCCCTGAGGTTTCTGGGCTAAAACCCGAGACCTAATGATGGCCCTGGTGATGTCATTAAGACTTACTAAGACAACTACCAACCACAGTTGCTCACACCTTGTCTTTCAAACACATATCACATGCACATACACACAGAACATATTTTTCTGTTTGGAAATTAAGACATAAATCTTAATTCTGGAGGGGCTGTTCTCAGGTCAAGGTGAAATAAGAAGATTATTCCTTCTCAAGTTAGGCATATGGGTTAAGAAATATTTCATGTAACCTACCTGCTTCTAGCCAGTGCAGAGTGGAGGGTGAGCCCTAGCACCACAATAATTGGGAGGAAAGGAGGAAACTAAGTAAATATATAGACACCTTGGAGTATCTTTGCAAGTTACAGCAATGAATCAGATTTTAGTAATCTGAGCTGAGCTGGAGATTTGTACACACCCTTTTCCTCTTGCTTGGAGCTGAGCTCACCTTGTTTTCCGCTTGAAAATGACCCACAAAAACTGGAAACAGAAAGCCATGTCTTGAGAGCTGGCAACCCTATCCAACAGAACTCTTCTTATGCTATTTAATATAAAAGGAGGGAGTGCCACTCAGCCATCTATCTACCAAAAAATAGTGGCTTTATTTGGATCCAGCTCCAATAATAGCAGATTGTTCTCTGACAGTCAACTGATGAAAAAGCATTTCATGGCACAAGGATGGATGCATGACCATCCTTTGCTAATTTCTGTGATCAAAGCACTGGAAGGAGGACCATTAACAACTCCAGCAACATGATTAGTCATGGGTTTTATGGTGCCCATTGTAGTAGTAGGATGGTGAATCTGCTCTGCATTTTAGTCCAGATTTTAAAGGAATAATCCTAGGTGTAGAATCTATTTAGAGGGAAAGCTTAGCACTTAGGATACTTCCTCTATAGGCTGGGTTAAAACTCAAGGTTGATTTGCTGTGTCACTGGATAGAGAGCCACCAGGCACCCATGCATGCAGCTCATTTCTTGATAAAAGGAAATGTCAGCTGTAAATGGAATTAGGACAATCAGATCTGTGTAAGAAAAACATCTTTGGTTGTGAGTTGTTATTCTCCCAAACTGCAAAATAATTGGGACTCTAGTAGAACTTATTTTTCCAGATAACCCCTACTTTGATGGGTAGCTGAACTATTTTCCACCTTTCCACCAAGCACTACAGGGTGGAACACATATAGTTCTTCCCCACTAGAGACTGGAAGAGTTACCCTTTTGCAATATATTTCCCAGAATCACCCAAACAACATGCCCCAAAAGTAACATTACCAACTCTGTTCCTCACAGTCCTTCACATGCTAATGTTGTAATCATAGAATTGAAAGGGGCCACAAGGGGGATTTGCTCCTGCCTCCAACCATGCAGGAATACACCTGTAGAGCGCTCCTGAGGGATGCTCATCCAACCTCTGCTTAAAGACCTTCAGTGAAGGAGTTTATCATCCTCTGAAACAGTCTATTCATTGTTGAACAGCTCTTACAGTAAAGTTGTTTCACCTAATGTTTATATGGAATCTCTTTTCTTGTAATTTGAATCCACTGGTTTGTGTGGTAGTCTCTGGAACAGCAGAAAACAAGCTTGCTCCATTTTCTACATGGTATCCCATCAGATATTTAAAGACAGCAGTCATGGCACCACTGAGTCTTCTCTTCTCCAAGGGTAAACAACTTTTTAGTCATTCCTCAGAAGGCTTGGTTGCCCGACCACTCATCTTTCTCCGTCATCTTTCTCCAACCTGGTGCCCTTAAAGCTGAGGGTGTTTGAACTATATCAAACAGTGAAATTCATATGTATCATCATCATCATACAAAAACAAAAACAAAAAACAACCAAAAACAGTGGGTCCTGCCAAAGATGTATAATCCAAAATATACGTATATACACCCAAACACAAGGGAAGGAATAATAAAACTATACCATACAATTGTTAAATAAACTATCCAGATACAATAGAAAAATACATTATAATATAAAGCAAACTGACAAGCACATGTAATCAAATTATTATTGTTGTGTACCTTCAAGTCATTTCCAACTTATGGTGAACCTATCATGGAATTTTCTGGGGATGAGTGTAGATGATGTGCCCAAGGTCACCCAGTGGTTTCCATGGCTGAGCAGAGAATTGAACCTTAATCTCTGAGGTCATAGTCTAATGCTCAAGCCACTATGCCATGCTGGTTCTAATCAAACTACACAAAATTATAAAACAATATCAAAATAAAACTTCAAAAGCTTTTGAAAACAAGAAGGTTTTAAACTGAGGTTTATAAACAACTGAGGTTTATAAACAATATACAATGAGCATTTTTTTCTTTTGCTTTTAGTATAATGACGATATATTTTTATGGGGGAGAAAACCCAGGGACACCCATCCATTTACCAATGGAATGATTTCAACATTAGATAAACCACATTTTGAAACAAACATTAGCCAATTCTGATTTAAAGAAATCATTTGGTTTTTAGTTTTAATAATATTTCCAGCAGCTTCTCACACCTTGAGGGGAAAAACATTCAAAACTGTTAACGATAACTATCCCA
Organism: Ctenosaura bakeri; assembly: GCA_948474755.1. Classification (NCBI taxonomy): domain Eukaryota; kingdom Metazoa; phylum Chordata; class Lepidosauria; order Squamata; family Iguanidae; genus Ctenosaura; species Ctenosaura bakeri. The sequence continues at coordinate 321,212 of CAOLHI010000274.1, forward strand.
ATATCTTGTTATTAATAAGACATACATATCCAATGCCCATGACAGAACAAGCCTTGAGAAAGTGTAGAAACTTTATGATAACTAACAGCTATAAAGCAGAATAAAACAATGAATAACAATAATTAATAGTATCTATGGCAGGAGCATGTTTGATTCAGTCAAATGACCACTGTGATCATGAGAAAGATTTTTGAAGGTCCTGAGCTGGTCGCTACTGACCTAAGGCCCGGAATTACTCACAGATCAAGTTGGGTTTTTTAAATTTGATTTAGTATAAAAATAACAAAAAGAAGGCAAGATAATAGGTTATCAACTACAGCAAGACATCATACATATTACAAATTATTGTATACAGTATCTGCAAGAGGGATCCTCCTATTTTCATGGCCCATGTAGAGTTGGCCACCCTGATCTCCAATTTGAAATAGACGCAATCCAAATGAATGACAAATGAAAAACAATTTTATACAATCACAGAGATGGAAGGGACTGCAAGGGGCTCTTCTGACAGAAGGCCATCCAACCTGTTGAAAGGCCACTAAAGAAGGAGATCCCATCATTCTCTAAAGCAGTCTATTCCATGGCTGAACGGTTCTTGCCATCAAATTTAATTTAGCAGTTAAAGAATTTTAAAACAAGACAGGCTATATAAAGCAGATGCATAGAGTCAAATATTTGGTGGAACAGAAACATACTGCATGAAATTTAAAATTTCATGAGGTTTTAACATGATGGGCTTTACTAGAAAGTGAATTCCAAAGATGCAAAGCCAGTGTTAGGATACTGGATGTGTGTTAGTTTGGCTTTAATTTTTCTGCACTCAAGTATGTTGCAGATTCCAATTACAGCTTTAACTGGGGTAGCTAATGTTCCATCCTATCTGATTCCTGTTTAAAATCCTAATTACAGTTCAAGCAAATCAAGAAATATGATGCACTATACAGCATGACTATTACAGTGGGAATAGACTCAGAAGAAGGTGAGAAAATTCAGGGAAAGAATATTTTAACATTTTAATGATTTAAGATATGCAAATAACACCACATTACTAGTAGAAAACAGCAAAGTCTTGGAACAGCTACTGATGAAAATTAAGGAAGAAAGTGAAAAATCAGAGTTGCAGTTGAATATTAATAAAACAAAAATAATGACTAAAGAAGATTTACATAACTTAAAAGCAGATGATGAAGACATCAAAATCATTAAGGATTTTCTGTATCCTGTCATAAATCATGAAAGAGACTATAGTCAAGAAATCAGAACAAGACTAAGACTTGGAAAAGCAACTGTGAAGGTATAGATAAGAGCCTCAAGTATAAAGACATAACATAACACCAAAGCTATTTATTTATTTGTTTGTTTGTTTAGGTTATTGATATCCTACTTTTCAATCAAAAAGGCTTCCAGAGTGCCTTGCAAATAGTTATTTGGACAGTTTCCTGCTCTCAGGCTTACAAACTAAATAAGACAGGACACACAAGGAAAAAGGGGGTGTCAGTGGAGAAGGCGATTGAGTCCAGCAGACATTGTCTATTCCCTAATCTGCTGCTGGGCCTGCCTTCCCCCCACCCCATTCTCTCTCTCTAAGGCCACAGGAGTGTCCATTAGGACAGAGGAAGAGCCTTTCATCAGCCGCAGGGTGTTAGCAGACTGTACATCCCCCTGTTTTGATATGGTTTAATTGGCAAGATATGTTAACTGGCATAAATATAAATTATATCCTGCTATGCCTCCTCAGCCATGCTGGCTAAAAGGAAAAACTGGCTGTACAAATGCATTGTAAAGTTAGCCAGGTCATAAAGTCAGGAAATCACTAGGAAACTGCAGAGATGACGGAGCCTCCAATGACTCAACCTTTAAGGCCATTTCCGCACTATATTGTTATAGCGCTATTATTCCACTTTCAACCGGTCAGCCCCTCCCTAAACTGCAAACTCCAGAATTCCATAGGCTGTTGAAAGTGGATTAATAGCGCAATAACAGTCTAGTGCGGAAATGACCTAAGAGACAATAGTGTCTGAGATGTTCTCATAGGATGGCTGATTGCTTAGCAAATCTCCCTCTGACCAAGCAAGGCTGTTATTAGCCCTTTGTCACCTAACTTTAAAACCATTAGTCTGTTCCAGACCCCATTGTCCACTCTCCAGACTCCACTGTTTAGTCTACCAGAGAGTCATTAGCACCTTTAACCTCCAGGCAGAAAAGGAATATTTAAATCCCAATTTTTGGTGACTCATGGTTGCTTGTCATCACTCTGTCATTCTGATTCCCATTTGTGTACTATCCTTGGATTCCTAGTCAAAGTCACATTGCTGTTTGCTTCTCTGCTGGATTGGTAAATATTACCCACTTCTACCTGAAAATCTTGCTATCTAAACTTTCCTCTGTTTTCCCTCAGTTAGCCTTATGTGATTGCATAACTGCCTGGATCCCCCAATAAAACGAATAAGCTTACTTTTGGCTCTCCGGCTGGTTCTTCCTACATGAGTACTGCTAGACATAGGCCCTTTCCACACCTTACTTTGTTCCAGCGCTGAGGTGCGGGGATTGCGTGAACAGCCTCTGCTGTAAGGCCCTCCCTTCCCTGCTGCTTCAGCTCTACATGAGCTGCCTGCTCATGCAAGAGCCCCACCGCTTCCTTCTACAGTGCAGCCTGGGACCTTCCCGGGCTGCACTGGGCAGGAGGTGTGACTGGCCCAGCTCTGGAGGCTCCGCATGCCAGGTAAGTGTGTGCAGGGCCTGGGAGCAATGTGCGATTGCGCACCATTTTCAGCTTCAAGCCGAAAATGAAAAGGTGCATGATCAGCCCCTGCCAGCCCCTGGAGCGTTGCACAATTGTGAGTACATCATGCAGATCGCTCCTTGCAATCATGCAACACTCCAGGCCCTCTTTCGCATGGCAAATGCCATGCGAAAAGGGCCATAGATCTCATAAGATTACCCTGCTCTCACAGGCCTCTTCTTTGAGCTTATATTCCCCACCTTCTCACAGAGGCACATGCATCACAGGTGGAACCTTGAGTTATCCATGTTTTGGGGTGACAAGGGACCTTAGGTACAATGGTCATAACCATCCATGCCACTGTATTTATGATTTCTATGTGTGTTGAAAGTTGGACAGTGAAGAAAGTGAAGAAAGCTGATAGAATGACAGTAAGCTCATTTGAAATGTAGTTCTGGAGAAGAGTTCTACAACCATGGATTGACCAAAAAAAAAGCAACAACAAATACATGGGCCTGAAAGCAAATCAAGCCTCAACTTTCACTAGAAGCCAAAATGACTAAACTGAAGCTATTGTACTTTGGACATATCATGAATCAACATGACTTGATGGAAAAAATGATAAAGCTTGGCAAAGGAAGACCATATTATTGATGAATTGACTCAGTCAATGAAGCCATGGTCCTGAATCTGCAAGATCTGAGGAGGTCTCTTGATGGCCGAGATGTCACGGAGATCTCTCGTGAATGAGAGATCTCCATAAATCAAATCAAGGTCTCCATAAATCAAAACCAACTTGACAGCAAATAACAACACATGACCATTAGTTTTTTAAAAAAGGTTTTCCATGAAATTTTGGCCTATGGAAATTGACAGAATCTAAGCATTTTAAAGAAAAAATAATATGCAAAATAGTCATGAAATACCACTAAGTGTGGTAGTCTCTGAGTAACAGAGTTATTATTTCTGTTGATATCTGGTCTGTGCCACCTAGCTTGTAAAATATGGTTCATAAACTTCTTCCTGGCTGGCCTTGTCCATGACTTTTCTCCTCCTAGTTCTATACTTTGTTTGCATCATCTAGTCCTATCTTCTGGATTTCCTACATAAAACTGAACAAAACAGAAAATGCAACATCTCCTCTCCAAAGCAATATATTTGATTGATTTGTAGGAGCCATTTGGCCAAATCTGAGTTCAGTTCTAACTGCAGCTCATATAGCACAGCAGTTTCAGTCCTTCCCCGTCTACTTATCCCCATTCTTGGTGGTTAGATTTTTACTTCTAAGCTATATCTATGGCCCTTTCCGCACGAGGCGAGTGAATCGCTCCGTGCTGTTACTCACCATTTCTTCTGGGTCCAAAGTAATGCGGACTTTCCTTTAAGCCCTTCTGCAGGGCTCCCTCCGCTAGTCCAGGGCGAATCAGAGCAGTGTGAGGTCTTTAGATCTGCACTGCTCTGGCTGAAAATGGCGGCTTTCTGTTTCTTCGTGGGTCTGGACCAACTGCTGACGCTGGCCACGCCCACAGCCTGCCCTCCGCTGATCGCAGGCTCACATTGGTGCGAGCCTGTGCATCTGCACAAGTCAGCAGGAACACAATGGCGCACTACAGAAGATTGAAAGACCAGATTTTTCTGGTCTTCACTTAGCACGCTGGAGGACTACTTCGGGACATTTTGGATTGGACTAAGGTGCGGGACTAAGGTAAGTAGTCTGGACCTAATCTGATCCAAGGTGTGGACGACCTCTGTGCCAGGACGCCTTGGCCCGTTTTAACTTCCTCCTGCAGAAAGGGCCTATGTTGACTCCAGAGTGTTTGAAGGACTGCTTACTTCCATACAAACTTGCCTGTTTCCTGAGATATGCCTCTTGTTCCGGGTTCCACTACTTTCAGAAAGGCAGTGGTCTTTTCAGTGGGGAACAGAGGATCTTTTCAGTGGTAGCAACTCAGTTGTGGAATGCCATCACCAGGGACACTCCACAAACTTTGCTAATTTCTGACACCAGCAAAACATTTTATTCACGCAAGTTTTCAATGGATTATTTCAATCTAGATATTTATGGTTTTTATGCCACGTGGGTGTTTCACGTTGTTGCTTTTCTGTTTTGACTGCTGAATTTATTGGTCTTGTTGCTGGCAGTTTTAACTTAAATTCTGCTTTTAACTGAATATGTTAACTAAGTCTTTGTATGTTTGACTGAGAAGCAGCTGAGAAATCTTTTAAATCAATGAATTAAAAAAAAAACCCAGCTGTGTAATCTCCCTTTGTAGGTGCAACAGAAAAGCAGACTAGGTGACTTTTAAATTCATTAGTAAAAACCCACTCAACAAATTCAAACTGTAGCTAAAAGAAGTTCCATTTTTGAGTGAGAAAGCTGTCAGAATTATCTAAGATTTCTGTAATTTCAGTTAGAAGAGTGATGCTTCATAATGGCATCTGTTTGAAGTTCATTGTTGCAAAAAATATATTTATTCTCATGTGCTAATGATCTCCCCCACACGGCATTTTAAATCAAAATGTAAAACGGAAAATTAACAAAATATTTAGCTATCACCACAGTTACTCTTTTATGATAGAAGTTGGATTTATGAACAGATTTCTAATTAACCTTTAAATTCAGTGGATAAAAAATATTTTAAGCAAAGGGCAGGAAGAAACATTTGCTACAAAAATTAAATATGGAGATCCTGTTTCAGAAACTCTCACATAGTTCAAGAAAGGGAATATAATCTTAGGCCATTTCTGCACTGCACCTCCTTCCGTTATTCTCCCGCCACCGTCCCGGCAGTGCCTTTGCTGAGAAGGGAGTGCAACATGAATGCTCCCCTCCACACCCAGCCAGCTCCCTAAGGAAGGGAGTATGAGCAACATGCTTCGTCCTTTCTCAGCGCAGCCGGCCTTGCTCATGCTGTGCTGGGGAAGGAAGCACATGATCACACTTCTACCTCTTCTGCATGACCAGTGGTGATGGGAGCATTGTGCAATTGCGGGCACTTAATGGATTTTTTCCATTAAGTGAATATCCCATGATCGTGACAGGTGGGGGCATGTTGGCAGTGAGACTGCAATGATGTCATGTGAAAGCATAAGTCACAGACTACTGCCGACATGTCCCCATTGTGCAACAGCAATGCCATGTGAAAATAGTCTTAGATATCGATTAATGTGGCAGATGTTTTGCATCCATATTAAAAAGTAACCCAGAATTTGTGTATTTGCATTCATGAATATTAGTCTTGGAATTACAGGAACTAAATGTGTCCTCCTAGCTTATCTGTTAGGATTTTTTAACCATCTTTTGGTAATGCTACCATCACATCAAATTGGGAAATACTGCATACTTTTTAAACCTGACAAAAGGGCGGGGCTGCCAGTTGACAATTCTGAGATCACAAAGAGGATAGCTGTTTATTCATCATATATATTTATATACTTACTTACTTCCAGTGAGTTTACAGTGCCTTATATGCCTTCCCAACTCCTACTCCTCTCCCTACTTTATTGTACTTTATCCATCTTGAATGCTAATGTTGGGAAGAAGGTGAGATATATGTAAGTAAAATGATAATAGATTCTGTCAATACCCCTAGGAAAGTGGTTAGGCTGTGGGTTTGCAAGATTTCAGGGCACTGACTGAAGTCTCAGCTATGCTTCTAGAGGGCTCCAAGAAGACAAAAAAAGTTCAGGTTAAGCAGCAGTGGAGGAGGAAAAAGTTTTATTTGTGTGTACTTAAAAGTTGGGGTACCCATCCTCTCTTAGGCCATTTCCGCACTACATTGTTATAGTGCTGTTATTCCACTTTCAACATCCTGTGGAATTCTTGGGCTTGTAGTTTACTGAGGCCCTCTAAATGCCCCTCTCTAAGCTGCAACCACCAAGATTCCATAGGATATTGAAGGTGGAATAATAGCATTATAGCAGTGTAGTGTGGAAATGGTTTTAGTCACAAAAATGAATATTAAATAAACTCATGTATAAGTTGACCTCAGGTACAAGTCAAGGATAAGTTTTGGGGCCAAAATTATGGATTTTGATATGACCCATGGATAAGTTGGAAGTCATCCCATGGAGAGGGGAAAGTGCTGGCACTGTTTCACAGGGTCAGCCGTCCCTGACCGCTGCCAATTTCTCACCTAGGTACTCAGAAAAGCCTTTTGCCACTCTACCCAGAGAAAGAGCTTGCTTATTTATATAAAAGTTAAAGTACAGTACTAACTGATCAAAATAGGAACCATCCCCTTCTTTGAATAGAATGGTGAAAGAAGACAGCTTAGTCAATCCCAGAAAAACCTAAAAGAACTCCCACACACACGCTCTGGCCCTTTTCGCAGCGCCGGCGCTTGCGCGACGGAGGAGGGCGGCTTACACGAGAACCCTCTCCCGCAATGCTGCCGCTTCCCCCTGCCTCCTTACCGGACACGGAGTCTTCTTGCCCGACGGGAGCTCTTCAGCCATGCCCCCAGCTTCCGCAGTGCCCCCTGGGAGCTGTAGGCACCGTGGGGGTGGAAGCGGGGAGGAAGCGCTACAGGTCTGCCTGCGACGGCGCTCTGCACTCCGGTAAGTGCGGGACGCCACCGGGAGCCTTGCGCGAGTGCCGTTTATTTTCGCTTCAAGCCGAAAATAAAAAAATCCGTGCTCGCGCCGCTTCAGCCCCGTGAGTGCCGTGGAAGTGGGAGTGCATCATGCAGAGCGACACTCCCACTCCCACGAGGCTCACGGGACTATTTCGCGAGAGAAAGCCTGTGCAAAAAGGGCCTCCCTTGGTGCAGCTTTGAGAAGCACCAAAGAGCTGTTGCCGCGGCCACCATTTTCTCATCCAGGCATTCAAAAAGGTTACTATGGCACAGACAATAGAGGGGGTCCGGACTTCTTTTGGATTCCCTTGGGATGAACTAAGTTTTTGTCTTTCACTACTCTGGTCAGAGAAGGGGATAGTTCTTTTTTTAAAATAAGAATTAAAGTACAGTACTTGCATTGACCCATTGATAAGTTGACCCAGGTTTTTAGAGTAAATTTTGACTAAAAATTTCTAGACTTCCACATGAGTATATACAGTAGATGCAATATTAGTTAAAATAGGCAGTTTCTAAATTGTATGTAACTGTTTTCAGGTGACAGTATCAAAGAAAAGACTATATATGTCAGGAATGGGCAACTGTGTGCGCGCAGGGACCAGCTGCCATACTCAGATCATCACCCACAGGATGTACTCCCCCAGCAAGCCCAAATATCTACATTTTCCACTATGTCCCTCTCAAAATGGTGATAGGAAGTGATGTTGTGTCACTTCCTGTCACCATTTTGAGAGGGAGTGTGGAGGAAAAGAGAGGTTTGGCATAATACTTCAGGGCTCTGAGATACTTGTGGGGATGCATATTTTCAGAAATTTTCATGCATCTCATTATTTCTGTGTGATTTGGGGGGGGGGGAAATGCCGAAAACCTGTGCTGATTTTTTTCTTAAACTGAGGCTATTTCCACACTACACTGTTATAGTGCTATTATTCCTATGGAATCCTGGGGTTTGCGGTTTAGGGACAGGCATTTACAATTCTCAGTCAGAAAGCTCTGTGGTCTCAGTAAACTACAAACGGCAAAATGTTGAAAGTGGAAAAATAGCACTATAACAGTGTAGTGTGGAAATGGCCTGAATGGGTTGAGTGCCTTGGAGGGCTTCAGGAGCTACATATATATTAGGCACACTATCATTACTTTATATATTACCATCATTAATCTATATAGGATTGGGCCTTCTTTTCTTCTCTATATTAGGGATGGGAATCATGCAGCCTGTGGGCCCCTTATGACCCTTGGGGGTGGCCATGCCATATTTGATTATTCCCAGGACCGCTAAACCCTGAAAAAAAACTTTTTTCTGCCTTCCCAAAAACTATTTCTGTTAAAGATATTGGCCACTTCCGCACTAGGCTGTTATAGCTCTATGATTCCACTTTCAACCTCCCATGGAATCCTGGGGTTTGTAGTTTCGGGAGGGGATAGCCGGCCCCTTCCGAAACTGCAAACCCCAGGATTCCATGGGAGGTTGAAAGTGGAATCATAGCACTGTAACAGCCTAGTGCGGAAGTGGCCATCCTCTAGTTTTAACCCTGAAGCCTTCCTCAATGAACCAGCAAAAAAGAAGAAGCAAAAAATGCAGCCTGAAAGAAATAAGAAGTGATTGCTACTCATGTGAAATTTCATTTCCTTTTGCCACTGGCAGTGATTCTAAAGCTTGCCAAGAGTCCAATGGAAGAGAAATCAGCTCACCCACCCTTTGTGTGTTCCTGCTTGATCTATGTGTTTGTTAACCTAAAGGTGGGGGATCTTGAGGTCCATCCACAATGCGAGCATCTCTTTAGAAATTGGGGGATTACAGCTGAAAAGAGGCCTGTGAGAGGAGAGTAACAGCAGGATCTTTTCACCTGCATATACCAGTACTAACTGTACTGAGAACTCCAGTTAAAAGGTTGAACAGAGTATTTTATTGGGAATAAACAAGCACACAGGAAATCAGACTCTCTCAAAAACCACACAAGCCTTTTGGAAAGTGAGAGAAAAAAGGTTGCGTTGATATGGATTGGATGGAAAGGGTGATAGTTACAGGTCCTGAAGCAGAAGGTCAAAGTGAAATGGCTCAGACAGTGTGTGTGAGCATAGCACAGAGGAACAGAGATCTGGGTAGTACATACTATGTCCAAAGTACTACAATTTACTGGGGCTGGAGCTAGGGTTTTTACACCATATTTCCTACCCTGAAGGAGGTTGCATGGCAATGGCTTTCTGACAGGGCTGACAAAGGAGTCTGGAACAAGCTGATTGTCTTAATTCTAGGTGACAAAACATTGATGGGAGTCCTGACAATCTCTTAATGTTTTGGTCAAGTAATGTGAATAAGGAAGGTCTCCGTAGGATATACTGACAGAGTCAGGCTCCTGATTGCTTCACCTGGGCAGTTACGCCTGCTATTATTTTTGGAAGTGTTCAGTTCTTACAGTTTTCAAAGAATTATCCCAAGCTCATCAACACCAGGCTTTCCCACCTAATCCTCTCTGAACTTATGACCTGATTGTGTTTGAGGTCATCCTAGCCTGGCATATGCTTACAGCCAGCTCACTTTCAGAATGTGTTCCAGCCATAAAATATATCCAATTATGAAAATAGCACAACCTGCAGTGTGGGGGTATATAGTGTGGTAATATGTTGTACCTAATGTTTGTTTAGGAAATAATGCAGGAAATCCACATTTTCTCTCTTTCTCTTTCTCTCTCTCGCTCTCTCTCTCACACACATACATCCACATATCATTTTGCATTTGTTCTACAACGGCCCTTCCATGTTGTCTTCAAAAGAGTCTGCTCCATTTTTTTCTAAGTCTAATCCTGAAATCTCATCTGAAATCTAATCCTGAAACTTGCCAGCCCTATTAGGCTGAGAGAGAGTGCCTAGCTCAAGCTCACCTAATGAGTTTCCTAATTGAGTGGATGCTTGAACCTGGATTTCTCAACTCCCAGTCAAACACTCTATCCATTACATGACATATGCACAGCATTTCAATGGTATCTAATCCTCCATGTACACAAAGACCTTGTAAGAGGTCAGATAATTTTTCTGTAACATAACATACAGTCCAGCAAAGACTAGTTATGACTTCCACTGAAGCAAGAGAATTTGATTTAGAGAGGTGTCAAACTTATTTTCCACTTATGTCAGCAGGATTTACAGCACGATTTTTATACACGTCACTTCAAAATACTTGTACAACTAAGTGCTTGTGTGGTTGTAGCTTTGCCTCGTTCTCATTACTATGGATTGCAACTGCATACATAGTTCCTTATAGCATGCAAAATAACTTGGGCTCAGTCCCTGGCATCTTGAGGGATGACTGGGAAACACCCCTATATAAAATTCACTTTCATTCAGGATAGACCAGCATACCCTCCATACTGTCCCAATTTGGCAGAGGCAGTCCTGCTTAGTTCTCTGTCATCCTACTGTTTCAGCTGCTGTTAAAAAAGTCCCAGCTTCTCTCTCCTCCTCCCACGTCTACTTTCATCCTGGCTTATTGTGCTCCAAACAGAATTCAAAGTGCAAAAGTAGTATGTACACAATCAACCCAGGAGGAAGGAAAGGAGAGGATGAGCTAGAATCTTTCATTCCCAGTAGACTTAGGCAAAAGCAAACTGCCATGGCTGCATCCTGTAGAATCTTGGGCCATTTCAACACTAGCCTGTTATAGCGCGATGATTCCACTTTCAACATCCTCTGGAATCCTGGAGTTTGCGGTTTTGGGAGCGGCTGGCCAGCCCCTCACAAAACTGCAAATCCAAGGATTCCAGAGGATGTTGAAAGTGGAATCATTGCGCTATAAGAGGCTAGTGAGGAAATGGCCCAACTTGGTGTTTGTAGTTTGCTGAGGTACTGGGACTCTGGCTGAGAATTCTGAATGCCCCTCCCTAAACTACGAACCCCAAGATTCCAAAGGACAAAACTAAGAAGCTTAAAGCAGAATCATAGTACTATAACTGTATAGCTTAAAAGAATCATAGTGCTATAGATTTGTAGTTGGAGATTCAGGTCAAAACATCTGGAGAGCTGACAGGTCAGGCTGGCATACAGGCCCAAGGTACATGGGGAACTTTCTATGTGAATGTGGAGGTGACTTGAGGAAAGGAGCTGTTTTTATTGGTTTTCTATTGACTGGAAATAGTTTTACTTGTTTCTAAAGCTATTAAGATGCTGGGCTGTTACGCTTATTGATTACTTTATTGTTGTCAGATTCCACAGCTGTTTTATGATGTAAGTTATTTTGATATGTTTGGGATTTCAGTGATGTATTGTGAATTTTGTGTTGGAAGCTTCCTTCTGAAACCATGTTCCTAAAAGCAGCCCAAAAATCTTTAATGAAAAATGAAACAAACTATTAAAAAACATTGTGATCACCTAGCATGTGACTTTACAGAAATGAAGGACAAAGAAGAAAGCCAAAATGAGTACAATCTCTCACACAAGACATGAGAAAAAATAAATAAACCAGCCTTCATTCACATGTTTCTTTTTGTCCAGTAAATGGCATGAGAGTTACACCTTTACCATTTTTTAAAGTTGCCTTGCAAATAGGTAAGTGTAGACCACAGGTCGTGTACAAATGTTACAATGACTTTAGGAAATGTAATTTTTTGTATTTTTTGTTATGCATCTATGTGTTGTCTCTTTTAATGATTTTATTGTCCTTGAGAGCAATACAGGCAATACCACATTGCAATACCACATTGGGCTTTTTTAGCAATGGCCCTTTCCACACCGGCCTATTAAAACGGTGCAGAGCAACCTCCAACGAAGGTCTTCTGCACCGTGGAGTGGACTGGGGCGGACTACTTTTTGTAGTTCCATACCTCAGTCCGTTCTGGAGTGACCGGAACTGGTCACGTAGCGTGCTTTTTAAAAACCTCTTTTAAGAGGTTTTTCAAAAGCACGGAGCGCTCGACCCCATGTTGCTCCGTCGCCATGCTCCGGTGCAGATTTGCAGGTGCGCACTAGTGCATGCCTGCAGATCTGCCAGGGGCGGGCTTTAGGCTGGCGAGCTTCTCCGGTTGGTGGAGAGCCTCCACTATCCGGAAGCCGCCATTTTGGATGCCGGAGCACTGCAGAGCGACGAGCTCGCACTGCTCCTCATCAGGACAGACCCAGACAGACCCAAACGGACCCACCAAAAAGCCGATGAGTAGCGGCAGGGGGCGTTTCCCTCGCCGTGTGCGGAAAGGGCCAAAATAATATCCATCAGTTCAACACCCTGGCATACATCTTTGGGTTCTTCTGTATATTCTATTGGGTGCTTCCCAATTTTTCGTTTCTATTTTCCTTTTTTGTGCAATGAATATTTTTTTTATTTGTAAAGTTAAATTAAGAATAGTATTTTGGGTGTTTTGAGTAGAATATTTTAACGTCTTATCTTCTCATTCCTAAGATACTTTCTAAATTTAAAGCCATACAGATGTAACAGAAAAGTAACAAGCAAAGTAATTAATAACTGAACATCTTACTTTTAAAAAAGCTTTTGTAATGTCAACCAGTAACAAACTACTTTGAAGGGTTTTATAATGAATTACATAAGTAATTGGGTTTTGACAAAGCCGTTTACCAAAGTTGTAGTCAGCCATAAGGCCTAGATCCTGGCAGGGATGCTATAGCATTAAGAGCAACATGGAATGGCAATTCTATGTCTTGTAAATTATGTTATTGTTGAAGCATAGGAAATCTGACCAAGAAGCCATGGGAAGGCGGGAGTTGAGTTTCAGATACTGATTTGGAGTGACCAATTGCCTTTTTGGTTCTGTGATTCTAACTATACTTGAAAATATTGATTAGAAGTGCTCTTTTGGAGTTCATTCCATTTAGTGCTGCCAAGTTTTCAAGACAGCACTAAGGGACAATAGGGTTGACAATCAAGAAGTAGCTATTAACAAGTTTGCATTCTACCTAAATACCAAATGAATTTATTCAGTTCACCTAGGCATGTATTACTATGTAAAATTAATGTATTGTCCATATTCGTAAATTATATGATGCATGACGGACCTACACCCCAAAATATGATGGTCTGGGGTTGGTGTCTTATTCAGTCTATATAAAAAGGAAAAGGTTTCCAATTCTCAGATAGGGGACATCCCTTATAATAGGGACACCTGCCAGCCTTACAAGAAATAAGCTTTCTGACCCTTCAATAAGGGGCATCCCTTAAAATAATTGACGTCTGGCAACATACTCAAATTTATTGTAAAAGTGCTTCCCTCTTGTTTGAGAAAGTAAGCAGCATCATGCTGGTCCTATATCATGCTCACCACTACACCACAAAATGCCCTGCTGACCCTACAGCTTGGTGGTGGTGTGTGCCTTCAAGTCATTTCTGACTAATGACAACCCTTTCACAAGGTTCCTACAGTTTACCTTATCTAAGACAATACCCTCAAAGTGGTGAGATAGAAGAATACTTGTCACTCAATGTGGGGACAAGGACATATATGCTACCTGCCCCCTTCCCCTCCCCTGTGCATGCTAAGCCCTTCTCTCTTAGTTTAAGATCTTCTGTCACTGAGCACAAGAGACCAAGCAGGAAATGTTTTTCAGATCTACCTGGATATGATAGGGACTGAACCTGAGTCCTTTTTGAGCAACATACATCCTCCTTGTTGTAGACAGAAAGTACACAAAGAAGGGACTCATCTACAGCTATTCAAACTGGGAGATGAGAAATGTATATACAATGTATATGAGTGAAGGCCCAACCTAAGACATGCTGCACCCGCTGTTTAAGATTTTAAAGAACCTGACCCAGAACTAACTAGCTAATCTGTTTACTCTTGTGTGTGTGCGTGCATGTGTGTGTGTGTGTTTAGTGGCTGGAATGCTGTTGGTTAATCCCAACTAAAATAGACACGTTGGCCATTTCTGCACTACACTGTTAATAGTGCAATTATTCCATTTTCAACATCCTGTGGAATTCTGGCGTTTGTAGTTTACTGAGGCCAAAGAGCTCTCTGGCTGAGAATCCTAAATGCTCCTCCCTAAACTGCAAATCCCAGGAATACATAGGATGTTGAAAGTGGAATATTGAATCAGTTTTGAATACTAAATCAGTTTTGAATATTAAGTAAATACACAGGTAAATCCAATTGACTCTTTGTGTATACTCTTGTCAGGCCTCACAAAGGATTTCAGTCAATGTAATTAATTCTCAAAATTTATACTATGATACACTAACCCAAATTGATCTGTTAGTCCAAAGACCCATTGAATCAAGTGCTGAGTGTTAGCCAATATATATATAAATGGCATTGATTCAATGGTATATTCTAGCTGGGAGTAGCAATTGGGTTAAGGCCCGCAGTGGGAGTTTTGCAGATCTCTAAATGTTTCTAGAAGTCCCAGTAATCCTAACTAGCATGTTCGATGGTGAGGGATGTTTGGAACTGAAGTTCCATAGCATCTGAAAGGTCACACAATTCCAACCCCAGATTTGGGGTAACATTTTACATTTTTATATTATTATTTAGATCTATTCTAAATTGGCTTTTGTCCTGGTTCAGGGTGCCTATGAGTCCTTTTTTATAGAGAACAGACCTTTATTTGAAGGGATGCTAAATCCAATGCTGATTAAAACATAAAAGATCCATAAGAAGGGACCAGAGCCTTTGAAGTCATGCATCAAAAGTTATAGTCTAGAGAACAGGCAAAGCAGGCTTCCAGATTTCCTTGTCATTAGTCTCCACCCTCGCTGTGAGATGGATCATTTCTCTACACATTTTTTTTTATCATTATTTCCAAATTTGTATCTACATATATAAATCAAAGTATGCAAAATGTATTCAAAGCCATACCCTTCCTCCCTGTTTATAGAAATTATGGATTCCCTTGCAGTGAATTTGAAGAACTGGTGGCATTTCTGCTTAGCAATGCTGTATGTATGTGTCACCTGTTGATTTATTGCAACCCCATGAATTTCATACAGTTTTCTTAGGCAAGGAATTCTCAGAGGTGGCTTTGACAGTTCCTTCCTCTGAAATATAGCCTATTGCATCTCATATTCATTGGTGGTCTCCCCTACAAGTATTCATCAGAGCTAACCCTACTTAGCTTCCGAGATCAAACAGGATCTAGTGTTTTTAAAGTATATAGGTCCCTTTTGCTACGACATTTCAGCCTATGCGAATTGACATCTTGCATAATTACCTCTAAAGGCCATAGCATCTTTGAGTCTGGTTCAGATGAGGCATCCAGAGATGTGTATGTTTGTATAAGGGTTCCTCACATACATCTTGTCCAATGAGAGCAGTTTTTCAACTGCCATATACTTTGAAGTGTTAAACATGAAATGAGGATGCTGCCAAGGAGCACAGTGCTTTCCATGAGAAACTCTTTACAAGAAGAGGTTTAAAATCTTTCCCCTGTTGTCAATGTAAAGCATTTCTCTTTGTTTCTTCTGGAAAGAGAGCTGAATGAACAACAGCAACAAAAACCCTAACATTAAACTAAAGAAAAGATCAAAGAAGCCAAAAACATAATATAGAGAATTGATTTTGGAAGAACAGACTGCTATAAAGATGTAATGTAAAGATGTTGCTGGGTTTTATTGAGATTTGGTCAGCCAGCCAGATGTCTTCACAAGCTTAGGGTGCACTAAAAAGGAAAGAAGGAAGGAGACAGACAGTGTTTGCACAGACAGTTATGTCATTTTAACCAACATACTCCAGCTCTCATGTAATGTCTTATCCTTCATAATTCTACTCACCCTGACATCACCACTTAAACTATGCTAAGAACTTGCTCAAGGCACCTGCTTATGGAAAAGTTAAGATGCCAAGGCCTTTTCTACAATAGCTCCAATCCACTGAAAGGTCTACCCAACCAAGATGTGTTTGGCTCCTCCCCACTGTCTTTCTGGACGGGTTCTCCCCTCTTCCATCTGCTTTGATAGTTGAGTGATTACTACATTCCCTCTAACATTTCACAGATTAAAAACTGGCATGTGTAGCCAGACATCATCAGATTATGGTTAAAATGGCAAAAGTTATTAATGAAGAAGAACACATATACCAGGAGCAGCAGCAGCAGTTTACCTTTGCCTGGGCCTACTGGGAAAAACAATATTCCTTCCACACTTCTCCTCTACTGTTACTCTGTATGTTGGGGGTCCCGGGAGGGGCACCCAAATTACCAAATAAAAACACAAGTTGGGGGAATTTAGCTTGAGCACTCTCTTGGCTAAACAAGAGGCAGGGTAACTTTAGCAAGGATCTTGTACCCTATGTCTACGGCTTCAGGTCAGAGAGTGTATCCAGACAAGTTTTAAAGTAACAAAATAACAGTTTTATTGAGCACAAATGACGTAAAAGACACCACATGCACACAGCTAACTAGAAAGAGAAATGGAGAGCTTTTTGGGGAATGGGTAATATGACACCTGGTCTCGTAGTCCTGGAGAGAAAGACAGGGTTCCGAGAGAGAAAGCTGAGCATGGCTGGCTGAGGGGAGCTCCTTAGACAAACTGGCAGCAAGGCTAGATGGAAGTCCAGGGTGATCCAAAGTACTCTGAGAAGGGAGGCATACTCAGTTGTTGAGAACTGAGGGGACAGCTCGCCAAACATAGTGGCAGCAAGGCTGGATGGAATTCAGGAGAGATCCAAGGAAGTCCCAAAAGTGGGGACTTTTTATAGGGTGGATTTTACCTATAGGCTATGTTATGCTTGGTGAGAACACAGGGAATTTGGAGTTGGACAAAGGAGTTGGAAAAGGTCAGATTTTGCATGATTAGCTTAGTACTTAATGACAATAGCGTGGCCGGTACGTTGGTGGCCTGACATAAAGGAATGGCTCGGCTCTTGGCCATGTGGCTTTGTGTGGATTCGCGCTGAGCGAAGCCGGTTTGCAGGGAGGTTTTTCCCTAAAGCAACAGAGAGGCTTAAGTTGCCTGCCTGAATGGGGTTTTGGAATGTACAACCATTAACGGCCGTGCCCCAGAAGTGCTTGTCCAGAGGACCTCTGGAAACACGTGGAGTAGGGTGGCAGAGGAAGGTCAAGCAAAGGCCAAATTATTTGATATCAAAAGGATATCTAGTGCTCTCACCAGTCATATCATAACCGTGATAACACTACCTCCTGCTGGATTAATTAAGTGCAAGCTACTTTTTGCAGGTTGTAGCAACTGAAGCAAGCTGAGAAGGAGAAAGGGGTAAAATGGGAGGAAGAGAAAGAAACTGGGACATTTGAAAAGCAGCTGAAAATGTGGGATGGCAGTGGATTAAACAGGGCTCTCCCTGATAAACTGGAACAATTGGAAGACATGTTTCTACTCCATGCCTTTTATATTTGTGTTGGTTTATTATATGGCTTACTTAAAATGTTTGTGAGGACTTGTACTCTTCTTTGAAATTGTATCAGAAAAGAACAGTGTGGGCTGATGGCCCTCATATCAGTGGGGTAGGGGAATCCATTCTGCGTTTTAGGGCATTTTCGCACTACGCTGTTATAGTGCTATTATTCCACTTTCAACACCCTATGGAATCCTGGGGCTTGCAGTTTAGGGAGGGGCATTTAGAATTCTCAGCCAGAGAACACTTTGACCTCAATAAACTTACAAACCCCAGAATTCCACAGAACTTTGAATAATAGCAGTATAACAGTGTAGTGCGGAAATCACCTAAGTCTAAATTTTAAAGGAACTGCTCCTGGTGCTGAACATATCCCCCAGGTAGGTTCAGCAGCTTGGGTAGCTATTAGAGGGACTGGGATCAAAAACAGAGCAGATTTGCTGCTCCACCGACATTGGGTGCTGCCAGCCACTGCAAGAAAAAGAGGTATCTACTTTTGGACACTCCTTATATATAATCTAGAAGTGTTTTAAATTGCTTATATCCATTGATAAAGGGCAAGACAGAATTTAATAAATAAATGAAATAAATTTATGTTTATAATGAGAGAAGAGTTCAGGTGAGGAAAGAACAGAAAAAGCGATGAATGCTTTAGTTAAAGGATGACAAAGTTCATCCTGCAGGTCACATGTGGCCCATAGGGCCATTTTTTGACTTTCCAGGGGTTAAAAAAAGTTTCCCCCATTTTTTTTGTTCCTCCCAGACCATTTGGGCCTAGGAGTGGCCTTCTGCTAGAACAGGAAATGAAAGAGGCCTCTCCTGGGCATAAGATGGTGCGGGAGACTCAAAAAACTGGCAAAAATGCCCCCCACTAGTGGCTTACAGAGGCTCAACAGCACCCAAGGCAAGGGGGTGGGGCAAACAGGGGTGGGTAATTGGAGGTGAGGTGAGCGAGGGCAGGGTGAGCAGCAGTGAAGCAAGTGGTGGGTGGGGGCAAGTAATGGGCAGAGAAGGGGAGAGTGGAGGTGAGCAGGGTGAGTGGCAGGTGGGAGTGAAGGGAGCGGTGGCAAAAGGCAGGCAGAAGGTCCTCTTTTTTGCACCCTCTGACATGGGTGCTTGGGGCGCACTCTCAGTTGCCCAACCCTAGATCCACCTCTGCCCACTACACATTCCAGAGGACAGTTTGGGGCTAAAATAATGAATATTTTGCAATGTGGGGTGTGTGTGCAGTCCTCTAAGTTCTCTTGGGAAGCTGCTGTAGCACCCTAGCCTCCCGTAGCTGCCTACCCATAGCTGCCTACTAGTGCACAACACTAGTTTGTCATTTGAGAATATTAAAGGTGTGGGTTTCCAATGTCTTTGTCAAAATACTGAGCCAGAAATGTTCAAATTCACATCTCTTCATGTCACATCTATCTAAACTGTACACAGAAGTTGTTAGCATCTGATTTAGTAGCATATGGACTCTTGATCAGCATTGAAACAGTAAATGTTAGCAGTATTTATGGTAACATTAATAGTAAATTTTGGTTGCATATACTTAATAACTTGAGACAATTCCAAACATTTTTCCATATTTGTGCCTTCTCAAAGGGTATGCATATTGTGAGAATTAACATGTGATGACAATAAATTTGAAGCTATCTCACAATATCTGGAAAGACACTGGCATGAAATTACAAGCAAATGACCCTTTTGTATTTGTGGGGCTCTCACAGTTCAAGATGTGTCATTTATTTTGTTGTTCCTTATACTTTAAACCAAGTAAGAAAATTTCAAATGACATTAATTACATATCCAATGGCACTAATAAAGTCAGGATAATGTTTGTACTGTCTAATCCAGGCAAATCTGTAACAGATAAGAATACCCAGATCAAGGGGAAAAAATGAGAAAGATGTTTACTGAGAATAAACTGGTGAACTCTATTAATTTTGTTTATACTTCTTAACTCTTAAAACTGTAGTATAACTATACTTAATATATTTCTTAATTCTTGTTTAAACCTCAGGGAATGTATATTGGATATACTTAGAATAGACCCATTGAAATCAATGTGACCACTTATTACTAACTTAATGCAATTTGTTTCAATGGATCTTCTGTAAGTGTGACCAAGTCTCAAGCCAACTCACTGACCATGAATATTAGTATTTAACAAACAAAAAGTAAAATGGGTTGTTTCAAAATGAACTGAGAAGAGACTAAGGCCATTTCCTCATGAGGCAAGGGAATCACTCCGTGCCGTTACTTACCGGATCTTCTGGGCACGGACCAACGCGGACTGTCCCTTAAGCCCTTCCATAGGGCTCCTCCATCTCGTCCAGGGTGAATTGAAGCAGTGCAAGGTCTTAGATCCGCACTGCTCCGGCTTCCAAAATGGTGGCTTCCGGTTGTTTGTGGGTCCCAACCAACCACTGAAGCTTGCCATGCCTAAAGCCTGCCCTCTGCAGATCACAGGCTCGCATTGGTGCGAGCCTGCGAATCTGCACAAGTGAGCAGGAATGCAATGGAGCGCTCCGAAAAATTAAAGAACGGTTTTCTACCGTTCTTTAAAAAGCGCACTGGAGGACCAGTTGGGGGCATTTCAGAGCAGACTGAGGTGCGGATCTGAGATAAGTAGTCCAGACCTAGTCCACTCCAAGGTGCAGACGACCTCCGTGGCACGTTCTAATTCCCTCATGCGGAAATGGCCTAAGGCTGTTTCCATGCTTCACTGTAATAGTGATATTATTTCATTTTCAACATCCTATGGAATCCTAGAGTTTGCAGTTTTGGGGAGGAACATTTAAAATTCTCAGCCAGATTGCTCTTTGTCCTCAGCATGTTAAAAATTTGCCTTTGGTCCACCTTCTCCACCAGCCCCTGCCTGGCCATCTAAAGAGAGGTTGCAAGCTGATTTCTTAGCACGACAAACCCCCTCCCATTGACCCCTCCAAGGAAAGAGATGGGCAAGACAGAGTAAGTGTAGGTACACCATGCCAACTCCTCCTTCCCTCTCCTTTCCCTGACCTGGTGCTCACTATCCCCATCGTACCTTGGCCCACTTTATCACTTACACACACACACACATTTTGATATTTGCAACTTTTCCTCTTTCACAAGGGTCTTGTGCCCCAACCCTAGTGAATGTGGAGGGCCAGCTGCATATCTTGCACATTAATACATATGAGAAAACTCCAGTTGCTGCATTTTTTATTTTTTTTAGCAAAAAAGCAACCTGGAGGAGGGAGAACAATCAGTATGGGAAAGAATGGTTATCCTTTCCTTCACCTACACCTTCACCTCCTTTCCTTCACCTTTCCCAGAAAGTCACTCCCCTAAACTTGCTAAGTGCAGGAAAGAAATTGCCTTGTGAAGGAACTAGGTGAAAGAGAGAGAGAGAGAGAGGAATATAATCTTTTCCTATGTTACTTAATACCACAATCAAGTTGGATCTCGATCACACCCTGCCTGTTGTGTCAAAATGTTGGAGTCAAACCCATGGAGATCCAAGTTCAGCTTCACCTTCAGTGGTGAAACTTGATAGATTACTTTGAGTCAGTTACTCACCATATCTTGTTTAACCTTACAGGTTTTTGTGATGTCTGTATATGTGTAGGGCAAGAGCTATACACTTACCCAAGTTCCTTGGAGACAAGGTAAACGTGAAATAAATATTTCCTTCTCACTTTGGAATGCAATCTTGCTTTTGTGCTTTTATACCTTCTACAACATAAGAGGAAGACTCAACAACCCATTTTATTGCTAAGATTTTTTTTATGGCAGCATAATGTAAGTTGCAGGATCTCATTTTGTGGTAATAAAAGCAAGAGGGTTTTCCTGCTGACTCCAACTGGTACCTGCCTCAAGGCATTTATCTAAATTGGAAACATTCTGAAAGAACGCCATTTGGAATTTGGCTAAAGTTGGAACCATTTCAGAATCTGATTTTGAACACCTTTTCCTTGCCATGTGCTTCTTCCACTCAGTAAGGATATGGTTTCCACAATCTGTTATGTGAGTAACGTAGTTAAATGAAAGATCATGGGAGAAGTATTACCATATCAGCACTAAATCCATTTTGCATTGGAGAAAGAAAATCCACTCCAGAAAAAGATCTTGGACTTTCTCTATTGAATACTAAATATATACTAGTTGGTCCAAAAATGTTGAAGGAACTAGGCTTTCAAGCAGCCCAAACTGTTCCTGGAATTTTCAGTCCTTTGTGCTTGCCTCTTAATACATACTACACACTGTAGGTTTATCTTCACCTTCTAATAAAAGCCTGTCCAGAATTCTAGCTACTGGTCATTCCCTTTTGCAGAATACAGGTATAACTCAGTTAACAAAGATGTTTTCCTGGGTGTTACTTTAACAGAAAATTTGGTAACAGAACCAGAAATAATATGGAAAAAAATTGAGATAGCTATGCTACCAAAAAGAACAGCATTTCAACATGTTCAGCAACTTTTCTTTTTTATTCAGAACTAACAATATGTCCTTGTGAAATGAAACAACCAGGTCAAGTACACCTTGCATGAGTAAACAAAAACATTTTGAACTTTCTAGAGACCACTTGGGAGCTCCTTCGAAAATGCATCCAGTGACGGATAATAACTTTATTTTCCCAGTAGCTCCCACTTTTCTTATGATTTCCATTTCAGTAGGCAAACTGATAGATCTAAGCTTTTTAAAAGCATGCTGGAGGGAGTTGATGAGGCAAGGTAATCTGTTCCCCTCCATCTTTTCCCTCTATTGTTATTCATGCATGCTCAGCAAGAGATTCTGTCTGCCTTGCCTATTGTATGCTGGCACACATAGCCATTGGATTGGCCACAGCAGAATCCCTTTCTCTCCCAGTGGAAGCTTTTTTTGCACTCTTTATTGCAAACATTGCACTGTTTACTGCTGGAACCTGGTATCAAAAGTCTGTTTCTCCAGTCCTCTTTTACCTCCCAGTGCCAATGCAAAGCGAACTTCCAGCTAGACAGAGAAGAAAGGAAAAGGAAGTTGGGCAGGCCTAAAAAGACTTTGTTCTGCTCTTTTTAAAGCTCTGATTGATATGATGTAACAATCTCTAACTTGTAAATTCTAATTGTGCCTGGAGGATGGAGCCTTCATGTAGAGTGATATCGTTTGTATTACAATTCCTGTTCTTAAAATAAATGTTTCCATAAAGAACCCTGCTCAACTCCTTTTCCATGGCTATATGTGTAGATAGGATTCCTCTCTCCCAGAGAGGGTGAGGGGAGGAAAGGGATCTCTAAGCTTAGGTTTATTGGGTCCCTGGTGGCATCCCACTGTGCTACTAAGAAGGGTTTTTTTAATCCAGTGGGTGGTGACAGCATTTAATTAAGGAACCCAGGGGAGTTTCCATCTCCTATTCAAGGGCAGAAGTGGGAGAATAGCCCCTGGTCCATAACATGGCCCATAACAACAGTTTTGGTTTCAGACGCTTTCTTAACTAAGGTATGCCTGTGTTACCATAGTTTCTAGCCCGGACTTGTGGGATAGTAGATATCATTTGATATCAATAATTTGGCCTTCTTAACCTATTCCTCTCCATGTGCTTGCAAGGCCCCCGGACAAGCACGCACACAGGCCCGGCTGCTAATAGCTGAAACATTCCAGACAAATACAGGCAGGCCAGAAATAGCCAGACTGTCACTTTAGGAGACCTCAAGGCAAGTACCACATTATGTATGCCTGCTACTTACAAAGGACTCCCTGCCCTGAGCAGGCAGTTTGACGAGCCGAATACTCTACTGTCAAGCACTCCGTGTTTGCATACTATCTGAGCTATTGACAACTCTGTCATAACTCAATCATGTAAATTACTGACCTTTCGGAGGCTTTGTCTCCAGCCCGAAACCCATTGTTATCCCCTGGGAAGGACTAGCCTACGGCCACATTTTCCCCTATAAGAACCCCTGACTTTGAGTGCTTCCTTGGATCGCTCTTGGCTTCATCCTGCCTTGCTGTCACTTCATTCGACGAGCCTTCCCCTCAGCTCCTCGTGCTGAGAATCCTCCCTTCCACGAACTACTTTTTCAGACTACCCGGGCTTCAGGACAGGTGTAGTATTTCCCATACAAAACCTCCTCTTAAAATCCCTCTATCCAACTCCAACCTTTATTTCTATAGATCTCGGTGTGAGTGTGTTGCATACACGTGTTTGACTGTATATCAATAAAAACAACAATTATTATTTACTCCTGTTTCCTCCTTGACTCAGCCTGACCCCATAGACATTGGGTAAAAGATCTTGCTATGTTGCCCTGCCTCTCGTAATGGTAGCTTGTGCTCTTTGCTAATTCCCAACTTTGTAATATTTGGAGCGCACTTAGGTGTCCCTCATGGGACCCCCAGAAATCAGGGTAACACCTGTACTCCATTCCATTCCGCTAACCATTTTCTTTTCCAAGCAACATTCAACATTCTGTTGCTACTGAGCAAGCTTGGTCTCCATTGGATTCTTTTTTCCTCTTTCTTTCTTTCTTTCTTTCTTTCTTTCTTTCTTTCTTTCTTTCTTTTTTCTAAGTCTCTTTATTTCTGAAAACATTGGTCTCACACCACCATGCCCAGCAAGCAGTCCGATACCTTCCTCTTGTCTTCCAGTGGCCCCCATACCAAATACCCAAGAACTGATATAGCTTGTTGAGTATTATGTAAACTCTAGGAGATTCACTTTTCAAAGAGGTACCCATGTTTGTCCATTTCAGCAAAGCAACAAAGAATCTTGTGGTCCCCCTAGGATGAATGTATCTATTGGTATGAGTTTTCATAGATCAGTAGCCACTATGATCCAAATTCCACTGACTAAAATATTAGGGCTTTCTCAGGAATATATTTATGTCTCACCAAGTATCTAAAGATCTCAGGTACTGTACAGTAAAGAACACAGTTAATTTCAAACAACATAGACAGTAAATATGATGCTAAAGGGCTAAAACCTATTTAACAAGTTAAAAGAAGACAAATAGAAGCTAAATTGCTTCAACATAATTTAAAACTATGTACCATATTGCACTTGGCACTGGAAAGACAGCAACATAAGCACCAATTGGACCTCTAAATGGAGGTCATAACTGGAGTCTCACAGCAGATAAAGCCCTCTTGCGTGTCAAAGGCATGTGCACATTGCCTGTGGTAGTGGTTGGAATCAGAGCAAAACTGGAGGCTAGCCACCGGGGGTAAGACAAGTATACATCCCACTAATTGCTGAAAACATTTTGTAGTTTTGTCTAGGCATTACAAAGAATAATGTAAAACTCTGTATTGGCATTCTGCCTCTTGTGACATTTGATCATACCACTCAGTTTAATTGATAAGTGAGAAGTAAGATATTTCTCCATATCATCTAATAGTTTTTTTTTACTGGTACTGGGAGAGAAGTGCCATTTGTTTGCTTCACTAAGAGGTAAAGCATATTCTAAATGGCATCTCACTTCGGTATAATACCCATTGGGCATTTCCACTCTTTACTCAGAGTGTGGTGGAACTTCCTTCTTTGGAGGTTTTTAAACAGAGTCTGAATGGCCATCTGTAAGGACTGCTTTGATTCTGTATTCCTACATGGCAGGGGATTAGACTTAATGACCCTTGTGGTCTTTTCCAGTTCTATGATTCCAGACAGATGATGTTTTTTTCTTCTGCTCCTAACACTGGAAGGAACATCTATTTAAATTGTAATTCCCTTACCTGAGCCTGGAAGATTGACTCCACCATGACTCCCTTGCCAAGAATTATGTTCTATTCCCCAAAGCAAATACTGAAGGGTATGAGAATATCTGTACTCTCAACAATTCACCTGAAATATACATTTGATTCCAAGGGAAGTGTGCAATGCATGAAGAAGAAAAAATCTCTGCCAAGAATCAGTTCAAGAGCTTCCTGCACAGGGAACCAAATAAGGGGAGAATTGCTGTGCTAGCCCCTGTGATTTATGAATCACTCAAAAACAGGCTAAATGGAACTATCAAGATGAATAGCAGAACATAAAGTTAGAGATAGCTAGATGATCAACTATCATGAAAGAGCAACTATGATTTACAGCTTTCTGAAAATGAGTGTTAATCCATGTGGCATTTGTCTCTAAATGTGCTAAATGCATATGGATTTACCTTGGGCAAAGGAGAGTGAGTTGGGTTATTGCTTATTAAAAAACAACACATCACACACAAAAAGTTTTTAGAAGGTTGAAGTATTATCTTCCCATTACCTGAGTGGAATGCATGCAGTGAAGCTCATGATCTGGTCAGATTAAGAGAAGATCAATCTAGACACTGAGAGAGATACAAACTGAATCCAGTTGTTAAGCTCAGCTTAGGCCATTTCCACACTACACTGCTATAGTGCTATTATTCCACTTTCAATATCCTGTGGAATTCTGAGGTTTGTAGTTTACTGAGGCCAAAGAGCTCTCTGGCTGAGAATTCTAAAGGCCCCTCCCTAAACTGCAAACCCCAGGATTCCACAGGATGTTAAAAGTGGAATAATAGCACTATAACAGTGTAGTGTGGAAATGGCCTCAGATCAGACACATTAAGTCAACAGTCTCCGCATCCATGTTGCCTTACCATTCAGCAGGTGATTAAATGGGTCTACTCTAGCTGGGACTAGCAATTGGGATTTAAGACATAATTAACTGAGAACCTCAAAGATAGTGTTTCCTGCCCTCTCTAGTGAAGTCTTAAATGAACAGATAAAAATGGCTCTCACTGTGACCTCTAGTGGACATAATGTAATGAGGCATGAAAGTGACTACTTAAAAAAAGAGTTCTTTCCAGGAAGATGTGGTTTGTGATCTGTGCATCCTGCTTGTTGTATACTGGATCAGTAGTCTGTTCCTGGATCAGGGAAGGGATGTAACATATTTTTAAGGGATTCAGTTAACAGATTCTGCTTTAGTTTATGAAAGACAGAAGACAAGGAATCTTTTTCAAAGGGTCCCCAGCAGAGCTTAGAAAAGTTTTTTTTTTTAAGTAAACCTAGAATTTTCTCAGGCCACATGGTCAGTAGGCTTTCTGATTGGGGGATTTTGGGAACTGTAGTGCAAAAAGTAACTTTCCCAAGATCTGGTTTGAAGACAAATGTCATAGGCAACTTTAATGAAGTTAAGAAAGTCTGAGTCTTGGTTGTGCCTGAATGGAATGTCATGTAGGGCTGGCTCTACCATTAGGTAGAGTGAGGCAGTCTCCTTAAGCAGCAGATGCTGAGATCAATGACAGGTTGTTGAGGAAGAAAGCTCAATGCAACATGGCCTTCCCAGTTTCCCTAAGCTAACCTGCTGTTCTGTTGCAAGTCTTGAAAAAAAAATTGTCAGCCCAGTTGGCCTTTGGAATGGGAGGACATAATATTGTTCTCTACCTGAGATATCAAATTGTGTTTGGTGCCATACTTGCTGGAATATTCTCTTGGGATAGCATGCATAGTGGGATACTCTATTCAATAGGCTGAAAGTGGCACACTTGGGATATACTGACCAATTCTATGGCACTTTACAGAGGTATAGGGACCATAAACTAAGATCAAATAGCTTCAAAATGTCCAAGAATGTACAGGGCAGGCAACATCGCCTTATCAACCTCATATGCCACAGATTGCACATTAGATCAGAGCACAATTATTTGTTCTGCCTGTCTCAACTGGGACCAAAAAGCTAATGTAATAAACAGTGCTTGGTAATATTTGTCTGATGATTAAAAAAAACTGTCTTCAAAACTCATTTTGCAATAGATTGTACAATATTTGTACACTTGAATATCTGCTTGCCATTATTTTTCCTAGACTTCTAGTTTCAGAGCTGGTTATTATTAAAACCAGTAATAATCAAAAGCAGAGGCAATTATTTAATATGATAAAAGAGTAGATACATTTATATAGTCTTACAGATCCAACCAGCCCTTTGAGGGCAACCGTAATGCTGATGTGGCCCAAGATGAAATTGAGTTTGACGTTGGAAAAGGTGATATACCGAGTACACCAGGAAACAATGACAAATGAAACTGCTGCTAGTCAATGTACATGACAATACTGGATGGAGCATTCTGTTGCTGTTGTTGTTGGGTGTCTCTTCAAGTCTTTTTGACTTATGATGACTCATGGAGTTTTCTCGGCAGAATTTGGGGGACTGTCCTTACTTTCCTCTGAGGCTGAGTGAGTGTGACTTGCCCATGGTCACTCCTTAGGTTTCTATGGCAGAGTGAAGATTCAATGTCTGGTTGGTCTCTCAATGTCCTGGTCCAACCTACATCACACTGGCTCTGGATGGAACACTAGTCAGACTCATTTGGCAAGTTCCTAGCTTGCTGTGTATGAGAATTGTGCCAGTACAGGCTGCTTAATGACTCTTGCTCACAGAAAAAGCAGCTAAACAAACCACAGAGCTTTGTTCTTTGGTTTTTTTATTCTGAGAATACAGGCAGCTCCCATTCTCTGCTTTGTCTCCCAACCATCCAGAAAATGAAACTAAAGACAAGCCTTTATCTGGTTTAGTGGGAGAGACACATTCACACAGCAAGATCAACAAACCACAGCAAAGTGAAATTAGTTTAGCTGCTCTCTCTGCCAGCTTTTTGAGTAGAGATGACAGTGAAATGAGTGTACCCACTAGAAACATCTTTTCAAAATGCATTCAATCCTTAAAAACAAATGGTTAGAGTCTGTATCCAGCCCCAGCTGGGTTATATTGCCATTCCATTAAACATTCGATTTCACGATTTCACTCTAATCACTTAGTAGAAAGATCTTTGAATCTGATTCATTTCCGGTATCACACACTTTCCTTTTCTGTTTGTGAAAATCGTTTGTGTGCTGAGGAAACAAGGAACCATAGAAAATTAGAATGAGAATGAAAAGAAGAAAAAAATAACCAACAGTGATATCTTAATGACAATATATAATTACAGCTAAGCAAGAATTATACAAATCAGTTCATATATTTTACTTTTCCTATTATCTGTTTTCACTAGGTCTATAAATAAATCATCCATAGTGGCATAGCATCAGTTTGGTGGCGTTATCCTACTAAAAACTTCAAGTAGCAGTTATATAGTTAAACCCAAGGGTTAATTTTACTACATTTTCACTGCATCCTACCTTCCAGGTACATAGGTTTCCCTCATATTATCCTCATAATAATTCTGTGAGATAGGTTAGGTGGAAAGTTAGTGCTTCTCCAAATCCATCTAGTAAGTGGAGACTCTAGGGCCATTTCTGCACTAGACTGTTATAGTGCTATTATTCCACTTTCAACATCTTATGGAGTCCTGGGGCTTGCAGTTTAGAGAGGGGCCTTAAAGGCCCCTCTCTAAACTGCCAACCCCAGAATTCCATAGGATGTTGAAAGTGGAATAATAGCACTATAACAATCTAGTGCAGAAATGGCCTAGCTCTTTGTCCAGTATTATCAGAATGGGTCCCAAACAGTAATTGATATTCAGCTGAATACAATTTTGTGCTAAACTGCCAACCCCAGAATTCCATAGGATGTTGAAAGTGGAATAATAGCACTATAACAATCTAGTGTAGAAATGGCCTAGCTCTTTGTCCAGTATTATCAGAATGGGTCCCAAACAGTAATTGATATTCAGCTGAATACAGTTTTGTAATAACAGTAATTGATATTCAGCTGAATACAGTTTTATGCAGCAACATATTGGAGGAAACAAAGTACCCACTTCAACATTAAAAAACCAAACCATTTCATCAGAACATATTACAATTGGTAGCAAGCAATGCTATGCTAAGGCAATCTGATGGTAAAGATGAAACAGCTAAGGGGGAAAAACCTATAGCTATCTAGAAAAAGCATAAAGTACAGATATGATGCTACAAAGCCTGTAAGTACAAAAAGAAGATAGAAGAAAGATTGTTGAACTTTATTCTGCCCCCAGTGTGTGCACTTATAAAAGATGCTGAAGATAGTGTCTACTCTGTCTTTGCTATTTTTTAGGAACATATTAAAAGGGAAGAAAAAGAATCTTAGAAAAAAATAATGAATACCAAAGAGTGCGCGTGGGAGAGGCAGAGGGAAAGCCCCAGTTTCCATTTGGCTGCATGAACTATCTGCCTCATATGAATAAGGAAACACAGTGTGTACACAAGCCAGTCAGATCCCCAGATGCTTTAAACAAGCAGGAGGAAAGGTAATGATCAAATGTTTCTGCTTCACAGCTTTTTAAAGCCCATCCTTGATGAATGTCTACTCATTGCTGTTTTTTAATGGCATTTTCTCAGTCTTCACCCAACACACAGACACTCAAAAGAGAGTTTTGTTTAATATGTTTTCTTTTTCCTCTGTCAGAAACTGTGCATGGAATCTGGCCATCCATTCTGCAATTCACTAGCTCCCTTCCCTTAAATATTAAGAATTGTTCTTCTGCACTCAGTCTTATTATGGACAGGGGAAAAAAAACAGGATTAATGCTGTGATCACTAAGGCACTTTAGTCAGCACGTTTGTGTTTTAAAAAAGAAAATTCCTTAAGACGTGCTAGTCTATATGCTTTCTCCATATCTTAGGCAGCTGTGTCTTGCCATCCACATGTTTGGGAAATGTAGGGGAGGCAAACAGGAAACAGAAAGAGAGAGGCATTTTAGACAGCATTTGATTACCTAAAGTAGAACAGCAAAAGGCACATCTCTCCCACCCCCAAGCAAGATGCATAGTGTCTCAAAACAGGCAAGTTGTACCTAAATTAGAAAATCCCATAATCACCTTTCCTTTGCCCTGTCAGCAAAAAAAATCCATCAGTAAATGAAGGAAGTTGGATTAAACCTCTCTAGTCCTGGAGAATCTTTTGGGAATTTGTTGGGGTAAAGCTGCTGGTTTGTGTGAGATGGGAAGAAGCTTGCTTGTGAGCAAATTAGTGTTCTATTGTTCTTTTGTGCATAGGCCCAAGTCCTCTGCCTGAGCATATGGTCACAGGAGGTGGAGCATTTGCTGAGAGGAAGTGAGTTAGATTTGGCTGGGAAAGGAGCTAATAGCTACAATCCCAATCCCTGGAGCTCAGCAAACAGCAGCTAAACTAACAGGCAAGGCCAACAGGTATTTTGTATGGGAGAGTTTTGAGGGGGAGATCTGGAGTTGTTTCAGTGCCTACTTAAGACTACTGCATATGGGTGGTGAGGAAGCTGCTGTAGTCACCTGCAACAGCTGTGATATGCTTGTGTTCTTGCTGAAAGATAGGGGTAGCAAAACCTGCAGCAAGTGTAAGTCAATTGTCCAGTTGGAAGAGAAGGTACACCAACTTGAGACGTGTGTATCCACTCTTCAGCATACTAGGGAGCCCAAGATTTTCTTGGACAGAGTGAAGCAGACTGTCCTGGATGGGGAACACACAGGGGATGTGTCTGAGGTCAGTTCCCAAACAGAGGAGGTAGACACTTGGAGTAAAGTGACACTGAAGTAGAAGGATCAGGGATCATTTTTTAAGTTTGGAGCTACAAAATAAATCCCAAACTCTCTCTTTTATCTAAGCTGACAAGACTTTTCAAGCCCATTGATCATTACTCTTTTCTTTGGTCCATGTTGGAACCAATGATGCTACAAGGCATAGCCTTCAGGAAATCACAAGGTATTACAAGGCTCTGGGTAGGAAGCTGAAAGCACAATTTCCTCCTTCAATGAAAAGGAAAAATGGAAGGTGTCTAAAGAATGTTCAACTGAGGTAACTTTAAAAGATGTGGAAAAAAGCAGAAATCACCAAAGACAAATTCAAACAATAGCCATCAAGTGTAGGGAGAAAGTCAAAAAAGCTAAAGTGCAGAATGAACTCAAGCTTGTTAGAGACATTATTGTTTTTAATGTCAAAAGAGCTTTTTTGGTTATGTCCGTAGCAAACGGAAGACCAAGGAAATGGTAAGTCACTATGTGGAGAAAATGAAGAAATGCAAACAAGGGGACACAGAAAAGGTTGAACTACTCAAGAACTTCTTTGCCTCAGTCTTCTCCCAAAAAGAAAATACTGCTTTACCTGGTGAAAATGAAACAGATAGGTAGTATAAGAATATCTGGTTACTCTAAATGAACTCAAGTCTCCGGGGCTAGATGAACTAAATCCAAAGGTATTAAAAGAAGTGTCTGAAGTTATCTCAGAACCACTGGCAATAATAATTGTGAATCACTGAAGAAAAGGAGAACTCTCAGCAGACTGGGGTAGGGTAATGTTATCATCATCTTTAAAAGGGGGGGAAAAGAAGACCCAAACAACTACTTCCCAGTCAACCTGAAAGATTCTGTAGCAGATCATTAAACAAACAGTCTGTAAGCCTTAAAAAGGAATGCAATGGTCACCAAAAGTCAGCATGAGTTTCTCAGAAAGAAGTCATGCCAGACTAATCACATGGGGGGGGGGGAGAAAGAATGTTACAAGCTTGGTAAATGAAGACAATTCTGTGGATGTAGCATATCTTAACTTCATTACAGTCTTTGACAAGGTCCCCCCATGATATTCTTGTAAATCAGCTGGTAAAATCTGGGGCAGACGATGCTACTATTAGGCGGATTTGTAACTGGTTGAGCAACTGAACCGAACGGTGCTCACTAATGGCTCCTCTTCATCCTGGAGAGAAGTTAATTACTGGAGTGCCACAGAACTCTGGGCCCAGCGCAATTTAACATCTTTATCAATGACTTGGATGAGGAAATAGAGAGCATTCTAATCAAATTTGCAGATGACACCAAATTAAGAAAGGATAGCTAATACTCCAAACCAGGATCAGAATTCAAAATGACTGTAGCAGATTAGAGAGCTGGGCCAAAGCTAACAAAATGAATTCCAGCAGGAATAAATGCAAGATACTACACTGAGCAGAAAACGTGAAACGCACAGATATAAGATGGCTGACACCTGACTTGACCACATCTGCTACAGTCTGCTAATCTGCTACAGTCTGCTAATCTGCTACAGTCATTTTGAATTCTGATCCTGGTTTGGAGTATTAGCTATCCTTTCTTAATTTGGTGTCATCTGCAAATTTGATTAGAATGCTCTCTATTTCCTCATCCAAGTCATTGATAAAGATACATTTGAAAGGGATCCAGGAGTAAACCACAAGTTGAACATGAGTTAACAGTGTGTGGAGCAGCTAAAAAAGCCAGTGTGATTCTAGGCTGCATCAATAAGGAGCATAGCGTCTAGGTCAAGGGAAGTGATGGTACCACTTTATTTTGCTTTGATCAGACCTCACCTAGAATACTGTATCCAGTTCTGGGCGTTGTAATTCTAAAAGGATACTGACAAGCTAAAATATGTTCAGAAGAGGATGACTAAGATGGTAAACAGCCTGGAAATCATGTCCTATGAGGAGTGGCTCAGGGAGCTGGGTTTGTTGAACTTGGAAAAGAGAGGGTTAAGAGGTGACATGATAGCCATGTTTAAATATTTGAAAGGATGCCATATGAAAGATTGGGCAGGCTTGCTTTGTGCTGCTCCAGAGACTAGAACAATGGCTTCAAACTATAGGAAAAGAGATTCCATTTAAACATTACAAAAAAACTTCCTGACGGACCGGGAAAGGTGCTGCCTTTCAGCCTAGCGAGGTCTCCTTGTTTGGAGGTTTTTAAACAGAGGCTGGATGGCCATCTGTCAGGAGTGCTTTGACTATGCATGGCCTGGACGGCCCTTGGGGTCTCTTCCAACTCCAGGATTCTATGAAACTGCCACTTGCCCCCTTCCGTGGAGCTTGTTCTGCGTGAGCTCCTGTCACTTCCAGGCCATTTCCGCACTAGCCTGTTCATAGCGCAATGATTCCACTTTCAACCTCCTCTGGAATCCTGGGGTTTGCAGTTTCGGGAGGGGCCGGCCGGCCCCTCCCGAAACTGCAAACCCCAGGATTCCAGAGGAGGTTGAAAGTGGAATCGTCGCGCTATAACAGCCTAGTGCGGAAATGGCCCCAGTCCGCTTAATGATAGCGCACCAATAAATAAATAAGAGTGAACCCATAGAGAAACCCGGGGGTGGGCGAGCTGGAGATGGAAAATGCAGAACGGAGAAAAGGAACAAGAGAACATAAAGACTGTCCCTGGAACAGAGGCTGGAAGGGCGGACGTCCAGAGAAAGCCCGGGCACTTTCTTCCCCGGGAGCTGGAAAGCCAAGAGGCAGCCTCCCAGGTGTTCCTGCCAGCGGCGTCGGGGGGGAGGAGGAGGAACTAAGACAGCTCCGCTCACTCGCTCGCTCTCTGCCAGGGAGGGGAGGGGAAGAGGAGGAGGAGGCGTGTCCCCTCCCCGCCGCCTCCGTCCTCCCTCCTCGGAGGGGCAGAGCTGCCTCGCCAAAGCCGGAGGCGCGCGGGAGCGCAGACGAGGCAGCCGCGCGACGCCTCGCACACGCCGCGCGCGGCGGCGGCGGAGCAGCCCCGAGGCGTCCAAACTTTGCGGGACTTTTCCCTCGCCCTCCCCGCACCATGCTCGCCTCGCCCGGCCCGGCTCTTCGGCTCGGCGCTGGGGGGCAGAGCCGCGGCCGGAGCGCCTCTCCCCAGCCAGCCCCGGGCGCTCCGCGAAGCGTGCGCGTCGGGCGGACACACTCGCCCGCGACTCCTCGCTGACGCCGCCGCCGCCGCCGGGCCCGCTTTTTGGGGGGAAGGGGGACTCCCGGGTCTCTGTTCTTCCGAGGAGACAGCCGAACCACCTCCGCCCTCCAACCGAGGGCCGCCGTCCTCGCCCGCGGCGAAGCGACGAGGAGCGGTGAGGGGAAGCGTCCGGCTCGGAGCCCGCCGGAGGAGGAGACGCGCCTTGGGCCGGGAAGCCGGACCGCGCCCTCGCTGACCCCCCAGCGCCCGGGGTGGGTGAGAGAGGAGGGAGGGAGGGCGCCGACTCTCTTTCCCGCCACCCGCCGGCGCCCCTCCTCTCCCTCGCCCTCCTTCCCCCTCCGCCCCCTCCCCAAGCCATGAACTTTGGCCGGGGGGGCCCGCCGGTGGTGGTGCTGAACGTGGGGGGCACGCGCTACTCCCTCCGGCGCGAGGTGCTGAAGGACTTCCCGCTGCGCCGCCTGAGCCGCCTCCACGGCTGCCTCTCCGAGCAGGACGTCCTGGAGGTGTGCGACGACTACGACCGCGAGCGCAACGAGTACTTCTTCGACCGGCACTCGGAGGCCTTCGGCTTCATCATGCTCTACGTCCGCTACGGCCACCTCCGCTTCGTGCCCCACATGTGCGAGCTCTCCTTCTACAACGAGATGATCTACTGGGGCCTGGAGTGCTCCCACCTCGACTACTGCTGCCAGCGCCGCCTCGACGACCGCATGTCCGACACCTACACCTTCTACTCGGCCGAGGATCTGCTCCAGGCGGAGCCCGCCGGGGGCTGGCACAGCGGCGGCAGCAGCAGCAGCAGCAGCAGCAAGAGCGGTGGCCACCACCAGCATCCCCATCAGCACCACGGCGGCGATGGCGACCGGGGCCCCTGCCGCGCTGCGCCCCCGCCTGGCGAGAAGAAGTGGCTGGAGAGGATGCGGAGGACGTTTGAGGAGCCCACCTCCTCCTTGGCCGCCCAGATCCTGGCCACCGTCTCCATCCTCTTCGTCATCGTCTCCATGGTGGTGCTGTGCGCCAGCACCATGCCCGAGTGGCGGGCGGCGGAGAACCGCAGCATGGAGGAGAACAGCAGGTACACAGCAGACTCACTCAGGGAGCCTTCAGGGTAGGAGGAAGCGATTAATACTTTACCCCCCTCTACACAGTGTCCCGTCCAAAATGTGTCCGGTCTCAGTCTGTGTCCGCCTCCTCCTCCACCACCGACGCTCCTTTCTACGTCCATCATCGTGGTTGCCCTCTTCGCACCCTTTCCCCAGGGATCATATCCCACCTTTCAGCACCAGCCCAAAAGTACAGGTCCAGCTGGGCAAAAGGAGGTGAGGGGGCAATGAGGAAAGGGAGGACAGGGATCACGGAGAAAAGCGGGTGCTTCCTTTTTAAGAAAAGAAAACAGGAAAAGTGCTTTCTAATTTCTAGGTAACAAGTTTTTGCTTTATTTTAAAGAACCAGCAGCAACTTTTTAGATGCCAGGCTCAGGTGCTAATTTAAGATGAGGAGGAGAAAGCAACCTGCTGAGATACCTGACTGCTAAGGATCAAACTTCCCAGAGACCAAAGATACTCAAAGCCTGGGATATTTCTCACCCTACCATTGCAAGCCTCCAGTAATCCCAGACTTGCTTTCCTGAGAGTGAGTCTTATTTGAACTCAGTTGGGCAATCTGAATAGAATTGCACTGTAAGATACTGGTCCTATCTTCACTTTTAGGCCAAGATTTTTAAAGCATGTAGAAATGATGAGTTGATGTAAAACCCTTTTGAGCTTTAGGAAATGTATTTGAATATTATCGGTGAATCCAGGTTTTATCGACCTGAGCAGCAACTTTTCTGAACCAAGAAGCAGCACTTTGGTAATAGAAAAAAAGGTTACCAGTTTGCCCACCAAGTTTTGTCCTTTACTGTCTCCCCAAAAGGCTAGATAAGCATCTATTGGGATACTTTAGTTTAATTCCTTTCAACTGTGTTCTAAGGAGCCTTTTGTTCCTTCAGAGCTTATCAGAGATACCAAGGGATACCTAAGACTCTTTGTGGCCGGGCAGAGATCAAGATGGCACAAACAGAGACATTATTTGTATTAAAGCAAACTGAGCCGTCGGTTGAATCTAATTTGCAAAGAGATGGTGTCCTCTAAGGGCAGAACATGAGTTTAGGGAATACAGGACAGGCTTGGTGTCATTTATTATGTGATCTACTTCAGCACGGAGGGGTTGTTAAAGGATTCTGGGGAAATAATTTTCAGACTGCCACTGTTACCTCCCAGCGTTTACCACCTGAGGGAGATGCCTTGCTCTGGCTAATATTAGGGATGGTCTTAGATACACCTCAAATGGTTCTGAGATTAATCTCATTTGACAGGGTTTTCTTCTGCTAAATGCAACTGTATAGATGAGCTGTGTATTTCGAAGGCTGCACAGTCAGTCCATGGGAGGTACTGGTGACACCCAATGGATGAACTGTATGTGCAGCCAGTTTAGAATGTATTCCAAAATTCTCTACAAACGCAAATATGGCAGACTTGTGGAGGGCAAGAAATAGGAATCAACAGTCGAAAGATGTCTGATGCAGGACTTTTATGAAGGAAAACAAATTTAAAAATAATAGCTGAGTTATTAGACGTTAGCTCTCCAGGAGTGTTGTCAAGAGCCCAGTGGTTGGTAGTGCATATGTATGTTGAAATCTCCCATGTTGATTAACTGGGTTTGTGAGCTGCCATTTTGATTACCTCCAATGTCCTAGTATTATATTATGTTAAATATTCCACAACATTGTGAAAAATTTAAATGGAAGGCATCACATAGAAGTTTTCCCATGCCCCTCCAACCCTGTTTCTTTCACAGTAGTAGTCTAGAACTGAATGAATCATCATTGCTTTTAAACCTGGGCTTATTTAGTTCCAACCCAGAAATCCATGCTGTACCTTCCAATCACCTCTTGCAGAGATAGCTTTTCCCACATAGACTTCTCTTTGATCTGCTGCCCATCTGTGCCTTCATCTGAAGTCATGACTGTGGCATCAGCCAGGAGAATGGGGTAGAAAATGAGTAGAGAAAAAAATAATCAGAAAAGAATATGGCTGCCTCATTGCTCACTGCATTTCAAGGAACAGTGCATATTGCAGCCTGCGAACATTGCTTTAAACACGCTGATTCTGGCACATCTGTCTACACCATTTCCTAAGCCAGATTTCCTTCACCTGGTGCCCACTAGATGTTTGGATTGCAACTGCCACCTGATTTGCCAGTGTGAATAATGGTCAGGGATGATAGAAGTTGTCACTTCATATACCTGGAAGGCACCAGGTTTGGAGAAGCTGTTCTGGGCAAATCCAGTAGTCTTGAATTAGCATGCTGCTTTTGTCATGTGGAACAAGCAATATCAAATAAGTAATGTGTTGGACCAGCTTCTATTAATGTAAGGATATGCCACATTATGAATCATGTAGAATTTTTCATTTTGAAGTAAATGTGAGCCATTGGATGTTTGATTACCTCTACTGGTAAACAATGGACCAGTTAAGGGTTTTTTTTTTAGAAGTTATATATGTCCCCAACTAGAGAGAAAAGAATGCCAGATTTTGCTTGTTTCAAATTGCCGCCTATTCTAGAAACAGAATAGGATATAGTATAAACTCTTTGAGAGCCAGTGTAGTTTAATTGTTTGAGTGTTAGACTAGGACTGTGGGGACCAAATCCCTGCTTAAGCCTACTGGGTGACCTTGGGCAAGTCACACACTCTCAATCTCAGAGGAAGACACTGGCAAACAACATCACCAAGAAAATCCCGTGATTGATTCACCTTAGGGTCACCGTAAGTCAGAAATGACTTGAGGCATGTGCACACATGTACACACCATTTGTTTGAGAAACCACATCATTAAATCCTCTCTTTTTATGGTATTTTGATCTTGCAGCCCTTCAACATTGCTCTGGTCATCATCCAGGTCTTGTTTTCAGAACTAGGAGGAATAGGTTTGATTTCAAGGCTATACATTGCTGCCTATGAAGTACTGGGGGCTCTTTGCCAGTTTCCAATTTCCTCTGCCAGTTTCCAAGTGTCCCTTGCCAAGTTGCCAAGTTGCCTTGTTTCAACCCTCCCAAAGGTGGTTGGAGACTTTGTATGTCCCTTTATAAAAGAATTGCTTCATTTTAAATAATTCTCCAATATGCTAGAATTATAAAACTATGAAGTTAGTTATAATGGAAGCTTTCAAAAATAATGTTTCAACAGCAAGTTTCATGTGATGAATAAATGAAAAAGGGAACACTTATTTTTGATGTGATCACAGTCTGACTTGGTTTCTATCCACTTGGATAGGACATTGAGAAAAGGTTTGAGAAGCTTATGTACACCTTCCTTTTTCTTAGAATTTGCAGTTTTAAACATCAAGCAATAGATTCAAAGAATTGTCCTGCTTAATCTAGTAGAATTACTGAATTATTCTGCAACAGAGCTGTTAATAACAATAACAATAAATAACAAGAACAATATAACAGCTGTTAAATAACAAAGTACGCTTCAAATTAAGGAACATCTGAAATTCTTAGTCTGGGCGGTATCATTAGTGGCTGATATCAGTCAGATTCCAGTTATAAAACCTCATATGGTGCTCTAAACACTTTCTTCTTCTTAGCATGTTTTTAGATTTATGCCATA
The DNA here is from genome assembly GCA_948474755.1 of Ctenosaura bakeri. NCBI lineage: Eukaryota > Metazoa > Chordata > Lepidosauria > Squamata > Iguanidae > Ctenosaura > Ctenosaura bakeri. The sequence continues at coordinate 359,969 of CAOLHI010000274.1, forward strand.
CAATTGGCAAGAAAAAAGTAGTGTTCTGGTTATTAAAAATCCTGATGGAAAAGCAAAAATGTAGTTGAAATAATGTATACGTTTAATTTTAGGCAAAACAAAAAAACAAAAACAATGTTGAAAATGGACAGAGAATGTATGGCCCTCCAGATTTTATTGGACTGCAACTGTTAGCAGCTCTTGTGACCACAGCAAGTGGTGAGGGATCATGGGAGTTGTAGTTCCACTACTTCTGGAGTGTCACAAGTTTTTTAGCCCTGGTTTGAAACATTTTCAGCCAGCTTAAAAATGCAAGCAAAGTATTAGAATGAAATATGACAATAATATGCAGTACAGTAAAGAAAAATTTATCATGTGGGAGAGATCAAATTATTTTTTCTCCTTGGACATTGTGTAAGGTAAAAATCTCCTATCTGACATCCTGAGTTTGTGTCTTTTAGCTTTCATTATTGAGCTTGCTGGTTTTGTTACATCTCTAAACTGCACCTTTGGGAACTATTTTTGATAGACCTTCTATGATGCAGTGTGATTATTATACTGACTTTCTGAAAGAAGCTTTAACATTTAGGTCTTTTGGCCAGTGGACATCAGTGGAGAAGTCAACAATTACTCTTACGGTGCAATTATTCCACTTTCAACATCTTACGGAAATCTGGGGTTTGCAGTTTAGGGAGGGGCCAGACTACCCCCCCCCAAACTGCAAACCTCAGGATTCCATAGGATGTTGGAAGTGGAATAATCACACTATAAGAGTGTAGTGCAGAAATGACCTCAGTGTTACATTCAAATGGGGCACAAGTTAAAACACAGTATATAGTCCTCTCTCCACATTTATGAGTTTGACTTTCACAAATTTGATTATTCATGAGGCGTATGTGTGTGTTTTTTCTCAGCTAGGCAAATGACAGCATGGGGGGAGGAACAGCTTTGCATTTTGTCCCTTTGCTCAGGCAAACATTGGGGTGGGGGAGAGAAGAATGTAAGGGAGGGAAGGAATGCTCGCTCACTTGGGTGGGAGAGGGAAAGATGTTCACAAGTTTTCTACTTTGGCAAGTGTCTCATACCCTGAACCTTGGCAGAAGTGAAGGGCCCACTGTATATTTGTTTCTGCTAGTGCAGAATATAGAGTAGGTGCACACCACGTACTGCATACAAACCGTGAAGAAAGTTTTCTCACTTTCACACTACACAGTTATATCACTATGATCTCACTTTAACTGTCATAGTCCCATCTTGCGAAATCTGGATATGCAATTTCATGAGGCACTATAGCCATCTGGCCAAAAATTCTAAATACTTTTCTTTGAACTGCGAAACCCAGGAATTATTTAGCATGGAACCATGACAGTTAAGGTGGAATCACAGTACTATAAGTGTGTAGCATGAAAAGGGCCCAGAATCATAATGTGAATGTACACTGTAAGGGGAGGTAAACCAACCTCTGCCAAAGCAAGAAATCTACTACTACGGTATACCTGCTAAGTGATGATACACCTATTAGAGATGATGTAGTCCCATAGATAAGATGGTAGAAGTAGGGAATTTAGGATGTAACATGTTTCTGATATAACATGCAAGATGGCTGTTAGCTGAATGAAACAGTACAGTTGCAGGTCTTTGCATGGAAGGAGTTGGCTCAAAAACAAAAGTTTGTTTTAGGTCAGGTTTTTTTTTTTTTTTTTTGCTGTCATATGGAGTCTAATGATTGCAGACTGTCAGGTGTGAAAAGAACTGGTAAAATTCTGGCCATATTTCCTAATCATTTGTTCTTGTTTAGACATAATTTCTCTTTACAAACAGGGTTTTTTTTTCACTTGATGAATGCCAAGATCAGTCATAGGAAATCATAAACAACTCTGCGTGTATGAATTAAGTTCCTTCTGTTCATACAAATCTGCAGAATTCATTTATAAGCTGTTAACGATCTGTTCACAACTCAGTTAAGCTGATTGTTAAGTGACTCAGTCCTAACACAGGACACTTCTGCCCTATCATTTGCTATCAGACAATTCCTAAGAGGCACAGTAAAGCAGAATTTATTTATTTATTATATTTATATGATGCCTTTCTTCCAGAGTAGGATCCAGGGTGGCTTTCAAAAAAGTTAAAAATATTAGTAAAACATGTAAAACAATTTAAAAAAATTAAAAAAACATATAAAACTATTTTAAAAACTACAAAAAAATTTAAAAATGTCTTGATAAATTAAAAGCCCACCTGCTTACATATTAAATGCTTTGATAATGATAATAACATGGAGGCTTTAAACATATAGTACTCACCTATCCCTATACAACATTACATGTTTTCTGTGGGTGGCTAGTCTATCCAGTTGGGGTCATCATCCCTCTTAGGATCAGACGTACGCACCAAGTTACAAAGTCAAGGACAATCATTACAAGCCTATGTAGCTTTCCTTTAGTGAATCAAGAGAGAAATGCACACTTGTTAATTGGAATCTCACACTGTTGAGAGTGCTGAAATATCTGAACAATTTGATATGAGAAGATGCAACCCCTGCCCCAATGAATGCATTTTTCCTTTTGTGAATGTGTAGAATCTTGCCCTAAATATGTCACTGGCTCCTAGTGGCTAGTCACTGTGATGTCACTACTAGATGGGGAACAGAAAGTTGTACAGCATTTTCATACATTTAAAAGATTGTCCTTTAAATGTTTTTAATTGTGATTTTTAATTTATAACTGTTTTATGGCTTTAGAAGCTGAATATTCTCTCACAGTACCATCATTCGACCAGACTTTAAAAACAGCATCTGCAAGGGATGGCCTTCCAGAAAACATTGAATTTCTCAATATTTCTCCCTATATTGTTACATATGGAAAAACTTGCAGGTGCTTTATAGATGCTGATTAAGTGCTGTATAGATTCTTTGCCTAAGAAAGGGGCAGTTAGCTTCACACAGGGTAGGGGCAGCCTGAATCTAAAGGGAAATTATTTTTCTGTTGCTAATGGAGTTGAAATTTTATTACATATTTTTTTTATTTCTCTTTATCCCTGGTCCCCGTGTAGCCAGGAACCTCTGCCTGCACCTGCATTGATATACATCTTAACAGCTAGCAGAAATAGCATCTGAGACAAAGCATAGGCTTGTGACTCCGGCCATTTCTACGCCATACTGTTATAGTGCTATTAATCCACTTTCTACATCCTATGGAATCCTGGCATTTGCAGTTTAGGGAGAGGCATTTAGAATTCTCAGCCAAATTGCTCTTTGGCCTCAGTAAACTACAAACTCCAGATTTCCCACAGGATGTTGAAGGTGGAATAATAGCACTATAACAACGTAGTGTGGAAATGGCTTCTGACACCATCACTTTTCTTCTATATCATTTTTAACATTTTTGCCTGATGAAAAGGTAGTGAAGCTTCAAAAGCTTGTGTGTATTTTCTGCATTTTGGTTGGCCAAAAAAGGCACTGTTCTTTTGTGGATTTTGTTTTATTTCACCAACCCGCTAAGGCAGTCTGTTCCACCCTCAAACTGCTCTTACAGTTGCAAAACTTAGGTGGAATCTCTTTTCTTGTAATTTGGTTCATGATGTAATCTCTGGAGCGGCAGATAGAAAAATGCTACTGCCCAACCCCTTGGAGAGCCACTGGCAGTTAGAGCTGGCCTAGATGGATGGACGAATTATCTGTTTTGCTGAAAGGCAACTTCCTTAGGTTCCTAGTGCAATAAAAATACAGACCTCTAATTAAAACCTAGTTGCTGACCAAGGTCTGTTGCCTTTTACAGAGATCTGTTATTAGGATATGTTTATAAGCCCAGAGTCCTTTTTTGTAAATGAGTATAAATACTCCTAAGCTTGACTTGTAGCTCACTCTGCCTTTATTTTGTGGTGTTCTTGTTTTCTTCTTTGCCTGGGCCTCCTCTTGTTTTGCTTTTGCTAGTACACTTTCACAAAAATGCCACAGCCCAGCATTGGAACTCAGATTCTGCATATCAGTAATCTAGCTCAGGTCTAGCACCAGCAGTTAAGAATGTGAAGGGTTGGGTATGCCTCAAAGCCCATAACAATAACAGGCAATAACTCAATATAAGGTATAATTTTTTTATATATATTCATTCATACTTTATGTGCAATGCATGAAAATATATCAACCAGGTTTAATTTGAGAGATTTGGGAAGAGGATTCTTTTTTGGATGGAAACCTTAAAAACTAGGTGAAAGACATAAAATTCTATTGTGTTGTGATTGTTTCTGAAAGCAGAAATTTCATATGAAATTATTGCAAAATAATGGTTAAAATTCCTTTGATAGGAAGACTTATAAAGTAGTATTACTGTATGTTTGGAGGGAAAATTCTTGCTTCCAGACAATTACATGAGGTTGTTGAGCAATTTGAAGGGTATGATCTATGTAGGATTGTTGCAGTTTGGCTTGCATTGGTACAGTTTCACAAACTTTACAGAGGGCTACTTCATCCTGAATAGCGATAGCAGTTACACTTCTATACTGCTTATCAGTGCAAAGCACTCCCTAAGTGATTTACAATGTGTTTAGCTAATTGTCCCCAACAAGCTGGGTATTCATTTTACCAACTACAGAAGGCTGGTAGACTAAGTCAATCTGGAGCCCTGCAGGATAGAACTCACAACGTTATGGCTGCAGTACCAGCATTTAAGTACTGCACCCCAATCTAAAATAAACTAGATAGATTCTTTTTGTTTGAGGGTTTAGAAGTTAACAGAGCATAATGAAGTTAAATCAGGTTAGACCAATTTATATTAGATTACAAGATTATGTTAATATTTTTATTTTTGTTCAGAACAAATTGTGGTATGCAGATTGATTGTCTTCAGAGCTGTGGAACTCCTCTGTACACTGATTGTGAATACTGCCAGTGGCTCTCCAAGGGGTTGGGCACAATCATTGATTGATTAGGAAGATGTTCCATGTAGTGCAGTGATTTTTTTTCAAATAATTATTCCCCAGTACTTGTGAGATTACTTTATGGAGTCCAAAAATCATTTCAAGTTGACTCTGGCCAGTCTGGTGTACTGGTTTGAGCACTGGACCACAACCCTGGAGACCAGGGTTCAGTTTCCCACTTGGCCATGGAAACTCTCTGGGTGACCCTGGGCACATCACACACTCGCTGTCCCCAGAAAGCCCCATGATAGGTTCACCTTAGGGTCTCCATAAGTCAAAAACTATTTGAAGGCACACAACAACAACACTTTCTTTAGCACTTATCTTCTTTCTCCTTCAACCATAGCCGTACAAACAAAACATCATAATTAATGAAAAGTAGATCGTGCATATTGCAGTTAACAGTTGCTGGTATTATTCACTGTAAATAATTTGTATAAATTTTCTTAGAAAGAAATTTATAATTAGTTGCAAAGTAGCTCATTTTGTTTTAATGCATAAAAATGCATGCTACTCTGTTTCAAGAATTCAAGTATTTAAGGATACTTGTGCTTCCATTTGAACTACACCCTTACTAGATTGCACAAGTAGTAATAGGTTCTGGACAGAAGTTGGATTGACAGTCTAGCCAAGCCATGGAAGTAGCTAATCATATAGCATTGCATGGTGTGCACAGGTTTAAAGGGATAGAAGTGGAGAGAAGACTCGGCTAAAACCCAACAATAAAATTTTAAACACAATTAAAAGCTGTCACATTAAAACAATAGCTCATGGACAGTATGAAACCATTAAGAAAGCATACAAAAGTTTAAAATAAAGCACCGCGCACCAAAAAAAAAGCTTCATGAGCACCTATACCTTAAAAGTGCTTGAACAAGAAGGCCTTTGCCTGCCAGTGAAAGGCAGTAGGGAGGAAGAACAACCTTCTCTTTTGTGGAAGGGAATTCCAGAAGATGGCAGCAGCCACTGAGGAGGCTCTCTCCTGTGTTATCACCAAATGAGCCTGTGATGATGGCAGGACCAAGAGAAAACCTTTTCCTCTGGACGTAAAGGGTATGAGTGGTCTAAGCAGTGCTTCCCAAGCTATCTGGTTATGATTTTTGCGGGGAGGGGAGCAATTCTTTTTTCCATTGTGCTAGAGACCAATACCATATATCTGGGTTTCTTTTTTTTCTTTCTTTCCTGGAAATTCCCTAGGGGCTGGGAGCTGATGGCTCGCAGAATGGCACCAGCCCATGAACCACCATTTTGAATAGTACTGGGCTAAAGTATATGCTATGCTAAATGGGCATTATGCAGATGGACTCCAATGTCATTTTTTGTTTTTTTTGTTTTTTCTGGAAAATAAACACAAGCAGGCCTGATCTGAACTGAAGACTACCACAAGTGAATAGAGGAAGCTTAAATTTTTCCTTGCAGACCTTTTAAAAATCCTCCTATAGAGCTTTAAAAAGAAAAAAAAAGTTTCAGTTGGTACCAATGGAACATTATTTTTTATTTTTTTCTCTTTTTAAAGCTCCTGCATGGGAAAAGATAACTTTACAGAGAGCAAAATGGCTGGCTGGCAGGGGGAGATCGCTAGTCTGGATGGCCTGCATGCGTGTACTTGAGTGTAATAAAGAGAATAAGGCTCAGCTGCACACCACATTTGACACAGTGTATTTTAGTGCTATATCAGGCTGAGTGAGTAGCTCTGACTTTCATCTGCCTTGGACCCCAGACTTTTCAGAACTCTGGCTGGGCCCCCTGTGTTCTTCCTCACTGAGAAATTTATTCTTTTTTTTAAACAAGGATCTGCACTTCTTATTTCTGTGTTTCCATGGCAGAGAGACAACATGTCTTAAAGTACAGAAAGTGCAGAGCTTGCAAGTTACTTTAAAAATAATACGTAATGGTTCTAATTCAGAAGTTCCAAAAAAAATATATAGCTAGTAATCACCTCAGTTAACAGTTTTTAAAAAGTATATTTTTTACTTTCTAGTTTTGTAGAAATAACTAAAAATTGTCACTTTATGTTTCATTTTTTAAAAATATTATTTTATTTCACATTAGGCTATGCTGCAGGTATTGCCTAAAATGGGTTTTAGGCTATATCTGCAGTACAAGTTTTTAACAGATTTAAAATGCTTTGTTTCAGGGTTTTCCTGGAAGAAGCCATGATTGAGATTGCCAACTTTATAAGTGGCCCCTCCAGCTCTGCCTTGAAACTCCATCTTAGTGAGGCTGTATTTACAATAGAGGTCTTTGATAGTGTAGAGATGGATTGTTTCTCCTGCTAATTGCTGCAGGTCAGGTGCAATTAAAGTTGGCAAGCTTGCCCATAATTGTACTGTAATAATTTCACCCACCAGAGAACTGATACTTTATAATAGCATGTCCTTTGTAAAATAGGATGGTCATTCCTCTGAAAACTACATTGAAAATAATGTATACAGTGTCCCGCCCCCGTTCCCTTCCTGCTCACTCCCCCAAACAGAGGAGTAGTGCTCCAATATTTAACCTCTCCTTTTTATACTTTTTGAAAAATAACACACACACACACACACTCTATTATGCCAATAAAACTGTCTCATGTATGCTTCTGGATACTTTTCTCTAGGGATGTACATTAGCAGCTCATTACCATCAAGAACACATTGTCCTATCTAACTCTAAACTCCATATGCCGGAACTGTGATTTTTAAGTGTAGCAGAACCACTGCTTATTGAGCATAGAGTCACTCAGTTCATAAACTGCATTAAAGACAAAACAGCTGCTTCTGTAAAGATTATTGATCATTGTTTATAGATAATATTTATTGTCCATTACAGAACTGATGTCTGTAAAAGTTCACTTGATTGTATAGTATTTTTAAGAGCACCAGTAAATATGTCAAAAAGGGATAGAACATCAGCACATCCAAATGTACGTGAGAGTTTTTAACTGTTCTAGGCTAGCAGCCAGTTTGGCAAGTCCTAGCCTATAGCACTTTAAAAAAAAAAAATCTGAACTCCTTTAAATAGAGTCCTGTGGGTGGATAATGAAAACTATAGGCATACTTTTAAACATATGGATATGACTAGTCTTCTGCAATGCATGTATTTCAGAAGCCTCCTATCTACAAATTAGAGATATAGGAAACTTATCCTTTCATTTTCACTACATACAATTCAAAGAGATTTTAACCATGTTTCAAGCCGGTGTGATTCAAGCCTTTTGTTTTGCTTTAATTACATTAATTACATTACTGGACGAACTGAAACATTGCAAATTTCTGTTGCACTGTCACTTAACCTCACATTTTCTGTGCCAAGCCCCATACTAGCTGGATGTAATGAGATTTGGAATCCAACATATTTGGACAGCTGTAGGTTGGGGGAAGGCTGTCCTATTGTTCTGTGAGCAAAAGGCTAAGCATGTAATTAAATTAAAACTATTGAATCCCCTGGGACTTGCAGTTTAAGATTGCAAACCTATACATACTTCCTTGGAAGAAATTCTCATTGAACTCAGTAGACTGTACTTACAAGTTGCCATGTACAAGACAAGGCTTCAGTTGTACTCAACTGTGTCTGTAGTTTCATTGAATTATGCCGCTCTTTTGCTCTGATTTCAGATTAATGTAATTGTTGTTGTTGTTGTTGTTGTGTGCCTTCAAGTTGTTTCCAACTTATTGTGACCTAAGGCAAACCTGTCATGGGGTTTTCTGGCACTAGGAGTGTGTGATGTGCCCAAGGTCATCCAGTGGGTTTTCATGGCCAAACAGGGAATCGAACCCTGTGCTCCAAGGTCATAGTCAAACTGCTATACCATATTGGCTTTACACTTGTTTATGTAGTATTGTGTCTTTACACAAAGAATAAGCAACCACTGGAAGTTCCAGAAAACCCCATGATAGGGTTGCCATAAGTGAGAACTTACTTGAAGGCACACAGCAACACAGATGTTCCTGAAGGGCCCAGTTTGCCTGTCTCTTAGGAGTATTTGGCTGGAACATTTAGCAAATTTGAAGAGGAATGAAAGGGGGGATTAGTAAACTGGGCAGAAAAATAAAACAGAGCAGAATATCATCTTGGCTTGCTCCAGTAGTTCTAAGAAAAGTTTGCTGTGCAGAAATCAGACTTAAGAGTGTTTTTAATGCTATGGAATTGAACACAATCACTTATCAACCACAACAATCACACTGCTTTCCAAAGAACATTCTTATGGGCCAGTTCAAAGCTGGCAATCCTAGAAAAGTGGCAATAGGTCTTCTCAGCAGGATGCTGGGTGGCAAGAATTAAGGATTTATTGGCTGCCATTGCTTCTCAGTATGGCCTACTAAAAATGGTAGTGCACACATTGGTAATCTTGAGGCTGGACTTTTATAAGATGCTTTTAGCTGCTGACATGTTCAGGTGTGAATGGAAAACCCAAAGCTGCACAATATATATGCTAGAAATGTAGAATATAGGAAGTATGAGTAAGAGTAAACTAGAAAAGTAAAACAAAAATGAAATGCATAAAGATAGCAGTATTAGGTGTAAGTGAGCTAAAATAAACAGAGAGGGATATTTTCAATCAGATATTTACATAATATTGTACTCTGGAAGTGACAGTCTAAGAAGAAAGAGGGTGACAGTAATAGTGAGGCAAAATGCAGCAAAAACAGTCAGTAGAATAAAATGCAAAGTCTGGCTGAATAACATTCATGGAAACTCATCAGTATAACCACAATCCAAGTTTATGAGCCAACAACAGAGTTAGAAGAGGAAGAAATCCATATATTCTGTATTGGTATCCAGGAAGAAATTGATCTTATACCAACATAGGACATACTGATAATCATAGATGAATGGAATGCTAAAGTAGGAAACAGAACAGAATCAAACATTGTTAGAGAATTTGGCTGAGGATCAAGAATTGAGGCATGAAAATGACTTATAAAATTTTGTGAGGCCAACAATTTATTCATTGTAAACACATCAACTACATTCGTAGGAGTTGAAAGCAGGAGGGAAGCAGGAGGGCCAGATTATAGATGGATTGAATCAATCAAAGAAGCCATGGTCTGGAGTCTTCAAGACCTGAAGAGGCCTCTGGATGACTGGCATCTCTTGGAGGTCTCTCATTGCCATGAGTGGAAGCTCACTTGACAGCACACGATTCCCCAAGCTGCCTTCTCTGGCTGAGAATTCTAAAGGCCCCTCCCTAAACTGCAAACCCCAGGATTTCATTTTATTTTTCTCTTAAGAGCCCACCAAACTGTCTTCTCCAGTACCTGCAACTTTTCCCCATGTTCCCCAATGCAATCTGTATTCAAACATACAGAGGTTGGGTTCCTGAGGGAATACACTGTCCTCTTCCTTGCTGTTAGGCCTTGTCTCCCTAGCAACCAGCCTGTGCTCTCTGGCTGAGAATTCTAAAGGCCTCTCCCTGAACTACCAACCCCAGGATTCCATAGAATCTTCACAGCCAGCCAATCATATGAGGTCTTCTTGCCTCACGTAGTAAATCATATGAGGTCTTTGCCTGCCTGGTGCAGACAAACAGATAAGATCATTCACAAACTTTGACTTTTATATAGCAGATTTATTAAGATAATTTGATCATCACTTTTGGGCCAAACAGGATCCTCAAAGCAACATATACCAAAAGATATAAAACATTATTTAAAAATTAGTTAAAAACAATTTTAAAGTCATTTTTAAATTCAAGTGTTTTTATTTGTTTAAAAGACAAGGTAAACAATTCTATTTCGGTACTCTCCAGAACTTGAAACAGAGATTGTAAAATTTCTCTAAATTTTGCTGCCATGGGGCGTGAGAAGCAAGAAAGTTTACGGAAAAGTTGAAATATAGTCAGTACTTACTTTCATGTCAGACTCCACATGTTTTAGTGATTTAACAACATAACAGAAAATCTGATGCTACTTAAGCACATATAATTTAATTTTTGCCATCTGATAAATCATTTTTTACCCCCTCCCCTTTTGGTCTTTTCCTCTGGATCTTCACATCTCTGGCTTAAAGATCTTACTTTTTGGATTACAGTTTTTAGGGACCCCAATTAACAATCATGTTTTCTGGGTATTCTGGGAGATGGAGTCCAAAAAAGTAGCTTTTCAGAGCTCTGGCCCTTAGTTATAGCTTTGTGACTATTACTCTTACTCCAGCTGCTATTTTATACTTAGCTCTGGATGGTGGACCTCGCAAATGGGCTGGCAGAAAAAAGCCAGAGTTGTTCATGCTAGTCTGAAGTCTGCCTATGGGTAGATCAGCTGATCCTGAACCATTATTGGCTGTGATCTGAATTTTCTTCTTTTGGGAAATATCCCACTGGTTCTGCCATGGTTGCCTGGGATTCTCCACTGTTACATATTAATCTTTGGAGGAAAGCCTTGCTGGCTTCCCTACAGAAACGGCAAGATAAGAATGCTAATCCTGCCACTGGAGCTGCATAAAGATCTTTTGCACAGGGGCCAGACCAAAGGGAGGCAGAGCTGGGAATTTGGTATTGTGTTTCTTTTTGGCTTATGGCAGCCACAAGGTGAACCTATCAAGGGATTTTCTTGGCAGGATATGTTGAGAGAGGGGTTTGCCATTGCCTTTCTCTGAGAACATTTCCGCATGACACTCTTATAGCGCGATGATTCCACTTTCAACCTCCTATGGAATCCTGGGGTTTGCAGTTCCAGGAGGGGCCGGCTGGCCCCTCCCGGAACTGCAAACCCCAGGATTCCATAGGAGGTTGAAAGTGGAATCATCGAGCTATAAGAGTGTCATGTGGAAATGGCCTGAGACTGAGAGAGTATGGCTTCCCCAAGGATACCCAGTGATCATAAGTGATATTGACGTCTTCTAAAGAATGAAATTCACTTTTTGTCTCTTGAGGAGCTTAAAATGTATTCTATACATGATATACAGTTTTACACTTTGGCATAAAATTAGTCACATTCAGTATATTAGAAATATGGTTCAGTCAGATGATAGTTACAAACTGAATTCTCTTAAAAATTACAATGTAATGAACAGTAAGGAACCTCTTTGATTTTGCCACTTTATTCAAAGCAATCAAAACAAAAACAAATAAAACAACAACAAAAACTGAAGAAACCATCAACATCAGTAAAAAAGAGAAAATTAATTTGTTTCCTCTAATCTTCTGTGGTGTCAATGGGCGTGAAGCATTCATTCCCTTAAAAGGAGGAAGCATACTTTGAAAAATAGAAACCAAGAATTGAAAAGATTAGATACTGCACTTTGTCTCATATAAAAGCTTTCTTTTTGTATAGCTTTCTGACATAACGGGGGGGGGGCTTACAGGAACATACATACTACAAAAATATATATGAACACCTTCCTTTAAAGTTTAAATGGTTTATTCAGCATTCTAAAAGAAAATATTCCCAAATCTATTTTTCCACTCCCTCTTTTCAATTTTTCCAGGAGAAAAGGCAGCAGGGGGAGGAAGTTTTCCCCTTGAATTTTTCATTTTTCTTTTCTGGGCCTTCATAAATCCCTTTGGGAACCTTTCTTTGAACAGAGTTGTTTTCTTGCACAAATGTATCAGCATAAATCAATGTTATGCTGCCTTTAGCTAGTAGTATACTATTGTCTGGCTTCTGTAGATGCTTTGTCCTCAACCTGTTCCTTCAGAGTTTCTGGATTACTACCTCTATCATCACCGACTATTAGTCACCTTGCTAGGGCTGAGGGAAGTTGTAGTCCAAAACTGCTGGAGGGCACCAGTTTAGGGAAGTTTAATATACAGACTGGTATGTGGGGATAGAGGAGGAGTCATGTTTCACTACTATGACCTTTTGATTGGTTTCAAAGTTGGTTTCAGAAATAATGTGGAATCATGGTTTGTGTATACTTTCATCTTCAAGGTTTGACCTTCTAGACCAGTGGTTCTTAATCTTTTGTGGGTTTTGGATCCCTTTGAGAAAATACTAATACTAGATTAGTCTAAATTATTTTTTTAACCTTAAAATGCATTGTTACAGGAAAAATTCAAAGCAATGGGGAGGAAATCAAAGAAAAAATAATTTTTCACATGTGTGGTTGATCCATGGATCTCCAGTTAATAAGCCCTCTTCTAGAAATAAAGTATACAAACTGTGGTTTTGATTTGTTTGCGTATTTGTCCTTCCCATCTACTCAAGACTTAACATCTCTCTCCTTGTTCCAGCATCTTCTTAAATGGTCCTGACTGTGATTTGTTGCTGGTCTGTGGATGCAGACATCACAGCAAATCACTGTTAGCATGAACTGTGGATTGAAAACCAACTTCAGGATGTGGTTTCAGAGAAAACCATGCCTTATATACCCACTAATCTAGCCTTTCTTGCTTAAGACATCCATCAGGGCCTTTGATGTAGATTGCAAAGTATGGGCAAACTCATGTGGACAAGCTGATCTGTTTACTTTTAAACAGCTGGGAAAAATGCCTCTCCCTGCCTTCACTGAGATTTTGCCTGAGTAACAGCTGTAGATATGGGGAGGGAGGAGATACTGATGGTTTCTGGTGCTGTTTGATGCAGAAATAAAAGCATCCTCTTGTACAAACTGGTGTTGACAAGTTTAATCACATGCTGTCTTGTCTCCTGTTTTTTCCCCTTCATGTTTCTTGTCTTGTATACTATGTTTTATTCAGACATTTAGTGGATGATGAGGCCAATCTTTTTGTTTTTCTATTTTTAGTGTTCAAATAAATTTGCTGAAGACTTTTAGACAATATTGGAAGGTGAAAATATGCAATTTGCAACTGAAAGATGATTTGGCAGTGAAGAATGTAATTACTTTAAGTAAAACAAGCTAGCTTTATTAGTGACTTTTAAATAATTCTGAAGCAGTCTAAACCACCCTGTATGTAAAATAGGTTATTATGTTGAGTCTTATCACTCAGAGCAAAAATTTAAGCAAAATGATTGCTTTACAGTAAGGGAAAGAAGCTGCCAGAAAGGTAGAGTTTAAAAGCTCCAAAGAATTGTATTAAAATAACTTTTCTTTAAAAGGATGATAAATATCCTAAATTAGAGAGGTTTGTAAAAAAGGAAGAAATCAGCATTTAACTCAAGTACCACGAATAAAAAGAAAACTGAATGGCCACATGTGTTGTAATATCTAGTTGCTGATTAGAACCTGACACTTGAGCAGTATCACAGATTTTCTTAATTTATTCATAACCTCTGTCCCCTATAGCAGTGTTGAAGTCCATTTTTTCCTACTGTTACTTTGATTCTAGTTAACTTAAAGACATTTACAGAGCTAGTGTCTACTCGGAAGTATGCCTCATTGATGCCACTTACTTCCAGCTAAGTGGGTGGGAAAAAAGCTTGCAGCCTTAAAGCATAATATTATACAGCCTTTCTGCATGGACATGTTGCTGTTTACAACACTGAGACTTTGGCCATTTCCATGCCCAAGGCCCCTCCCTAAATTGCAAATCCCAGGATTTCATAGGATGTTGAAAGTGGAATAATAGCACTATAACAGTCTAGCATGGAAATGGCCTTCAATTTAATTTTGTTATGGATATGAACAGTGGTGTCAGCTTTAAAATACCTTCTTCCCCACTATTCATTGTTGTACATAGCAACATCTATATCATAATTTAGTGAGTCTTTTTCAAATTTTATTTTTAAACTCAACACAATTTATATACTTTATGCCGCAGCTTCTGTTTCAAATCCTTCATTTTCCTAGCCCTTTGCTTAGGAGAATTTTGGAAATCTGTATGTGTGCATGTGTTCTTCCTCATTGTTAACTTTTGCTGTCTTGATTATACCTGACATTGCTTGAGTACACATACCCCAGTTTTTATCTTTGAAATGTTGGAGGGTGTGGTGACATCTTTACCTGTAGATTTAAAGCAACAAATGCTTTTTCTAATTTTGCAGAGAATTCCAGTGGAACTAGGGAGGCCACCCACCCACCCCCACTTGCAGTGCTGTGCATCACAAATTCAGGAGCACTTAATATATTTTCCCAATGAGTCCTTTGAGGCACCTAGGGAGCAGGGGAACCAAGAGACTGGAATGGCAAAAAGAAATTAGAAGAGAGGGTGAGACTGCAAAATAGAATGAAGCATTCCAGGCTAAAAACACAGAATATAGGCAGCAATTAGGTCTCTTCTCCCTTTGTTGTTTTTTTTCTTTGCCCCCCATTGTGGATATAGATTAGTCTACTTCTGATGGTGTGGAGCAAGTAAGGGTTGGACAATATAGTTATTGTAAGATAAGCCATCATCCTTAGAAAAAGGCCTTTGCTTTGATTATTGACTTTGCAATGATGATTGAAAGTCTTGCATTCTGTTCCATAGTTTTTAGGCCTTGTTTGAGCAGAGTATGCAGTTTGACTCAGAACCATCAAGGCTATTTTAAGGACTGCATTTCAAGAACTTTTCTGTCACTTCATAATAACTTCCTCTGGTGCACTGATTTAGAGATGTAGTAACACATTGTTCTGTTCTGTTCAGTTCGGTGATTTCACCCACCTTGGAGGAATGCTTGGGCTGTTTTACAGCTCCTGGTAATTATTCATCTGGGAAACAATCTTAAAGAGGCTCAGATGGAACATCCTAAAGGAGAATAAAACTGCTATGTAATGTAATCCAAATGTGGAAGCAGAGAAATTAGTGCTCCATATGTGCATATAAACAAAGATATGGATACTCACTAAAATGTGCGATTTTACTTTGCACTTGAGCCTGATTTGCTGAAGTCCGTTAGCTTTTAGTAGCAGTTAAGCAAGGAACAGGAAGCCTGACTTAACTAATAATCCTAGATGTCTCACTATCCTTGATTTTGTGGGAGATTTCTAACACTTCTAAGACATCAAAACAAATGCATAGAAATAAGCCATAAAATATCCATGCTCTGTTCACTAAGAGAAAATCCCTTCTCCTAAACATCACTACATAAAAAATGAGGCTTGAGTGAAACTTAATTAAGTGAAAGGTTTATAGAGCAGGTCCCAATCTGTTAGTATTCGGCTAAAAGTCACTAGAAATCCATATCTGTAAACCAAATACAAAAAACTCTGTAGTTGGCATGCTTGTCTACTGATTGTCTGAGTCTGTGTCACTGTAATGATGTCCAGTTTAAAAAAAAACCTTAACAAACAAAAAGAGTAGCAAATGAAGGTTTTCAGAGGAACTGAATTGCTTTGCTTGTGTTTCTTTTGACAGGATAATTGAAGCAATCTGCATAGGCTGGTTCACTGCAGAATGCATTGTGAGGTTCATCGTTTCCAAAGACAAGTGTGAGTTTGTCAAGAGGCCTCTGAACATCATTGACTTACTGGCGATAACTCCCTACTACATTTCTGTGCTGATGACAGTTTTTACAGGGGAGAATTCAGAGCTCCAGAGGGCTGGAGTCACCTTGAGGGTTCTGCGAATGATGAGGATTTTTTGGGTGATTAAACTTGCCCGTCACTTCATCGGCCTTCAGACACTTGGCCTGACTTTAAAGCGATGCTATAGGGAGATGGTGATGCTGCTTGTTTTTGTTTGTGTGGCTATGGCAATCTTCAGTGCACTCGCCCAGCTCCTTGAACATGGGTTGAAAATAGGGAAACCCAACGAAGGCTATGCCAGCATCCCAGCTGCCTGCTGGTGGGTGATCATCTCAATGACGACTGTTGGATACGGCGATGTATGCCCTGTTACAATACCCGGAAGGATTCTTGGAGGGATTTGTGTGGTCAGTGGGATTGTTCTGCTGGCTCTGCCAATTACCTTCATCTATCACAGCTTTGTGCAATGTTACCATGAGCTCAAGTTCCGGTCTGCTAGGTACAGCAGGAGCATCTCTGCCGAGTTCCTAAATTAATGAATAGCACAATTGCATTTCACAGTAGCATTTAATATAGTGACTGGTAAATTGAGGGTGGGGGTGGGTGGGAGGAATGCCCTTTGCCCTCTCCACTTTTGCCCTTTCCACCTCAGGCATGGCTACTTGCTCCTTGGCCCATAGTAGCTGAGAATTACTAAGATGAAAACAAGGATGAAAGTCTTAATTTCCTTGGTCTCATTAAGCATGGGGCCATTTCTGCCGTACACTGTTACAGTGCTATTATTCCACTTTCAACATCCTGTGGAATTCTGGGGCTTATAGTTTACTGAGGCCAAAGAGTTCTCTGGCTGAGAATTCTCAATGCCCGTCCCTAAACTGCAAATCCCAGGAATCCATAGGATGTTGAAAGTGGAATAATAGCACTATAACAGTGTAGTGCGGAAATAGCCTGAGTGCCTGCAATTCCTTGGATGCTGCAGGTGGCATACACTGTTCAAAATGAAGCACATTTTAAAAAAAAAAAAAATCATGATTTTTTAAAAAAATATCCATTCTAATTTCAGGGGTTGTTTTTTTTCTGCTCTTGGGTTGAATCCAAGTTCAGTTAAGCTGAAAAGTGTATCCACTGAAATCAAAATAGGACATCAGTGATTACCAAGGTTAAACGGTACCCCACTGATTTAAAGTGGGTTTACTATAAGCCAGGGGTGGCTACTGTGGAAGGTTGAGGGACTGCATTAGCCCCCTAGGAGACCTTGGAGGGCTATACCTGCTCCTACAAAAGATAAAAACATGTTTTTGCCTCCGAACATCTCTGAGGGTATGGGAGATTTTCAAAATGTTTTGGGTTTCAAAAAGGCCTCTCCTGGGCCTAAATTGGCCGAAAGGGTCTGCAAAATGTGGTGTAAATGCATCCCATGCCCACTTGTGGACAGTTCGGAGCATTTCAGGGTAAAAACATTTTTTTAAAAAAAATTTGCAACTGTGAACATGATGGAAATGCCCTTCACACCCCTTAGAAAGCATTAGGGGCATTCTGGAGGAAAAAAATGGCCCCTGGGTGGCATCAAAACAGCCCTGGGGGCTGCCACACTTTGCTCATCTCTGATTTGAGTACAACCAAACCTCGATTCAACCTATCATACACAGTCGGTCCCAACCTAGAGATCCAAGTGATCAGCTATTGTGTTTCCAGAGGGGCTGGGTGGGATTTATTTAAAAGTAGCCCTTTGCATCTTATGAAGAAACAGCAAACTGCTCTTCCAGGGCGAGAAAAGTGAATTGCCCCATTTGCTATGGCCAGCTGATTGGGCATGCCCAATCCAGAAGATTTCTGGAATGCATCATTTGTCTGTAAGTTGTGATTTATGGGATCTCTGCAAATGTTTTAAAGGAAGTTCATCTGTGATTTGGGAAACATGATTGTCCTACCACAAATATCAGTTCTAAATTATGGTGTTAGAACAAACATAAAACCTGACTGTAAGGAAAAGTATAATATTTTGAAATGCTTAAGGGGAACAAAATGATATCAGAATTGAAGATGATATGAGACATTGCACTGTATGCATCATTCCTGCCATCATCTTGATTTAAATGTCTTGCAGGTTCTCATAGGCCATTTTCATCGTACACTGTTACAGTGCTATTATTCCATTTTCAACATCCTATGGAATTCTGCAATTTGTAGTTTACTGAGGCCAAAGAGCTCCCTGACTGAGAATTCTAAATGCCTCTCCCTAAATTATGAACTCCAGAATTCCACAGGATGTGGAAAGTGGAATAATAGCTCTATAACAGTGTAGTGTGGAAATGGCCCTAGTTGCAAAAGTGGGCAGCACCTGCTTTGTGGACTGTGTGTGGCCCCCAGACTGTTTTTTTGTTCCTCACTGTATTACCCTGCAGCTTATAAACTTGTATTACTGAAATTGGCACCACTGCAAAACCTGCTCGCCTTGCTCTGAGAAAGCATTGCTACTTTGACCCACCCAGCAAAAAAATAATTTCCGTTGCTTTTTCCTACCTTTTTCCTGACTTCCTTTTTTCCTACTCTGATTTGCTCCTGTGCAGTTCAGAGAAACATTGTAGTTATTGCTAAAATCTAGCAACAACTTTGCTAGCAAATTTTGTGGCACTGCAACCTTTGGTGGGTTCTTGGGTGATCCAACTAAGGTTCCTAGGTCTCAGGGTTTGGTCCTTCTTCTCTGGACTTCAGGGTAGAGTGAAGAATTTCTGGGTGAGAGCACTGCCCTAACTATATATCTATGTGCTGCCGACCCCACTGCTGCAGTCTGCAGACAATCAGAGACCACCTTGTCTTCTTCCTTTGCCTCATTTGAGAAACTTTTTAAAAATGAATTACACGATCAGAGGAACTACGATCAATGGTCAGTGTATCATGCTTAGTGACATCAGTAGGTCCCACCCCCTTGACATCACCAGGGTCTTCCCCTAGATTGCTGGTTTTGGCCATGAAATCTCAGGCCCTGGGAGTCTCCTGATCTGGCAACCTGACTGCCATCCTGGGAAATTGTCCCCTTCCTGTGACTTCAACAATCATGGCTTATGCGTTGCAGACATGTTTCCTTGTTCACTCATTTCTTTGGTAAAATGAGTGAACAAGGAAACATGTCTGCAACGCATAAGCCGTGATTCAAGTCCCAGCTTTCATATGGATAGTGCTTGTTTTGTTTTGCCCTGTACTCCAGCTGTAAAACCTAAACATTGTCCTTCTCTTTGAATCAGATTGCCCCGCTCCTCAGATTAGTGCTACTCAAAGTGGGGGCACGGGAACCAGTGGAAATTTTCCAAGAAAGGAACAGCTGTAGCCAATGGACACAAATATGGCACCAGTCCCTGGCACACTAGGAGACAGAAAATTGTTGGTTCCCCACATCAGATAACATGTGAAACAGTGATGTGGCCATATTGCTTTTCAAACCATGTTACATAAATTTTGTGGGGTTCATGAGAATCTTAACTCGGTAGCAACAACAGTAACAGGGAACAAGCAAAGACAGTTTGTTAGCCTTCACCAGCTATCATCCCCTTCAACATGTAGCCACCGAGAATTGCCTGGGGCATTCTGAGGTTCATTCTTATTTGCAGAGAATGACAGCCAGTTCTGGCTCACAGACCAAATAGGGAATGCCTCTTCCCCAAAATGGTGGGGGTGGTGATGCAAAGCCCACCACACCCTGCCAGATACTTTTACAAACATATAACCTATGATGCTGACCAGGTTCTTCTGCAGAACTGTCAGTTTGGAGAGAGTTTTCTTGGTTGGAAGCCACTGCATTACAAATGCTTGAATCATTGGCTAAAATAACCTTCCTATAAATTTTTTATATTTGCATATAAAATACTGGTAGATAGCTTGTTTCTGGGTCTTTTTATTCCCAGTAGAATAGAACCATTGCTACATTTAGCACTAATCCTCCTTTCCTCATGGTACCCACCCCATCAATACAGTAGAGGAAGTAATCTCTGTGAAAGCCAAGTAAATCTGTATTAAGAAAAGTGAGGTCAAGGGAGTTAGTGAATTCTAGATTTACCATCAAGATGAGAATCAGTTCTTATTTCTTTGTGCAACATATTTTTCTGATGGGTCTTGGGTTTGCTTTCCCTTTGTTTTATGTGTGTTTTTCCCCTGAAGCTGGATAAATCACATTGGTATGATAAATCTTCTTTCCTGTGTTCAAGATCAGGAACAAATAGATTGATTATGGGAGAGAGAAGCTATTCAGTGAAGTTGCGGACAGTGTGATAGATGGGTTCAGTGTTGACTCACTATGGCTGAGATCCTCTTTGCCAGTGTAACTGTGTCAACAGAAAAGGAGGTTGTGCAGAACACAGCATGGCAGCAGTGGGAAAGGGGCCACAGGTAGTGTGGCAACAGGAAGGACCAAACCAGAACTCATCCTTGTCAAGAGATAAACTGTCATGCCAGCTCCTGGGCTACTTGGAGGCCAGTGGAGTGGAATTCCCAGCAGATGGAGATGGTTTTCCTTATTGTCCCCTGCCATTGGTATGTGTTGGCTGATCTAACACCAATGTAAGAGAGACTTCCCCTAGTGTTTGTTAACAGCAAGATTCCAGCTATTCAGCACTTTAGCAGAACATGTGATATCTTGCCCAGCAAATTCCATGTTGTCAACTAAGTTCCATCACTTATTTGAGTGCATGTTAACTTCTTTTTTGTTTTTCTGCTATATTACCAACCACACTGCAATAGCCAGGGTGATGCAGAAGACTATAAAGGGTAAGAACTGAATGGGGGAGCCTGTCTTGCTATCAAAATAGAGTGAACAAGTTTCTCTCCCTCAGCGTAACCTCTCTTACAAGGTGATTCATTCATAATTGTTGAGAATAAAATGGGATATACTTAGCTTTAAGCTCCTTGGAGGAGGGGTAAGCGTAATAATAAATGCATAACCAGATTTCTTTAAAACTTATCAAGTTCCACAGGACTCTCTGTTCTTTTTACTGTTACAAAGTAACTCTTTTTGAGATTTTCATAGGGAAAACATATAAGTTTGCTAGCTGGAATACAAATAACTTTCCAAAAATATGATGTGGGGAAATAGGTCAGTGGGCAAAACGATTTGTAAACTACAAATATTCTGGTCTGCTCTCAAGAATCCACCCAAATCTCTATTTTCTAATCCTTTGGCAAAAGCTGCCTACATCTCCTTTGATTTCTCTGCAACCTTCACAATTAAACATTTCTCTTTTTTTAAATAATTGAAATTCTCTGGATTATCTTGAAACTTAGTACCAGCTGTGTTTTTCAGAACTGGCAGATCTGCAGATGCTTTGTATATCTCAGTCCAGTGGGATTTGTTATCTGTGTCTGATAATGATCCAAAATGAAGGATGCCATTCTAAACTGATATACCTTAATGTAAATGATTGAATAAATGAAAATAAAACACAGCTCCAATGGTATGGAAAAGGAGCTCTCTAGTTGAATATAAGTTGTACTATTTAAAAAAAAAATAGTATGTATTCTCTTGTAAATGCAGGACAAAAATAAAAGCATCATTGTTCTTATATAGTACTGTTCAGTGGCACCGTTTATGTGATCTGAGAAAGCAGCCCTGTAAGAGCTGCATTGTTAAATATTGACAGTACTTGTCAACATGATTCATTTCCATAAAATCTGCTGTATAGGTAAACTTGGTATGTTCATAAAAGAAGCGATGGAATTTTTTTTTTAACATGAACAATCACCTCTTACTGCTTTTATGAAATTCCATTTAACAGCTTTAGAAATGTGGCTTTTCTTTCTGTCTGTCTGTCTTTCTTTCTTTGTATCTGGGAGCTATTCACATTTTTTTAAAAAAATTTAGATCAGGGTGGGCAACTGTGGCAGGCTAGAGGGCTGCATTTGTTCCCTGGGAGATCTTGGAGGATTAGATTTGTTCCTGCAAAAATGAAATGAAATGAAATAAAATAAAATACCTCTAGAGGTATGGGGGCATTTTCTCCCTGTTTGGGGTTTCCAAAAAAAGTGGTTGAAAATGTGGTGGAAATGTACTCCATGCCCCCTAGTGGACATTTTAGAGCATTTCGGGGGGAAATTAAAACATTTTGCAAAATTTGTTTTTGGGCCCCTAAAGGGTCCAGGAGGGCTCCAAATGTGGTGGAAATGCCCTCCGTGCACCCTAGAGTACATTAGGAGACATTGTGGAGAGAAAAAACAAAAACAAAACCCCTCTAAACATGTTTTTGCAAAAGAAAAAAAATTGGCCACTTGAGAACCAGAAAAATGGCCCTGGGGGGCATCACAAACAACCCAAGGTGCCCACTTTGCCCACCCTGGTTTAGATGTTAGTCACTACAGCTTTCTATAATCTTGCTCAGCATCACACTCCACAACAATAACTCAAGAAGAGCTCTGTTGTTTGTGCAAACTGGTTATCAGTTTCCTAAGGGGACTGGACTAATGGCTGTTGTGGTTTCTTCCAACTCTATGATTCTATGATCTATGGAATATTAAAATGGCATTTGAATTTGGTGGGGGAATTCTGTGGTTCTGAATAGTTACAGAAAACTCAGGATACTTTCAGTCGTGTTTAGGGGAAACCAAACGAGTCCATTTGCCCTGAAATCAAGTAAGATCATATATGGTACAGATCCACCATACATACAAGGAACTTGTGAATAGCTAGGAAATGGAATTAATTGACAAGCCCCTACCAGCTTGGTGGCTGCTGCTATATCAGGTTTGACATTCATGTGTTTGTCTGTCTCCCCCAACCAAGGACGTGCCCCCTGACACACAATGATCATTTTTGTAGGGAAATTATTACCATTGATAGGTATATCTCTGATGGTTCTGTAAGCTATTAAAGGAAAGCCATTGCACAGACAGCATTAAGGGGTGCTTGAAAACTGGTCAGGACCAGTGCGTGTGCTGAATATCAGTGTCTACAATTTTGGGTTTGAGTTACCTAGGCAAGTGACAAAAGAATTGTGAACCTCTGATAACAAGTTATTTGTCCCAACATGAAACCATAGATGAAGTCACCGGAGACATTTCTAATAATTGCTTGGCAATGTTACACATTTGTATTGCAGTTTCAAAAGGTATGCCTGCTATAGGGGGTTGGAATCAAACACTGATCTTATAGCACCCTTGAGACAAACATGATGGGAGCGGGGGTCCATATGAGGCAGAAATCCCCTGACACCAACAGAAATGTTCTTTTGCTGGCAGAACACTCTTCTGATGGCTGATCTCAGAGATCTGCTAACGCTTATCTGCTCGCAAAACTGCTCTTCTGGTTAAGAGGAGCTGACACAACAGTCAAAAATGGGACCAGAAGAGAGGGGGAATGAAGGAGGAGCTAAGTTATGCCAGATGTAAGCCTTTTCCAGCCAAGATAAGGGTAGTTTTAAGTAATTTCCAAAATCTCAAGGAGCGGCTTTTGGATTCAGAACAGCTTTAACTGGCTTAATATCAGCTCACTTTGCATTTGACAAATTAAGATTATACTCTTGGACTACATCTCCCAAAATCCAGTAGGCTAGGCTGGCCATTGGCCATACTGGCTGGAGGATTCTCAGAGTTGTAGTCCACAAAGTAACTTTTCTGTATTCTGTTTTTAATAGGGAAATATATGGTGTTAACTAACATAAATTGCCTAAAAATATGCATAGCAATGAATCAGTGTGCTTTTCTTTATAACGACTGCCCTTCCCAAACACCGAACATTTTTCATGATATATGTTTCAATGTGACATCTAGAGAATATTGTGCCTTGGCTGTACTTCTAGTTCATTCTGTTTACTATGCAGTAGAAGACAGCAAGGAATGAATGGATTAAATAAAAAAATTGTCTACAGTTTTAAATGCATAAATGATATCAAGTAGCCTACTGAGTAATACAACATTAACAATTAAGTAAACTAAATATCTTAAGTAAACTATTGTAGGAGATGTTAAGCTAATTTTGGCATTATTGATGTATTTCATTTCTAGTGCACATAAAACAAGTTGGATATAGGCTGGGGTGCAATATTACCTTTGTGTATTGATTTGCATTGGGACCTCATTTGGAATAGATGGATGAATGAGCATGATATTTGAATGAAAATGACTCAGACATGCTTTACAAAGCAAACTGATAGCAATTCACTGGCTATTTTTTTGTACATGAAATTAATCTGAAAAATTGGTCAACTCCTCAGCCCTACTCATACTTACTTACAAACCCTACTAAGTCCAATATGTCATTGTTCTTGTTGTGTGTCTTCAAGTCATTTCTGACTTATGATGACCCCTATCATGGGGGTTCCTGGGGCTGAGAGTGTGTGATGCACTTTAGGGTACCCAGTGGGTTTCCATAGCTGAGCAGGGTTTGAACCTTCATCTCCAGGATCATAGTCCAACACTCAAACAATTATACCTTATGTCCTACCCACAACTAAAGGTATGAAGGTTTGACACCACCTATTGAATACAATCCACCTATCTATTGATCAGCTTACTACCTTTCTACCATCAGATCTAGGAAGATGCCAAGAATATTTCTGTTACAGGTCAAGCTATTAAATTATTTTCATTTAGTTTATGTTCTCTAGAAAGATAAAGGATGTGTACTTTCTTTTTTAAATCAAGAAAGTAGAAATATAAAGATATCACACAACAGCATTGATCCAGTACAAACAATAAAACAGGAATGCTATCTAGCATTACTGCTGTCTCTGAGAATAGGCCTGCACAGACTAGTTAGAAACAGTTCAATCCTACACATATTTGACTGCAGTTGTGTGCTAATGAGTTAAATGATACCAACATCTCAGCAGATAGGTATGAGATCAAATGGAAAGAGATTATTTACATGCCATCCTAAAATGGAGCCAATTTAGTCTTTTTCCCCCCTCTCCAATGTTTTCTACACCAGATAAATTCCCAAAAGAATGTGGCTGGCTTATGTGTTTTTGTTTTTTTAAAAAATAAAGAAATGTGAAACACAGGATATTACAGAGTATTTCTGTGCAAGGGATTCACTGAAATGAATAGGACCAATGCAAGAGAACCTTTAACACAAGTTTCACTACTTGAGGGACAACTTGGCAGAAGTTATTTCTTCATGGAACTCACCATGCCTACAAATCAAGGAACTTGGTCAAGGTAATATGTGTGAAGCACTTCTGCTGTACTGCAGAATATTAAATAGCGAATGTATGTAAATTTCATTTTTTAAAAATAAATTATTTTGAATGGGATGTTCAGTATCTTTCGCAGTGGCTGTTCAGAGCTACCCAAAGAAAGAAGCTTAGTGCACTCATAAATCAGATGAAAAGAACAGGTTATGCTAACACATTATAATCACAGTTCTTTCACTTAAAAATGATGTCTTGCGATACAGCAGGACTAAATCTAATGGGCATTAATTAAAGCAGGATGTATTTGTTGAACATTAGGAGAAATGTCTTTATGCTATATGCAGAATGGCAGAAGCAATTACTTTGGGGTCATTCACACCAAAACACTGGGAAAAACCAGGTTGCCTATCTGTGTATTAGATATAGCCTTGTGTTTTATAATAAAGGATCAAGAGTAGGATCAAGGCTCATAACTGCATACTGGCTTTTGACAGATTAAGAAAATGAAGTTATTATAGAATTATGATTCTCCTTGAAACTGTCATGGCAACAGCCTATAGAATCCTGGGTCCTGGAATTCAGAGAGGAGGATTTAGAATACTCAGAAGCCTAAATACTTTAAAGGTACCAGATCACATCTGATCTTGGAAGCTAAGCAGAGTCAGCCCTGGTTAGTCCTTGGATGGGAGGCCATCAACAAATACCAGGTGCTGTGGGCTATATTTCAGAGAGAAGAACTGGCAAAAACACCTCTGAGTATTCCTTGCCTAAGAAAACCTTGTAAAATTCATGGGGTCACCATAACTTGGCAGGGAACTTTGTTAGCCCAGTGGCAGACCCCATTCTGGGGAGATATAAAATTGATATCAAATATGCCTGCCATGCCAGAGAGGTTGCCCGGGTGTGTGTGTAGACAAATAGGTTGAACAACTGAAACTAGGACAAGGCCAGGAAAATCCCCAGTCACTTTTCCCCGAGGAGACCTCAGGCTAGACACATCGGCATAAACAAAGAGTCCTCAGCCACAAATAGCCAACTCGAAGGACTATCGAGTTTTCCCCAGGTTGAGCCACTCCAACTCTGGAAAATCCTACAAGAGCGAGGTCCATTTGCATGAACCAATCATGCAAACTATCAAGTTGCTATGGTGCGGCATTTTTCCTTCTATTTTGGGCATTGTTCTCCCTGGGAGAGGCTCTTCTCTCAAGGTATGTTCTGCCCTATAAGTAGTCCCTGTTTTTGAGGTTCTCTTCAAAGAACTCCCCACCATGCTAGCAGACTGGCACTCTGTTAGTCAAGTGATCCCCTCAGCCGCCTCTCTTCGCTGAGCTCTGTCCTTGTCGCCACTCCCTGGACTGAAGATTTCTGGATAGGTGTAGTATCACTGCCTTTACACCCTCTTCACTATATCCCCTATCAATTTTCACCTCTTTCCCTTCTCAATAGGCCTTGTGTGCATGAGTGAGTGAGTGTGTTGGTGCGTGATAACACATTCATTAATAAAAACCATTTATTAGTACGTTTGTCTGGCTTTTTGCTTGGCCTGACCCCATAAAAACTGGGTAAAAGATTCTGCTGGGTTACCCTGCCCCTTGTCTTGCTATTGCCAGTGCTCCGCTAATTTCCTCAGTCTTTGCATTTTTGGAGCAAATCAAGATGTCCTTCAGGGGACCTCCAGAAGTCAGGGTAACAACCTGACAACACGCAGACACAAACATTTAGAAGTCTTAGCCAGAGCACTGTAGAACCTCTCCACACTATGAACCACAGGATTTCACAGAATGCAGTTATGGGTAATAATAATGCTATAACTGTGTAGCATAATTGGACTCTTGGAGCAAACTGCTCTCTTCTTTACTGGAGGTCTTCAAACATCTTTCAGGAATCCTCTTAACCTTGGGTTTCTGGCATCAAGCAAAATGGTCTACAGTGGGTGGGGAAAGTGCAGTCTATGGACCATATGTGCCTCCAGAGTTGATATTTTCTCCCCACAGGGTGTCCCCCCCCCATGAAAAATTAAGGAAAATTTTGGGGGAAAACTACATGAATGTCTACTAGGTGATATGAGGACAATTTCTCCATTTTTGTGCCTGCATGCTGTTTTAGGCCAAACAAAAACTATGAGGAAGTTGATTTTCATGTGATGTCTTCTTGGAAGAAATGTCTTTCCTGGTCTTAAAATGGCCCAGAAAGGGTCATCACTATCCCAAAACTGGAGGCATTTGGGTGAAAAAAATAACAATGAGGGGTATGACAGAAGGAGGTGGCCCTCCTGGGCTGTCAATGTGGCCCATACTCCCCAATACTTGCCTACCCTTCATCTACAAAGCCTCTTCCAACTCTATATTTCTATGTTTATTTTTGAGTGGGGGTTGGTAATGTGATGCTTTCCAGGCATTTGGGGCTATAATGCATAGAATTCCTGGCTAACTTTTAGCCACATCAGTTGGAGCTTGTGGGAATTATAGACCAAATTATTGGGGGACACCAGGCTGCCTACCCATGTATTAGGTATAGTTTTGTGCTTTATAATAACAGGTTAAGTGTAGGAGCAAAGCTCACAACAGCCATGCATATATTTTTTTTTTGTGGGTCAAAACAATTAAGTAATACATGGTATGTTTGATTTTATACATCAGTTTCTTAGCATAAATTGATTAATCAATTTTCATGGCAATCCTAAGCAAACATACTAGGCTTTAAGACCCACAGAATGCAGTGGGACTTACTTCTGAGTAAACTTATTTGGGATTGCACAGTTAAAGAGATTTTGACATTGAAGTGAAATGAGGCATGTTTAAATGCCCCTGAAAGGATACAAGCGACACACCCTTCTCACACATAGAAAACCATATCAGAGGCTTAACATTTTCTTCCACTGATATATTATTTATAGGAGGGAGCATTTGTTGTTTTTAACACTGAGAAGCATTCATACATTTACAGTCTGATGTGATACGGTCTCAGGAAAGCTATACAGCATGAGTTACTCTGCAGGCATACAAAATGCACACATCCTATTTCCCCCTTTAGAGTTTTGATTCAAAAATACTGTCTGCACAGGCCTGAGATGTGGCCACTATAGAGGTATATCTCATGTTAACGCACTTTGTTTTACATCACTTAGCTAGTATAGTGCTTTTCAATTACAGAGTACAGAGCCATTTTGTTACCCATTTGCTGCACTTTGTGTTTCAGTGTCATATTCTGGCAATTTTTTGTTCGTTATTCTTCCTTTGGCATCATTTCTTAGGCCTAGTGCTATTGCACCTAATAAATGATAGTGTAAATAGTGTAAATAGGCTTTTGTACACACCTGCAAGTGAAGAAAAAAAAGGCTATGATTGGCTCTAAAGTGATATTCGCTTCATGTTACCCACTGATTTTGTGAGGTATGCCTGTATACACACATGCATACACACAGAGAACAGAACTTGGGCCATTTCTGCACGACACTCTTATAGCGCGATGATTCCACTTTCAACCTCCTATGGAATCCTGGCGGAACTACAAACCCCAGGATTCCATAGGAGGTTGAAAGTGGAATCATCGCGCTATAAGAGTGTCATGCGGAAATGTTCTTGGAGAATGGCAAGGAAAATGTGGAAGCATCAGGGGCCATTTCTGCACATTACCTTATCCCATCATCCTCCCGTTGCAATCCCAGCAGCACTTTTGCTGGGAAGGGAATGTGAGTGACACACGCCTGCTTTCTACAGCACAGCTGTGCCCTTTCCCATGTGCATTGGGGAAGGAAGCACCACCGTCACACTTACTGGCCTTCTGTATGGCAGGCAAGGATAAGAGCATCACACAATTGTGGGCGCTTAATGGATTTAATCCCCCTGTGAATATCCCGCCATCATGATGGGTGAGGTCAGCATGGCAGCAGGACTGCAACGACATCATGCAGAAGTCCGGCCTGTGGACCACTGCCATCCCATCCCCATAGTGGGACTGTGATGCCATGCAGAAATGGCCGGTGAAGCCTGGGTTGGAGCTAGAATGGAATTTGGCAAGCCAAAGATGAAACAGTGACCTTTTGTGGCCCCCTTATCAGTGTCCTGGTCCAACTCAGCTCATCCAAACCATGCTTGTTCAAGGGTGGAGGCAATTAACTTTGAGTTCTTGAGTTATCTGCAGCCAAGGCAAGGCTGCAAAGATTACAAAGCAAAATCAGCAAAGATTACAAAGCGTTCCTGCCTGTAAGAATCTGTTTGCAGAAACCTGATCAAATCAGGGTCATCAGCTGATGGGAGGTTCCAGGAAATAGGCGAGGTTGTCAGGTGGTCTAAGGTCAAGTCACAAGGAGGTTCACAGGTACAAGAAGTAGAAGGTTGTTTCCAGCAACAGTCATGGCTATTGCTACCTCTTAAATGGCTGCAGCCAGATATCACTAATCAAAAGTGTTCCTCTAATTTTTTATCAGGGAGCCTCATTGATCTTCTCTGGTCTTCTCTCCTTTCTATTTGCTGGCTATATGGACATAGGGGCTGTGTTGCTCCTTGGATCCACAAGAAAATGACATGTTAGCAACATTTTTCTTATAGGTTGAATCAGAAAAACGTATACATATCAATAAAACTTTCACGAGTAGGTTACCTACATGAATAACCACTGAATCAATTAAACTTACATCAGTGTTGTCTTACCAAGTTACTATTGATTTAAGAGACAGCCAGCATGCTGTAGTGGTTTGAGCATTGGACCCTGGCACCAAGGTTCAAATCCCCACTCAGCCATGGTAATACACTGACTGACCTTGTACAAATCACACTCTATCAGGCTCAGAGGAAGGCACATTTGGCCAAGAAAATCCCATGATAGGTTTGCTTTAGGGATGCCATAAGTCAAACATGATCTGAAGGCACTCAACAATTGATTTAAGAGTCTACTGTAGTTGCTACTATCACTTGGTTTAGACCTTAGCTTCCGCTGGCCTTTGTAGATTCTGGGAAACAGGGCCAGCCAATGACATTTTGGTGCCTGAGACAAAGAACAAAATGGTGCACACTACCATCTCCTATAGAAGAGTTTATGATTAGCAGCTAAAGCTTATTTCAGCACTGGTGTTGGGACAGCTTCCTCTATCTCACCTGGACGCAGTATGTTACCTGATGAGAAGTTGGGCCAGGCCACATGAGCTATAGTTCTCCTCAGCAATTTGCTGCTGTTTCCCATCATCTATTACCTGGAAGGACTACTGCAAAATATTTCATGGCAGAGTAGGCTCTGCTGCAGAGTGATGACCATTTAACATTTAGCACAACAAGACCTGTGAGCTGGTAAGTCAGCCAGGATGGATCAAAACATTACATTTCTGAAACCATATAGTTGGCCATCTCCTAGTTTGGAACTGTAGAATCATACTGTTGGAAGGGGCCAAAAAGGACATCTAGTCAACTTTCTACGAGTGCAGAAAATCCATAGTTAAAACATCCCTGGCAGATGGTCATCCAATCTCCATTTAAAAACTTTTGACCATTCAAGGAAGTCTGTTCACTGTTCAATGGCTCTTCCTAAGGTCTCATACTTCCTAAAGATTAGTTGAAATTTTCTTGAAACTGACTCCATTGTTTCCAGTACCACCTTCTGGAGCAGACAGAAAGCAATCTTCTATGTGCAGCCCTTCTAATATTTAAAGACTGCTACCATATCATCACAATCTTCCAAAGTGAAACACACCCAAAGTGAAACACACCCAACTCACTCTTACAACTTTGCGTTTCCAGATCTTTTGCCATTATGGTCAAGTCTCTGGGCAAATTCCATCTTGTTAATCTTATTGAATCATGGAATGTGCAGTCCAGATACCAGTACTTAGAATTCTCAGCCAGAAAGCTCCAGTGCCTCACTAGACTACAATTCCCAGGATTCCATAAGACAGAACCAGGCAGTTAAAGTAGAGTTAATGTAATAATTGTGTAATGGGAAAGGATCCAAAGTTGAATGGCATGCCAATTCAGAAACAGCTACCCATTATCGACACTTTTCTGTCATACCCACACTAGCATGGCGGTGCTACTTGGCAGCCAATCACACTGTATAACAGGTAGTGTGGCATGGAGCAGTATCTATATCTATGCCTATATATTTGAACTCAGTGAGAGAGCCAGTGTAACATAGTGTTTGAGTGCTGAATCCTAGGGACAGTGGCTTAGGGATGGGCAGGGGGCGATGGGGGTGGTGTACCCCCGCAGCAATTTTTTCAGGGGACCACTGCTTTTTGCCTGCCCTCCCCCATGTGCCATAGCCCCGCCCTGTCCATTGGAGCCCCATCCCTCATGTGCTGTAGCCCCTCCCCTGCCCCTCTGCCTGCCCCCACCCTCATCCCTCCTCCATGTGCTCCAAGCTATGCCACTGCTTGGGAACCAGGGTTCAATTCCTTGCTTAGCCATAGAAACCCACTGGGTGTCCTTGCACATTGGTAAAAGCCATTACGGCGTCATATAGGTGAGGGAAACCCTGGTGCCTAATAAGGAATCTTCATGTACACAGTAGAGGAGGAAGACCAAACAGATGACCAAGCCAACAAAAACTTCTGGGAGCTATATGGACGGAAATGGTAAGAAATCCACATATCAAGTCCTAACCCCACTTGTTTTTTTAAAGCATGCCCTACATACAGAAATCAAATTATTAGTGGCTAGTTTGAGAGCTAGCATGGTGTAGTGGTTTGAGCGCTGAATTACAACCCTGGAGACCAGAGTTAAATTCCCTGCACAGCCATGGAAACCCACTGGGTGGTCTTGGGTACTTCACACAATCTCAGCACTAGAAAACCCTATGATAGGGTCACCTTAGGGTCGCTGTAGGAAATGTCTCAAAGGCACACAATAGCAACAACAACAGTAACAACGACAATAAGGGGAGTTCTACTGATCAGAAAGTGTAGTGAAAGGATATTTGGATGCAACATGGAACCATGCTGTACTTAAAAGGAAGAGTATGCAAACACCCCTCACCTCACAAGTGGAATCGTTTCTCCATTTTTTGTACAGACATACAGCAGTTAACAAAGCCCCTGACAAAGACATTTGTTTTTGCAATTTTTTTTATGGATGGTCAACCCAGCCCAGCCCTCCCCTGCTTTTCTTGTCTTCTGTCTAGCAGGAAATTTTTTGCAACATAGGCATTGGGAGGATGATGATGAAGAAAAGCTGGAGAAATACAGACTTTCATTGTTGGGTTACAGTAAACAATGTAATAAAGCTTGATCTGGGAATGAATGGGATTCTACTCCAGGTGATCCTACTGAAACTGTGTGTGGTTACATACAACAGGCAAGGTAACCATGACCTATGAGAAGTGGCTTAGGGAGTTGCATATGTTTAGCCTGGAGAAGAGACAGTTAAGAGGTGACAGGATAGCCATGTTTAAATATTTGAAAGCATGTCATGTAGAAGATGGAGCAGGCTTACTTTCTGCTGCTCCAAAGACTAGGATGCAGAGCAGTGGCTTCAAACTACTGGAAAAGAGAGTCTATCTAAACAGTAAGAAGAACTTCCTGATGCTGAGAGCTCTTCAATAGTGGGATATGCTGGGGGTGTGGTGAGGTTTCCTTCTTTGGTGGTTTTTAAGCAGAAGCTGGGTGGCCATCTATTGGGAATGCTTTGATTGTGTATTCCTGCATGGCAGAGGGTTGGAATGGATGGCTCTTATGGGTCCCTTTCAACCCTATAATTCTATAATTCTATGCCTCCAGAATCACTTAATGAGGGGAAAGCAGAATACCCTGCTTCACCAGCTACCTTGGCAGGTTGAAAAAGCATTGATCTGTAAGTTTTGCCACCAAAATAGAAATCGTAAGAAAAGTGGGGGCTATTGAAAGAAGAAGAAATCACCCCAGGATGCATTTTGGAAGAAGCTTTCAAGTAGTCTCTAGAAGGTACAAAATGTTTTTATGTATGTAAGGCTTACCTGACCTGTTTGTTTCATTTCACATGTGCATAATGTTAGTTTTGAATAAAAAGTTTGCTGAAACATGTGGAATGGCTCTTCTTTTTTTGTGGTGTAGGAACTTGTCCCTATTCTTCCCATGTTATTTCTACCTCTGGTACTAATGCTTCCGTTAAAGAAGTGAAACTCAGGAACATGCCTACTTTGTTAACTGAGGTATCCCTGCATGTTCCCAAATATAGTTCCTTACAGGTTGCCATCAGCAAGACTGCAGCTTGCAGATAAAATAAACCTTTTCCAAAATGATAGCCCACTACCTCTGCAATACCCCAACAAGGTAAGACATGGGAAAAAGATGGAAGATGCCATCATAATAAATTGCTTCAGCTGTCTTCCTTGTTACCTTGCATTGTTTCATCTCTCTTCCTTGGCGTCATCCCTCTCCATTTTCATGTTGATAATGTGGCTTGTCCACTGGCGACTTGTGTAGTTCTTTCTACAACACCAGGGGTTAGGCAAGGAAAAACCAAGCCCTATAAAGTATGGGAGGGGAGCATTATATTCTAACATAGCAAATGCAGAAACATCCAACCTATCTCCTCCCACCCATGACACACAAGGACAATGTTTTTGGATTATAGTTAGATGACATTTTGCTTCTTCTTAGCTCTCTGTGGTCAAACCAGAGGCTGTAAATTCTGGCAAGTTTCAAAGTCAGATCTACCCAGAATAGGAATGAGGAAAAAAACCCACTCTCTGTTTTATGTTTCCTGGTCAAAAAACAGTTTTCCCAACAGCCTTGTCAAGAAGAATTATTGAGCAGTGAAGCTTTTGCACAGTTTTCTTCCAGTAGATGAACAACCCAGTGTTCTGGAGGATTTTTCTGTGCAAAAAAACTTGTGGCTTTTTGCCCACACACGAAAAAAGTATTTTCTTCAGATATAGCTTTTGCACAAAAAAACAAACAAAACAAAACAAAAAAAACAAACGCTATGTATTTTTCTGTACAGAAAAAATCTTCAGAACACTTTGGGATGTTTGAATACAGGGAGAATATGGGCCAAAAGTGTGTGGGTTTTTTTTATCTGCAGCACAGAGAAAACTGTAGTAACTATTCATCCTTGCAGGCAAAGATGAAATAAGTGAGAAGATACATGCTTAATCTGGACAGCCCTGAAGAGGATGACAGAACCCACATCAGCTGCTTTGGTTGTTGAGGGTAGATGCACTGTGGAGTAGTTTGCATGTGATGGCTTCCCTTTTGCTTGTGGGTTGCTTATTTTTATGGCTGCTGTGTCTCTTTGTTTGCCCAATGGTATCATTTATGTTTTTTGTTTGCCCTCTGACTTTGTTTGCCTTCTTTGCACTGACTTCCCCTCCCCTGTGTGCCTAAAACAGGTTGGATCCAGAATAACTCTCTTCCTTGCTAAGTCTTCCTACTTTGGATTCATCTGCCCAACATTAAAGCGTTTTACAAAGAAGATTAAAACTATCATCCTCAAACTCGTTATCCTTCAGATCTGTTGGACTACCACTCTTGTCATCCCTCATCAACATGACCAGCACTTCTGGAAGACACAAAAAAATCAGGCTTTACCCCAACTTTACAAAAAGACATTCCAGTAAAAGAAAAATATTACTAACTATCGTAATGTAATTGTTCCCCAAACTCCTAAATGGCTCCCATTGCTGTTCAAATGGATACATTCTGTAATTTTCCAGCTTCACTGAAAAATCCTATGTAATTTGATTTAGGGTTGTTAACACCCACAACTGAATATGCCATTCTTTTAATGACACTTTCTTTTTTGCTATTAAGCATGGAAGGAGACGTGCTGCTAATATCCTATTTAAAAAGTAATTTTTGTTAGGTACTGTATCTTTCAGATAAGTTAATAAATATATATCTAAAGAAACAGTGGGTTGCAAAAATCTTACTAATATTAAAAGTAATTTCCTGCCAAAGCCTCTTTGCTTGAGAATAAATCCACCAACAATATATAAAATCCTCTTCCCTTCCTACACTTCCAACTAATATCCTCAACTATTATCATTAATCTTAGAGACTCTTGAAAAAGTGATATATAATAAAGTTTTTTTAAAAAAAAAAATCTCTTATAGATTATCCCCATCTAAAAACCCCAAGTTCTTGGGAAGCTGGATAATCCCCTAAAATGTGGAATAGCCAGGATAGCCTCTACCAGAGTGGTACTGTCCAAATGTTTTGGACTTCAACTCCCACCAGTCCTCGTTTGCAGATAATAATCACATGTGATGGGACCTGATAGTCCAAAACCTCAAAAAGATATTGAGTTTTGGAAAGCTGATCCTAACAGCTGAAACTTTCACTCTTCCCTGCTTTTGGAATGTGACACCTTTCAATTAATTGGGGGAGAAATCCTCAAATGTACTAAATAGGGAGACCAAGCAGACTAGGAGCATGTCCACACTACACAGTAATAGCAGTTTAATGGCACTACAACTGTTGGTTCCATTTTATAGAATCTTGTGATTTGTAGTTTATTTACATAGTTAGCACTGTTAGAAAGCTGTGGTCAACTCCTCTGAGCTACGGGCCATTTCCACCCCACACTGTTATAGTGTTTATTATTCCACTTTCAACATCCTGTGGAATTCTGGGGTTTGTAGTTTACTGAGGCCAAAGAGCTCTCTGGCTGGGAATTCTAAATGTCCCTCCCTAAACTGTAAAGCCCAGGATTCCATAGGATCTTGAAACTGGAATAATAGCACTATAACAATGTAGTGTGGAAATGGCCACAGTTTCTAAGGTAATATGAGAAAAGAGATTAAGGGTTAAATCAGTTTACTTCTGTGGTGTGGACAGGCACTAGGACTGTTTCAGTGGAGGACATCTATGCTCTCAGACATTAGAATGATGGAGAGAAAAAGGGATTGTTGATGTCATTTGAGTGTATCAATCCAGCTGATGTGACAGAAAATATTAATTCCTAAAGACTTGTCATGGCACTCAGATCAAAGTCTAGACTAGGACCCTTTCACATTACACAAATATAATGTTATGATTCACCTTTAAATGCCACAGTTCCATCCTATGGAATCTTGAAAATTGTAGAATTCTTGGCCTGAGATCATTAGTGTCTCTACCAATATAAAGCCCAGGATTTCATAGGATGTTGGCATGAAAGTTTAAGAGAATCATAGTGTTATATTTGTGTAGTGTGAAAGGGTCCCTAGGAAGAGATGGGGGGGATAAAAAAAGAAGGAAGGACAGAACGTTTACATTTAGAGCACATTTGAGGAGGTTTGTGATCTAGTTATATCCAAGCTAGGAATGAAAGAAAGCAGAAAAATGACCCAGTGCCTTTCAACTGTCCCCATTTGGCAGGGATGGTACTTATAAATCATCTGTCATTCTACTTTTTCAACTGCTTTTAAAATGTCCCAGTTTCTCTCTCCTCCTCCAACTTTCTCCCTTTGTTCTTAGCTTACTTCAGTTGTTGCAAACTGTGTTCAAACTGCAAAAGTAGTTTGTACCCAATTATCTCAGTGTGGGGAAGAGAACAGACAGGGGCAGAATCCTGCCCTTTCCAGTAAGCTCAGGTGAAGGCAAACTGCTGCAGTTTCTCTTAGCTTATCTTCCTCATTAATACTTTTTGCCATCTTGATCACACTCTGATATTCTTTGGCTGCATGTGTCCCAGTTGTCATCTGTGTGTGTGAGGGTAGGTTGGAAGGTATGATGACCATTTCATAACTGGTACAATGAAAGCGTATCTTAGGTGTGAAGCTGTAAAAAAAAATCTAATAGTTAAGAATGTACTGAGAGAGGATTCCTTCTGATGCAGGACTATAGAACATGGGAATATCTGGCCATTTTTGCACTACACTGTTACAGTGCTGTTATTCCACTTTCAACCTCCTGTGGAATTCTTAGGTTTGTAGTTTTCAGAGTTTACAGAGACCAAGGAGCTCTCTGGCTGAGAATTCTAAAGGCCACTCTTAAACCACAAACCTCAGGATTCCATAGGATGCTGAAAGCAGAATAATAGCACTATGACAGTGTAGTGCAGAAATGGCCTCTGACTCCCATCTTCCTCAGGTAAGGTGAAATAGTACCCTCCTGACTTAACCTTTCTTTATGCTGCATTTACCAACAGGGAAGAAAAAAAATACTAATTGGGACAGATTCATTTGGGACTAGAGAGCCTGTGTGGTCTAGTGGTTTAGGCGTTGGTCTAGAACAGTGGTTCCCAACTGGGGGTTGTGTGTACCCCCAGGAGTAAGGATATTTAGGAGTATGCAAAAAAGAAAATTGAATAATGATGGGAAAAGTATAAAGTATGAGCTATTCTCAGAGGAGCCCACAATTTGATGTGGTTCTCGATTGCCCACAGTGCTGGTGTTCCTATCCTGGAATCTTAAGGGACAGGGGAAAGTATCACAAAGATAAAGAAGAGAGCAACACACCAGTCCGACTTTTGACTGCCATTGGCTTACATACTTTAAAAGAAGAATTTTTCTCACATGCGTAAACCCACATAGCCTTCTGTTTGAGCTACCGTAGCCCTGCCTACAGTAGGTGGTTTCTTGAGCCTTATGCATACATGCTTTTCTTTCCATCTTCCTTGTGTACACAAGGAGAGAGCATGTGCAATGGAGACATCCAGTTATGCCCTGAATCTGTCTGAAGTAGGGACGTGCAGCACAGTCTAGGTGGGTAACAGGGCATAATGGGATGGAGAGGTCCAGGCAGAGTGGCTGACCTGACATCCTGCTTTTCCTTCTGTGGGTATGGGGATGTTTCCTCAAAGCTCACAAAAGCTTTCTAATGGAGGTTTTTCCACCTTCACAGAAAGGATGTGGCAGTGGGGTGGGGTGATACAGGTTATGGAAACGGGCTGCCAAGGGGTACACCAGTGAAAAAAGGTTGGGAGGCACTGCTCTAAGACTCTGGGAGATGCTGGTTTGAATCCCCCCTCAGTCAAGCAACAAAATAACACAATTTGGGATAACTGCATGATCTACATGTGGAAAAGCACTCATGACATCTTTTGCCAAGCAAGCAACTGTGACACAAGATCAGAATTTCTCCGCACAATCACTGGACAAAAATAAATAATAAATTAAAATTAAATGTAGTACACCAATGTGGACACTGTAAAGTGAATGCAAACCTGACACTTCCACATGCACATTTAAATAAGATATGTAGCAACCCTCACCAATGTTTTCTTAGTTGACCCTCATTAGGATTTCTTGAGTGGAAAGAAAAGAAATTAATGGGAAAAGATTTAGCGAGGAAATTACCTTTTGAGGGCTGACACAAAATTGGAGATGAAAAAGAATATTGTCATGAAGAGAGGCCCAGCCAGCAGCAAGTAATTTGTCCTAAATGGGGAAATTGCTTTGTTGATGTTTTTGAAATCCTCCCAGCAGGAGGCTTCAGTTCTGGACATCTGGGAATGAATATCTTGCTACTAAGATGGTTGTTTATTTTGCCAATGCAGGAGGAAAGAAACAGCTGACAAAGAGCACAGGCAATTGAACAGAGGCTAAAAGAAAAACAAAGCAAACCTGTTTTAGAGGTCATTACACAAAGAAGAGGCTAACAATGCTATTTTATAGAGATTTTTTGGAGCAAGGTCTATAGCTTAGGACCGTAGAGAATACCTGCGGTTCTTTTTATTCCTTGACGGGTTTGTCCAGAGACTGAGACACCTTGCTGAGAAAGTGGTCTTTTGGGACTTTTTTGTGAAAAATTTATTTGCACTGGAAAATGTGTGTTTCATACAGACAACAGTTTTTTGCACAAAAATGAAAATTTTTGAACTATATATATATATATATATATATATATATTTGCAAAACATAATGAAAATACACAAAAGCCTGTCAGAAACCTGCCCAGTGTGGAAAAACAATTGAAATTATTCATTGTTATGTGAGAGAATGAAATAAAACAAAGATTTATATCTCACCTATAGATCTGTGGCATATTCTCTTTTCTTTGCCCTATCCTTCTTTGTGACGTTTCATTCATATGTTTTTTAAAAAAGAAATCTAGCTATCCAATGGAAGTCTGGGAGGGGGAGTCTGGAATGTAAGGTAAGAAAGAATATTGTGTATTAAGGAGATAAGCATGTTCATTTTTCAAACTAGGAATAGATACAGCTTCCAGAATCCACTGTGTTTCCTAAAAAAAACCCAAGTTCTACCAGCCACAGCCAGTTGAAAAATATGGTTTGCGGTAGAACTAGAGGCAAAAGAAACAAGAGAATCAAGCCCCCAAAAATGCCAGATTCTTTTTCCAGTGGCGGAACTTGGACTGAGTGGGGGGAGGATGGGGGGGGGGCTACGGCATACAGAATGGAGCTATGGCACATGGGGTGTGGCCACAGTGCATGAGGGCATGGCCACGGTGCATGGGGCAGGCTACAGCATGCGGAGGCGTGGATGTGAGCTGGGGTGCCCCCCAAAAATTGCTGCCCAGGGTGAACCTCCCCCATTGCCCCGCTGTCCCTACGCAACTGTCTTTTTCTCCAGTTTGATGGCAAAGAAGCAAACCATGGAAGACAAAGTGATTGTATTCTGACAATATAGCAAGGTCCTGTAGTTTGTTTGTTTCTTTTTGGGTGTCCATGCTGCCTGCGAAAGCATTCAGGCAGCTTGCATGAGCATGATGCTCATAATTCATGATGTGCAAACTAAACATATGTATTTTACTAGGTCACAAGCTTTTCTTTTTTTCTACCCTTCTCTGTTATCTGCAGAGTACTCTTTCTGAATGTTTTTCTTTCCTTTTTTGACAGTAGTGGATATTGAGTGGAGAATAACACACAGTGTTCTCTAAAGCAGATTAATACAAAGCCACTTAAACACATTTGTACATGCAAAAAAAGTGCTACTCTTTTCTCTGCATCTTTTTCATTACCATCCATCAATTTCAAGAGGAACACAATATTTTATATAAACTTGTCTGTAAATTTCAAGGGTAGGAGACCCTTTTTGTTCATCCACAGATTTCATGGATACAAAACAGTCCACCATTATGAGGAAACGGAAATTTCAGAAACAGAGGAAAGCTGGTACCAATGGATTCCATGGCAGAGTTCACTGGGATCCTTATTAGTAATCGATAAGCCAGGGTTCTTGAGTTATCTGTTATTGGTCTTAAGTCTGAGTAACTTCACATATTGTATTTTAATGCAAATGACCAGTTGAGTCCCTATGAAAGGCAACCAATTAATGCCAATATATTACCTGTAGGAAACTGCTGAGAGAAAAGTGATTAACTAAAGACCAGCTAGAGTAGAGAACACCCTCTCTCTTTCTCTTATTTGCTGCTGTTAAACAGTCAAGAAAGGGGGAAAAAATGAAATCCTTGTACATCTACCATGGATCCCCCAGATATCTATCAGTGGATCTTCACAGACTGTCTCCTGCCCCAGTTCTAAACAATCTTGCATGAGAGTCTGGAGAACTACATATAATGTCTATGTTTTGAATGGGGACAGTTTAAATTCTGAGAGAGAATAATATATTCAGTGGCTATGCGAATATTGATTACTTGTTCTGAGGACCAAGCTTTAGAAATATGAATACAGATAATCATATGTCACCACCATCATCATGTTTTAATTTTCTGCTCTTTTTTGTGAGGACATCCACATATCTTCTTGCCCAAGATACATTGTACGGCATTTAAAGCTTTTCAGGAGATGAAGCTTTATTTTCACCAGCAGTTGTGTTATGAATTTGGCTTTCTTAATTATCAGAAAAGGATCCAAGATCATTCAGCTAATGAATGAGATTAATTGAAAACTTAAGGAAAGATTAGTAGTATCCCTAGGTGTCTGAAATCAATCTTCTCTGCCTTGGGAAGCTGACACTTTCCTCTCTTTGCCTAAGTAGGAGAATGAGAGAAACACCAGGTTGACAGATTGGAATTAGAGACAAAGATTAGAACAAAGAGCTGTGAGCTTGGTATAGATATCTGAGAACATCAAAGCCATTTGGAAGTCACTCTTGATAAAAAAGAGAGATAGATAGATGTGACCAGTATCCCGTCCTTTCTCACAGAAGCCAAGGACACATTGTTGTGTGTTATGTTACATTATTCCATATAATAAAGAATCTTGTCGCATCTTTGAGGCTAACTCTACAACACTCTTTGCATACTGATCCAGACTAACACGGACATGTCTTTGCATTTTACCTCCACATAACAAAACATAGGACCTTTTTGCACGGTTTTTTTTTTTGCACGAGCGCCCCTTGAGCGCTGCGCAAATGGGAGCGCCGCTGCGCACGACGCACTCCCACTTGCATGGTGCTCACGAGGCTGAAGCGGGGCCCGGGCGTATTTTTAGATTTTCGGCTTGAAGCCAAAAATAACCCACGCTCGCGCAATGCTCGCACCACCCTCGTGCACTTACCTCCGTGCGGTGCGTCGGCTAGCTGGGCGGGAAGCACTTCCTTTCCCCGCGGAGCCTACAGCTCCCACAGTGCCCTGCGGAAGGAAGGGGCGGGGCACTCGCGCGATGGTCGTGTCATCACAAAGCGCCCTGCGGAAGGAAGGAGGGGGGAAGCAGCAGCCTCACGAAGGAGGCTTCTCGCACAAGACGCCCTCCCCCGTCGCATAAAAGGGTAAGATGCAAAAAGGGCCATAGAGAACCAGCATGGAATAGTGGTTGGAGCATTGGACTATGACCTTGGAGAGCCAGAATTTGAAACTCTGCCTGTCCATGGAAACCCACTGGGTGACCTTGGCACATCACACACTCTCAACCCTGGGCACATCACACACTCTCTGCCTTAGGGTCACCATAATTTGGAAATGACTTGAAGGCACACAACAACAACAACAAAATATCCATAAATAAAAGTATACATTAAAATGAGTTCCATTAGAAACACTCAAAAACACAGCTCTATAATCACAACGATTTCACAATATGATCCATTCACTGCAAACAGGGAAGGATCCCCAGTTTTGCTGTCTGGTTTAAATTTTATTGATATGACTATATCTCATAATAAAAGCTGAACAGATTATAAGGTTCTATGGTGATCTGGGCCTCTCCACCAGGCAGATGGGTTTTAGAGCCCTTGTTAGCATCATGACCAAATATTAATAGCTGTCCAGTGGCATGAAAGGGTCCTTTTGTATTATTAATTTTGTTGGATACTTTTTTCATTTGCTTTGTAGTTTGAAGCTGGGAGAAGATATGAAGGCTGAAGATGAAGTGGGAGAATTAAGTCTTCTTTGCTGCTAACCTGCTTGTACAGTTGTCAAAGCTATTGTGGGGGGCTGGGGGAGAGATCAGTTGTGCTTGTTCACTTTGATTTTCTTTGCTTGTTTCTCCACTATTTGCTGGAAGCAAAGAGGCATCAACATTTGGATAGCTTAGTGAAAGGGAGCTCTGAATAGCATGCCTGCCCTTTTGTTTCACCTCTCTGATTATTTCTTTGATCTGTGTTCTCAAGTCTTTTTTGCTTCCTTCCTGTCTGCAGAAGTCACTTCCCACTTTTTCCAAAAGTTAGTCCTTTGTCTCACTTTGTTTGGGAAGGGAGCATCCGTGAAGCTCCTGCCTCAGGATGGCTTACAATCACTCATGAGGGCTTGCTATTTAGGGATTTTTTAAACCAAAAGTTAGGGAAACTTTTTAAAAATCTATCTCCTTTCCTATCCAAGACAGATTACCTGAAACAATAAATATAAGTTTTTTCCTTTTTTTTTTTTTACCTTATCAGGAACATCCTGAGTATTTTTCTCCTGTTTATTACCTAAGCTCACATGGCACTGGCTACGCTGCACTCTGTTTGATATATACATATACCAAATATTCCTACACTATTTAACCTCTGGAAATCCAGCTTCCATTTGCTTCAGCTTGGGAGAGAGTGCATACTGACTCAGGTGCCCTTTATGTCCAGCAATACAGATCTAATTGGATTGTCAGCTAAAGGGATAAGTCTGGGTAGAATTTGTATGGAAGACCAGTTCTACCTACCATTGGCTGAGAGGGGTGCTGGGCCTTATCAATGAAAGGTTGGAATGCTTTTCTGTTGGGTACCATCCGCTCCGCCATTTACTAGAAGCTTTGCTTCTGAGTGGACAGGCATCGGATTGCCTTGCAACTCCTGGCCTCACTGTTGTTACATACAGCTTGAACATAACTGTACTTTGGCTCTTTACTGCAAGCAAAGAAAAAGTACAGTCAGCCCTCCACATCTGCGAGTTTCACTTTTGTGGATTTGATTATACACAGATTATTTGCTGCCTCCCTATGCCATTTTTAATAGGGACTGCAAGCCTTGTGAAACTGAGAAATGGTGGGTGAGGTTTATAAGTTCCTATTAAAAATGGTGCAGGGTAGCAATGAAGGTGGAAGTAAGCCCCACCAGCCACCCACTTCTGTCTTGTGAAGGAACTCTGATTCCTCAAAGGAATCCATGGTGGGTTGAATATGAGGATCATACTTATTTTTCGTGTTAAATATGGTTTGGGAGGACCTAGAGTTATTCACATTTTTTCCACTTTCATGGGGGTCCTGTGCCTCTTACCATAGCAAATGTGGAAGGATGACTGTATACAGCATCATAGAATCATAAAGCTGGAAGAGACTACAGGGGCCATTCAGTCCAACCCCTGTTATGCAGGAACACACATCAAAGCATTCCCAACAGATGGCCATCTAGGCTCTGCTTAAAAAACTCCAAAGAACCAATAAAAAATATTACAAAAAAAATTAGAATCTCCAAAAAAGGAGACTCCACCACACTCCCAGGCAGCATATTCTACTGCCAGACAGCTCTGACTGCCAGGAAGTTCTTCCTGAGGTTCAGGTGGAATCTCTTTTCCTGCAGCTTGAATCCATTGCTCCTTGTCCTAGTCCCTGGAGCAGTGGAAAACAAGCCCACTCCCTCCTTGACATGACATCCCTTCAAATATTTAAACATGGCTAACATGTCCCCTGTTAACTGTCTCTTCTGCAGACTAAACATACCCAGCTCCCTGAGCAGCTACTCATAGGGCATAGCCTTCAGACCGTTTATCATTTTGGTCGCCCTCCCCTAGACACACTCCAGCTTGTCGATATCCTTCTTGAACTGAGGTTCCCAGAAATGGATACAGTATTCCAAATGAGGTCTAATCAATGCAGAATAGAGTGGTACCATTACCTATCTTGATCTGGACACCATATTCCTATTGATGCAATTAAGAATCACG
Organism: Ctenosaura bakeri; assembly: GCA_948474755.1. Taxonomy (NCBI): domain Eukaryota; kingdom Metazoa; phylum Chordata; class Lepidosauria; order Squamata; family Iguanidae; genus Ctenosaura; species Ctenosaura bakeri. Next base: position 404,354 of record CAOLHI010000274.1, read on the forward strand.
TTGGCTTTCTTGATTGCTGCATCACACTACTGACATGTTCAGCTTATGATCTACTAACACTCATAGATCCCTTTCACACGTGCTGCTATCCAGCCACATGTCCCTTGCTATATTTACACATTCCATTTTTTCTGCCTAAATGTAGGACCTTACATTTCTTTCTGTTGAAATTCATTTTGTTACCTTTGGCCCAGCTCTCCAATCTGTCAAGGTCGTTTTGAAATTTGATCCTGTCCTCTAGTGTATTAGCAACCCTTCCCAATTTGGTATCATCTGCAAATTTGATCAGCATGCCTTCCACTCCTTCATCCAAGTCATTGATGAAGATGTTGAATAGCACTGGGCCCAGGACAGAATCCTGTGGCACCCCACTAGTCACTTCTCTGCAAGATGAAAAACAGCCACTGGTGAGCACCCTTTGGGTTTGTTCAATTACAAATCCACCTGACAGTAGCCCTGCCCAGCCCACATTTTACCAGCTTCTTTGCAAGAATGCCATGAGGAACTTTGTCAAATGCCTTACTGAAATCAAGATATGCTACGTCCACAGCATTCCCTCCATCTATCAAGCTTGTAACTCTATTGTAAAAAGAGATAAGATTAGTCTGGCATGACTTATTTCTGAAAAACCCATGTTGACTCTCAGTGATTATGGCATTACTATCTAAGTAATTAAAAACTGACTGTTTAATGATCTGCTCTAGTATCTTTCCTGGCATTGATGTCAGGTTGACTGGATGATAATTATTTGGGTCCTCTTTTTTTCCCTTCTTGAAGATGGGGGCGACATTTACCCTCCTCCAGTCCGCTGGGACTTCTCCTGTTCTCCAAGAGTTCTCTCAGATTATTGTGAGTGGTTCTGAAATGACTTCTGCCAGTTCTTTTATTATCCTTGGATCTAATTCATCTGGTCCTGGAGACTTGAATTCATCTAATTTAGCCAGGTATTCCTGTACTACTTCTTTACCTATTCTGTGCTGCATTCTCCCCTGCCTTCCTCACCTTCCTCAGCATGAAAGGACCATAGCTCAGTGACTGTGTATATGCTTTGCACACAGAAGATCCCAGTTTCAGTCCATGGTATCTCCAGAGAGGATTATGAAAGGCTCCAACCTGAAGCCCTGGAGAGCTGCTCCAAGTCAGTATGTTGGCCAAAGTGGGGAACTTTCCCAACTCTTGGCTGGGTCTGATGAGAATCAGAGTCTGGTAAGTTCCAGAAAGCTGAATACTCACCACTCTTTGTGAGCTGGATGGACCAATGATTTGACTTTATATAAGTCCATTTATTGTATTGCTGTTTGGTCTACTATGGAAAGATTACTTGGATGGACAAGGTGAGCTGCTATTGAAGTCCAGTGACTAACATTTGATAACAGGCATTTTTGGAGGCATCTAAAGTAACCTCCAAATCATGACAGCTTTATTAGAACATGACTCAGAGAGAGAGAAGATTCTATGTGATCATTCATCAACTTGAAGACACTTCAATAACTATTCCCAGAACAGCTATAATAGATGCGTCTCAATTTTATATCTTTTTAAACATTCATGATATGTTTTAAATGGTATCAAAGAGAGAAAAATGAATTGTGATTTCCTGTCATCAGCGATAGATATAATGCCACAAATCTGTAATGTACACAACAAAAACTTGGTCTCTCTTCAGTCCCATATTTTATTCAACAGTTTTAAAATGTTGCTTCAAATAAATCACTCATAATACTAAAGCAGACAAATCAAGAGAGTGTCTCTCAGTCTTACAAAATAGTTTAAACTTAATTTTTGGCACTACAATCCATAGATTCCCCCAAGGGTTTCTGGGAGTTGTGGTACAAAAAGTAACTTTTCCAAGTTCTGTTTATGACTCATACATTGCTCATTGTGCATTGCCACATAGCTGAGAACCTAATTCTTGAGTCCCCCAAGGGCAGCTTTATTGAATCTTTGATAGGTATGCACATAATTGCTTTTGTCTTATTATACATACCTGTTTATTGGATTTATATACCACCCAACAGGCAAATGCCCTTGGGGTGGTTTACAATCATAACTTCACAATAATAAATCTAACAGTTAATAAAATAGAAACCAAAACAAATAAATCAGTCATTCCCAATACTGAAATCTTAAAAGCTGAAGAAGTTTAAGAACTAGCAATAAAACTGAAAATAAGAACAAACTAAAGATTAAATGCCTGTCAGCAGAGGAGTAGCTGGATATCTAAATGAATATAATGAAGATACCAGGCAAATCTTCCTAGGGAGGTTGTTCCACAGATGGGGTTCACTACAGAGAAAGCTCTTTATTTGATGTACAAAGTGAGTAATTCCAAATATATAGCTGTGTTAGGCAATTTCCACACTACATTGTTATGGTGCTATTATTCCACTTCAACATCCTATGGAATCCTGGGATTTGCAGTTTAAGGAGGTGCATTTGGAATTCTCAGCCAGAGAGCTCTTTGACCTCCCTAAATTACAAACCCTAGAATTCCACAGGATGTTGAATATTGAATAATAGCACTGTAACAATGTAGTGCGGAAATGGTCTTAGTCTGGATTGGTATGCAAAGTGATCTTGTAACACCTTTGAGACTAACTGACAGAAAGAAATTAGTAGCATAAGCTTTTGTAGACATAAGTCTACTTTACCAGATGCAAGGTAGCTGATGTTGCAGTGAAATGATTACAGTAATCATTTGATAGAAGCCACATAGAACAATTTGACATGGCCTCCAAGTATTGGCCACAGTAACTACTTGCCATGCCAGTGTGGCATATCGTCCAACTGTCCTGCTTTGGCAAAGACTAATCCTCTCTTGTTCCAATTTTTTCAGGTGCTTTAAAAATGTCCAAATTCTTTCTCTTCCTCCTCAAACAAGAAAATTACAAAGGAAGATCAGAAGAGAAACTGCTGAACTGAATTATATTCACAAATTCCAATCTATTAACAGAGGTATGAACAAAGACAGTGGCTTCATGGCACACTACAGATAATAGTACAAAAGTCCCCACTATAGCATTTATAACAAAAGGATGCTTCTCGGAGTTTTGAATGCCAGGAAGTTTACTTTTGGTAAGCAGATCTATTGCTTTCAAACACCAACACTAACTGACCACTGTAAAGATCTGAAAGACATCTATCACCTTATGCAGTCCTTAGAAAATTTAGGGTAAGTGTCATGAAGATTTGTACCCTTCTGGATCTTATTAATTCTGTCCCATTCCCACAACTGTATAAATGTGTTTTATGCCTGAGGCCTTAATACCACTTAATACTAGATGGTATCACATCTGAAGCAGTGGGTTTATACCCATCAAAGCTCATGCAAAAATAAAAAACAATGTTAAATATGCTGCCACATTATTTCTTTTCCCCCCTCTCCCTTCCTCTTTTTTATGCTGCAAGGGACTAGCAAGGCTACTTCTTTGAAAACGCTCCTCCTCTCTCTTTCCCCCTTTGTCCCCAGATTATTTCAATTGCTACAAGCTGAGATAAAGTGCAGAAGTAGTTTGCATTCTCTTAACTCAACAGGAGGGAAATGAAAGGAGGAATCTTGCCTTTCCCAGTATGCTCAGGCAAAAGCAAACTGCTGCAACCTCTAGTAATTTATATGTGCTTCCACATTAATAACTTTTGCCATTTTGCTTGCACTCTGATAGCCACACTGATCACAGTTTTCCTCTGTGAAATGTTGGAGGATATAAGAACAATTTGACTTGACTTGAACATTTCTGCACTACACTGTTCTAGTGCTGTTATTCTACTTTCAACATCCTATGGAATCCTGAGGTTTGCAGTTTAGGGTGAGGCATTTAGAATTCTCAGCCAGAGAGCTTTTTGGCTTCAGTAAACTAAAAACTCTAGAATTCCACAGGATGTTGAAAGTGGAATAATAGCACTAGAACAGTGTGGTGCAGAAATGGTCACAGTTTCCGACAGTGAGATGCTGCAGCAAAGAAGGCAAATGCTATCTTAGTTTGCAGTAGTTTCCAAATCAGGGGAAGTAATAGTCTCACTGTATTTCCTGGTCAGGCCTCATCTAGAGCACTCATTCAGTTCTGGGTGCCTCATTTTAAGAAGGATTGAAACAAGTTGGAATGAGTTGAGAGAAGGGATGATAAGAGGTATGGAGAACAAAATATACAATGAGAGGTTGAAGGAGTTGGGTATGCTCACCTTGGTGAAGAGAAGACTCAAGGGTATTATGATTACAGTCTTTAAATACCTCAACTGGAGGAGGCTACAGCCTTGTTCTCTGCTGCCTCAGAAGGTAGAACTAGGTGTATTGTTTTTAAGTTACAAGAGGGTAGATTTTGATTTAATGTTATAAGGAACTTCCTGAGACTGTAAGCAATGTAAGCAATTGCCTAGAGAGGTGGTGGATTCTCCTTTTCTGCATGTCTTCAAATAGAGACTGGAGTGGTATGCGCTGGGGATGCTTTAGATGCAAATCCTGCCTTGAGCATGGGGTTGGACTCAATGGCCCATGAAGCCCCTTCCAACTCTATGACCTATGATATTGTAAAATTCTTTAAATTATCAATATTTACAGGATGCTGTAGGATGATCATGCATCACTTTGGATTTTTATGGAAAAGCAAGAAATATACTTTACAAACCTATATAAGGAAAATAAAGCTGGAAAATGTTGGACAGTGAAGAAAGCTGAGAGGAAGAAAATCAGCTCATTTGAAATGTGGCGCTGGAGAAATGTTTTATGGATACTGTGTACTGCTAAAAAGACAAATAAATGGGTCCTAGAGCAAATCAAGGCTGAACTATCCCTAGAAGCCAAGATGACTGAACTGAGGCTGTTGACATAAGTCGAAGTCAATTTGATGGCAATTAACAACCACAATAGAACAACATAAAAGTACTATTAAAGTACTATTAAACTCATACATATAAATAAAATAACACAGAGCGCCATTCCTGCACAGTGTGTCATCAGCATACAGATATCCTTCCCCAGTGATTTCCCATGGTAGTATGGAGGTCAGAACAGAGCCCTGAGAGACTCCACAGACCCACAGCCCACGAGGCTGAGTGGGCTGAGAGTGTGTGACACACCCAAGATCACCCAGAGGGTATTCAATACATACAAAACCAAATTATCTTAATAGAAAACTTTTTCAACAATAGCTCAATGATATCACATCCTGCTGCCCTGGCCATTTCCCCATTCCAGAGGTCAACCAGGGATTTAACAGAATAGCCTGCCACGGTGACAAGAAAATCCTAAGAGCCATCAGGAATGCTTCCAGATCCAGCATCTTCATTGGCTGGATCATCTTAATCGGTCTCCCACTCCTGCAGAGAGTGAACTGTGGGTAAAGATGAGAAAGATTAACCCCCAGCCTCGTCCAGCCAGGTCTCTGTGATACAGGCCAGTGGGCGTGCTCATCCAAAATCAAAACCTGGATGGGTGTTGTTTTACCATTCACTGACCAGAGGTTAAGCAGCAGCATTTTCAACCCAGGAGGACTGTCACCAAGGTTCTTCCAGGCTATTTGACCTGGGAGACAGTTTGGGGGTAATGAACATCTTATGCCCCCCTCTTCCTGGGCACTAACTTTAATAGAAAAGTTGGTACCAGAAGCAGAAATAACATGGAAGGAACAAGGAAAGGTTTCTACGGCACACAGGACTGACAAAGGAGTCTGGAATGGGTTGATTGCCTTAGTCCAGAGTAACAAAACCTTGATGGGAGTCATGATAATCTCTTAATGTGTGGGCTGGAAGGGGGTATAGGGAAGATCTCCATAAGGCAAGATCAAGGGATGGTCTCTGATTACTTCACTGAATTAGTTCACCCTCCATTGCATTCAAGGAGTGCACAGGGCTTGAGGTGTTGAAAAGATTAGCAAAAACACATTAGTGTCAGGGTTTCCTGTCAAATCTTCTCTGCACTTATAACCTAACCATGGCCCTTTTCGTACGCAGTTTCTTTTGCGAGAGGGCCCCTTGAGCGTTGTGTAAATGGGAGCGGCGGTCTGTACGACGCACTCCCATTTGCGCGACTCTCAAGAGCTGGACGCAGAGCGGACACGCACCTTTTTATTTTCGGCTTTAAGTCGAAAATGGTGCGCAGTCGCGCAATGCTTCTGGGGCCCGTGCGCACTTACCTGCCGTGCAGTGCGTTGGGAGCAAGGCTGGTCGCGCTTCCTGCCGCAGCGCTAGCCTACAATTCCCGGGTTGTGCTGCGGTAGGAAGGGGCAGGGCGCTCGCGCAACCAGGAAGTGCTACAGAACTCAAGCAGCAGGGAAGCGGCAGCGTTCCTGCTGAGGCTTTTCACGTGAGACGCCCCCCCCAGCCACGTAAACGGGTAACGTGCGAAAAGGGCCCATGTCTTAGATCAACTTGACCTGGCAACACACTTTCCAATCAGTGTGCCCTCAACCGTGTTTTTCAGCCATAAATATGTTAAGTTATGAAAATGTCATATTCTGCAGGATGAGGGGGTGTAGGCTATGGTAACACTGGACAAAAGCTAAACACAGGGCTGCCATTTTGGGTGGAAAATCCATTTGGAGTGTCAGGACTGGTATTTCTCATGTGCCATGAGTGAGGAATTTTTTAATCTGCCCAGAGCTGCATTCCCTTAGCTTGGGAGTAACACATTACAAATAATGTTACTTGAAATTAATTGTTTATTCCAACAACAAAGGTTTTAAGTTATATTGCATTACAACCGCAACATAATGAGGGATACCATCACCCCTTTAATGGGGTAACTGTATCTTTTCTCATACTGTGAAACCACTCCTCTCTTATTCTTTAAAAGAACCAAGTGCTCAAAGGCCTTGTAAGAGGAGTGCTTTCACAGTATGAGAAAAGTATGGTAATCCTAAAGAAAAATGATGTATTTTTAAAACTTAAAAAAAAAGTATAGTTCAAATGCTGCTGTAACAGTATATCTCTCTTATTCTTTAAAAGAACCAAGTGCTCAAAGGCCTTGTAAGAGATATACTGTTACAGCAGCATTTGAACTATACTTTTTTTTTTAAGTTTTAAAAATACATCATTTTTCTTGAGTATCTTTGTTGAGGTGAGGATGAGAGCAGGGCATGCTATTTAATGAAATTCTCTTATTCATCCTCAGACTGTATCATATATTTCCTTAATTCCATCTTCTTAATATGTATTTATTTTTAATGATGCCTGATGTTTCTTAGGAAACTCCCAGGCTGTACTGAGGAAGGAAGAGGCTGGGCTCTCACACGAGCAGGCAGCTCATGCGGAGCTGAAGCAGCAGAGATGTGAGAGCCTCTCGCTGGAGGCTGCTTGCATGATCCCAGCATCCCAGCACCAGAAAATGGTAAGGTGTGGAAAGGGCCTTAGGGCCTTTCTGCACTACATTGTTATAGTGCTATTATCCCACTTTCAACATCCTATGGAATCCTGGGATCTGAAGTTCAGGAGTGACATTTAGAATTCTCAGCCAAAGAGCTCTTTTGGCCTCAGTAAACTACAAACCCCAGAATTCCACAGGATGTTGAAAGTGGAATGATAGCATTATAACAGTGTAATGCAGAAATGGCCTAAGATATGTTTTCTACCACAGCCCTCCAGCTAGTAGCATTCAGATGTGAGGATTTTTAAAAAAGTAACTAAATAACTTGGTTTTCCCTTACTGGTTCTGTTGTGTACCTTCATCATTTCTGACTTATGGTAATCCCAAAGTGAACTTAGAAGGAACTGGAATGGTGTAGTGGATTCATCAGTGGAGTATGACTTTGGGAAAACAGGGCCACTCTTATATTGGTATTATTCCACTTTCAATATCCAATGGAATCCTGGGGTTTGCAGTTTAAGCCCCTCCCTAAACTACAAACCCCACGATTCCATAGGATGTTGAAAGTGGAATAATACCACTATAAGGGTGTAGGAAAGGGTCCAGGGTTCAAAGGGTCCTCTCAACCATGGAAACCCACTTGGTGATTTTAGGCAAATGTCTCAGCCTCAGAGAAAGGCAAAGGTAAATGCCCTTTGGACAAATCTTATCAAGAAAACCCTATGATAGGTTTGCCTTAGGGTTGCCATAAGTCAGAAAGCAGACAATAGCAGCAATACCACCACCACCAACAACAACAACAAGGTGATCTTTATTGGGTTTTTCTTGGCAAGAGTTGTACAGAGGGGGCATGTCTTTGCCTTCTACTGAGACTGAGGGAGTGTGGCTTGCTCAGAGTTACCTGGGGGGTTTCTGTGGCTGAGTGGGGATTTGAACCTGGGTCTCCCAGAGTCATAAACCATTTCTGCACTAGACTGTTATAGCGCTATGATTCCACTTTCAACATCCTATGGAATCCTGGGGTTTGCAGTTTCGGAGGGACCAGTCGGCCAGTCAGCCCCTCCCGAAACTGCAAACTCCAGGATTCCATAGGATGTTGAAAGTGGAATCATAGTGCTATAACAGTCTAGAGTGGAAATAGCCATAGTCCAGTGCTCAAACCACTACACCATACTGGCTCTTGAGGATTAGACACAATGGAACAGTCTTTTAAACTTTTGACTATAACATCAAGTAATTACTGGGTGGTGGCCAGCTTGGGTGTACCTGTAATGACTTGCCTTTTAAAAGGAATGTTCTGAGCTCTGATTCCATGAAGGTTAATGGCATGGATTAGGCAGGGCAAGAGCCCAAAGTGGTTGGAGCTACAAGGGCCCATTCATATCACAAAATTATAGCACTATTATTCCACTTTAACTGCTATGGTTCCATCCTCTGGAATCCTGGGTTTTGTAGTCTCATGAGGCACTGGAGTTCTCTGATGGAGAATTCTAAATGGCCCTCCCCAAACTACCAATCCTAGGGTTGCATAGGGTGGAACCATGGTGGAATAATAGTGGTATAATTCTGAAGTGTGAATGGATCCCTGGTTTCCCTCTCTACTGCCAGAAGGCATAGTTTGCTCTTGTCAGAGGTCTGGATTAAACATTGGCAGGGGATTTTTGAAATTAGGCCAAGAGCTGCCCAGCTGCTCTTTCTTATACAATAAGCTATAACAGTCCTGTCACGTTTAGCATCTCACATCTGTTCCTCCTGGGCTCCTAAATTATACTTGCAAGCCTATTGTCATCTTCATAACTCTTCTCCTCATCTTTTCTTTGTTGTCTTTGTCTTAATGAATGTGTGCTAGAGAACCACATAAAACACACTAGTCAAGCTCTGAATAGAGCAAAACAATTTTACCCTGTGCCATAATATTTCCATCGATACGTCCTACTGTGACATTTGCCCGCTGGCATAAAAGTAACGCTATACGATGGAAGTTCAGGCCTTTTAATGTATTTCTTTCCATTCTGCATTCGCTATATGTAGTTAAATTATAGAATAAAGCTGCTAGTGCTCCAGGCAGAAGTAAATTAGGAATAAGGCTAGCAAGTTTCTTTTCCAGGAATTCTTGGTCTTATTTGTGATATGTGCAGGGTGTGCGTGGAGGTGTGTATTAGCAGATATGCTATTTCAGATTTTCTGAAGGTCTTAATTTTGCATCACCTATAAACAATGGATAACATTCTGGTGTTATTACTTTCCAAATTCTGCTCTAACTAGAGACCTTCAGGCTATGTTATGGTTGGTTATTTTGGATCAATATGACAAATCTAAGCTTTCTCTGCATACTCCTTCTTAGCAATAGCACACAGCATGTGTTCTTATTCCACTAAGCTTTATATAATGGTTTTTCCTCTTTCAGCCTCTCTGGTTCCTGATTTGTATTACCTGTCATCCAAACTTTCCTTGGTTTCCATTCCCCAATAGACAGATACATTTGTCCCAAAACCGTTTATGTATGTGTGAATGTGCACGCATGTGTTCAGACTGACAAGCATCTATTTTGCTTCTGACACAGGTATTATTCTCTGACAAACCCATTTCCCTTCTGTTGGAATGTTTGTGAAGCTTCTATTACATCACATGGATCTAGACAGACACAACCTCTTTTTAAGCTATAGCATATTTTATACTTAACTTCTTGATACTTTCAGAAAGGATTGCTCGTGTGGTATAGAGACTTGAACGTTGGACTGTGGACCCTGGAGTCCAGGATTTGATTCCCCGCTTGGTCATGAAAACCCACCAGTTGATCTTATGTGTGTGTTACACACTTTCAGCCCCAGAAAACCCTGTGCTAAGTTCTCCTTAGGGTCGCCATAAGTAAGGAACAACTTGAAAGAATACAACAACAACAACTTGCAGAAAAAGAAAAAGCCAACAACTATTATTTAGGAAACCTATTTAAGAAATGAAAACCTTTTACAGTCTATTACAGTTTCAGTATAGTCAGCTGAAGCAAACTGCATTATTCAGTCAGATATGTACCAATTGAAATGATCAAATCATTAAAATATCAACTATAGTGAGAAAGGGACAGTAGATCAAAATTCATACAATTTGTAAGAGTATCAAAATATCAGCAATATGGTGGAATGGTGAAAGTGAAATGCCTGCTAGACTAAAAAAAATTTCACAAGGTGGAGAAAAACACAATCAAGTGGTTGTGTGCATCTCTCATAGATAATGACAGAAGAGGGTCCTTCTCACAGGCATTTAGGTCATTTGTATTTCTGTTGCTGGGATACAGAACAGAACTTCCCAAGTGGCTGGGCAGGTTTAAATGGGAAGAGACAGTCTTTTACATAACCTGGTTTTACATAGTTTAGGGCTGTAAAGACAATAAGCAGCACTTTGAATTGAGCCTGGAAGTGTGGAACCCAATTGGGAAGAAGCTGATGCAACAAGGGAGCCATGTGATCCGGATAGCTGGATCTGGTCAACATTTTATTTGACATGTTTTAGACTTGCCAAAGTTTCCAAATGTCCTTAAAAGGCAGCCCCACATAGAGTACTTTGCGGTGTCCCCAGCCTTGATGTAACTAGGACAAGTGCCACCACTAATATAATAAGTGAAGCATTCAGCTTCAAGAGACATTTATAACACATACAGATGCAGCCACATCCACTGTGCAGCTTGCAGGCAGCATGTGTTGTACGGAATTGTAAAACTGAGAGAGCAGTGGTTTATTACTTTTCTATCATGTTTTGTATTCCTGGATTTTAGTGAGTACAGAGGAGTTCTCTCTTCATCAGGCAGTTGCTCTTCCCTCAATTGCCCAGTGGTTTTCCATGGCATTATCAGGCCAAGATCTCTGTGGGAGCAATAATGTAGATTTCTTGTTGACTACTAGCATCCTACCATCTTGTCTCTGATTCCAGCCTGCTACTTTCCCAGCATCCTGCTCCTGTTCAGATGGATGCCTCAGCTTCAAACCTCACCAGTGTAATTCTTTGGTTCATCATAGTTCCTGTCTGCATAGCATGGTGAATTTCACACTCAAGGCTCCTGGCTACATTATACTTTCCAATTGTCCTGATTTGACTGTGACAGTCATGATTAATCTTTGGAATCCCACTTTTTCAGTTGCCTTAAAAATGACCCAGTTTCTCTCTTCTTCTCACTTTCCTCTTTTGTCCTCAGCTTACTTCAGTTGCTGCAAACGCAGTTTGAAGTGAGAAAGTAGCCTGCTCTCAGGCCATTTCTGCACTACACTGTTATAGTGCTATTATTCCACTTTTAACATCCTGTGGAATTCTGGGGTTTGTAGTTTACTAAGACCAAAGAGCTCTCTCGCTGAGAATTCAAGTCTGAATCTGTCTTGGCTGCCTTTGGTTTGGCATTCCAAGTCTGAATCTGTCTTGGCTGCTTTTGGTTTGTCATTCTAACAAGAAAAGGAAAGTCTGCTTGGAGGGCCAGTTTCCTTGCACAAAGAAATCAATATCTTAGGACATCTTTATAGGAAACAGAATCTTTGGCAAATTTATAGGCTGAAGAAGCACGACAAGGGTGCTACAGCAAAAGTGGGTAGTGCTTCACCCCAGGGCTGATTCTAAACAGTTCAGAACACACATCCATTTACTGGGGTTGGAGTAGAGATGGACAAAATGCATCCCTAAAGGTGTTGTTGAATGCAACTGCCATCTGACCTAGCCAACATACCTAATGGTGAAGAACCCTGGGAGATGGAATCCAGAAATAGTGGGAAAGCCACATCTTGCTCACTTCTGAGACAGAAAATCAGACAAGTTCAAAAAGCCCCCTGCTTCAAGGGGTAATGACTCCATCAATGAGGTTGCTTTTATGATATTATTGACCTGCCTAATTCATGAAATTTGACCAGAAATCCAGATTATGTCTTCTTTAGTTTGCAAGTTTCTGTCTGTTGAGGAGGAAAAAATGGAGCAGCTGAACAACAACTTTTGATTGGACGTTGTTCATGTGAAAGCACCATTCATTAAAAACTTGTTACCTAGACCATGTAAGGAGAGGACCTTATCTCCAGAACTATTTGCTTGCTCAGTCTAGGTATAAGTGTATGAAGGTGTGTGGCTGTGAGTGAGAAAGAGATGGGGGTGGGACTGTTAGAGCTGATATGGAAATCTATGTTCAAGGGACATATTTTTTATTTCTAATGAAGATGGAGGAAATACAAGCTCTGGCACAGAGCTTGTGAGTAATTTATGAGTTCTGGGGAATAAATGCATGTTGCAGCAATGGATTATTCCTGTTGTTCCTTCTGAACTATTGAGTCACTCAGGCAGAACATTTCCGTTTCCTTTGAAACCTCTGCAATGCTTGAGACTTTTTCTCTTCTTTTTTCAAGACTAGTACAGTACTTTTTGGGCTTATTCAGCCATCTGCATATCCTGGTGGTTTGATCTTTTTGCATCTTGCTTATGTAGTTTTAAGTGACATTTTCTCTAAATATATTCCTTACATACACTGTTTTGATTTTACTTAATTCTTTATTTATAGTATTTATATCCTTTGTATCTCCCAAATGGGAAATAAGGCTTCTCATAATAAAATAATTTATATGTACTATAAGTATGATTGCACAAGAAAAGCTGTTCCTCTCAAGATGTTTTCCTTAGGCATATCTTAGCATCTACTCTTTGCACTGTTGTCTTGTCCTATCTGGCATCAAGATACTTGCAAGCAAGGGACTTCTCTGCATTACAGTGTTCAGAACTGTATAGATTTGTTCCTCTTTTGGTGCTGCTTTTGTGCAATTACCCTTGGTGGCACTTGTGTTAGATTTTATTTCTGTCATGTACTGGACAGCCCACACCCCACAAAATCCACTCTGAAGCCCTTTTTTGCATGGCATTTTCGATGTGAAATGGCCCCTTGAGTGTCGCACAAATGTGAGGAGCGGTCCACACAACACACTCACATTTGCATGATGCTCCAGGGCCTGACACAGACCAAGCACACATTTTTTCATTTTCGGCTTGAAAACAAAAATGCTGCACTGTCACGCATTGCTCCAGGGCCCCGTGTGCACTTACCTTGTGTGCGGAGCCTCGGGAGCCAGGCCGGTTGTGCTTCCTGTCTCAGTGCAGCCTGAGGAGGTCCCAGGCTGCACTGCAAAAGGAAGACGCGTGCAAGCAGGAAGCTCGTGTGGAGCCAAAGAAGCAGGGAAGTGAGAGCCTCTCTCTGGAGACTGCTCATGCAAGCACCGCACCCCAGCACCGAAAATGGGTGAGTTGTGGAAAGGGTCTGAGATATGCAGTAGTTTATTTGTGAAAGAACATGAACATCACAGTACACTTCCACAGACGCTGCTGAGACTAAGGCTCTTTTTGCACGCCAGTCCTGTTGTGAAATGGCCTTGGGAGCATCACACGATTGTGAGAACTGTTCCACATGATGTTCTCACAATCACATGACACTCCTGAGGCCATTAGGCAGTGATTGTGCATTATATCATTTTCAGCTCATTGCCAAAAATGATGCCCGGTCAGGCATCCCTCCTGTGCCCCACCCGCACTTACCTTGTATGCAGAGGCTCCAGATGTGTGGCCATCGTGCTTCCTCCCCCAGTGCAGCCTGGGAAAGTACCCGGCTGTGCTGTGGAAGGAAGTGGAAAAGCACTTATGCTTCTTTCCAGCCAGCACAGAGCTGGTGCAGAGGGGAAGCAGAGGGGATGCGAGTACCTCTCACAAGAGGCTTCTTGTGTGATTCCTTCATGATGACACCAGAATGAGGTAAGGTGTGAAAAGGGCCTAAAGCACCCATACAGCTTACAACAGTTATAGATAAATATTCCAAATTATGGCATGCAAAGCAGTGATTGGTGAGGGCCATAAAGCCATGCGTTGCACCACCTTCCTGACAGTTCCCAGGCCCATGCCTGCTATACATTTCCCTCCACCCTTGACTGGTTTGACTCCATCAAGTATTTAATGTCCCTTATCTTGCAGACCCCAGGTTCTCAAAAAACGAACCTCTCCAGTCTACACTTTTGTTTCTACCCTTATTTGATCTTCCACCCTCACCAGATATATCGCTGCTATAAGCAGTTCTCAAGAGATGCTTTGTAACAATTCAGTGCAAAAGAAAGGAGTCAAATATGGATACATTGTTGCAACTATCAATTAGCAATAGGTACTTTGTAACAATTAGGGCAAAACTGGGTGAGGATACATAGTAACTACTTCAGCAATGGTTGAATACATTTGGCTCAATACACATCCTGTAGATCCTACTTCAGGGCTTTCCAAATAGTGTGTTGTGACACATTAGTGTGTTGCCTGTACTGTGTTGGTGTGTTGCCTCCCTGGACAAGAAAGACCCCCCACCAAGCCTGGCCTGCTCCCATCACTCTTGCTGAGGCCTTTCCCTGGCAAGAATGACAACAGCAGGCAAGAAGGGGTAGGAAGGGTAGGAAGGGGCTGCTTTCCCCTTGCTGCAGCTCTTGCTGGGGCCTTTCCTGGTGAGTGTGATGGCAGCAGGCCAGGATCAGAGGGGCTGCCTTTCCCCACCCTAGATACACCTCTGAGTACCTCTGGTTTGCTAGTAAAACTGAGTTACTGTGTCATGAAATGATGCATGCCAAAAAAGTGTGTTGACACCATGAAAAGTTTGGAAAGCTCTGCCCTACTTATTTCCCCTGGAAGGGGCCTCACAACCTGAAAATGTCATTGTCTACTGTGCAAAAACATGCACATACCCTATGTCATGTTAACTGTAGTAGCATTAGGAGTAACTAGAGCATGATTTCTGGGTGTCTTCGTACAGCAGGCAAGCTGCCATCAACTGTGCAGATACTGTGGGTATATTAATTCATGATGAAGATTAGTAGAACTGCATCTCTTGAAATTCCCATGGAACAAACACCTTTTGAGGAGCCATTCCAAATATTTACCGATTCCTTATAGAACATCAGCAGTAAGGAAACAACTGATCCAACTGGAAGAAGAGAAACAGCTCAATATCCCCTGATATGCACCCCCTTCAACATAGAGCCAAAGTCTGAGAGATGTCAAATATATCATACACATAGGCTATCTAGTGCAAAAAGAGCACACAGCTAAAAGATCTCACAGATCACTAGATGGAGAGAAGCCAGCAGATGGACAATCCATCAACAAAGACAACAGGATTGGGGTTGCCTAAACGTTTCATGGGGATCTGTTTGGAACAATGTCCTTGTTTTCTTGGTTGCTGGTGTAGGTAACCTTATTTTATTTGGTGGCTGTTTATTCATACAGCCTTTGTCTGACAAGGTCTTGGATTAAGACCTGCATTCAAATCTTATAGGATCTTATAATTTTTTGGTCTATGGAAACCCTAAGGAGAACTTATCATAGGGTTTTCTGGATCTGAAAGTGCGTGGTGTGTCCAAGGTCTCCCAGTGGCTTTCCATGGCTGAGCGGGAAATCTAACCCTGGTGTCCAGGGTCGTAATCCAATACTCAAAAGACTATACCACACTAGCTCTCAAATTAGTCAGTAATAATTTGAAATCAGTATGTAGGACATGCTTTTTTTTTTCTTTTTTCTTTTTTTTTTAAAAGTGGGGTTAGGACTTGATATGTGGATTCCTTATCATTTTTGTCCATATAGATTCCAAGACATTTTTGTTGGCTTGGTCATCTGTTTGGTCTTCCTCCTCGCCTGTCTACAGGCAGATTCCTTTTTATGGACTAGGGTTTCCCTCTCTGATATGATGCCATGATGGCTTTTACCAATATGCACATTGTATGCCTGGGTTCTTCTGTTTAGTGTGCATGGAAAAGTAAGTCTGATAAGTCAAAATGAGTTTGACAAGGTTTCTTTTGAAGTACTAAATTTGGGTAATTGCAATTCACACCAATCAAAAATTCTTTGAAAACTTACACTCGGGTAAAGAAAAATAAGTATAACTTTAATAGTATTTTATTGCAAAATTGATATCAATTATAACTCTCACAGACTATTTATTCCTTGTCAGTGTAATTACAGAAAAAATGAAGTTTTTGAAAGCATATTGTTCATTATTCAGTAAGCATTATTGGATTGTACGGAGCACATAATAATGAAATGAAAAGATCACTTCCTTTTATTAATTTTCATTCTCACATTCATCTTAACTAATTTGAAAAGTTCTGGATTTCCCCAAAGCAAAACTCTTATACAATATTCTTCCTGTTAAAAACACGAGAATCCCTGTGATTTCTCTGCCCCTTAGCACTTTGCTGTTCTTGATAAGAGTGGTAATGCATCAGCATTAAGTGCACACCAAGGAGAAAGTTACTATAAGCATGAATAGAAGTGGAGAATCTGAACACCTACAATTAGAAAAGCTATCCAAAGAACAAGAAAAGTAGAAGAAGAAAATCTAAAAATACAAAGATATATATAGGGAAATATAATTTCCATTTATCCCACTCTTCCTCCACTTCTTCCCCTTCATGCTTTCATATAAGCTATAAATGTTTGCACGATTAACAAGTGTCTATAAAATAAATTATAGGTCTTAAGGAGGGTGAGTGGAGCACAATCTTAAAGGACTGTTACAAAGTTAGATTGACCACTTATTTGTCCCTCCCAGAGGCACTCGTACTTGTGCTTGCATGGAGGCTACTTTCATGGGCAAAGATCCTACAGGTAAGAGAACTTAAGAGAAGACAACTGACTGCACGGTAACAAAACAATTTGCAATTCCCTTCCTTTACTCAACTCCATCCAGAATATATTAGATTGCAGCTCCCATCATTGGGAATTGACTATGCTGCTAGACAATTTATGCTGTACAACATATCTGAAGAGCACTAGGTTTTGGACAGCTGATCCATAGGAATGGCCAACCTTCATATTTTCAATATGGTGGTGTGGCTGTATTGAAACGCAAGAATTCAAGTTGTTTGAGGTCTTCAGCCAGAGGGGGCTGAGCATGACCATATTTCTTGAAGAATGGTGACAAATTCTCCTGGGCATTCTCCAGGGGTCCAGTGGGATGAGACTGTCTCCCTCAATTCAGCTGCTGAAACAGCTGCTTTCTGGCCATCTTCTGGACCACTAGAAAATGCTCAGAGAATTCAGGAAAGGCCAGTTGCTGAAAGAGAACCAGCCATTCCCCAGCCACCCCTCATCTTCCCTGGCTATTATGTGGCTGGGGTGCCAGATCAGTTAGTTAAGAGCACAGATAGAGGTACTGAATACCTCCATCTGTAACAACTATTAAAAGTCATTGTTGTTCTTATGTGCCTTCAAGTCATTTCCAACTTGTGGCAACCCTAAGGCAAACCTATCATGAGATTTTCTTGGCAAGATTTGTTCAGAGGAGTTTGCATTTGCTTTCCTCTGAGGCTGAGAAAGTATGACTTCCCCATAGTCACCCTGTAGGTTTCCATGGCTGAGCATGGATTCAAATCCTGGTGTCCAATATCATAGTCCAGTGATCAAACCACTACACCATGCTGGCTCTAAAAGACATTAAAAGACACACATAGGCATAATTTAATATTACATCTGCTACCATCACCATCAAGATTCTGGCCATTTAGTGAGAATGCTGAAGATTCAGATACCTCTCCAAGGATAGTTTATGTTTAGGGAGACAGAGTGACTGTTCAGTAACCTAAAGTCTCTGATTCAAATACATTCTTTGATAAACTATTCATCAAATTCAAAATCTATACAAACATCCCCTTTCCACAAGATATTTCTGACTTGCATTAAGGTCTGCTTTGGCAATCACATCTATCATCCTGCAAAGCAGTGCTGGAAGATCCAGTAGTATTTCAGTGATGCTTCACTTTTCCATTCTTAATCAATTCATTAAAAATAAATATGCAGTGATATGTAGCCATAGAGACTTTGGAGACTTTGATTATCTACTCTGGCACTGACCAGAATTTGGCTTTCAATATATTTAACCTCATCAGCTTTGGCTGTATCATATGCTTACTCCTAGTCAGGTCTGGCCCTAACATTAGGCAGAGTGATATGGCCACTTCAAGCACAAGATCTTAGGTGTCATGAAAGGGCAGTAAATTTGTAGTTATTTACTTTGTTAATGTATATTTATCATCAGTGATTGGGAGACGTGCTAGCAGGATTTTCTATCTCTTGTGCCAGAAGAAATCTAGCTGAATGAACATGAACATGGACTTGGGGACAGGGCATTTGCCGCTATGCTTCAGGCAGTAAAATGTCTTGTGCTCTTTTCTCATGGCATTCGCCATGCGAAAGGACCCTCAAGCGTCACACGATTGTGAGTAGCAGTCTGCATGACGCACTCAAAATAGCGTGATGCTCCAGGGTAGGGCAGGTGCTGCTCACGCACTTTTTCATTTTTGACTTTCATCTGAAAATGGTGCGCGATTGCACATTGCTCAAGGGCCCCTCATGCACTTGCCATGTGTGCGGAGCCTCTGGAGCCGTGGCGGTCATGCTTCCTGCCCCAGCACAGCCTGGGAAACTCCCAGGCTGCTCTGCAGAAGAAAGAGGCAGGGCTCTCGCACTGCCTGCTTGGGAGCAGGCAGCTCATGCAGAGTTGAAGCAGCTGGGATGCGAGAGTCTCTCACTGGAGGCTGCTCGCATGATCCCCGCACCCCAGTGCCGAAAAAAGGTAAGGCGCGGAAAGGGCCCTGGGCTAGCCCTATGCTGGGAGGAATGATTTGAGCATGCCAGAATATCCATAGCTGGCTCAGCACATGCACACAAACAACCCCAAGTAAAGCCTGGGATTTTTCTTTCTATCTTTTCTTAATCCCTCATAGTCAACAAAGGTTGAACTGGAGACACGATGAGGTCCATCCAGGTTCCAGAGGCTTTGCATATTTTTTATTTAAGTCTAAATCTCCCCAAAATACATTCCACTATCTTTTATTCAGAGCAAACGTCTGAATGGATTGGACCCAGGGAATGATGAATTCTTGCAACTCATTGCAAACACGGGGCCTTTTCACACCTTACTTCCATCCGGCGTGGTCTCACGGGGATCATGCGAGCAGCCTCTTCCATTAGGCTCTTGTGTCCCTGCTGCTTCTGCTCTGGTAGGTATTTTCCCAGGCTGCATTGGGGGAGGAAGCGCGAGGGACACGGCTCCAGAGCTCTGCACGGATGGTAAGTGTGCACAGGACCCTGGAATGAAGCACGATTGTACACCATTTTCAGCTAAAAGCTGAAAATGATATAGTGCGTGATTGGCGCCTGCCAGCCCCAGCAGCATCACGCGATTGCAAGGACATTGTCTGAAATGCTCCTCACAATCGCGCGACGTTCTGGAGGCCTTTTCGTATGAGAAATGCCATGCGAAAAGGGCCAC
The DNA here is from genome assembly GCA_948474755.1 of Ctenosaura bakeri. Classification (NCBI taxonomy): domain Eukaryota; kingdom Metazoa; phylum Chordata; class Lepidosauria; order Squamata; family Iguanidae; genus Ctenosaura; species Ctenosaura bakeri. The sequence goes on from CAOLHI010000274.1 coordinate 423,958, forward strand.
AGGCAATGTCTAACTTGTGTTTTCTTCTGAATACTGTCAGGACCCTGGCACTCCAGGACTCAAGCTCTGAGTCTGAACCAGAGGACTTCATAGCCATGGAGCCTGCTGCACCAGCAGAGCCCACCCCAGAGGCTGCCATGGAGCCTGTTGCACAGCCCACCCAGAGGCTGCCCTGGACACAGAGCCCTTGGCCCCAGTGGCCCCAGCAATGGAGCCAGGGGCTGTTTTAGACCCAGAGATTCAAGAGCAGATGCCTACTTACCAGCAGCATCGGGAGCAAAAGAGTGCTCTCAGAAGGTCAGAGCGTTTAAATAGGAAACACCAAGCAATCAAGCTCCAGCTGAGGTAGCACCTGGGTGAGGGCCTGCTTAATAAAAGCACTCACTCAGCCTTGGGTCTTTGTTGGCTCACAACTGTCCATTTTGGGTGTGCCTGCTGGGCTACTGAGGCCCTTGCCTTACTTCCTGGAATGCTGCCCGACTGGCTGAGGGACAAGCTCTGTGGTACGTGGACTCTGTTTGCTGTTTTGCCTGGCTGTGCAGTAACAGCCAGGGATATCTTTGCTGCAAAAGTCTCTTTAATTTACTGCTGCCTTACCTACTTACTGCTGAAGTAAAGCTCTTTGATTTATTGCCTGTCTGCCTTATCTGTGAAAAGACCTATTAGCCGGCTCTTGGCTGCCTACCAAGCCTTGGCGCTGACAAATACCAATCTGTATTTTTCTATTCTATAATACTGAGCTTTGAATGGAGAGGGGATTTGTTGAAACAAACCAATTTACCCCTTAGTAAAAGAGAGCTTGGAAATGACTTGGAATAAGAAGTTGATCAACTTCTTAAATTACAAGTACTTTGGAATTTTGCCCTACTCAGGAGGCTCCCTCCATTAACAAATATGCTATAGAGAATGAGGTCACTAGAATTTGTTGAAATTCATTAGGGTGGTCTCTCTTCCTTTCTCAGATTCAGTAAAATAAGACTGCCTCCTACCTCAGGATAAGTATTAGAACTGAGAAATATTTCAAATGGCTCTGTTGCTTGGTAGGCTAATCTGGAGAACAGGAAGGAGAAAAAGGGAGAGAGAGATAATGAAAGAAAGAGAACCTTTTGGAGCCCAAGTCATAACATCAGTCAAACAATGGAAAGGAAGAAAAAAAAAATCTTGTAAAGGAATAATGGATGGGGAAGAGTGATTTGTTTTGAGTACAGTACTCTCAAACAACCAGGGCCCTTTCAGAAAGTGAGGCCTTAAAATGGGAGGTGTTCTGTATGTGGGCTTGTACAGGTTGAGATGAGGGGTGGGTTACTGCCTCTTCAGTAACATCTCTTTTTCTATTTATTATTTACTATTTATTATTTACTACTGTATGTTATTGAATAACACATAATCTTGTCAAAAATTATTTGGGATGAGCTGCAGTGAATCCCGTTGTGATCTTTTGTTGCTCACACAGTTCTATCTCCTTGGATAATTAAGTGAAACATTTTCTCACTCCTCACCCCTCTCTCCCCATGGCTCTTCCTTCTCCCCCTTCTCCTCCATTTTTACCCACCCCCTTTAATTATACAATTAAAGTAGGATGGGAGAAGAGCACAGTGGGCTTGTTATACACTTGATCATTTAAAATGAAGATGCCACAGGTTGAACTTGGGATCCTTGGCTCCTGCGTGCAAGAAATGTCCTTTGCTACTGACCTTTGCAGATGATATCCCTCGATCTGAGTGGGGGAGAGAGAAAGGATAAACTCATTCAGTTGTGCAGGAAAGTTTTCTTCATATGCTGAGGGGCTGTCAAAAAAAAAATCTGATTAAGAAATCCCCATCCCTGATTCCCTGCATGATTTCTGTTCAAGAGGGGAAGCACCTAAGGCCATTTCTGCATGGTGTTCTGGTCCCGCAATGGAGATGCAATGGCAGCTGTCCATGGGTTGTGCTTTCACATGATATCATTGCACAGTCCCACTGCCAACCTATTCCCACCCCTTGCAATCACAAGATATTTGTTTAACGGGAAAAAATCCATTAAGCTCCTATGATTATGTGATGCTCCCATCACCCCCAGCCATGCAGAAGTGCAATCATGTGCTTTCTTCTCCAGTGCAGCACAGGAAAGAGGCCGGCTGTGCTGCGGAAGGCAGGCATGTGTCACTCACACTCCTTTCCATGGGAAGCTGGCCAGGTGTGGAGGGGAATGTTCCCATCAGACTCCCATCCTGGCAAAGGAGCTGCTGTGATTGCAATGGGACATTGGTGGGAACAGGTAAGGTGCAGAAGTGGTGTATGTCAAGTGCATCTTATGATAGTGAGAGTGACTGATAAAATTCCCTTTCCCATGATCTTAAAATTCAGGCAGGCTCATATAGGGAGATATTGGCCCTTTTCTCACGGGGTGCAGAAATTGTGCCGCTACGATCCAGGCGGGTTTTCCCTTAATCCCCACTAACACGGACTGAAATTTTAGGAGCGTTCTCACAGCTCCATAGAGAAAAGGCTTAGGCAGCATCAATGCATTCACACAATATTACCATGGCCACTCCCATAGGTGTCCTTTCCCCGTCCTGTCTGGCAGTGATTGGCTGTGCTCAATTTTTAAAAGAAACACTCTGAGCGTCATCACGGACATCAGTACGCATGCGTGTCCCCTTACATCCTCCAACGAACCCCCCCACCCTGTCCCGCACCTTTCTTTGGAGCCGCCGTGGAGACATTTCCCCCCCTCTGTCTTTCTGCTTGCTTTCTGCTGTTTTGTGTATGGAGCACAAGCTGCTGACGAACATTGCTGGGGTGCTAGCCCCGCTAATGACGGTCCTTTCAGCCTTGATAGCAGCACTGGAAAGCACTGGGGGTGGTCTTGTCGCTTCTGCTGGCCACACCTAAATCCCTCCCTCTCTTGATCCCCTGCACGAATCAGTACGCACCGTCGCTTTTTCACAAAACGACGAGCACGGATTGGAGGAAAAAAACCACATTTCTTCTGGTTTTTTAAAAGTGCGCGTGAATGCTGGATGGTGGCTCCTCCGCGTGGATTGAGGTGAGAATCAAAAAAATTAAATGCGACCTGGTTCTCTCTAAGGTGAAAAAGGCCCCCGTTCGAGGTCGACCTGGGAAGATTTAATTACCCCGTGAGAAAAGGGCCATTGTCTTTCAAATAGTCTGGATTCCAGTCATACAGGGATTTATAGGTCATAACCAGCACTTTGAATTGTGTCAGAAACAGAATGGTAGGCAGCAAGTCAGTTTCAAGAAGAGATTTGTATGCTTCCTGTAACCAGTATTGGTTAGCACTCTGGCTGCAGCATTTTGGACCCATTAAAGTTTCAAAACAGTTTCCAAAGGCAACCCAATGCAGAGTGCCTTATAGCAATCAAAACAGATGGTAATCAAGACATGTATCACTGTAGCCAAATGTGACTTCTCCAGGTAGGGAAGAACTGGTGCACTCTAGATGCCATTGCAGAAACCTGAGCTTCCAGGTTCAGCGTTGAATCCATTAGTACCTCTGAGCCGTGAGCCTGCATTTTCAGGGGGATCGTAACTGGACCCAGCAAAGTCTGAATCCCTATTCCTTGATCTGCCTTTTGACTGACCAGGAAAACCTCTGTCTTGTCCACATCAAGCTTCAGTTTGTTCACGCTCTTCCACTCTGTCACTATGAGCATCCACTTGTTTAGCTCTGAAACAGCTTCACTTGAATTAGATGGAAAAGAGAGACAGAGACTGGATAGCATCAGTATGCTGGTGATATCACACCCCAAAACTATAGACAAACTTTCTCAGCACTTTTGTTTACTAGGTATATGTTGAAGAGGATAGGGAACAGAACTGAACCCTGTAGGCTCGCCCCTCCAGGCAAACAGTCAGGATATCAAATAGGAATTCTCCACCACCATCACTTTCTCAGTTTACCCCTCTAAGAAGGACAAGAACCACAGCAAAATAGTGAGCCCAGTCCCATCCTAGAAAGGCAGTTCAGAAAGATACTATGGTTGATGGTATCAAAAGCAGCTGAGAGGTTCAATAGAAGCAACAGGAACATACTTTCCCTGTCCAGTTCCCAGTGTGCTTGTCCACCATGGTGACAAGAACTGTCTCTGTTTGAAATGAATCTAGATAGTCTGTTTCATAGAGCCACCATAGTGCAGTTTGAGTGCTGGATTATAACTCTGCGAGACCAGGATTCAAATCCTCAGAGTCATGGAAACCCACAGAGTGACCTTGGGTAAGTCACATTATCTCAGCTTCAGAGGAAGGGAAAGGCAACTCCCTTACCAAGAAAACCCCATGATAGATTCACCTTAGGGTCGCCGTAAGTCAACTTGAAAGCATACAACAGGAACAATAAAATGTGTTCCATCCAGGAAGTCCTGAAGTTGGGAAGCTATTACACCCTCCAGAATTTTGGCCAAGAAAAGATAATGTTTATTGCTTCACTTATGGTGGATCAGTGCACTCTAACTGAAATATGTCATTCCTTATTGACCATTAATAAACAAGATACATGAAGAATGAAGTGTACTTATTGTTGATGATGAAAAGACAGATACGAGATGAGTGAGGAATTTAATTCAAGAGCTTGGAAGAGGCGACCTCTTTCCCAACTGGACAGTCATCAGACATACTAGACTCCCACCATTCCCAGGTAACAATGCTATTATGGGCTTTGTAATCCATCTGGAAAAAATACTACATTGAAGCAGGGACTTGTTGCGGAGGAACTCAACATTGACAGGCAGGTCATAATTAATGTCTACTTGCAGGTATTTTTTTTAAATGAGAACATAGGATTCATTGTATTAAAATAATAGTAATAATCACAAATCTAAACATAAACTAAATGGAACAGGTGACAATCTGACTACTATGAAAGTCATGGCAAAATAATAACTGAAATATTTAAAAAATTGGTAAATAGTAAAAAAGTGATAAATAGATAAGGTCTTGTTAAGTGAATGTCTAGAGTCAGCATATTGTAGTGGTTTGAACATTGGACTACAACCCTAGAGATGAGGGTTTGATTCCCCACTCAGCCATGGAAACCCACTGGGTGATCTTGGATGTAGCACACACTCTCAGCCCCAGAAAACCCTGTGATAGGTTTGCCTTAGGATCGTCATAAGTTAGAAATGGCTTGAAGGCACACCACAACAAAGTGAGTGCCTCCTGAGGCACTCACTATTTTAGCACATGATTCTAAGAGCAAAAGTTGTGCAGATGTGTTAGAAGATACAAGGTTGCTGACAATATACTCTCAAAAGAATATAGAAAACATATTTTGGAAAGAGATTCATATGGCAATCACAAAAAATATTAGGAATAAATTTCCCACTGACACCTGAAATGTACTTATTAAATATATTTAAAAGAATCAATACAATGACACAAAAAAAGACATGGGAGAATATAGATGTATATGGTGATAGCAGCCAGGGTATTATATGCCGAAATGTGGAAAAGAAGTGAAATTCTTGCTGTAAACAATTGGTCATTAAAACTTTATGATATGTATCAGATGGATAAGCCTTCAATGATGTTAAGCAATAAAAAGACAAAAAAAGTTAAAGAATGGGAGAAAGTTATACCTACATGGGAGAGAAAATGGGGGAAAGTAGCTGCTAGAGACTTAGATAATTGAAGTAACAGATATAGATTGAAGTCTGAACCTATTTCTGAGCATGATAATCTAGGGTCATTGATAAGGTGATGAATACTCAAATCTTCAAAGTCCCTGTATAAAATATACTTAGATAAGATAATGTTATAAAACAGGAGGGCAACTGCAGCCCTTAATGTTACTGGGCTGATATTCTAAAGTTATATTACTAATTTAAATAACATTTTAAAATTTTTATTGATATTCTTCTTTTTAAATAGACCATATATGGAATGAAGCACATATATAATGATAAGATAGAAATATTATGAAATATCATGTATTACGAGGGTAATGATAATGTAATTAAAGTATCATGTAATAATACATATTAATAAAAAGGGGAAAAGGGAAAATGGAAAACATGTATATCTAGTAAGCTTGAGGTTCAGAGAATAAATGAAAATCCAATAAAAGCAAGTGTGAAGTGATGCATACATCTCATATATACTTATGGAATGTGAACTGACAGCAAGTGAGCAAGGTATCTGGGGGGTCATAATTTGTATTCCTAGGAAAATGTCAACCCAGCATGTTGCTGCTATTAGAAAGAAACAAATTCCAAGTTAGGCATAATTCGAAAAAGAATCAGAAATAAAACTGCTGATGTCACCCTGATTTTATATAATTCCATGGTGCAACCGTATCTGGAATACTGTGTTCAGTTCTGATGACTGCGCTTCAGAAGTACATTATAGAGACAGTAAAAATGCAAACAGGGACAACTAAAATGGCAAAGGGACTGGACCAACTCACTTATAAAAACAGATTGCAGTATTTGTTTAGCTTAGGAAAAAAGGAAGTTAGGGGAGACATGATTGAAATGTATAAAATCATGCATTTCTCATAATTTGTAGAATGCAGGATATGTCAGGGGATGATAGCAGTTTCAGCCCCACAGAAAAAGCAGCAGAAAAGCCAGAGCACAGCTAGCCAACAGCAGCAACCTTGTTCCCCAATAAGGCTACTCACACACACAGGAGTTTCTTCCAAAACAGGAGGCACTTTATCTTGCAGCAAAGTTCCGTTGTATACAAAACATAGGATAGACGAACAGAGGCTTCCACCAGACACCAGGTTTGGTCAACAGACAGACACAGACTGGGGATTGCTTTCTTATATACATATCTACAACCAATCAGGTAAGGGTTTTGCATACCTCCCTTAACCTTCCGCACATGACTTCAGTTCCTTTTGCAACCTTGCAATCACCCACAGCTGGGGCATGATGCTACACCATTGCAGTGGGCTGATCATTTTCCAGGATTCCCTGCCTGGAATCCCTGACAGGATAATCTATTAAAACTGATTGATGCTGGTCTATGACCGTAATAATAAAGATTCGATTTGATTAAAACTGAATGGTGGGACATTCAAGACAGATAAGAATTAAGTACACAGGGCAAAGTTAAAGTGTAGCATTCACTGCCACAAGATGCAGTGAGGGTTGCCAGCATGAATAGTTTTCAAAGGGGACTAGACACATGCACAGAGAATGGGCTATCAATGGCTACTAGCCAAGATGACTTTTTGTCACATCCAACATCAAAGACAGCATGTCTCTTCGTATCAGTTGCTAGAGAGTGCAAGATATAGTTTGGCTCATGTCCTGCTGTGGGGTGGGATGGGATGGGATGGGATGGGATGGGATGAGATGAGATGGGACATTGACTAGCCACTGTGTGAACAGAATATTGGACTAGATAGTTCCTTAATCTGATGCAGTGTAGGTATTCCTAAACTAGTTCGAAGGATGAAGAGTCAAGGAAATTTCTGTGAGGTTCTAAAAGAACTTTAACAGATAAATAGAAAGACTGGGAATATAGAAAGATATTGCTTAGAAGAAGAACAGTTCTGGAAAGAGTGAAGGTCTCTTCCAAGTCTAGGTGAAAAGCAGTGAAAAAAATATGAACTGCCTTTTCTTTTGTGGGAGAAGCTCCAGCCTTCCTAACTAAAATAGAAAGAAACAGGCCAATTAGGAAGAAAGTCTTAAAAAGGAAGATAAAATAGGCACCCTTAATAGTTGCTTTCTTTCCTAATATAACACCTTTGTACTATTCAAACTTTTCTGGAAACTCATTTGGTTCTCTTGTGCTGTTAATAATTTATCCCAGTTAAAAATGTAATCTGTGTTATTACCATTTGAACAATACAACAAAAAATGAATTAATTTCCAAATTTCTAATCCTTAATAGCATAAAACTAATTTTTTAAAACTAATAAGCTCTGATTGCCTAAAGTAGTGGATTTGTATGTGGCTAATTCAGAGTGTGATTGTAGGCATGACTACTCAGAAGTAAATCCCACTGATTTTTAGTGGCCCTTTTTTCTAAGCAGACGTATAAAATTGTATGGTCAACTCCACATGCAGCCATGAAATTTACAAACTGATCTTGGGCTGACTTCATAGAATTGTTGTGAAGGTAAAAGAAGTATGTATGTATACATACATATATGTATACTGCCAGAAGGAAGAACAGAATACAATCCTGATTAAAATAAGTAAACAAATGTGAATTTAATTTAAACAAATTGATGACAGCCAGTCATTAATTAATTTGAAAACAGGAGGTATCAGATTCAATAGGAGCACTAGATCTAAAAACAGGAACACCAACCTTGGGCATGTTAGGGCTAGTTATGGTTCCTCTGTCTGAATGCTGCACATGTACAGAGGCAATCTATTTTATCATTTCCTCTGTGTCATAATAGCTGAGTAATGGCTCCAGACTATAGACTTCCTTCTTGGAGAGTAAGAGATTTTGGAAGCATCTACAGCTTTGTTGCTGAACCCTGAAAGTGAAGGACCAGATTGTCACGAAATTATGTTAAACGAACCAGCCAAATACTGTTTGCTAGAGAACAACTATTTCCAGATCTTCCTGAAAATGGAAAACCTAGTACAGTTTCAAACTATTAATCTTGTCACACTGATTGGGCTATGGCTGTGTTGTTCCTTTTGACTTCAGGTATAGCGTGAATGGAATATTTGTTACCTTAATTGTTTTCCTCTGCATATTAGCAGTGAATACAATTTTGTAGATTACCTTCCCCCATGCCAATCTTCCAATTTCAATCTTTTTGTAAATGATTGCTGCATAAATAAGCCATGAGTGCACACAGCGATTTTCTTATTCTAAATCCACCCACTCAGTTGTTCTCTGTGATAGAGGGATGGAGGTGCACTGTGGGTACATTCACAGGGCTATGGAATAGTAAGCATCGGTCTTGAGCAAGAATGTTCTGCTGAGCTTTTCTGCACTGGGGAATTCCTTCCACGAGATAATATAAACATCTTTTACCTATCAGAAATAAAAGCAAGGGGAAAATCCCATACGTTCTGAAGAAACAGTTCCATGGAAAAGAATCTTCTGGATAGCTTCTTTCTGCTGCCTTAATATAATTTTTGCATAGTGAATGAAAACACAGGATTATATCATTGATTTTTCCACTACCATCCCTAGATTAAACACCCCAGACAATTAAGGCTACTTTGCATTTTGGTTGCTCAGGACATATTTGTGTTTATTAATATATCTATAAAATCGTTGATGGATGCAAATCCAGGACCCCACCTTCTGGGCCCAGTGCTGTTCAACATCTTCATCAATGACCTGGATGAAAGAGTAGAGGCTATGCTGGTGAAATTTGCAGATGACACCAAATTGGGTGGGGTTGCTAATTCAAAATGACCTTGATAGATTGGACAGCTGGGCCAAAGCTAATAAAATGAGAGAGAAATGTAAGGTCCTACACTTAGGCAGAAAAAATGGAATGCGTAAATATAGGATGAGGGACACATCACTGGATAACAGTATGTGTGAAAGGGATCTAGGAGTCTTGGTAGATCACAAGCTGAACATGAGTTAGCCATGTGATGCAGCAGCCAAGAAAGCCAACGCAATTCTTGGTTGCATCAATTCAAAGTATGGTGTCTAAATCGAGGGAGGTAATGGTACCACTCTATTCTGCATTGGTTAGGCTTCATTTGGAATACTGTGTCCAGTTCTGGGCACCTCAGTTCAAGAAGGACATCGACAAGCTGGAACATGTCCAGAGGAGGGCGACCAAAATGGTGAAGGGTCTGGAAGCCATGCTGTATGAGGAACGGCTTAGGGAGCTGGATATGTTTGGTCTGCAGAAGAGAAGGCTAAGAGAGGACATGATAGCCATGTTTAAATATTTGAAAGGATGTCATGTTCAGGAGAGAACAGGCTTGTTTTCTGCTGCTCCAGAGACTAGGACAAGGAGCAATGGATTCAAGCTGCAGGAAAGGAGATTCCACCTGAACCTCAGGAAGAACTTCCTGACAGTCAGAGCTGTTCAACAGTGGAATATGCTGCCTCGGAGTGTGGTGGAGTCTCCTTCTTTGGAGCTTTTTAAGCAGAGGCTGGATGGCCGTCTGTTGGGAATGCTTTGATGTGTGTTCCTGCATGGCAGAGGGTTGGACCAGATGGCCCCTGTGGTCTCTTCCAATTCTATAATTCTATTCCTCTAAACCCCAGGGAAAAGCAAGAGTAGTGTGCCTTTTCTTATTGTTCTGTTTGCTTGTTGAATTTTCCACCTTTCCTTGACACTCATTCATTGCTTAATTTAGCTGTAATGAAGTTCACAGAATCTAGGAAGTCAGAGTGAAACAGATGTGGTTCCCTACCCCTGTCTTTTTATATTACAGCTTCCAACATTTTATATATGAAAACTAGGCCATATATGGCTGTCCCACATCAGAGTGTGGTCAAAAGGATGCGGCAAGGCAACAAGAGGCAAAAGTTATTAATGAGGAAGAACACAAAAAGCTACTCTTTTAAAATAGAGAAACCCTGGATTTTATGTACTGAGTTTTGGAAAGGCAAGACTGCATCCCCTCTTCTCCCCTTCCTACTGCTGAGAGGATATAATGCAAGGTCTGACCAAATCATATCAATAAGACTTCAGGGACAACCCATCAATAAAACCGTAATCCAACTTTATGCTCCAACGACAGAGGCAGAAGAGGAAGAAACTGAAAAATTCTACGCAAGAATCCAAGAGGAAAATGATCATACAGAAAAACAGGATAATCTTAGGCGACTGAACATCAAAGTAGGATATAGAGCAGAACCAAAGACTGTTGATCAAGAAAGGAAGCAGGAGAGTGACTGATTATATTTTGTGAGGCCAACATCACAAACACGTTCTTCAGGCAATCAAAGAGATGACTGTATACGTGGACATCACCTGATGGCTAATACAAAAATCAAATAGGCTACATAACTGGAAGCAGAAGATGGAGAAGCTCCATTTTCTCTGCAAAGACCATGAGCAGATTCTGCCACAGACCTTGAACTACTACTATTAAAAATTAGAGTGAAGCTAAAGAACATTAAATCAACCAATGTGCCAAAACACAACCTGAAGAACATCCTTGAAGAATTTAAAGATAATGTAAAAAAAAAGAAGACAGATTTGCATTATTAAGCTTAATTGACCAGGAACCAGAAGAACTCTGGACTGAAGTCAGGGACATTGTCAGGGAGGAATGCGAAAAGTCACTATCTGCAACCAAAAAGAAAGAGAAACCTCAATGGATGACAGATGAAACTCTTCAAGCAGTTAAGGACACAAGAGAAGCAAAAGTAAAAAGGTGACAAAAATAGAGTGAGAACCTTGAGTGCAATTCTTCAGAGACTTCTACAAAGGGACAAGAAGAACTACCATAATAATCAGTGCAGACAAATAGAAGATGACAACAAAAAGAACAAGAGACCTCTTCTAGAAGATCTAAGAAATCAAAGGAAAATTTAAATCAAGAGTGGGGATGCTTTATGACAAGCAGGGGAATTCATTACATGATCATCAAGAAATAAAAGGACACTCGGAAGAACACATTGAAGAGCTATAGACAAGAGATGAAAGGATGACAGATTCATTCAAGGAGGGTCTATTAGGTGATGAACCCATAATTTTAGAAAGCAAAGTAGAAGCTACAGTCAGAGCACCAGGTACAGATGCCAAACCAACAGAGGTGGTTCAAGCTACAGAGACAGAATGTGCTCAAATTCTAACTAAAATCTGCCAAAAAATATAGAAAACCAAACAATGGCATACAGATTGGAAATTCTCAATATACATTTCAAGCCCCAAGAAAGGAACACCAGGGATTCCAATAACTATTGTATTAATCTCCCATTCAACTAAAGTGATCCTCAAAATTTTACAACAACTTTACCATATGTTGTTGTTGTTGTTGTTGTTGTTGTGTGCCTTCAAATCATTTCTGACTTATGGTCAATTTAAGATATATGGCTGACACCCTATTACTAGCAGAAAATAGCAAAGACTTGGAATGACTATTGAAGAAAGACAAGGAAAAAAGTGCAAAGATTTTCTATTCCTATATCATTAAACAAAATGGAGAATGCAATCAAGAAAACAGGGGGAAAAAACTTGGACCTGAAAGAGTGACTATGAAGAAATAAGAGAAGATTTTCTAGTGTGAAGATATATCACTAAATACCAAAGTCCATGCCATCATACTTCTGATTTCTGTGTATGGTTTTGAAAGCTGGACAGTGAAGGAAGCTGCTAGGCAGAGAATTGACTCATATGAAACATGGTGCTGAGAACTCTGCAGATACCATGGACTGCCAAAATAACAAATGATGGGTATTAGAGCAAATCAAGCCTGAATTCTCCCTACATGCCAATATAAGCTGACAACGTTGTACTTCAGACATATCACAAGAAGATGTGACTCCTTAGAAAAGACAATGATGAAAGGTAGAATGCAGTAGAAAAGGAGGAAGACCACATTACAATGGATATATTTAATCGAGGCAGCCACAGTCCTGAATTTGGAAGACTTAAGCAGGGCTGTGGATAACAGGATGATGTGAAGGTCCCTCTTTCATAGTGTTGGCATAAGTCAAAGCCAACTTGACAGCAGTTAAGAACAACAAAATAGATCTGACTTGTAATAATCCATTGGTTCAAGGTTTCTCCTCATCCAGCTGGAAATGAAATTATACCAGTTTTTTTATACAAGGCCACTGACATCCAATCATATAAGATTTTAAGTGGTCACCATGATTCTGGCTTCTTGCCATCAAGATGATTGCATTGTCGTTCAGCATGTTTAAGGAATACTGTACCAATTTTTTTGGTTTTCAGTTTTTTTCTCTCGTGGCTAAACTCTCCCTTTCTTCATCTTTACTTATACTTAAGTGAAGGAACTGGCAAACCATCTCAGTATTCCTTGGCTAAGAAAACCTCATGAAATTCATGGGTTTGCTATAAGTTGGCAAGGGACTTGAAGGTACACACACACAGTGATGCTTAAGTGGCTGAATGCCCAGAACTGGCTTCATTCTATATTAACTCTAAGCAGACATCAGTCATGGAGTACACCTTTTGCAATTCTTCCCCCCCCAATATACAAGTTTTAGAGTGTTTAATTTTGCAAAATGCACACAAATATAGCATCCAGACTATACCAAGAGCCAAAAATTTTAAAAAGCCTGTTTTTATGACTCACTTGTCATGAATATTAACAAAACCAGCAGAAATTTGAACTTCAAGAATTACTTGGGTTAATTTTAAGGCTGGATTGACTTTATTTAGATATATCTGGCTAAGACTGAAGTACATGTGACCCATGGAAAATAAAGGAAAAATGTAACTGTGACATAGCAGCCCTGTTACGAACAGCTAAAGGAAGGGTGAACAATGTGTAGCTCTCCAGTGTTGGAATGTAAATTTCAGCATTCCTCACCTTTGTGTTACTGTGGTTTTCTGGCCCCAGCCCGAGGTCTTATACAAGGCCACTTCATATTGGTTATGGCTAATATTTCCACGTGGCACTCCATAACATGAACTCCACGTGTCTGATCAGGTCACGGAAAGCCTGTGTAGGCAGGCACGGCCGCATGGCCTTAGTTATGCATGCTAGATCTAGGCCAGTAAACAACTATCTGTCGCACAGCCGGTAATGCCCTCCAGACACAGCCGACCATTAAGCAAATACAAGGGCTCTCAGCAACTGATTGCTCTATACAAACGCTAAGCGCTCCTCATCTACATACTGTTCTAACAATTGGCAGTGCTGGTTAAATCTCATCAATTCTAATTTTGACCTTTTGGAGGCTTTGTCTCCACTAAAAACCCTATTGTTCTCCTCAGGAGTGCACTAGCCTCCAGGTACAATCTTCCCTATAAAAATCCCAAGTTTGAGCTCCTTGTCGGAATGCTCGTGCCTTGCATCCCAAACTGCTGCCGCTCTGTTCAGCGAGCCTCCCCTCAGCCTCCACGTGCTGGGAAACCACGAACCCAAGCCTCGATCTCTATCTTCTCTTTTTCCGGACTGCAGGATCAGGTGGAGTATCACTTCAGAAATGCTCTGAAAACCCCTATCAATTTTCCTCACTTTCTGCTTCAATGAGTGCGTGAGTGCATGTGTCATTGTTTGGGTAATTAAGGAAAGTGTAATAAAATCTTTTAATTGAACAACTTGCCTTGTTCTTGTCGCGGTCTGACCCCGTAAACATAGGGTTAAAGATCTCGCTACGTTATCCTGCCTCTCGTAGTGCTAGCTTGTGCTCCTTGCTCATTCCCCCAACTTAGTAATATTTGGAGTGCACTTAGGTGTCCCTCCCGGGACTCCCAGAAATCAGGGTAACAATTGCTTTTGCTGGCTAGGACTAATTGAAGGAGCAGTCCAATAACATCTGGAAGGCTCCACTATGCCCGCCCTTAAAGTTAAGTCAAGAGTTAAACAACTGATTTTTAAAATTAGTGCTGCCTAAAATATGCTACTAAAACATTCCTCTCTAGCAAATGTGGAGATCTGCAATACTTTCTTCCCTTTTCTAGTCTTTTAAGCTATAGGGTACTGATTATTGTTTTCACAGAATCTCAGAACTTGAAGTAACCACAAGGGCTGTCTAGTCCAACCCTCCACCATGCAGGAATACACAACTAAAGCACTCCTGAAAGATGCCCATCTAGCCTGTTTAAAGACTCTAGTGATGGAGAGTTCATCACTCCCTAAAGCAGTCTATTTCACTGTTGGGACAGTTGTTATAATAAAGACGTCAAGCAGAATCTCTTTTCTTATCATTCGAATCCTTGGATTTGTGTTCTGGTCTTTGGAGTAGCAGAAAACAAGCTTGCTCCATCTTCTACACAACATCCCTTCAGATATTTAAAGACAAACTATTATCCCTCATCTCAGTTTTCTCTTCTCCAAGCTAAACATACCCAAACTAAACAACAGCTCTGTCTGTTGTTCCCCATTAGGCTTGGGGTCTAGATCTTTGATCATCTTGGCTGCCCTTCTCTGGACATGTTTTTGCTTGTCAATATCCTTCTTGAACTGTTTTACCCAAAACTAGACACAGTATTCCAGGTGAGGTCTGATCAAAACAGAATAATATGACTGTGGAGGGGCCCAGGGTTGCTTTCCTTCTCACAGACTTGAGATGGCAGCTTTCCTCTCCTGCCTGCTATAGCACCCTGCCAATCCCCACAACTTTATACAGCCCTGCTTTTCCCTTTAAAACCACCACCTTAGTGTGTAAAGGGTAAAGCCTCACAGTTGTTATTCAAAACAATTTACTGATCTGTGGTAGGGTGTTTCTGGTTGATTAGAACTAATGGAAAATACTGAGACAGAATTTACAAAAATATAATGTAATCTTTATTAAAATAACAGGGAAAAGGTATTGGGTGTCATAAGTCATTCCAAGCAAGACGGAACTTCAAAAAGTATTTAACCAATTTCTTATAGTTCCACTCAATATACAGGCACAAAACTTTCATACACACACAGGCCTTTGGCTCCTCTTTTGCTCAAAGGCTTAGTTTCCAAGTCTAGGTCACACCTTCTGACTCAAACTCAGAAATGGTTTGGTTTCTCCTCTGTTTCTCTGTAGACCTCTGAGAAGACAACCATGCTTATTCAACCACCCTGGCTGACTGAAGGCTCTAACTTAAAACTCAATCTCTCTCTCTCTCTCTCTGGGAATTTCACTGAAGGAGGCTCTACAATGCAAGTCACTGTGCCCTATATAGAGTTTCTCCTCACAAATCTCAGCCTCTCCCTCTCAGCAATGAGCTGAATTTTTCTCATACAGAGCCACTTTGGTTACATGGAAACCTGTTGTTGCTAGGGCTGCCCTGCCATCAGGTTAATCACACCCCCAGGCACTGTCACAGCGGCATTACTATTTTCTTCCATTTTAGGAAGCTTTAAAAAAAACTTTATGGATTTATTCTTGTAGATTCTAATGGACTGTGGCTCACTTTTGAAAACGGTTGATGTGAAATGTGAGTCAAAAAGTGAGACCATCTTGATGACTATCTTATTTATTTTCTGCCCTTTTTCCAAAATGGAGATCCCAGGTGATAGAAAAATTAAAACAGATGTGTATAAGTACACATACATAAAAATGTATGAATAGTTATTGCTAAAATATAGTTAAGCTATTAATAGCATAAAACCATTTAAACAATAAAAATTACACAATAACGAATGGCATGTTATTACTAGCCCTTGCAGTCAATTCCCAAAAATACGTTGGAAGAGAAACTTTTTCATCTGTCAATGGAAAGACAGCAATGGGGGGCCCAGTCTGCCTTCTCTAAGAAGGGAGTTCCAGAGCCTGGAGGCAGTCATTGAAGAGGCCCTTTTCTATGTTCCCCCTAAAGGCTCTTGGAGGGTGGTGTGATTTAAAAAGGGCTTCCCCAAAAGATCTCAGAGCTTGGAGAGCCTTATATGATCAGACACCCTGGACTAAAGCTGAGGTGAGATACACAAATAAGAGGCACACAGATACGAGCATTGCATCACAGGGTCTTTCTGCACTACACTGTTACAGTGCTATTATTTCACATTCAACATCCCATGGAATTCTGGGGTTTGTAGTTTACTGAGGCCAAAGAGCTCTCTGGCTGAGAATTCTAAAGGCCCCTCCCTAAACTGCAAACTCTAGAATTCTACAGGAGGTTGAAAGTGGAAAAATAACACTAGAATAGTTTAGTACAGAAAGGCCCACGGATGGGAAATGGGGACAGATATGGATTCTTTGTATGTATTAGTCAGACTTGGTTTTTAGTACCTTTAAGAAAAACAGATGTGAGAACAGGATAAGAAGTAAATCCCCAAGCAGGGTGCATAATATACTATCCCCTTTAGTGTGAGAACTTGGGATGGGTTATAGCTAGATCTAAGCAGTAATCCTGTGTATTAGAGGAGATGAATATAGTGGAATTGGATATGGGATTGGACTCTTAGATTTCATTAGGTTTTGTAATGTTCTATATTTATCTCATTCACCCTATAGCATATTACATAATAAAATCTTAGAATGAGCTGCTTTTCCTATGTAAATGCTATGTAAACAGCATTGGTATCCTACCAGTGATTGCAGTAGTATGAGGTGAATACAAACAGTTAGGAAGGGTGTGTACTTAATCTGTTTCTATAAATGAAGTTGCTAATTGCTTGAGAGAACACGTTGGGGGGGGGACTTGACTCTTGCTTTGAATGATTTCCTCTCTATCTTGTGAAATGTTATATTACCCGTTTGGTTTCATTTCAAGTTGTAGTTTTAACAGCTATATTTGTTTTATTGCCTTTTTTTCATCCTTTCTATTTCCTGCTTCACTGAACACTCTAAGACTTACTTTATCAGGGCAAAGTTGTATTTGCAAAGGACCCACCTTATGTCTTGTACTGGGACAAAGTCAGGATATAAATTAAAGAAAGAAAAAAAGTGTGCCCTCTATCACACAATCTAGCTTTTACAGGAGGATACACACTCTAAGCCTGTAACAACTTATCTAGAGAGCAACTCACATTAAAATCTCTAATTTCTGACTAATGAAATTTGTCTAAGGGCAAAAAAGTAACTTACTTTTCCTCACTTATGTTAGGGGTGGGCACCTTCTAGTTCTCTATGGGTTTATGGACTTCAACGTCCATCATCCTGTTATCACAGTTATGATATGTCTGGTGAGAGCACTAGATATCCTTTTGGTATCAAATAATTTGGCCTTGCTGGACCTCTCTTTGCCATCTCACACCACGTGTTTGAAGAGGCCTCCTGGACAAGCATGTACGGGTGCAGCCATTAATGACTGTACATTCCAAAACCCCATTCAGGCTAGCAACTCAAGCCTCTCAGTCACTTTAGGGAAAAACCTCCCTGCAAACAGGCTCTGCTCGGCTCGGAGTTACACAAAGCTTCACAGCCAAGAGCCAAGCCATTCCTTTGTATTGGGCTATCAACGTACCGGCCATGCTATTGTCATCAAGAGCAAAACCAATCATGCTAAACTTGACCTTTTCCAAATCCTTTGTCCAGCTCCAAATCTCCTTTGTTCTCACCAAGCATAACATAGCCTGTAGGTAAACTCCACCCTATAAAAGGTCCCCTTTTCTCAGTCCTCCTCGGAGTACTTTGGATCACCCCGGACTTCCATCTAGCCTTGCTGCCAGTTTGTCTAAGGAGCTCCCCTCAGCCAGCCACGTTGAGCTTTCTTCCCCGGAACCCCATCTTTTTCACCAGGACTACAAGACCAAGTGTCATATTGCCTTTCCTTAAAAGCACCATTTCTGTTTCCAAGTTAGCTAGTGTGTGTGTTGTTTTATCTGCTGTTTATTTTTCAATAAACCATCATTTTTGGTTACTTTTAAACTTGCTTTCCTGCTCTCTGACCTGAAGCCGTAGACATTGGGTTAAAAGATCCTTGCTAAAGTTACCCTGCCTTTCGTTTAGCCGAGCGAGTGCTCAAGCTAAATTCCCCCAACCTGTGTTTTTATTTGGTTATTTGGGCGCTCCTCTTGGGACCCCCAACATACAGGGTAACAATCCCTCACCATTAGTTATGCTGATTAGGGCTAATGGGTATCCTGGTCCATGATCTGATATGTAACAAGCTGCCTGCGCCTAACTCATGCCAAAGGCATTATGGAAAGTAGGGATGAAGAACTCCAATTGTTGTTGGTTTCCAACTCCTAACTGCATTGCAAAGGGTCAGCGATCAAGGAAGCTGTAGTCCAAATCAAGCCACAGTTCCCTCACCCACCAAAATGTCAGAGACATTTGGGCTTACCCCAGTTAAGGAATGATGATCTTGGTACGTTTGGATTTTTTTTTAAAAAAATCACCAAACTTTTTTATCCCCTCCAACTGCCCAGGTTTATCAGGGCCAGTGCTTCCCCAACATTAATCCGCTGCCATACATTCCCAGTTTAAAATGTCCCAGTTTCCTTTTTCATCTTCCTCCTTTCTCATCTTCCTTGGTTAAGTTCAACTGCTGCAAACTCTATCACACTACACTGTTATAGCACTATTATTCCACTTTAACTGCCATGGCAGTATTGCATGGAGTCATGGGATTTGCAGTTTAGGGAGAGGTATTTAGAATTCTCAGGCTGAGGGTTCCAGTGCCTCTTCAAACTACGAACTCTTGACTCCTGCAGAATGATGTCACGGCAATTACAATGGAATAATAGCACTATAACAGGGTAGTGTGATACTGCTAACTAGCACTCAAGTTAGTTAGCAGTATCACACTACAGTTACAGTGCTATTGTTCCACTTTCACCCTCCTGTGGAAATCTGGGGTTTGTAGTTTACTGAGGCCAAAGAGCTCTCTGGCTGAGAATTCTAAAGGCCCCTCCCTAAACTACAAATCCCAGGATTCCATAGGATGTTGAAAGTGGAATAATAGCACTATAACTGTGTAGTGCAGAGATGGCCTCACTCAGCAGATCAGAATGAAGAGGGAGTGGAACCTTGCCCTACTGGGCACATAAATTCCAGGCAGGTAAATTCTACATTTCTTTTCTTAGCGTAAGTCGTTCTCGTGCGCTTTTTCACATTAATACTTATGCCCTTTTATTTGTCACACCCTGACTAACCTTGGTCCGGCCTGTCCCAGTTTTCCCCTGCAAAATGCTGGAAGACATGCTATTTATATTCGTTTACAATGAATGCCTAACCTGATTTTATACGAAGTTCTAATAAAACCTATACTATTTCTAAATAGCACGCGAACCCTATTGCTTTGCCTCTCTTGCACCCTCTGTAATCCTTATCCCGTTCTTGCTGCTGGAGTCGCTCCCTTAAAAACTTGTCTCCCTAACAACGGTTGCCGGGCGACGGGCAACACTTCCCTTGAGACTGATTGGTCGAGTTGGGCAGAATTTTTTCCCCTTCCTCAAAGACTTCGGGTGATAGCCGGACCACCTTTCCGCGCTACACTGTTATACTGCTATTATTCCACTTTCAACCTCCTGTGGAATTCTGGGGTTTGTAGTTTCCTGAGGCCCAAGAGCTCTCCGGCTGAGAAATCTACAGGCCCCTCCCTAGAATGCAAACCCCAGAATTCCATAGGAGGTTGAAAGTGGAATAATAGCAGTATAACAGTCTAGTGCGGAAATGGCCCTAAACTGCAATCTGTAGGCCAAGGATAGTCTTTGTACTGAAGAGTATTAAAAAGTTTTAAAATTCGGAGGGCTCTCTGTATATGTGGATTATATGTCAGACCGTTAGACTTTTCATCTATAGATACAACTTTAACCTCCGTTTGGAGAGCCCGGAGGCGCACCAAAAGGAATGAGAAAGTTTTATCCAAACAGCACAACCGCTTAATTTTTTTCTATATCTATGCCCATAGATGCCAAGAGGTAAGCAGGTGCAGTAGGTTCCCCCCGAGCGCCTGTCTAAATTATTGCCTGAGTGAAAGTGGGTTCTTTTTCTCTCTCCGAAACCGCCAGAGGAAATTTCCACACGGGCGGAAAACTCTAAATTCTGACTCTGTAAAGGTTCTGAGTTAAGGTCTTTGTTTCATTTTGGAGTTCAAATCTCTCAGGCGGTTATGCGGCCCGTCTTTCATGTCCGAGGGCCAAGAAAGAGACCGTCGCGCAAGGGGTCCTTTTTCTCTAGGTGTCGCCACCGGCTGCCTGCTCGCTGGCTTGCGAAGCTGGGGGCGCGGGGCTTCGTGAGGGGAGGGAGGCAGCCGTCCCCGGGCGCCGCCATGTATTACAAATTCAGCGGCTTCACGCAGAGGCTGGTTGGAGCCGGCGCCTCCGCTGCCTACACGCCTCAGGTAACTCGCCGCCGCCGCCGCCGGGGACTTGACCTTCACTGTTTCCTTCCACACGTGTCGCGGGGAGGGAGTCGCGTCTGGGTTCTCACCAGCCCCGTTCTCTCCAGGCAACCCGAGAATGAGAAAGGCCGGAGAGGAATGTTTTGCCAGGAGAGCGAGGGACGTGTTGGGAAGGGCGCAAGTACGTGGCTCTTGCCAGTGGGCGGTTAAAAGGGGAAGCACTGGTGACCTGGCTCAGCCACATGACCTTCAGGAAGAGCGGTAAATGGAATAATAATAATAATAATAATAATAATAATAATAATAATAATAATAAATTTATTTCTATCCCGCTTCTCCCAGTGGATCGAGGCGGCATTACAAAAATATACAAATACATTAAAACATTAAAATGTACCCCATCCTCCCCACCCAGTACAAGGAATATGTACAAGGAATATGTCCTTGTACATTTATGAGGCTACTCTTCTGTCTGAAGAACTTCCCTCCCTTCTTTTGGAAAAGAAGGCATCTTTTCTTCACCTAAACATCAGGAAGAGCTTCCTGGCAGACAGAGCCGCTCGACAGTGGAATATGTTGCCTCGGTGGAGTCTCCTTCTTTGGAGGTTTTTAAGCAGAGGCTGGGTGGCCATTTGCTGGAGGTGCTTTGGGCGTTTGTTCCTGCATGGCAGGGGGTTGGACTGGAGGGCCCCCGTGGCCTCGTCCAACTCTATGAGTTTATGATTGGCAGTTTATTCCAGATGTGGTTTGAACATATAGCAACCCCAAGGAAGGATAAAGAGTGCAAGGTTGTTGTAGTAGTTTTGGCACTGGGCACTGATCCTGGAGACCAGGGGACAGTTCCCTGCTTGGCCGTAGAAACCCACTGAGTGACCTTGGGCACGTCGTGTACTCTCAGCCCTTGTAATAGGGTTGTCATAAGTTGGAAATGACTTGAAGGCACACATCAAGAACAGGGAAGGGTAAGTACCCTGAAAGCACCAGAACCTGTCTGATCTTGGAAGCTAAGCAGGGTCAGTTCTGATTAGTACTTGGATGAGAAACTACCAGTGAATAGCAGGTGCAGTAGGTAGGTTATGTTTCAGAGGAAGGAACTGGCAAAACCGCCTCTGAGTGTCAGTTACTTAAGAAAACCTTATGAAGTTCATTGGGTTGCCATAGGTCCCTAGGTGATTTGAAAACACATACACTAGGGGGTCAGAGGGGACTGTGTAGATCTCTATCCACAGTTAGCACTAGAGTTGCCAGAGTGAACACTGCTGACAGATCCTCTACCTTTAATGGTTGTGCAGGAGAGGAATTTTCAGCAGGTGTTGTTTTCTATTTGGTTGTGTGTCAGACCACATCTGCTGAAATTCCAGCTTCCACACAACCATTAAAAGTACAGGAGCCATCTCCAGAATTCAGTTTGGCAACCTGGTTAGCACCTGAGTAGAGAGCCTCAGCAAGCACACAGGTCACAATCTTTCCTACCCTATTACTACTTATTTATTAGCAGAAATGCACACTTTTGCTTGGATTGGGGTAACCTAGTGATCTCCCTAAAGGAGATTTCAAATAGATCACATAGCCTGTGTTTTAATTCAGACTGTCTCAAATATATTTTCAATATTCTGTATGCACCTGTCCAGCAGTTTTCATAGTAATGAGAGGGGTCCCCAAATGGACACCTTCCTCATACTGGTTCTCATGTATATCCAGTATGCTCTTATGAGAGAAAACTACAAATATATCCGCATTTGTTGGAAATTCATCTAGCCATTTTTGCATGATAGTTACAAACACACAGACAGAAACTTAACTTTATATATACAGGTCAGCTGCATTTATCTCCCATCTTTCTTCCTGCAAGTTTAGAGTGATGTGCATGGCTGTTCTCCTCCTTCCCACTTTACTCTCTGAATAATACCACAGTGGTATAGATTAGTCTGAGAGAAAGTGACTGGCACAGTATGAATCTCTGAAACCTCATTCCAACACTCTTAACTTATACATTGCATCACTTCCTATAGTGGGATGCACTGCATTTTTTAAAATTGTAATAATCATTCCTTCAATTTATGTCTATACCTATAAGCAAACTTGTGCACATTTTATTGAGAACTGATATCTTTTGCTTTTTTTGTCTGTTTAATAATGTGTTCTGTTAGAACCAGTGTAGTGTACTGGCTTGAGTATTGTATCAAGACCTCAGACGTTGATCACTTCTCTTAATAGTGGCATTAGTCCCACTTTAGTCAATTTAATACATAGAGTAAGGGAAAAATAAACAGTCCTCACTAGTTCAGATACCTTGCTTGCATGTCAAGATTGAGAAGCTGAGAATTACATATAATTTGAAAAACAGTTGCCAAAACTGTATCAATCATACCTACTCCAATATTACAATCAAAATCAAGGCAGATCCAATCAGCTTTATTGTTGAATGCAACCAATTGCTCATGGCTACTGATTGCTCTCCCACTCCTGACCTTGCTTGTTACAGAAGGATGTCACCATCCTATTCCGTATTGATGCGATGGTGACAGAAGTAAGCTTCCATTGTTATCCTCACTGCAGCAGTGGTTGCCATTTGAAATCTAACCCATGATTTGTCCAGAGACTTTTTGTTATTGGCACACTACTATTGTCTCTCCTCTTTCATCATGGTCAGCTCCCTGTGAAACTGCCAGAAAATAAGACAGGAACATCCCTATGCACATTCATTGAACTATTTAGGTTCTGGGAGCAGACAGGTTTAACCAGTCCACCATGCCTCTGGAGATTCACCCAGCCCATCCAGGACTAACCCAATAATGATCTGACCGTGATCGTCTCACAGATGAAGACAGGAAAGCTTCAGCTTTCAAGGTTGAGGGAATTAAAAATCCTGCTCTTGATTCAGGATTGATCATGATTCATTCAGAGTGATATATTAATATCACTACTATTGAATACAGTATTAATTTGGGGGGGGGGGTGGGGGGAGAAGAGGGTTTCTTCTGAACTTTACATTATTGAGCTTTTCCCAAACATAATATAGTTAACTGAGATGACATCTGATCCATCTATTGCTATAGTCTTTTATTCAGCTACTTGCCTGGTAGACATAGAGACAAGGAGTTCCATAAGGGCAAGTGAATGAATTAACCAGGGACAGATATGGCCCTAAATGTTTTGGTTTCATGAGGCAAACCATAGCTGGGGGAAGTAGCCCCCATAGTTTTTGATTCTTCAGCACCTTCAAAAACATTTTTTTTCAGAAAACTTATTCTGGGATTGATTTATTGATTTATCTATTGCCCAGATGCCCCCATGCTGCACAATGGATGTGGGATAGGACAGTTTTGCCATGTTTTTGTCCTTCCAAATTGTTTATAAAAATAGGAAGTGAACTGGACTAGTTGTCTTCAGAAAACCATTTCTGCTTGGCTGTGGCCCGCAAGGGCCCCAAAGCATGGAAAAATTGTCATCTGTGTCAATTTCTTTTATTTTTTTTTTAACTGCTTTTTTTCAGGAACTGGGAGCACAGCAGGTGTGTGCTCCTATGGAGGGCCAATGCAGCTTTTCACCCCTGACAGTTGCTTCACCTGTTATAAGCAGATCTCCACATGGTGATACAGCATTTGTAAAACATCTTGGCCTTCGTTAATACATGGCTTTTCAAAAACAGTCTTAAGGGTTATATTCATTTACAAGGTGAAATCCAATACTTTCTAATTAATTAGAAAACAAACCCCAAACTTATATGTTCAGTTTAGACAGCAGGCATATATTAAGAAAAAAACGATAGCTTATTGGATGCAGATAGAAGGTTCAGGTGTCTCTTTAAAAGCAGACCTTTGAATAGTGTAGCATTTGAATGAGGCTGATGTAAGTACACAAATACAGCACCAGGTATGCCAGTACATTACCCCTACTGATGAGAGCTAGCGTGATGTAGGGGTTTGAGTATTGGAGTATGACCCTGGAGACCAGAGTTTTATTACTCACTTGGCCACAGAAACCCACTGGTGATCTTGGGTGTGTAACGCATTGTCAACCTACAGAAAACCCAATGATGGCTTTGTCTTATTGTCATAGGTTAGAAGCAACTTGAAGGCACATAACAAGAACAGTGTACTGAAGAGACTAGAGTATCATTTGGAAAGTTGCCAAATAGAGTAGGTGGGAAAGTCCTCTTTCAGTTCCCTGTGCCCAAATCTGGATCCAACTCATTGTGTTCTGAAAAATGGAGAACACCTTAGGTGTAACCATTTAGACAAATAGTTCTAACTAAAAAGTTAAATTCTACTCCCATTTTTGCCTAGACCATAGCTCCATTACCATCCCTTCTTGCTAGTAATCCACAATCTTTGAGATTATATGTTGCATATAAATATTTGCCACAATTACCACTTGTCTCTCAAATTTGTTCCTCTTACCTGTTTTGCTCAGGTCTCCTTTACTCACCCTTGCTCTAAGTAGTTGCTTCTCATATCACCCTCATTCTGTTTTCCTTGCTTTGACTACCTTCCTAGGTCCTCCTTGTTTGTTCTTTCATTTCTTTTAGGCTGTCCTGCTACTCAGACTCTCAGATTTTCTGTATTATCTGTGCATGTACAGAATGTATCTACAAAGTACAACTTATAGCGTGCTGTGTTTTTGCATTCTGTATGTGTGAACTCAGAAAATAGCTGTGGTTACTAACTTAGTCGAAACTCTGATACAATAAAGCTGAACAAATTTCATGAGCTGTGTTTTTTTTTAAAAAAATAAGACTGATTATAAATAGTTTCAAATCTTTGATTGGCAGACAGTTTGATAGATGAACAAACAAAAAGTAATTAGTAGGCATTCATTCGACGCATATACTTATTAACCTTGTTAAAATGCAAATTTAATATGAAACATATTGTGTTCACACTTGCTGTCTGGCATAATAAGGCAGAGATTTTGTAGGTAATTTTGGATGCACTCCACATCCATTTTACATCAGTGCAGACCTATTAAATTCAGTAGAATTGTTCAGAAGTAAGTGGATGGTGAATTCCCTGTGTGACGCAAAGCCAGACTGAATTAATTACATCTTGGCTTTTCATCAGTAATACTTGAACGCATAAATGAAGACACACTGCATTGCAAAGGTAGTGATTTCAGTTCTTAGTTAAATTCTTCTTAAGAAATATTCACAGTTGTATTCAAATGCTATAATGCATAAGATGTCATCTGCAGGGACAACCTGAGGACTTTGGAGATCTCTCTGGGTGTCTGTTGCAGTGTGTCTAGTTACATTAAAGTAGTTGGATACATCTGTGCTGATCCCTACTTTCCAATGACATGAAAAAGACCACTCATGGGGAAAGGACTGTGTCACTTTAAAGATTGGGTGGGAGGGTGGCAGCACTGAGAGGTGGACATTGCCAGATGTACTTTATCCAGTGCAGGATTCCAGGTTTTATATATATTTTATATATCCCAGCTTTTATATATCTTCTTTTATTGTTGTGCCCATTCCCCATGGAGCTCTGAGAAGCATACATGGTTCCTCCTATATCATCATATTCTCAAACCAGTGTTGTGAAATAGATTAGTTCAAGAGACAGCAATTTTCTCAAAGTCATCCAGTGACTTCACAGCTAAGTGGGGATTTGACTGCCTAAGCAGTTGCTGGACATACTACAGTAGACGCCTAGAAGGACCTCGAAGATCCTCAAGTGGTCCCTGCAGATGTACTTTCCAGTCTTATATCATTATTAAATTAACTACATTATGCTGCAGACACTGATATTTAGCTGGTGTCTTGTGACCCAAAGATGTGTGCCATGCTTCAGCCTAAAGTGAACTACACCAATGTTACTATCTATATTTTAGGATTTTAATTACTTGTTTTTTTAAAAAAAGATAGAGCAAGAAAAACAAGGTGGGAGAGATGCATGATGAGATGCAAGGGGCCTTCTTTCTTTAAATGGAGTCATAGCTTTCATTTCTGCATGATAAAGTGTACCTGCCAATTCTTTTTTCTTCTAGTAATACTAAAAGTGCTTAGGACTGCTCTGATCATATTCATTACCTGAGTAATCCTTGTCTGCAGCTCTGTAAGGTAGTGGTGGATTTTTCACGCACTGCACATGATATGCTGAGTAAAAGTGGCATCACTAAACCTATTTGCCATCCATGACAGAGGTGAAACTTGAACATTTGAAGTATCGTGTGCTTGCTCTTGGGCCTTCTATAAAATTGAAGCATTCTCCAGCAGTGAGACAATATACGTGCCTTTCTTTTACCCACTAGTTCCTGATTTTGGGGGTACATCATGAAAATAATGCTGAACTTGGGCCTTTTGCTTTTAAAACTGGGCAGATGCCTTATGTATTTTTCTGTCCATTTGATATATGTTCCAACACTGGGACTCAAGGTGGCGCACAACAGATTTTTTTTAAAAAAAGTTCAAATAAAATCCCCAAGAGTTACAAAATTGGAAAACAATTTCATAAAGTATGGTATTAAAACACAATTGAATTAAAAGCAATTTTAAAGCACATCAATAAAAATGCACGGCACCCTCTTACTAAAAGCTTATTATACATCTAATTTTACTTCTGTACTTGGAAAACTTTTGGCAGGTGCTGACTTTGTCAAACTAATTTTATTTCCTATAACTTTGGCTTGGCTGGTTGACAGATTCTTTAGTGTGTTAGCTTTATTCCACATTTGGAAAATTTTGAGGAACAGATCCTTTTCAAGCACAACTTTGCATTGTGAAGAAAAAAAAAAGCCGTTATTTCAAAGATCTGTAATACACCTAGTCAGTACTTAAGGAAGAATGTAATGCAACAGATCTACAACAGTTCCATGAGCATACACTAAGATAATGAACTCCATAGCAGTAGTATAACAGAAGCAGAAGTGTTCACCTAACAGTCATATACGTTTTAGTAGAAAAAGATTTTGCTGCCTCTGGAATGCTGCCCAGTACAGCTGCAGACCATATTGAGGCAGTTCTTCTACAACCTTGGACTAAATATCTTTGTCTCATGTGGTATGGGCATGCAATGGGCGACTCCATGGAAAATAAGCAGCATATAATCTTGTGTAAGTGAGAGAATCTCTCAGTTCTTTGGGCAACAGGCCTTGAAGTACTTTGAGCACCTTGACTTGGCCTGAAAGTGCAACTGCAACAAAGATGGAATGTAGTATTGAACTAGACAGTCCTCTGCTGGAGCAACTTGCAGTTGTCATGATGTAAAAGATAGATGTTGCAGTGGAATAGCAGATGAGGGGAGGAAAGGCCATTTAATTTAGACTGAAGCTATGGCCACAGCCACCAGATGTAATACTTCTGAGGGTGGATAAGTGAGTGGCAGTAGATCCCAGCTGTGCATCTAGAGCAGTGGTTCTCAACCTTCTTAATGCCGTGACCCTTTAATACAGTTCCTCATGTTGTGGTGACCCCCAACCATAAAATTATTTATTTATTATTTACAATTCCTCCCCCCCGACAAAGGCCGCCTCGCCGGCCAGGAATGTGGGGGCAGAGAGGGAAAGAGGAGCTGTGTGTCTCCCTGGGAAAAAACTCTGAGAACCCCCCCGGGCTCTGCTTCTGCTTTGCTCTCGTTTCTGCTGGGGGGGCAGTGTGGGAAAAGTTTCCAGAGTGTCGACCCTGGCTGGGGGGGTGGAATCCCAGCGCCTTTGTCTTTTGCGCTGGGTGCAGCTTGCCCCCCCGAAAAGCACCGCCTTGCAGCCCCCCGGCCCTTCCACAGCACCCCCCTCCCTGGCAAGTGGAGCAGGGGCTGTGACAAGGAGGGGGCCTGCCCCCTGTGCTGCCGCCCTCCCGTGCTGCCCCCCCCCAAGCTGGCCCGTCAGATGGGAGGTTCTCCCGGTAGCGGAGAAGGGGAGCGATTTCAGTCCCTTCTGAACAGGGCGCAGGAGGATGCAAGCACATGGCTCACGCTTGCACACCACTCCTGCTGTGGCGACGCTGTGGCTGCACGCACTCCCGCCAAAGGGGGCAGGAGGAGGTGAGCGCGTGGCTTGCACTTGCGTACCACCACCAAGGAGGGAATGGAGCCTAAGACCATCGGAAATACGTATTTTCAGATGGTCTTAGGCGACCCCTGTGAAAGGGTCATTCGACCCCCAAAGGGGTTGCGACCCACAGGTTGAGAACTGCTGATCTGGAGGGACTTCTGCTGTCTCCCTTCCAACTCTGGTAAAACAAGTCTAGGATCTACCACCTGCTGGTAATTGCAAAATATGTAGTTCTGTAGTTGGCATTGATTCTCCAAATGTTCTCTTCACATTCCGTGTTGGTGGTTCTGGAGTACAGTGTTCAAGGTCAGACCACATGTGGGCTTTTGTTTTGCCATTCATTGGCTGGTGACTTATTTGCAGAGAACACCATTGCCAAATCTGTGTTAAAGTACTGTGTCAGTTGTACAAAAATATTTAATTCCCTTATTTCATTCAGGGACTCAAGCCAGTTGTGTCTGTGGAATCACCACCTCTCATCTTTGGAACACCAACAAAAATTGCCTCAGAAGCACCACCAACGGTTGAGTTTTTGGGTAAAAACAAAGTGCCAGACCTACAGAAGTTCTTTCAGGTGAGAAGAAACATACTAAAAACCAAAAAAAAGCCAAAACAACAACACCAAAACATCCCCCTCCCCCCCAAAAATCCTGAAGGTTCAATGTCTTAGTGCAATTCATAGTGAGCACTTCTTTAAGTTTTGCACCCTTGGGTTGTATGACCACAATTCTACTTAAAATTTCTTTACCCCACTTCTGTAACAATAGCATTTTGTTGATATACATTGATAAGACAAAAAAGTGTGCTGAGTTTGTTTTTATATTCTTTCTTTAGTATGTTAGAGTCTGTTGTGTTCAGGTCAGTTTTGCCTATAGGCAGTATGTGGTTAAAATTTGGTTATTAACCTCTTAGGCCATATTAACAAATGCTACAAGCTTAAAATATACAGTGCCAATGGTGGAATTCAACAGTTTTGATCAAGAGTATGCCTGAAGGCACCAGATACTGTTTGATCTTGGAAGCTGAGTAGGCTCAGTCCAAGCTAGTACTTGGATGAGAGACTGCCAACAAATACCAGCTGTAAAATATAGCTGTAAGCTATTTTTCAGAGGAAGGAACTAGCAAACCACCTCTGGAGCATTCATTGCTTAAGGAAATCCTATGAAAAATGTCACCAATTTAAGTCGACATAAATAAATGTTGTTGAGTCAATGGTTTCACCAATTTGTTTTAAGCCAGAAGTGGGGAATGGACAGTCCTCGCAGGTACACCAACCAGATGTTGCTAGACTGCAGTTCCCAGCAGCACTGACCAGCATAACAAATGATAAGAATGCTAAGAGTTCCAGTCCAACAACAGCTGGCGGGCTGCATGACTTCCTTGAAGACAAGCTAGCTGTGAGTCCCAGTTTCACAGTTGGTGGTCAAGTTTTGCATAAATACATTTTTCTTTCTGTATGGGGGCTACAGTACAGTACACTTCGGATGAAAGTGTGTATTAATTTCTTAATGTTCATAATATGTCTGTTTTATTGATAGAAGCCTGATGGTGTGCCGGTGCATCTGAAACGGGGCCTCCCTGATCAGCTTCTTTACCGGACCACAATGGCACTAACAATAGGAGGGACCATCTACTGTCTGATAGCTCTCTACATGGCTGCCCATCCGAAAAGACAGAAGTGAATTTCCTACCAATGGGACTGATTGCTATCCTCTAGAAGGAGAGTTTGCATTTAACTCTGCTGTTCTACTTCAGTCATGTGACTTTAGCAAATTCTTGAGATTCCATATTGAGATTAAGGAAGATGTTTAGGAAAATAATGACTTTCCAATATGTAGGAAGATAGGAACAAAAATTGTACCAGATGGTGGGGAAAAGCCACAGTTTCCAGTGTTGTTCTGAATTCTTCTCACCCTTCACTAGAAACATGATTTGGAGAATGGTCAGTCTGCATAAATTACAAAGAGCAAGGCATGACAAGTTGATGATAGGAACGGGAAATAAAGTTATGTTGATTTATGCCTTGGAATCACCCTCACTGCCCACTAGGAATAAGGGCAAATAGTTGACTTACAAGGCAAAATGAGAATACTGGCATAATCCAAAATGGCAAACAAGTTATTTTTCTTGACACATTTCATAAGAATACAGTGGTTGGGCATCATCTCAAATTCTTTTGAATGCTTTTTATAGAGTCTTTTTTTTCTGTCAAGGGCTACCTTGTTCCAATGTGCAGATAACATTCTTGCTCTGAAAATCTGTACATTTTGTTAGCCCCACTTCTCTTGGATGTGGTGTTCCACTGACAACAGGTACTGTGTGGTAGCACTAACTCCACCATCCTCTTCTGGTCCAATCTCTCTGTAATGAAGTTTGGTTTGTACAGACACTGAAATAAATACTAGACCCTTTCAGATTTGTCTTGTTTTTTATAATGGAAAATATGGACTACATCTTAATGTGATCTGCTTTTGGATTTCAGTAATAGAAGAACTATGTACTACCTGAACATTACAGATAACACAATGTTTCCCAAAATTATGATAGACAAATTATAGTAAGTAAATTCTACAGTGGCTCCTTGACTTTCACAAGCGTTTGGGGTGCAGAACGCTCGCGAAAGTCAAGGAAACGTGAATAACTCTCACTCCAACACAAATGAGTGTCCCCACCCATTCCCTTCCAGGGCTCTCCACTGCCAATTTGCTTGCATTTTGCCCAGGTGCACTGCATTCATTCCAGGTGTCCAGGCAATAGACGGGCGAATGGGAGGGAGCAGCCACACACCTGGAGAGGGTATACCTGCACACCTCTTACCCCTGTATTTACTTGCATTTCACCTGGGCACACTGCTTTCCAGGCACCCAGGTGATAGGCAAGTGAATGGGAGGGGGCAGCCATGCATCCAGAGAAGGTGTGCATGTGTGCCTCTCCCTGTTCACTTGTGTTTCGCCCAGGTGATAGGCAAGTGAATGGGAGGGGGCAGGAATGCATCCAGAGAAGGTGTGCATGTGTGCCTCCCCGCCTTCACTTGTGTTTTGCCCAGGCAATAGGCAAGTGAATGGGAGGGGGCAGTGATACAAATGGAGAAGGCATGCACACAGGACTGCCCCCTGTCATTGGCTTGCCTTTTCCCCAGGTCTGTAGAAGGAAGACATGTGTCCAGGCAAAAAGTAGAGGAATGGGATGGGAAATGGGTGGGAGCCAAGCAGGCATCTTGTGAATAATAAAGTTTGTGAAGGTCAAACCTGCAAATGTAGAGGGAGAACTATATATGTCTAACAACTGCCTCCATTGAGCTAGTGGTGATGACTAGAAGAAACCAGAACAAGACAAAAATCAATAAAATAGATTTGAAAGGGTGATTTGATTATATGTGACAACATGGAAACAGAATATTTGAACAGATTGTGTTTTCGCAGTTTAAAGGGTATTCTACTGCATTCAT
Source organism: Ctenosaura bakeri (assembly GCA_948474755.1). NCBI lineage: Eukaryota > Metazoa > Chordata > Lepidosauria > Squamata > Iguanidae > Ctenosaura > Ctenosaura bakeri. The sequence continues at coordinate 456,137 of CAOLHI010000274.1, forward strand.
TTGCAAATCTGAATTTTCCCTGTTATATTTTAAACCCTTGTCCTTACCTATTTTATCTAAATTCATTTCTCATCTCTTTCCCCTTTTTGTTCCATATACTGGTTCCTCAGTTTTTACTTGAGCTCTGACTCTTAGATTCCTGCTTGGATAAAGAAAATCTGCCCCAAGTTCACTTACTTGCTTCAAATGAGAATTTCTTCTGGAGTTTTTGCTGCTGTCTTGCTGTATGGTATACATTTAGTTATCACAGTTCTGCATCAGTTATCTGAACAGATGCGGAACAATCACTACCACCACCATGGATACCGCTCAACTAAGGCATCATAATATTAAAAAAGCAAATAAAGAATAAATGATAACCTGCATCTTATTTTAATCTTATTGTCTTGTTAATAAAACTGAATGCAAAGGAACAGAATTTATAAACTGTATTATCACCTATGTAATATGTTTGCATCACTCCATTACCTGGTTTAAACTAATTTAACACACATCTATTTTGCTGAGTATGTCTTATATTGTTCCATTTAACAGGCATAATTCAAATTTATGCTTCCAGTTTTCAAAAGTGGACTAATTATTAAAGCTGGAAATAGACAGTATCTAAACATGTATCTAAATTAGAGATGGATGACATCAGCCCTAATCTCCTTTGCCAGTGATAAAATGTTATGGGAGTTGCAGCCACCAAGTCTCTGGTAAAAAGTTTCCTATATCTAATCTAGAGTGATGGACTATAACTTCTCTCAGGGGTGATCATCTAGTTGATTCACATGAGCATAGTTTTTACACACATGCGAGTGCACGTGCACACACACACACACAAACAAAATGATAACCTTTCTGCCCATAAACCATAGTTCACTGATAGAGAAAAGTGAATAGTGTAGACTGAAATGGCAGGCAGTATAGAAGCTAAAACTTCTTTGTGATCTCTGTGATACAAATGGGTAGCCTGCGCCCGTGCAGTACTGCCTTTGGAACCTTCTAGAAGCTCTAGGCCTAGTGTCTTGGCAGGAATCCCCCCCCCTTCCTCGGAGGCTATAAAAGGCCCCCTGTTTCACTCATCCCCAGTTCCCTTTTTTCCGCTGCGTTTATATGCCTCTGGGAGCCTTCTGTTTGGAATGATTTCTGAATCTACCTGATCAAACCACCATCTCTAACTTTATATGGCATCAGCGTCATTCTTTAAATGGGGTTGATCCTGCAATGACAAAATCTCTGACTGTGACAGGCACTTGAGGTGTTTGTCTTGCCTCGGCAAGACCCGTATCATCTGAAAAAAACTAAACTCAATCACTCAACCCAACTACAGCAGACCTACTGAATCAATGGAATTTATGTTAAAGCATTCAGCAGCTGATTCAGTGGATTTGCTCTAAATTGGGCTGGCAAATAGATTTAGGCCTCTGGCTTCTATGTGTGTTTAGTGCAGGCCTGCACGACACTTCTACATCAATCAACATACAGGGAAGTTGTATTTCATGTGAGAGACTGCCAATTGTTTTTCTCCACCATGCAGGGAATGGGCACTGTATTTGTGATCATTTATTACAACTATTTCTTTCCTGGAATCTCTCAGGGACAAGCAGCCAATGACTTGGGGACCAGCCTTGGTCCAGGGACAATCATTTTCAGTTGCACTGGCCTCAGCTACTCGGTCAGAGACCTTTCTCCCTGTATTAGAGGCTTATTATTTGATTCTATGAGGACATCAGAGACTTGTTACTGCTGTCTAGACCTACCCGGAGATAGCACTCGATATCACTTTGATATCAAAACAATTCGGCTTTCCTCTGCCACCCCACGTGTTTGTGAGGCCACCGGACAAGCACGTAAACAGGCATGGCCGATAATTGCTGGACATTCCATCCTCCACCCAGGCAGGCCAGATACAGCCGGTTCGTCGCTTCAGGGACCTCTCCGGCAAACCCCTCATTGCATATGCGTGATACGAACAAAGGCTCCCTGCCCGGAGCAGGCAACCTGACAAAGCTGTACTAAGTGCTCCGTATTTGCATACTGGCTACACAATTGTTAATTCGGCTCTAATTCAATCATGCTAAATTCTGACCTTTCCAAAGCTTTGTCCGGCACCCAAAACACATTGTTCTCACCAAGTAAGGCATGGCCTGCAGTCACAATTCACCCTATAAAACCCCCTGATTCTGAGACCATCCTCAGATCACTCCCGAGTTCCATCCAGCCTTGCCACCGCTCTGCTTAGCGAGCCTTCCCCTCAGTTCTAGTAGCTGAGATTGCTCAACCCCGGATCGCTCTATCGCGCTGAGCTTCTTCATCACACCCCAACTTCGCTCTCAAGGTCCAGGACTACGAGACAGGTGTCGTATCACCCATTTCCCTCTGAAAACCCCTATTCCAAGTCAATCTCTGATTCCTTAGTTATCTGTGTGACCGTGGTGTCTGTACTTAATAAACATCATTTTTATTATTTTAACCCGTCTGGCTGCTTGACTGACCTGACCCTATAGATGCTGGGTTGCAAGATCCTGCTAAGTTACCCTGCCTCTTGCTAGCTTTAGTGAGTGCTCCAGCTAATTTTCCCCAAAGTTGTGTTGTTGTTTGGTTATTTAGGTGTCCCTCCTGGGACCCCCAGCAAACAGGGTAACAGACTCATGTGGGCAACACGGGGAAAAAGAGATCATTTTTCTTTACTGGGTGCATCCAACTTAATCCACAGTTTTATGGGGGTTTTGTTGTTGGTGCTGGGCAGGCAAGAAAGCTAGGACAGGGTGGTGAATGCAGTAAGACTGAGTTCATAGTAGTCTGAATAACTAACTAAAGGAGCACACAACTTTAGAGAAAGGTGGCCCCAAACAGGAAAAGTTGGGCAGGAAACCACACACACACACACACAGCCTAGATTTGTCCAGTGTTGGCTGAAAGGAACGGGACAGGAAAGGCTGCTTTCAGTGCTGGATGACTGTAGAACTGAGAGCAAAGAATGAAAATGTAAGGCTCTATTTTTACATATGACTTTAAACTAACCAGACTTATCTTTCGCTACATATTGAAGCAATTATTTATGCTAGCAGGGCAGTAATGAAATTGAACCTGGGTTACTCTGTCCAGACTTCCTTGTCCTTGCAGGAGTCAAAAGTAGTATTAATGCAATTTTTAACCACTGTAATATGCAGATACAAGTCAAGGAACACACAGAAGAGCAGATCTCATAAATATCTTACATTCTTGTTCAGTACAATCACATTTTGGGCAAACTCATCCTTTAGCCTTCATGCACCATGATAGGACATTATAATGTTACCAAATAACTTTTGTCACAGAATCCACGAAAAAATTAGATCTCCAGTGAAGACATCCTGTGTTGTGTATATACTGTGTATATATTGTTGTTGTATATATGCCTACAAGTTGGCCTGTTGACTTGTGGTGACCCTATGAATTTCTTAAGGTTTTCTTAAAGAAGAAATAGAGGCGGTTTTGCCAATTCCTCCCTCTGATATATAGACTACAGAACCTGGTATTCATTGTTGGTCCCCCACCCCAGAGCTGACCTTGTTTAGCTTCCAAGATTAGACTGGGTCTGGTACCTTTAGGCTACAAAAATCAGAAAATAACCCACAGCTTTTTTAAGGATGGTGCATCAGATTAAGGTAGTGCTCAGGATGGGTAAGAAACTACATAAATTCATATTTCACTGCAGCAATAACCGTCTTGCAACTTCTGAGAGTACCAACAGAGTAGAATACAATTTTCCTTAGAAATCCATAGTTCCAAAATTTGCAATGTGTTTCTGAACAAAAACATGCACAAAGTCATATAAATATTCAAAAGCTTGATAAGCGATTATATGTTCAAAAGGTATAACAAATGTGTTTGAATCTATGCAAAGAAGTATACAAAAATACATTAAATGTGTGCAGTTTTTAAATGCACAAAAACCACATACAATATTCCATACAGGAAGGGAAAATATCTTGCAATCAGATGCAAGACAAAGATGAAAAGAGAATGCTAATGGGGAAAAGAGAAAGTCTACAAGAATAAGACTGACAGATTTGCTCAAACGTGGAAAATATTTTTTTCTTGTTAAAATAAATGTTCAGCTTCCCAGAAGAGCATACAAATGGGACATTTGCACAGCTCTCAGTCCAATCTGGAAAGTAATTGATGTCAGGGAATTTTTCAGTACTGTCAACCCCTTTATACAACTAGATTCATATATATGAATTTAAACATGCAGGTGGCCTATAGGTTTAACTGGAATTTAATAGCAGAGAAATATAGAGAGTTTCCTGCTGAGCGTATCAATTTTAACCTGTTAAATTATGACCAGTTCTTCTATCCGTTCCATCAGTGAGGGAAAATAAATAGATCAAGTAGCAAGTCATACATAATTATAGCCCTTGATGTCTTACCTAGCTATAAGGAGATGGAATTCATTTCAGTGTCATTGCATACAACACAGTAATTTCAGTCTTACAAACCTGTATGCATGTGACGTTGGTTGGTTTTATTTTGTTATTATGGATGGCAACAGTTAAATTGTCTTCACTTTATTGAAACTGAAACAATCCCTAAAACTGAGGAATGGATGTGGCAATCCTCTTTCTTTTCATTGTCCACTCTCCTTTCCAAGATAAATGCTCTTCTCCATGCACGAGGCTTAAGTCTATTCCCAATCACAGCATAGGTTGAATCCAGGAACAAGTGAAAAAGCGTGTCAGAGATGAGTGAGTTAATTCTACAGACTGGTTTTCACAATAGTGGGGGAAAATGGGTAACCAAACTCTCTTCCTTCCTAATTTGGTATATCTCAAACAGAGGACTGCCCTTTTTTCAAGTAAGTCCTGTAACGCCCCCCACCCCGCCCCAACTGTCTTGATGTGGTAGGGATAGTTATTATTAATCCTGTCATCTCACTTTTTCATTTTTAAAAAGTCATAGTTGTTGCCTTCTCCTCCTCCCACTTCTCTCCTTTGTCCTCAGCTTACTTCGCTTGCTGCAAAATGAATTCAAATGCACAAGTAGGTTGCACTCAATTAACTCAGTAAGGAAAGAGGAGAGGAGGCAAAGTCTTGCTCTTCCCAGTGGGCTCAGACAAAGCAAGCCACTCTAGTTTCTTTCGGCTTTTGTTCGTTTGCTATCTCCATCACACTCTGGTATTGCTTGGATGCATGTGTCCTGATTTTCATCTGCGAAATGTTGGAAGGTACAGTAAGCTGACAAAATGCCATATATATCTCTTATTGTCTGAGGAGCCTGCTCTTTCAGGTAGAAATCTGCACACCCTTCCAACATTTCACAGATGGAACCTGGGACATATGTGACCAAGCAATCAAAGTAAGGAGATGGCAAAAGTTACTGTTGATGAAGGATAAGTTAGGAGAGGCTGCAGCAGTTTGCTCTTGCCTGAGTCTATTGGGAAGGATAAGATTTTGCCATCTCCTCTCCTCCCCACTTTGCTAAGTTAATTGAATGCATACTGTTGTACTCTGAACTCAGTTTGCAGTGACTGAAGTAAGCTGAGGACAAAAGGGTTAGACAGGAGGAAGAGAGAGAAACTGAGGCCATTTAAGGGCAGCTGAAAAAAGTGGGATGATAGAGGATTAGCCCCCGCCCGGGGGAATGGCAGGATATAAATAAGGAATGGATGGATGGATGGATGGATGGATGGATGGATGGATGGATGGAGCAGTTAATCAGGACTGCCAAACTGGGACAGTTCGAGGCTATGAGTCTGCCCTGGCTGCCCAGTGCAACACCCCACAAAAGCTTGTCCCTAAGTTCAACCATTTTCTTATTTACCTTGACACAACTCTTTTTTGTTTTGTTTTTTTCCACTCTCACATTTTTCTTCCTTCTCTAAATCCTCTAATGAATTCTTGTATCGCTTTTTTTTTTTTTGTTGGCCCACTTCCTACTAGGATTTCAGTCCTCAAACATCTTGCCTCTGATTCATTTCTTTTCTTCTCTAGCCCAGTGTGAACTTTTCACCACCTAAACTGATCTTTCACTTACCCTGCAGACACTGTTGGTCCTGATAGAAGTGTTGATATTGGTATCCATGACCTCAGAGCAGCTCAGCCAACGGTGAAATGGGGCTTATTCTACTCATCTTTTGAAGGAATGGTTTTTCCTTCTGTGGTGACAATGTATTGTAAATAACATATTTACCAGTATATAACACTGTCTTAATTCGTTTGTGGTGGGTTTTTTTTTCAGAATCAATCATAGTTGATAAAAATATATTTCTGCTGGAGATTAATGGTTTTTACACATCTGATTTAATTGAGCTAACAATTCTGCACAGAAATGGCAAGCTATTACTGAATAGGTTGATCCCCCACTGTGTGAAAAATTGAATCCCACATTAAAGATGAATTGATTCAATCAAGGAAGCCACAGACTGAAATTTGCAAGGCCTGAATAGGGGTGTGAATGACTGGGGCTCTCGGAGGTGTCTCATTTTATAGGGTCACCATAAGTTGAAACCATTTTGATAGCAAATAGCAACAACAGCAGCAAACATGGCAGCCAAGAAAATCACTGTGTTCCTCTGGTGAGCTGAAAGACAGAGGCCATTTCCGCACGAGCCTGTTATAGCGCGATGATTCCACTTTCAACCTCCTATGGAATCCTAGGGTTTGCAGTTTCGGGAGGGGCTGCTCGGCCCCTCCGGAAACTGCAAACCCTAGGATTCCATAGGAGGTTGAAAGTGGAATCATCGCGCTATAACAGGCTCATGCGGATATGGCCAGAGACGTCCACTCCAGCACAGCTGAGGAGATTCTAAAAGACAAATGCTTTAAAAGAGAGAAGAAGCATACCTTTAGTGGATCTCTCTAAAACTATCTTTCAATGTACACAGAACAAGCACAAATAAAGAATCCACAGTGATAATATTTTTTCACAATTTATTTTAGGATACTTCTGCCTCCATCTTCCACAGGAAAAACACTAAGCAGCACAGTGCTTCATTTTAGAAGAGTGAACTATTTTTAAAAGTAAAAGTAAATAAATAAATAAAAAATAGCCAATGAAACCAAATAAGTAAATAAAAATAAATTAACTAATTAAAGTTTGATTTTTTTTTAAAAAAAAGAAATGCTATACAGCAGAAGACAGGCAAATAAGGCTACACAAGAGTTCCTGAGGGAGTTGGTTAAATTGGGTGAGACCATAGAAAAGCCTGTTTTATGTTTCCCAAACAATCTAACCTTGGCTTCTCCCAGCACACTGACAAGAGCCTTCTGCATAGATCTTAACTGGGCAAGACACAGGGCCAGCTGAAGAATTCTTGCAGCCAAAGGATTAGACCAGGATTACTTGATTCACACTTCATTTCCACATCTAGAATAATAGTTTAGAATCATAGAATCATAGAGTTAGAAGAGACCACAAGGGCCATCCAGGCCAACTCCCTGCTTTGCTGGAACCCAGATGGAAGCACTCCTGACAGATGGCCATCCAGCCTCTGCTTAAAAACCTCCAAGGAAGGAGATTCCACTACACTCTGAGGCAGCACATTCCACTGCCGAACAGCTCTGACCATCAGGAAGTTCTTCCTGAGGTTTAAGTGGAATCTCTTTTCCTATAGTTTGAATCCATTGCTCCTTGTCCTAGTCTCTGGAGCAGTGGAAAATAAGCCCGCTCCCTCCTCGACATGACATCTCTTCAAACATTTAAACATGGCTATCATGTCCCCTCTTAACCTTCTATTCTGCAGACTAAACATACCCAGCTCCCTAAGCTGCTCCTCAGAGGGCATGGCCTCCAGACTCTTCACCATTTTGATTGCCCTCATCTGGACACGTTCCAGTCTGTCAATATCCTTCTTGAAACGAGGTGCCCAGAACTGGACACAGTATTCCAGATGAGGTCTAACCATAGCAGAATAAAGTGGCACTATTTCTTCCCTTGATCTAGACACCATACTCCTATTGATGCAACCAAGAATTGCATTGGCTTTCTTGGCTGCAGCATCACATTGCTGACCCATGTTCAGCTTGTGGTCCACCAAGACACTTAGATCCCTTTCACATGTACTGTTATCTAGCCACGTGTCCCCCATCCTATATTTGTGCATTCCATTTTCATTGCCTAAGTGTAGGACCTTACATTTCTCTCTGCTGAAATTCATATTGTTAACTTTGGCCCAGCAATCTAATCTGTTAAGGTCTTTTGAACTTTCATCCTGTCCTCTGGTGTATTAGAAACCTCTCCCAATTTGGTGTCATCTGCAGACCTGATCAGCATGCCCTCTATTCCTTCATCCGAGTTTAATGTTACTTAGATGGAACAAGATCATCCATGGCCAGTTTACACAGCAGGATAGGTTGAAGGATGTACGCCAGGTTGCCTTGAGCAGACATTTTTGTCTTCTACCAGATAATAATGGTTAGGTCTCTGCTGCCATTGCCCACATTTCTCATCCCCGCCACTTCTTCTGCCGAATGCATCTGCATCACTTTCCCTAATAGTAAGACTGGTCCTGGCAAGGTGGGTCATGAGAAGATGGTTTGACAGAAAGAGCTCAAAACACATTATTTTTGCAGTCATGAAAACATTCCTGCAAGGTAGGCTTATCTTAGTACTCCTGTTACTGCAGGTAGGTAGGCTAAAACTGCAACTTAACTAAGAGTGGCTAGTGAATGAGCTGAATCACCGATTTTCTGTTTCATTGACCACAGTCTCGGTTACTATGCTACTGCAGTTCTTCAAGCAGAAGTGATTTTTTGCTCCAATGGCACATTTTGCTTTGTATTGAGTTTTAAGTTGCTACTGGCTGCCTTCTTTCTTTAAGTCACTCTTGTGCATAGGCCCTCCTGTGACATTTCCAGAAATATGAACTGTTTGGATTTTGGATGCATGGCAACCCAAAGGGTCCTTATTGTCTTAGAGGGAGAGGCAGTGGCAAAGGACTTTCACTGACGATGCCTAATTTCAAACCATACAACAGACATGTACATCTTTTGAATTTATCACACAACTACTCTCATTTGATTTAGTGCTATCAGGTATTGGAACATCACAGGCAGCCTGACCTATTATTAAAGCCTTCAGGTTCTCTGCTATTATTATTGGGATGATAAATTAGAATCCTGCATATATATGAGCATATTGTCATTTAAAGGAAATTAGAAAGTTTTAATACACTGACCTCTTGCTGATTTAGCTTGCCTAATGAACTTTGGGATGTAAGAGAAACAAGTTTCTCTTTCACTATCCGAGGACCCCATGCTTGCCGCTTCAGTCTGGGCATGTGTTTTGTACTCAGTTTAAAGCCTGGTTGAAAGAGCTTCATTTGAATTTCAGAAATACCTGATGTTAATTTAATACAAATTACATTGACACTGGCACACACGCTGAGGAAAATATTTTGTACTTCAAAAGAGGGGGTGGGAGAGAGAAATTTTATGAATACCCAAAGGGGATATGAAATATGAACCGTGGCTAGAATGGAGAAATACTAGATACAGCAAAACGCATCAGAATTTGGAGATGAGGAATGACTATATCTTATAGTTTCTTCTTCATGGAATCCAGTGCAAGCACTTGATATTATTTGGGAAACTTTTTTTTTTTGGCACCAGAAAACATCCTGGAGAATGGTTGTACCCATTGTTAACCATTTCTGTGCATTTGTTCCAAGTGGATTATTGGAGACTTTGAAGAAAGGGAAGCAACAGATTCAAGCTGAGGTATGGCTTCTCAACCTGACCACCACCTCCTCCTCTTCCTCCTCCTCCTCTTCCTCTTCCTTGTCCTCCTCCTCCTCATGCCACTGAGTGAAGCACCAAGGCTCTGAGTGCCAGCCACCATTTTGGCTTACAGGGTTTTCTGGGGCTAAGAGCATGTGACATGCCTAAGATCACTTACTGGGCTTCCATAACTGAGCAAAGATTCAAACCCTTGTCTCCAGGGTTTGTAGTCCAGTGCTCAAACCACTATACCATACAGATTAGAGAGGGGTATTTCGAATTCTCAGCCAGAGAGCAATACTGCTGTACCAAACTCCAGTCCTCAAGATTCCATATAATGTTGCCATGGCAGTTGAGGTGGAATATAGCAATATAATTTTGTAGTGTGAATGGATGCTTGGTCTCTATGCCCAGAGGCCAGCAAAGATTTCCCCTTCACACAGCTGTGATAAGCTGTGCAGCAATAGGTAAGGATTTGTAACTCTCTACTTCCAAACTCAGTGGAAAAGGCAATATGTGAACTTGGGGACTTTCTGACTCATATCTTGGTATAGCCAGTCATCTGTCAGCAACACTTTCATTGCAGGGGTAGTTCCTCCACTGGTAAAAAGAATAAAGGGAACAATTCCTTTAAAATACCACCATAGTATCAAACAAACTGAACTCCTAAAGGAAAAATGGGGAATGCCTGCACTCCAGAAGTTTTCAGTTTGCAGTTCTCATTAGCCCTAGCCAGCATAACCACTGTGATGAATTCTGGGAATTTCACAGTAACTCAAGAAGCTATCTTACACTGAAATTATACTTTCCCAGCCCTACCCAGAAACTTTAGTGCTAACCAGGCCTGGCCCTCTTTGTCTCCTGAAATCGCGTGAGATTGAAGGGATTCCAGGTGATACGATGCAGTCCAACAACATCTGGAGCAGCTTCTTGCAGGAGCTTTGAGATGAAGGGCTTAACTTAGCTTAGCTTCAAGAATGAACTGTCCTGCATCTACTTGCAGATGGAAGAGGGAAGCAAAGAGGGTGAACAAAGCAGGGACAAGCAGAGTGAATGTTCTAGCAAAAGACAATTACAGCCTTACTGCTAATGGCTATTCTCAGCTTCTTGGGGGAAAAAACAAGTCCACTCTTATCTTTCATTTTGGTTCCATCTCTCTGTGGCGCCCAGAGATGAAAAACCCAGAGAGATATCCCATAATATATAGTTGCTGTGCTATTACATATTTTCTCAGTCTTGTGCTTCCTATCCTTACAAACAAATCTTTAGATATCTATTTTTAAGAAGTAAGAACATTTGCTGTCTGTGACCCTGACAGGAGATTATGCATTTGATTGAAAATGGGTGTCCTCAGATAAAAGTTTCCCTCAATTGGTTGATGGAATTTGATGGGAGAGACACAGGATCCCTTGGTAGACAGTATGTCCATCTGCAAGATTTCAGATTAATTACACAGAAGATTTTAACGTGCCTATTACTCCCCCGGAGTTTTTCAGAGATAATTGATGTAAGGTGGGTATAGAACTCTAAAATAGAGTGCTAAAATAGACAATGTCTCAGCAATGAAAGATGAGTTCAAAGACTTTAATTTTTACACTTAGTGACAATGATTTTCCCCCCAGTAACCTTCTTCTCTTCATCTTCTTATTATTGTATTCCCCACTCTTGTCTAATTTTAACTTGTAACTCTAAGGAATGGAGATCAATTATGTAAGCCACAATGCATGTTAATAGTACTGCATAAATAAGTAATAATAAAATTATTTTCTGCACGGCAGTGCAACTGTTCTTGCAAGCATTTCCTGGCATATTCTGGTGATTTGGGGACTGGAGTAATTTTAGGCTAAATCTAATTCCAAGGGATTACCTTTGCCTTGAATAGAAAGGATCTTTTTTTTAAAAATGCTTGTTTTCTTGTCAGTGCATTTTTCCCCCCGATGCACCCCTATCTTTTGAGGTACAGAGAATAGGATAGGGCTGGTGCACACAGGCAAAGGGAGGAATTACTGGAATGCCTTCCAATATGTCAGCTGAAAAATGGGACATGTGTGGCCAAGCAACACCAGAGTATGGTTAAGATGGCCAAAGTTAGTGAATCATAGAATCATAAAATCATAGAACTGTAGAGTTGGAAGAGACCACATGGGCCATCCAGTCCAACCCCCTGCCATGCAGGAACACCCTCAAAGCAATCCCGACAGATGGCCAGCCAGCTTCTGCTTAAAAACCTCCAAGGAAGGAGACTCCACTACTCTCCGAGGCAGCATATTCCACTGCTGGATAGCCCTGACCGTCAGGAAGTTCTTCCTGAGGTTCAGGTGGAGTCTCCTTTCCTGCAGCTTGAATCCATTGCTCCTTGTCCTGGCCTCTGGAGCAGCAGAAAACAAGCCCTCTCCTTCCTCTACATGGTATCCCTTCAAATATTTAAACATGGCTACCATGTCCCCTCTTAACCTTCTCTTCTGCAGACTAAACATATCCAGCTCTCTAAGTCTATCCTCATAGAGCATGGCTTCCAGGCCCCTCACCATTTTGGTTGCCCTCCTCTGGACTTGCTCCAGCTTGACTATGTCCTTCTTGAATTGGGGTGCCCAGAACTGGACAATATTCAAGTTGAGGTCTAACCAAAGCATAGAGTGGTACCAGTACCTCCCTCGATCTAGACACCATACTCCTATTGATGCAGCCAAGAATTGCATTGGCTTTCTTGGCTGCCGCATCACACTGCTGACTCATGTTCAGCTTGTGGTCTATTAAGACTCCTAGATCCCTTTCACACATACTGCTATCCAGCCACAGAAAGAACAACCAAGCTAGGACAGGTTGTCACAATTTGCTTTTTCCTCAGTTTACAGGGAAGGGCAAGATCCTGCATTCTCTTCTCCTCTCCCCTTGCTGAATTAATTGAGTACCAACTACTTTTGCACTTTGAACTCAGTTTGCAGCAACTGAAGAAAGCTGAGGCCAAAGGGGAGAAATGGGAGGAGAAGAGAAAGCATGGGACATTTTAAAAGCAGCTTTAAAAAGTGGGATGACAGAAGATTAATCAGTACTGCCCTTGCCAAATCAGTTGAAGGGTATGTCATGGGTCTTCAGATCTTTGATGACAGCCTCCATGATCTTTGATCATTTGCCATGCTGTTAGGCTAGTGCTGATGGGCTACATCGAGAATGCCACAGGTTCCCCAATCTTGCCCCACAGTAGGGCCCCCTTTGTTTTGCCTCTGAATTGCCAGTAGCTTCCCACAAGGCTCTTTTAAGGGCATTCCACCTTCAAGTTGTATCAGTTTCTTTAACGAAGAAATTGGTGGTGGAGTCTAGAACAGGTACAGTCAGGAATAAAGCCTGTTGTGCATGCAAAATATCTTATGTGCTTCACTTAGACACTGCACCTTAAACAAAACCTTCTTGTTCAAGTCCCTTCTCCTCCCTAGTTAGCAGGCAGTAGCATCTTTCCAATTAGCAGATATCCCAGCCTTCAAGGCTCATTATTCTAAATTTATCTCCAAACTGAACAACCTCTATTTCGTCTGTAATTAGGCAAAGTATCAGAAAACCTTAAATACTTTTCTCTGTGACCACATTATTTCTCATTAATTGACTCCTTTAAGGTCGTCCCTTTATTATCATCACGGGTTTTGCCACCAAATTCTATGACCCTGAACAACTGAAGGATGCTGAGCCTCTGGTTCCATCCTGGTAAAACGCTGGTGCATTTCTTTCTGAGAGATCATTCCATACTAAAACAAACCTATGATCATATCACCTTTATGGGAGACCTTGTTTATAGCTCAAGAGCCTCCAGTAGTAGTGGGCTTTATCTTTTCCTTTCAATACCATTCCACTCTGCAATGCTATTTCACCCATGTTTTGTGTAATGTTGCAATCTCATGCAGGCAGTCCATAATGCCATACTTTAGCATTGTCTTCTCTTTTCCAGTTGGCTAATATTGTCGCAGAGTGTAGCATAGCTAGTGCAATATGAGATTGTGGTAGTAAACAGGGGAGAAATACTCAGGATTCTCTTGTAAGGTTTAAAAAAAAAAGTAAAAACTTATGTTTATTGTTTCAAGAAATCCATCTTGAATAGAAAAAGAGATAGACAAAAGCAGATGACCTAAATTTCTGTACAAGAGCCCCTAAAAGCTGGTTCTCATGGGTGGATATACACCATCCTGAGGCAGGATGTACTCCCTAGACCATTTGCCATCATTTCTGAGAAATCTTGGAGAACAGATGATGTGCGGAAGAACTGAAGAAGGACAAATATTGTCCCTGTCTTCAAAAGAGACAAAACAGAAGATAAGGGAAAATGCAGACCAGTAGTTCAGTCAATATCAGGAAAAATATTAGAGTGGATAATACAGGACTCTGTCTGTTAGTATGTCATTGAAAAGGCAGTGATCAGAAGGAAACAGCATGGGTTTGTTAAGAACAAATCCTACCAGACTAATCTTATTTCTTTTTCTTTTAATCAGGCCACTAGTTTAGTAGATGGTGGGAATGCTATGCATGTCATTTATCTGAATTTCAGAAAAGCATTTGATAAGTTCCTCCATAATATTTTGATTAGAGAACTAATCAGAAGGATTCATAATTGGTTGGAAAAACATGCTCAAAAAGTCATCATCAATGGCTGTACTTCACACTGGAAGGTGATCTTGAGTGGAGTGCCTCAGGATTCTGTCCTAGGGCCATTATTCATCAATATTTTTTTAAATCAGTGGCTTAGGTGTCAGAGTGGATGGAATCCTTATCCAGTTTGCAGATGATAAAAAAACTGGGAGGAGTGGCTAACACATTGGAATATAAGAACAGAATTAAAAAGGACCTAGATAAACTAGAATATTGGTCATAAATTATTAAAATGACATTCAATGGAGAAAAATGCAAAAAATCTTTATTTAGGCCACAAAAAACTCAAATGCACAGGTATAGAATGGGGAATACATGGCTCAGCAGTATTGCATGTGAAAAGGACTTTGGGATTATTGTTGGTTATAAATTGGACATGAGCCAGCAGTGTGATGCTATAGCTAAGAAGGTGAATGCTATTTTAGTCTACGTTAATAGAAGCATAGTTTCTAAGTAGATGGAAGTAATTGTTCCACTATATTCTGCACTGGTCAGGTCTATCTGCAGTGCTGCAGTCAGTTCTGCGTGTGTCGTTCTAACCAGGATATAAAAAAATTGCAGTGGGTTCAGAGGAGGGTAACAACGATGATAACAGAGAACAAAACATATGAGGAAAGGTTGAAGGGACTGGCCATGTTCAGCTTGATGAAGAGAAGACTGAGGGATGACATAATTGAACTCAAGGGCTATCACAAAGAGTAGGGGGCAGGTTTTTTCTCTGTTGCCCCAGAGAGTAGGTCTAAGGCTAATGGTTGTAAGTTACAAGACAATTGATTTCAATTGAACATTAGAAGGAGTTTCTTGAGAATAGGTTTAGCAATGGAACCAATTGTCTAGAGCAGTACTGGGGGTCTCCTTTTCTGGATGTCTTTAAAAAGAGGTGGACAACCAGCTGTTGGGGACAGTTTAGATGGAGATCTTGCATAGAGTAGGGGACTGGACTGAATGGCCTATGAGGTTTCTTTCAACTCTATGATTTTGCAATTCTATATGTTCAACTTATGCTCAACATTTATCAGTAAGTGCATACAAGGCTTCGGCAACCTCCTTCCAAAGGGTATCAAAACAAGTAAGTGCAATTTCTTTGGAAATTCTCACAGACTGGAGAGCCAAGATGAGGAAAACAATAGGAAAAGATTTACATAGACCGATTACTGTTGCTGACATGAAAACTGATGTGCATTTCCATCTACCTTAGCAGCACGCAAGGATGTCTGCTTTTGTGTGCGTGCCTGGATAGCTGGAATTTGGGGAGGTAGAAGGCATATGTTTGCCTTTAGAATTTTGCATCTAAAAATAACATATCTAAGACCTTGAGAAGACATATATCATCCCACTAAGTTGCTCATTCAAACACAAATTGCTCATAGCTTTTTAAAAAGAATTATTGCTTTATGTTGCCATAAATGCGTGCTGTTCACTCCGACACCCACCATTCTTCTGCAACTGGTTCTGTTGCTTTTCTCTGCTTCCATGTGCAGAACATATGAATAAAGTTATCTTAAAGCACTCCTAAACATTGGGAGAAATTCAGAAACCATGTGTCCAATTTTCCACTTTAACATTGTTTCCAGCTCTCTTGCTGCCTGATCTTTGTCAGAATTAATAGTTTCATGCTACATACTAACCCCTACAGCAGTCTGCAAAATGCCCTATATCCATTCCTTTTGAATTCTATAATCCCCAGATTTTTCAATCAAGTAAATATCCTTCCTGTACACAAGGCAAATTTTGAAAGCAGGGGAATATAGCCTTGTTTATTCCAGGCCTCTGGTCTCCCTCATGGCAGATTTCTGCGCTCCTTTATCTTGCCATGTGTGATTGTACTGCCTATACTCTTGCTGTGTTAACTGGAAAAGTGTTCAGCTGTGGAGCTCTTCACTCAACTTAATGTTTAATTTTAATGATGCATCTTGATTTAGCCTCTATGCAGAGCAGATCACTGCAACTCATTCTTGTCCCTGAAGTGCCTAGATGGGTTGCATTGCTCTAAATTATTTCTTGATGCCCTTCTTCAAAACTCCCTACACAGCACAAATGAGAAAAGCAAAAATAATCTGTATTTTAAAACATGGAATCTGGCAAAACCACACTGTTTGCTGCTACAATTACTTCTATGGTAGTGTTGGCCTTGGAAAAATTACTGTTTGGATGACAACTCCCAGAATCCACAGTCAGTGTGCCAAGTGGCTATACTGGGTGAGGGATGCTGGGAACTGTAGTACAAAAAGTAAAATCTACAAGCACTGTTCCTATGTTCTGCTTTACAGAAAGCAGCTGTCTATTCTCAGTGATTCTCAGGCCATTTTTGCACTATACTGTTATAGTGCTATTATTCCACTTTCAACATCCTGTGGAATTCTAGGGTTTGTAGTTTACTTAGGCCAAAGAATTCTCTGGCTGAGAGTTCTAAATGCCCCTCCCTAAACTGCAAACCCCAGGATTCCACAGGATGTTGAAAGTGGAATAATAGCACAATAACAGTGTAGTGCAGAAAGGGCTTCATACTCTAGTTCTCCAAGTGTCTTGAACTTCAACTCCAAGGAGCCCTAGCGGCTTTGGCCAATGATCAGTGATTCTGGAAGCTGAAATCCAAAACACCTGGAAGACCAGAGTACGAGAAACCCTAGACTATCTAGTCCAAGCCCAGTTAAAGAAAGAAGAACTAAAGGCATTGAAGTCATCCATCAACACTTAACTCCTGGATAGCAAACTGAGCAGGCTAACTGTACTCAACAACAGCAATCTGGCCAGAATGCCAGTGAGATGAATTATATTTTTATTAAAATTATTTCTACTGTGGCATCTCTCTCTATATTACCATATGTATATAAAGTGTCTATTATTTTAGTTGAGACATTTCCTCCTTATTGGAATTGGCCACCCCAACAGTATAATATTTCTGAACAGAACTTGACTCGTCCTTAACTGCTTTGTGATTTAGCCATCACAGCTAGCCAATGAATACTTTATGAACAATACTCTAGTGGTCTACACATCAACTAGTATCTGACTGCTGTTCTAAAATATACTGAATTAATCAGGGCTAGCTTCCATTCCTATTGTGACAGAATTTGAGAAAAAAAGGCTTTTATGTGTTTATTACTTTTATGTTATTCATCCTCTCCAGAGGTCAAGGTGAGACATTGCCTCTCTTTTGGAATTGGCCACTCCTAACAATACAATATTTCTGAACAGAACTTGACTCTTTAACTGCTTTGTAGTTCTGCCATCACAGCTAGTGAATGAATACTTTATGAATGATACACTAGTGGTCTACACTTCAGGTAGCAAATGCGTGCTGTTCTAAAGTACCTTGAGTTAATCAGGGCAGGCTTCTATTCCTATTGTGACAGAATCTGAAGAAAAAAGGCTTTTATGTGTTTGTTACTTTTATGTTATGCCCTTTCTCCAGAGATCAAGACATCATACCACTGTCCCACTTTTTGTCCTCAGAACAATCATACGAGTTCCAATTTCTTGGTCTTCATTCTAAGTCCTTGGTTCTCCCTACCATTCTTTGTGTATTTGGCAAAGAAGACTCCATGTCCTTAATTGGTACCAAGTAAGTCACCTTACTTCTGGAGAGCCAGTGTAGCGTAGTGGTCTGAGTATTGGACTGTGGCTCTGGAGACCAGGATTCAAGTCTGCACTCAGCAATGGAAACCCACTGGCTGACCTTGGACAAGTCACACTCTCTCAGCATCCAAGGAAGCCAAAGGCAAATCCCCTCTGAACAAATCTTGCTAAGAATGCCCTGTGATTGCTGTAGGGTCACTGTAAGTCAGAAACAACTTGAAGGCATGCAAAACAAGGTGCCTGTGGGACCGACAACATTCAAAAATAACTCTTAGACATAGTTAATTCTGCAGCTTTGACAACAGGACCCTGTAGTCCTTGCCAGACTAGAGTTTTATATCCAAATTAAATTCCTATTCTTAGGGATACTATTTTTTCAAAAATCACATGATAAAAATTAAGGCCCTTTCCACAAGACGGCATCCTCCTGGCATGGGGATGCAAGAGGAGCGCGACCATAATGATGTATGACTGTGGGATATATCATTGATTGAAAAACTCCATTGATGGCCCCTGATTGCACAAACCTTCTAACGCAGCCAGCCATGCAGAAGGGCTTGAAGCACAATGATGCTCTTCCATCCCCACTGCAGCAAGGTAAGAAGGCCATCTGCAGTATGGAAGGAAGGCGCAAGTCTCCTGCACTCCCTTCTGCAGGCAGCCAGTCGGACACGCTCCTATCCCAGCAGAGGCACTGAGGGGATTGCAATAGGACGGTCCAGGAGAGTGTTGTCCTGTGGAAAGGACCTAAGTGTTCAAAGCAATGTCACTCACATGGAGCTTAGAAAACATAGGCCCTTTCTGCACCCTACCTTTTGCAGTGGCATCCAGTGGGGATCCTGGCATTGGTGCCGATGAGAGGGGAGCATGTCAGGAGCACTCCCCTCTGCACCAGCTGCTTCCAAGATGAAGGAAGCATTATGGCCCTGCCTCTTCCTTCCACAGCACAGCTGGGTACCTTCCCAGGCTATGCTAGTGCAGGAAGTGCAGCCATTGTGTTTCCCAGGGTTCTGCATGACAAGTGAGTCTGCAATGGTGATATGATCATGGGTCATTGATGGGGAAAACCCATCAATGATTTACTCTGTGATTGTGCCATCTGGGGATGGGAGAAGGATGGGACCACGACAGCTGTCACATGGAGATCTGGGCCAGCCAGGGTTCTGACAGACCAGGCCTGCTTTTATTCTCCCTTCTTGGAGAAGCAGCACCCTTTTATATAATTACCATCTCCTGGCTCCCTCCCTACACTTAATCACACTTCTGCTTTCCCTAAGCCCACAACTCTTGTGGATATAGGGCAAAGCATCTTCAGGCTTATCCCAAATGAATGTGTCACTTGTGGTGGTGTGTGTAACTGAGCTCAAATTGAAGAAACACTGTATTGAGGCTGTTCTTATAAAAAATAGAATAAAATCTTTATTATAAAAGAACTAAGAAGGGAAAGGTATTGGGCAAATCAATGTTATCAAATATAAAAGTACTTCCAGACATTCATAAGCAAGCACTTCCCTAGGTCAACAAGCCTTTGGCTTTCCTCCCACTCGCTCTCATCTCACTGAATGAATTCCTCCTCTCATAAACCTCCTATATATATACTCTCTGCTGTCATCCTCCACACAGCCCCTCTCTCTGGCTAGGCTGATTCTCCTTAGTCAAAGAGCAAATCAGATCAACTCCTATCTGTCCCTAAGGTGCTCTCCCCTAGGGTTTGTCACAATGATGTCATGCAAAACCATCATTGCGGTCCCATCCTTCTCCCATCCCTATGGCAAGTTGGGAAGGTGGCATGGAAAGGGCTGTGTTCAGAAGTTTCCTCCTATTTGCTTTTTAAAATTTAAACTGATTAGTATGTGAACATGCTCACTTGTTTCAGGCTTGAAGTCTATTTTCTGTACCCAGATTTTCTCTCCAACCTTTGTCAGCACTGTACAGGCTGCCAAAGGCTGATGAGAGTTCTAGGCCAAAGCATCTGAACTTCTGAAAGGTAGAAGCTTTTCTAAATACTAACATATATTGTCATTCCTTACCTCAGAATGTTTTTCTGCACCTGGAGAGGGATATGTTTCATTTTGCCAGCTTGAGTCAGACATACCAAAGGGCCTACTGTTTGTTGCAAGGGGAGGAAGCAGCTCATCGGTATGTTAGTTTCCTTCTTCCCTAGTTGAATGCTATATCCAGGGCTACCAAAGACATTTTGGTACTTGTAACCAAAGATGAAGGCCTCCTCCTCCTCAATTCTA
This sequence comes from Ctenosaura bakeri, assembly GCA_948474755.1. Lineage (NCBI taxonomy): Eukaryota > Metazoa > Chordata > Lepidosauria > Squamata > Iguanidae > Ctenosaura > Ctenosaura bakeri. The sequence continues at coordinate 476,280 of CAOLHI010000274.1, forward strand.
TGACCAGAATGGCAGTTGGATCTTATTTCAACAATGACAGCAGAATAGGGTCATTCAACACTAATTTAGGGAAGTGACATGTCACATACACAGTGACATGTCACATACACAGCCTCATCCTCCAAGACAAGGCTCAGGAAGACTGGCTGGGCAGGCAAAGGGGGACCAACTGGAGGGGTGTGTTACTGCTTTCTCCATAACATCTATCACTGGAGCCAGATGCCTTAGTCTTTCTAGTGCTAGGGCTGGCCTTCACTGTATTTCCAAATAATGGCAAGTTTGAGGTGACCAGTCAAAGACCTCCTTGTATAAAGATTCTTCCTATGTGCTTGGCAGGAGGACTTCTGGTAAGGTCGCCCTTGGGTACAAGTGGAAACCATATCAGTATACCCTTCGAAGCACATAGCTTCTATTTAGTGTGTAGACAGGGGAGAACCCCTTAATGCTTCAGATGGAGCTACAGATGGAGCTACATGAGAACTGGTTTTCCATTAATCTTCATCTCTTGTAATTTGTCAGGGATGTCCTGGTTAATCCTCTACCATCTCCACCTTCTCTTTTTAAATGTTCCTGTTTCTCTCTCCTTCCTCCAATTTCCCCCTTTGTCCTAACTTTAGTGCTTCTCCAAACCACAACTTTCAGGATTCCATGGAATGAGGCCATAGGAGTTAAATCACAGGGCTATAATGGTATAGAGGGAAAGAGCCCCATTGCTCACCCATGTTCAGAGGTATATCTAGGGTGGGGCAAGTAGGGTATGTTCCCCAATGCACCAATGCTGGGGTGTGTGTGTGCAAAAAAGCAGTGCCAGAAGCAGCTGAGGAAGAGGAGCAAGAGGAAGCCGTGCTGGAGGTAGGAAAGCAACCTCCATGCTTGCCCTAGGCATGTTTATGCTAGATATGCCTTTGTCCATGTTCTAAGAAAACTGAGTTCTGGATAAGCATTGGAGCTGCTCTAGCTTCTCATCACTCAGAAGAAGAGTAGACACACACAACCAAGATAGACTCAAGCAATCAGGAGATGTATAACACTAAAATCCCGGGTTAGTGTCCTGGCTCATGTACTTTTCAGTTTGTCATTTTTGTTACTTATGTTGGAAGCAGTGATGCTGTGGCTAATATCAATAAATCTTCAAAAAAAAAAACTATCTAAAGCAAACAAGAACCTATCAACCCCAGTCTGTTCACAATTTGTATTCTCCTTTGAAAGCTAAGGAAATGTGTCTGGTAAATGCCTTTTATTAAGACAAACATTCCACTCATGCTCAGACTTTGATAGATACATGGTTTTAAATCTCTGAGAAAAAAAATGGTGAAACAGAAAATGAGAGAGACTCATCCAAGACCTATATGTTTTAATTAAACATAAGCAGCTGCCTGCTGTCTTAGCTGAGAGATGTCTTCTCTTGGGTTATGTTACATTAATACTTATTGATTTGTGAAACTCTGAAGACTCCCCCCCCACCTTGGCACAGTTTTGAGAAGTGAAACATTTGTATAAGGGGGTTGTTTGGGTTTTTAATATTTTTTTAAGTGGGGAGAGGATTCATTATCTGCTAAAGATTTAGTTAATAAAAAGAAAAATCTAAAGGTTTTTTTTTTAAAAAAAGAGTCTGTGTCTTTGCAAGTTAGTTTACAAGCAATGAAGAAACATTGCTGGTTTGCTGGGGTACATCTTAATTTTTCTTTTTAAAATGGGAATGGCAGTTGTCCTACAAAATAAACACTGACAGCATGTAGAAAATAAAAGAAAGAACTTTTGAGTACAAGACCCCTTGCTAAAGGTTTTAAGCTTTTTTTGAATACACTAGTAATATGTGGGACCTGCAACAATATTTGCAATCTGGAGAGCTTCTTTACAGTGTTCCAACCAGCTGGGTTTCTGTCAAGATTCTTCCTCACTCCTTTCTGGCTTTCTACTCTAGCAAGAGTGTTCCTCCCATTTTGTATTTCTTAAACTCTTCGTTTTCTTCACAGGGTGCTGATATTTCCTTCTTTTACTTTTACGGTGCTGAGTTCACTATATAAAGACTAGGGATGTGCATCAACCACATGTTCTTTTTGGATCCTTATTCAGTGTCTTAGAAAAATGTCCTACCTTGGCTTGGACTTAGAGCCAGTCTGTTCTGAGTTAGGCTGAAGCCAGAATCAAGATTCAGAAACTAAAACCCATTGGCAATTCAAAAATAATGTAACTCCTCTTCTGTTGTCAGAAGAGATTTGTGGGCATGGGTATCCCCTTATAAAAATAATAAGCTTGCTAGATTATAGACAAGCAGGTACAAGGAAATGGGGCAATGTGTCTCTATTTTTTTTAAAAAAAAGGTAGAGTTGCCAATGTTTTTTCTTTTCTTTTTCTTTCCTTCTTGTTTTTACATTTCTTTGGAGAATAGAAGGAATTTGTAGGCATACCTGCCTCTTCTGAAAGAGGCAAGGCTAACAAGTTTCAAATGAACAGATGCAGGGGAATTTGTGCCAGAGCAATCTTTGCATTTGGGCAGTAGCCGAGAAGGGAAGGGAAGGGAAGGAAAAAGGAAAGGAAAAAGGAAAAGAAAGGAAAAGTGGCATGCTTATCCTTTCAGCCTTTTTGTGAACTGCTGTTTCAAAAATGATAGATAACAGAGGTTCCCCATGTTTGGTGCAGTGGTTTATTTGGAAGGGGGATCCAAAATATGTATGTGTGTGTGTGTATGAGTGTGAGAGAGCTTTATTTACTTCCTTTGTTTTTTAAGCACAAGTTGTACAAAAACAACACACACCATAGAAGTGTTCTCAGGAAAGAAAGAGTCAAAGTTCTAACAAGAAAGATGCGAGACTAGAGAGTTAGGATGCTTGCAGACCTATTTGCAGACCATATAGACAATGGCTATTTAAATAGTGAAATGTGGCACCACTGGAACGAAGTCATCTCATTATTCCATCTTTTCCACTGCATGTATTTGCCATCCTCCCTAAATGTAATGCCCAAAATCCCATTTCTGAAAGGGAAGAATTAATAACAGGTACGGTATTACTAAGCGAGAGACAACGTGCTGTAATGGTTTGATCATTGGTCTAGGACTAGGATTCAAATCCCTGCTCAGCCATAGAAACCCCTGAGTGACCTTGGGCAAGTCGCATTCTCTCGGCCTTAGAGGAATGCAAAAGCAAACTTTGCCAAATCTTTCCCAGAAATCCTTTGATAGGTTCACATTAGGATCACCATAAGTTGAAAATGACTTGAAGATGCACATCAACAATTACCAAGTGGCTGGTTTCTCTCCCTCCCTCTCTCTCTATCAAAGATGAAGGGAGATGGAATTATGATTTTATGGGTGTCACAATTTATTCTACAAAGTACCATGCTTGAAAAGCTCCTGCGAAAAGGTGCTTTAAGATTAGAAGGTAAACCTGTCACTCTTTAGATACCATTCTTTATTTTTCCTCTCTTCCTTTTCCTGTGTATTTTTAAAAGAAATTCTAAAAAGACTTTTGGGAGTCTTTTTTCCTCTGCTGTTTCAAAACACAAAGCCCACATGACGCATCAACCTTTGGTACTGGTAACTTCCAGGAGAAGTCAGCTTTTGGATTCTGATCAGTGGGGACCCAGTTTGGTATGCACTTTCCATTTTGTCTGAATTTGCTGCCTGTCCTTAATAGAACTCCATACTCTCATCCTCTTGTTGTCAGCATATATGATTAATAAAATGTATACCACCATGGCAAGATATTCCCTACACAAGAGAATATTCAAAAATAAATTCGCACTAGAGTGTTCTAAACTATGTTTACCACCTCATTCTGTGGCACATGTATAACCACTAAAAGTTTTTGACACTGCCATAAATATTTATGACTCTGCACACAATATAGGTTTTATATCTGCACAGATGTGCTTGAGTAACAACTTGTCTCAGGATCCTAAGAGTTATATTGGTGCAATAGAAGCAGGCAAGGAATATACAAACACATGCCAGACCTGTTCTGAAGGTTATAATACTGAAGATGCATTGGACTGCTAACTAAAAGAAAAGAAAATACATCAGAGATTACAAAAACTATTTTTTTGTATGTGTGCCTATGTTAAGCTCTGAATAAAAACCTAGCATCTAAGATTTACATGAGTTGCTTTGAACATTTGTCATTCAATTTAAATACAGGACAGATTGAAAGATTACTTTTCTCTATGTCAGATCAAAAATATTTGGGTCGTCATCTAATAAGAGGATTGAAAAGTTAACAAAAAGAGCTTACTTTAAATACTGTGATTCTTAGGGGTATCTATTGTTGAGATTTGGTATGGGAAGAGAAAAGAGTGATCATCATGGTCATAAATGTAATAATGTCCTGATATAAAATGAGTAGGCAATTGGGCACAGCTTTATAAAGAATCAGACCACTGGCTCTTCTTATCTCAGCAGCTCTGACTTCACTGAATTCAGTGGCTCTATCTTCAGCACAGCTATGTGCGGAACGAACAACACTGCCAAAATATGGAATATTGTTAATGGAGTGGCAACTATAATGTGCAAAGTCCCTCAACAGTTTCAGAGTTTAGAAAAAGTGATATTTTTTGGAACTGCTATTACTAGAATCCCTAGTCAGCACTGCAAGCGGCCAAGCTGATTGGGGAATTCCGGGAGCTGTAGCCCAAAAGATAACGTTTTTAAAGTTCTGAACTAATTTATTTGCCACAGCATTCATTTTTTAAAAATCATCCACATCTAAGGCCATTTCTGCATGGGGCGAGGGAATCACCCCGCGCCACTACTTACTGGACTTTTCAGCTCCCCAGTCCAGTCCATGCTGCTCCGGAGCAGTGCATGCTCATCGATACGCACTGTTCCGGCGTCCCAAATGGTGGCTTCCGGTTGGTCGAGGGTCTTGACCAACCACTGAAGCTCACCAGCCTAAAGCCTGCCCCCAGCAGATCGCAGGCTCGCATTGGGGCGAGCCTGAAAATCTGCACAAGGGAGCAGGCTCGCACTGGCGCACTCCGTGCTTTTTGAAAGACCTGTTTTTAGCAGTCTTTCAAAAGCACGCTGGACGACCACTTGGGGTCATTCCGGAGCGGGCTGAGGTGTGGATCTATGTTAAGTAGATCTGACCCAGTCTGCTCCCAGCTGCAGATGTCCTCCCTGGAGAACTCTCTGCCCTGTTTTAAAAACCCCATGTGGAAATGGCCTATGAAATGTCAATTGTGCGTCTTGAGAGTTGCTAAACTTGTTCTGTGTACTCTTCCAACAAATTCAGTTGAGCAGGAAAAAAAGTGAATTCAGACCGTCAAGGCTTAATCTGAGAGATTCAAACTGTCTTTAGTTGTGATGATAAAGACACATAGAGCAGGTGTTATGGCCTATGTACTCCCTATAACTGGCATGGCTTAACTGGCAATATTATTTAATTGGTACTATATTAATTGGTATTGATATAAATAAAACCTGAGGTGACTGGAAAGTGAATTTGGAAAGAGGCAAATTAGCAAGGCAGGTCAGCCATATCCCCTCCTAGGCAAACACTGAAGTCATTGTCAGGCTGATTGAATGGCCACTCTCAAGACAATAGACTTATGCTAAAGAGCCAGACATCTTAGAGCAGAAAGGGGAAATCCCCACCAAATTGCTATTGTCTTATCCCTGATCCCTCACACCTGAACATGTCCCTGCTTTGTCTTCTCAGCCTCTCTGCTATACTGGGCTATTACAACAGTCATTATCCTTTTGTCATCTAAACACTAAAACCATTAACTTTGTCTGAACTTCATTGTTTATGTTGCATCTCCCATTGTCTGGTTGGCTGGGAGAGCGAGTCACACCCATACCTGCAGGATATTTTTTGGGTATAAGAACTCCCAATTTTGAGCAGTTCAGCACAGTTTCTCAGCTTCCAGAATGCCATACAGTCCATTCGATTCCCAAATGAGAACTGTCCTTAGGTGCTTACCTAAGCCATGTCGCTGCTTTCCTTGCTACTCTATGAACCAGTAAATATCGCCTCATCCCTGAAAAGTCCTCTATCAACACTTTCCTCCCTTTACCTTCAGCTAGTCCTTGCATGTATGTATGAGTGTTTGGGTCTTTTGCGTGCTTGTGTGAATTTATTTCAATAAAAACACATTTTACTTTACATTTGGAATCTCTGGCTAGTTCTTTCCTGCAAGGACCCTGTAAACATAGGTGGTAGATCTCGTTAAGTTACCCTCCTCTTGCAGGCCTCTTGATTTTTGAGCTAATTATTTCTCCACTGTTATGTAGGTACTGGCATTGTGGGTGGATCCCTGGGTCACCCACATTTTGAGGATCACATAGGAATGAGGAATATGTGGCCATCCAGATATATTTGGACTGTAACTCCCATCATCCAGAGGTGGCTAGTGGGTCCTAGGTCAGTGGGGTGATGAAGCTGCTCTGGGTTGTAGATCCAGGAGTTATCCAAGGTATTGAATCTATTTTGGCTTCTTTATATTTAGAGCCCAAAGCAAAACTGCTACTGTACAGACATGGGAGTCACCAGCACACTGCCATCATCCTTCACCACTGAGTAAGACTGATGAGAGTCACAGTCCAACAACATTTAGAGGACTATTTGTTTATTTATTGTTCTTATATCCTGCCTTTCTCCCAGATGGAATCTAAGGCAACTACACATTCCATGCTGGTGGGGGAGAGAAGGAAAAGAGGGGTTGTACCCATTTGCCTTTATTGCTGTTTCTTGCATCTACTCAGCAAAACCTATGAAAATGATTACTTATACTAATATGGTACAGAGGTAGGTTCTGTCCACACAATTAGAAACTTTGGGAGAGTCTGGGTTTGTGAAGGCAGGGCTTATGTGTACAAGATACATTGTACATTAACTTTCTAAATCACCCTCACAAAAAATACCAGCCTGCATACATTTTTACTAGCTTATTAAGAAATTTGCGGGCTTTGTTTGCATGATGTAGCTGTTTTGTGTCCCTAATGGGAGTAAAGTGGGATACTAATAAAATAAATAAATGATGGCCGAAGAGGAAGGAAAGCTCCATTTTTTTCCAACTATTATCTCTTAGCAGGATATTTATTTATTTATTGTAGTGAAGTATCTTCTGCTCAGCAGACTGATGGAAAAAAAAGGAAATGATTTTCTCTTTGCCAATAGATTTCTTTCCCCACATCTGGAAAAGAAATGGGCTGATGGACTCATCAGTCCCTCATATGCATGGAATTCCTGGTCATTTATGGTCTTCCTTCTTCCCATAGGTGACCAGGCAACATCACAGGCCCTTTCTGCATCTTACTTTTTGTCAAAGCTATCGCATGTGGATCCCAGAGTTGGCTCTACTGGGAGGGGAACGTGACAGAAGCAGTCCTCTCCGCACAGGCTGCCTGTTAGAAGGCAGGAAGTGTAATGGCCCTGCCCCTCTCTTCCACAGCGCAGCCTGAGACTTTCCCAGGCTGCACTGGGGGAGGAAGTGCAGCCATTGTGCTTCCTGACTATCTGCACAGCAGGTAAGTGCAGGATGACAGCAGGAGGATTGCGCAATCATGGTTCATTGAGGGGAAAAACTTGTCAATGATTTACTCCATGATTGCAATGGGTGGCCACGGGATCACATGAAACCATCGTCATGGTACCATCATCATTGTGGGTTGGGAGCAGGATATGGAAAGGGCCTTGGGGTTTTTAGTTTGTATGTGCACAGATTCTTTCAAAAGTTATGCAGAATATACTTTGTAGCTGGAGTAGTCTCCCCCTCTCCATTCACTCTACCTATTTTTCATAAAGCCTGATGAAACTATCCCAGCCTTTGGCCCTTGCCACAACCTGAGTCACCCCTAGCTTTAAATCATTGCTGCCAGCATTCTGTTTTGGAGGCATAGAGGATACTAGAGTCAATTATTCAGCCTTTGTTTATTTGGGAAAAGAAGGCCTCTTGACAAACCATGCAGTCAAGAGAGAAAGCTTTTATCAAGCTATTGTCCATACATTATTCATTGTATTTTATGTGGGATTCACATGGTATCATCTACTCATCATTATTCCTCTGTGTTTTCCTATCAGTTTTCCCATCATCGTTTTCTTTACTGCAGAATATCTGTTAAGAAGAACAAGACAGACTAGATATTTTCTTCAAAGTACTAAAATGAGGGGCCATATATGTTGAAATACTCTATGTTGAATTCTCTCTCTCTCTCTCTCTCTTTATGTGCCTTCAAGTCATTGGTTGACTTAAGTGAACCCATGAATTTCATAGAGTTTTCTTAGGCAAGGATTATTCAGAGGTGGTTTACCACTGCCTTCCTCTGACATATATCCTACAGCATCTGGCATTCTTGGGTGGTCTCCCATCCAACTACTAACCTGAGCTACTAACCTACTAACCTACTTAGTTTCCAAGTATTTAGGCTTTCAAATTGTAATACAAATGTCCCAAAAACAGAGATATAGGATGAATCCTTGCAATAACTGTACCTTTTTGTACTTAATCTCTAAATTTTGCTTTCATTGGACACTGCTGGATTCTTAATGCACTTAGAGTGGCAAATGATTCTGAATTCTCTTACCTCCAAGATAGAAGCCAAAATTTTCAGAAGTTTCCTGAAACCTTTAATTGATAACAAAGAGAGAGACTTGTAAACACTGAATGCATCTGTCTGGTTGAATATAAAAAGCAAACATGTACACCAAAAGGTTAATTGTTCATGAGTTTTTCTCCTGGGGCATCATGGTGCAAAAATGGTTCAACATACTCCTGTGAACAAAAGAATTAAACAGTTTCCAGATATGCCTTTTTATGTATGGTTGCCCCTTAAGATGAGACACAGCTAAAAATAAACTGGCCAGATGTTTCCCTTTCTCTCTTAGCAAGAGTCTTTTATCCGTAGAAATGCACAGGCAATTTCAGATTTTGAAGAGTCATCAACAGTATTCTGCTTTCAGGCACAACAGATGTGACTTTTCCCCTAAGTCGCAGATAAGATACCAGCCCTTGGAAAATCTGATTTCAGAGAAATGCAGCACAGGGAGCAGCTCAAGGTTAATTTTAGAAGTTGCATTGCAAAGGTTGTGTCAATCAAGAGATATTTGCTATCTCCCTACTGATGACTGCACCAGACATGCCTGTTTAGGAATCCTTTTAAAGTTATTGGGCAGGGACCCAGTGTGTGCTGAATGAAAGACTTTGAAGTGCATGGTTCCTTGTCTTCAGTTCTCTGTGCGTACCTGCCTTCATATCAGCATGAGGAGTTACCTTGGTATTATGTGACCAGTCTGCCCCGTAGGCCAAAGGAGAAGGTAGTCTGAAACAATAAGTATATAAAATGGATGAAAGACAGAGGAAGGAGTTGTAAAAATTGGGGTAAGGCACATCCATAATATAAAATATACAGATGACACTATGTTACTAGCAGAAAATAATGGAGATTTGGGACAACTATAGAGGAAAGTTATGGAAGAAAATGCAAAAACAGGTGTTGTTGTTGCTGTTGCTGTTGTTGTGTGCCTTCAAGTTGTTTCCGACTTATGGTGACCCTATGGTAAACCTATCATGGGTTATTCTTGGCAAGATTTATTCAGAAGGGGTTTACTTTTGCTTTCCTCTAAGGCTGCGAGAATGTGACTTGCCCAAGGTCACACAGCAGGTTCCCATGGCTAAGCAGGCATTCAAACCTGGTCTGAAGAGTCATAGTCTGATGTTGTAGCTGCTACAGCATGCTGGCCGCATCACAAAAACAAAAATTATTACTACACTTGACAAACATAACTTAAAAGTAGATGATGAAGACATGGGAATCATGAAAGATTTTGTATAGTTTGGCTCAGTCATGAATCAAAATTGAATCTGTAGTCAGAAAATCAGAAGAAGATTAAGGAACTAGACATGATCCTTAAGTGTAAAGTTATATAATTAAATACCAAAGTCAGAACCCTCTATGTAATCATATTTCTGATTTCTGTGTAAGGTTGTGAAATCTGAGGAAAGCTGATAGGAAGATAGTCAACTCATTTGAAATGTGGTGCTTGAGGAAAGTTCTACAAATACCATGGACTGCCAAACAGATGAAGAAATGGATCCAAAAGCAAATCAAGCCTGAATTCTCACTTAGAGGCCCAGCCAAAATGATGATGCTATTGTACTTTGGATATGTCATAAAGATGCTCCATTGGATAAGATGATAATGCTCAAGTAAAGTGAAAGGCAGCCGAAATGAAGAAGACCATATCACACAGATGGGTTGGCTTAATAAAAGAAGCCATGCCCATGTGCTTGCAAGACCCAGACAGGGCTGTTAATGACTGGGGCTGCCTCTCATTCATAGTGTTGCCATAGGCTGAAGTGGACTTGAGACCAAAAACAGCATGAAAATCTCTATAGGTGGAATCTGTGATATTTGTGTTACTCATTTCCCTCAATACCATCACATGGAGGGCGGAAGGTGTCAACCAGTGATGGAGAGATAGTTCATGTGATCTCTTTTAAAACTCCTCACCAAGATAGCCCAAAACATTTTACTGCCTAAAGCAAAGGACAATATGTATAAGGCAGCTGAAATTCAATTATACTTTATCACGGGTGACAGGAAAGCATTTTCTGATGCTCCTGAGGCAGTATGTTAGGTTACAGGGCCCAGGTTAAGTTTCATGGCACCCACAATTATGACCTCCAATAAATGGCTGGGTTCTCAAGAGGAATATCCCTTCATCATCTTCAAATTGAATAGTCATGCTATTTTGCCTAATGGTGAATCCAGTCCTGCCTGTAACTATGTCAGAACATTTTCTAGCAGCATCTATGCAGTATTGATTGCAAACAAATCATCTTAGTTGAGCAGTAGGCCAGAGATAGGGATCCTCAGGTTCTGAGGCCAGATCTGACCTTACAGAGTTCCTCAAATGATCTTGCCTCGTTCCCCATGATAGGACTGATTACTGGATTTCAAGCTGTTGTATAGGATTTCCCCCTATTCTCAAAGTTTTACATGATACCGCTAAGGCTTACTTTCAGGCATTTAAGAACTTAAGGCTAATATGTGCTGGTATTTTTGGTTCTGCTGTTTTTCCTTTGACCCTATCCACCACTGGCAGTTCCAGAGAACTTCTCTGAAATTAAATTAAGCCAGAGGACCAGAAGCTTTGCTGTAAATCCTTTAACCTTGAAGCTATATTGCTAAAATCAATGAGATGAGAAACGAGTCAAGGAGACAGATTTTAAACTTCAAACTTTCAATATAGACATAAATCAAACTGTTAGCCCCAACTAGATTGGATCTACTAGATTGGATTGGATCTACCAACTGTGTTAGATCAACTAAATCTCACTGAATCAAAATGGAAATTTGGTACATCAACACTAAGTTCTATTGATTCAATAGGCCTTCTCTAGGCAGGATTTAATCCACAGTCTTGACAGCATCACTTTAAGCCCATAAATGAGCAATATATTTTTTAACATTTAAGTTTTACAGTGCTGCTTGAATAAAAAAAATATGATTTATATCAGCCTCTGCAATACACAGAAAAGAACCAGCATGAAAAACAAACGAAGAACAAATCTGTTTAACTGACTAAAGAAAACAGCCATAACAAACAGGTTATCTCATGACCAACTTGAACCATGATTCCTATGCTACTTTTTCACAGAGGGAGGTCCACTGAAACTGGGTGTCTCATAAGATAACTATTTTTTTTCAAAGCTTTTGCCATAACAGCTTATGGATGAGCAGATGTATGCCAGAATATAAAAAATGATTGAATCAACAAACTAGTTCAAGTTATCCCGTAAAGCTCCCCAAAGAAAGCTGAACTTTAAAGGCGGAATCTTATTAGTTCATCTTGACAACAGTCTAGCTTTGGTAAGCAGAATGGGCCTGATACACACTTTCTCTTGTCACCCTCCGTCTTATTTCACCTGGTAACTGTAATATAATATTCATTTTTACTATAAATGAAGCCTTGGAAAATTTACAAACATTTATAAGTCTTCTCAAGGTATAAAATACTACCTTGGCTCAATGTCTGTTCACACAGTAGCATAACATAGCAAATGTTAAAAGTTGCTAATTCAGTGGTAAATTCTAAAGTTGGACTGATTGAAATTGCCCCAAATATCTTTTTATGAAACATTCTCTGTTTAAATTCTAAACTTTAGAGGCATTTAAACAATGAAAAAGCAGTTCTAAGGGAAGGAGGGAACAATGTAATTTTCACAGCAAGCAGGAGAGAAAATAGAATATTTATACAGACAGGTTTATCTCACCTAAAATCGCAGACTAAATAATAACATACTTTTAAAAAGGATAAAAAGGTAGGATGGAAAGAATGCCTTGCCTTCTGAGTTCATGCTAGATACATTTGTCATCTAATCTTTATTACATACTCCCTTGAGCACCTGATGAAAAGCAGACATCTTTTGTAATATGGAGTATAATTGAACCAGGCTATTTTGATTTGGTTTCCATTTCTTTAAAGTGAGAGGTAACACAAAACAGGTGTATTGTGTACATGAAAACCTGACTGATGGCTTGCATTTGAGGAGATGGACAAGGAGACTGGAACTCTGTTTGTTCTAATTGAACTTCCAGGAGCTTTGGATTTCCCCAGATACATACTTCTTTAAATGAGTTGTCTGGGAGACTTCATGTTTGAGAGCTGATGGTATGGTATTTGGATGGTTCTGTTCCTAAATGTTAGGAAGGTTTCACAAGGTAGTGCTACTGTTGTTCTTTCAGTGGCAGCTGGTGGCTTCCATGTCAGTGACTGGTAAATCTGATTTTTAAGAAAATAATAATAGTAAGCATTAGCAAGTTTTCAGGATCTAGACAAAGACTCTGATTCAGAGAGTGAAATGCGGAAACAGTACCACCCATCCCAGAGACAGAACAGGAGGCAGTGCCAGCTCCAGCAGAGAGCCCTGTCCCTTCTGATGCAGAAGATCACTCACCTATGCCCACCTTTGCTAAGCGTAGGCACCAAAAGGAAAGCATACACAGATCTCAATGATTTTGTAATAGACAGCAGTTAATTAGGCACCAGCTGCACTGATCTATGAATCTATAAAAGTTTAGCCATTCCCCTTCAGAACTTGTCGGTGATTAATTGATCGTTTCTTCTGCCGTGTCTCTGACTTCTGCCTTAGGATTTTATTGACTGTCTTTGATTTATGAATATTGCTGGGACTGTTGTTATGCTTTGTATTTGTTTCAAGTCTGTTTTCCTACTAGACTAAAATAAGGAACTACATTGTGGGACTGTTGTTCGCTGCTTGCTGCTGGCTTTTATCAGTTGTTCTTTGGCTGACTGCCCAGATTGAGAGTGGACAATAAAGGAACTATACAGGGGGCTGAGCCTTGTCCCACAAATAGATTGAGCACCTTGGATAGCTCTTGGACAAGCCACCATGTCTATTGCAGTACTACAAAACAGAAGTTTTCTCTGCTGTGCTGCTTGTGCTATTGACACCCAATAATCTCCATCTATGTTTTTTTTAAATCCAGATAAGATCAGCATGGTGTAGTTGTCTGAGCATTGGGCTATGACTTTGGAGACCAGGGTTCAATTCGCTGCTCAGCTATGGAAATCCATGTGTGCGTCACACACGCCCAGCCCCAGAAAACCCATGATAATTTAGCTTTAGAGTAACCATGAATTGGAAATGACTAGAAGGCATACAACAACAACAATAATGCTGTTTCATAGTCATTAATGTAAAAGATCAATGTATTAAGATCCCATGTGTTAAACTAATGTGAAGTAATTAATTCCAAGCTCTGACTGATGTCCATTTCCCTCCCTATTTTTAAAAATCTACTATATAAAAGTCAAAGTTTGTATGTTTGTTTGTCTGTGTCAGGTGAAGACCTCATATGATTGGCTGTATCAGGTGAATGATATGATTGGCTGTGTGAGGCGAGGACCTCATCTGATTGGCTGCCTTAGAAGATTCTGTGGAATCCTGGGGTTTACAGTTTATGGAGGGGCCTTTAGAATTCTCAGCCAGAGAGCTCTTGGGTCTGGTCAGTTGCTAGGGAGATGAGGCCTAGCAGCAAGGAGGAGGGCAGTGTATTCCCTCAGGAACCCAACCTCTGCATATTAATAACTCTGAATACAGATTGGAGTTGGGGAATATGGGGAAAAGTTACAGGTACTGGACAAGACAGTTTGGGGAATTAGAGACACAGGATCTCAAATCTTTTTAACAAGTATTACTTATGAAGAAATAAAATCCCAGCCAACGCTGGGTATATACGTTAGTAAATAAAAGTAATGCTTTACTAATGTAGCTAAGCCAGTATGGTATAGTAGTTTAAGTGCTGGGGTAGGACTCTGGGAGACCAGAATTCAAATCCCCACCTGTCTATGAAAATCCCAGGGGTAACCTTGGGTAAGTGATACCCTCTCCGTTTTAGAGGAAGACAATGCCAAACCCCTTCTGAACAAATTTTGCCAAGAAAACCCTCTGAGAGGTTTGTCTTACGGTCATCACGTGCCTGAAATGACTAGAAGATGCACAACAACAACACAATCTAGCCCAATCTTCAGGAAAGGGCTGGATGATGATGGTAATTCTCTCTTGGGGGGTGCGTGGAGCGGGGAATAATGCTCATGATTATCAGTCTCATTGACTTCCTGATAAAATTGCTATAGTAAACTTTGTGGGTGCTGTGGGGAAAGAAGCTTATTTTGCAGCGTGTTTGGATATTTTAGAGGAGGAACCAGCCCTCATAGTTATGAAGTTTCTCTTGAAGTCATGCTGATACCTGCTTTCCTGCAGTTTCGAACCAGTAGTTCCAGTTTTGCCCTCAGGAGCACATGGAGAACAAATTTGCATCTTGTTCTGCACAATAGCCTTTTATAGATTTTTGTAAAGATAACTTGGGCCCTTTCCACACGCGGGCTTAGAAACAGGGTAAGCCACGCTGAAATGGAGCTTACTTTAGTCCGTCGCCGTGTGGAGCAGCGCATTTTGCTGCTCCACACTCGTCGGCGTCCCACGGCGTCCAGCAGCACCCAAAATGGCAGCTGATGACTGGTGGAGGCTCTCCACCAACCAGAGAACCCCGCCAGCCGGAAATCCCACCCCCAGCAGATCTGCAGGCACGCCCTTGCGTGCGCCTGCAAATCCACACCAGGCGCTGCGACGCGGCTGCACGGGGCTGCACACCCCGTGCCTTTTAAAAACCACATAAAAAGTGGTTTTTAAAAAGCATGCGGCGGCGCCACTTCCGGGCGCCCTAGCACAGATTGGGGTGTGGAATTACTTTAAAGTAATCCACCTCAATCCACTTTACAGTGTAGACGAACTCCCATGGAGGTCGCTCTACCACGTGTTATTTCCCCGTGTGGAAAGGGCCTCAGACAAATTGCCAGTAGCCCACCTGACGGGGAAGCTTTTCTTGAGTTGATTACCTCTCCATGAGAAGAGCAGGTCCTTGTTTGCTAACTTCTGTTGTGGAGATAAGAGAACTGAAGATGCTTTATGATACTAGTTAAGAAGGCAGCCAGTCTCTTAGCTAAAAAAAAAGGAGCTTTGAGATCCCCGGACAAAAGGCTATCTGACAAGATAATGTTTTAATTTCCTCTAGAGTTTTTTGTGGAATAGATACAGCATCCCACCTACTAGATAATAATATAACAGACATGGGTGCAATCGATTTCCAAGATGCACTTAAAGCTGCAATCTAGACACTAATGATAATAAAGCTTTCACAAAGAGACAGCTAAAATAGGCCCCATGCTGTTTTGAAAATTAGGTAAAATAGTTGCACATTCAATCCTATTTCCACACATATCATGGGTGAGTATCTTGCTACCTCTCAGATGTTGCCGGACTCTTATAATCCTTCACCACTGGCTATGCTGCCTAGGGCTGCAGTCCAAACACATTGGGAGCCCAGTACATTTCAGAATGCTTTTCATATGACTAAACATTCACACAGATGGGTCAGATCCAGTAAGTATCCTGTAGAGGGAAAGGCTCCTTCTATTAGCAGGAATCTTCTGATTCAACCAAGACAAATTAGTGGTGGGATAGAAGTGTGGGTTGGAGGGCCATCTGGGACAGAAGGAAAGAAGTGGGGGGAATCACCTCTGTTCATTTCTGCTATCAAATCCATGCTGACTGGAACTCAGGGCTGGTCCGACCATTAGGAAAAGTGAGGCACTCACCACAGGAGTCATACGTAGAAAAGACAGCACTTTTGCTGTTCCTCCTAAGCTTCCTGGCCATTCTGCAAGGGACAGAGTTGTGTGCGCCATGCAGGCAATCCTGTTTCCATACACTGGCATGGTACCCTCCAATTTGATGGAGAAGGATTTGATTTAATTGCTAGAATTCAACTGGCAGCTCGGCCAACCTCTGAAGATAAATCTAACTTTTTTTCTCAGGCAGCAAAATATCTTGAGTTGGCCCCAGTGGATTTACACTTAGGGAATGCTCCCTTTGGTGGAACATTTGCATGCCAAGGAACAGGTTAGGTTGACTAGGTCCAGCACACATGAATTCTGTGGAACAAACAGCAAAGGGTTGTAAGACTTTTTTCCTTGAGTGGGGGAAATTTCCCCATCAGTGCTCTGTCAGTGCTGACAATACTAGGCGGATGAATTCTCAACTACCACTCTGTTGGTTTGGGGATGTTAGGATTTATAGACCAACCACATCTTGGGAAAAGATTGTTCTATACAAGGTGCCTCGGCTTGGCAACTCTGTTTCAGAGATGCTGAAGGCAAGTGATCAGCCTTCTCTCATTAAAATTCAAAACCTGATATAATATTAGAGACAAACACAGGAACCTAAAATCAACCCATATTACTAGGATGTGTAATTACTCTTAGTGAGCATGCTAATGACTACCCTGTGTTCCACCACCTTCAGAGGTGGGTCTTCTTGGTGACGGCCCCAAGAATATGAGTCTAATTCCTTTATGAAAAAAGGTTTTATGAGTCCCTTCTCTTTTGAGTTGTAGAAGGGCAGCAAAAACTCATGTTGTTGTGAATGATTTAACTGGAAACATGTAAAATGAATAGGAATTGCTCATTACTATTTACATTGATTTTCATTTATCTCAATAGGTTTACTGTGGTTGGGTCTATATTGCATTTAGTCCTTTGTCTTTATTTCATTATTCTTATTACATCTTTGTATCTTGGAGGGGTGGCTAAAAGGTGGGGTAGAAATTTCACAGAATGAATCAATCTATCAGTCAATCACACTTGCAGCTTTCCATTTCTGATGGAATACATTTCTGCAAATGGAACAATGAAAATTTTTCCTTGTCCACTAGAGGGCACCTAATTGGTACTGGGATTAGAAAAAGCCATATTTAGTCTCTAGAAACCTGGCAAATTGGTAATCTTTGAAATACAAATTGTCTACTGAAGCCAGTGACTCAGTTGTTTATTCAGTGCCAGTTAGATTTTTTTTTAAAAAAATATATTCTCATTAAGTGAGAGCAGAATTTAGCTTGCATTTCCACAGAGTTCAAAATTACATTTAGTCCCTTAATAAACTCTCAAGACATTGCTCTAACAAATACTAACAACAATTGGGGTTAACAGTCCATGAGGATTGTCCTGCCCATGGAATCTGTGGGAGTGTCCCCTCGCCACATACACACACTTTGGCCCTTTCCACAACTCACCTTTTTGTGGAGCTGGGGTGCGGGGATCGCGTGAGCAGCCTCTTGTGAGAGGTTCTCGCGTCCCCATTGCTCCAGCTTTGCAGCTGCTGCCTGCTCGCGACCAGGTAGTGCGAGAGCCCCTCCTCTTCCTTCCGCAGTGCAGCCTGGGATTTTCCTAGGCTGTGCTGGGGCAGGAAGCGCAAGCGCCGCGGCTCAAGAGCTCCACATGCATGGCAAGTGCGCATGGGGCCCTGGAGTGATGCGCGATCATGTACCATTTTCAGCTCAAAGCCAAAAATGAAATAGTGTGCGATTGGCACCTGCCAGCCCCTGGAGCATCACGTGATTGTGAGTGCATCATGTGGACTGCTCCTCGCAGTCGTGCAACGCTCCAGGAGCCCTTTTGCATGACAAATACTATGCGAAAAGGGCCTTAGTCTTGTGCAAGATAGATAGTGCATGGAACTTGGAATTAATGAGTTACTAGTTACCTATGGTGAATATATTTTCCAGATATTGTGAGTGTAATGAAGTTATATTTCAAAAGTAACATATTGAATACAAAGAACAGTCTTTCCTTTTTTTTTCTTGACATATTGATTTAATGTTTTCCAGTTACCATTAAAATTACCTTTAAAGAATATTAAAAGATATTTTTAGAGGAATCTCATGGAGGCTCTAAAGTAAGCTCATTTTCCAAGCTTTTCACCATTTTCATATCAGTCCTAAGGTTTCTACCAAGCAAAAAAAACATAACGGAAAAGTGACAAGTAGCACAAGGAAGTCCCTCAGTATATTTTTGTAATGGTAATGGTAACAAACTACTGGGTTTTTTATGAGCGGCATAACAAATTAGTTTTAAAAAGTAACTTGCCAAGCTGTGCCTTGGATTACTTTACAGTATAGATTTATAACTGTCTAAGAGCCCCTCCAGATGAGAGAAAAGTCTCCAGATTTCCCAGGTTCTATTCCTATACAAATCCATTTTATGTGGAGACTCACATGAGGATTTTTTTTTTCTTCCTGAAGAATTTCCTGGGAAGTCCTGGAATTACCAAGGACCTTTCATTCCTCCCCAGGTCAGTCCAAATTAACCCTGTATTTTCCAAAATGAAATGTTAGCTCTACTTGGTCATCTACTTGAATTATCCCAGAACTATCTAAGATGGCTACTGTCAGTAAACATAGCCATTGCTTCCAAGATACAAATTCAATGGAGCTCAGGTGATGGGAAAAGGAACATTTGTACCAGAACAAAATGATACTGATGTTTAACTAGTGTAATATTGCTAAAGCACTTTGGCATTTTGACTATAACTTCTGAATAATAATGAAGAAGGCTCAGGGAAAGTGGGTGAAAATCGATTTCTGAAATGTTGCATGAATCTAGATGTGACACGTGATTAGTGGGGGAGGAAGAGGAAGAACACAAGTGAGGGGAACGAAGGGAAACTGAGAATAATTCAAAAAAGATGCAAACCTAGGAACATGTAGATAAAGTCAGAATAAAAGGAATTCTCAACACTATCAACCAGAGACTTTTTTCCCCTTCTGGATGTCTGTGCATTTTTTTCCCACAAGCAATTTAATTAATATAAATGCCCAGTGGCCTGTGTTCAGCAATAAACACTTTGGTGATTCCAGGGCATGGTGATTCCAGGTGTCCAATCTACCATTCAAAAGATTTGCAAGAGGAACCTCCTTTACTACTTGCAATCCTCACTTTCACATTGAATTTTTTTTTAAAGAAATCACTTTGAAAGTGATTTTTTTTTAAAGAAAGAGAGGAAGTCAACACAGAGAGGAATATACATTTTACACACATCAATATCCTAGTCCTTTTGGTCAACCACCAGAAGATATCAGGATTAAAAAGAATAATCCCTAGAATTCTTATCAAAATTTAGAAAAATGGTTTCAAAAAAACCACTGATCTGTGATTGCAAAAGCTACATATTGGGGGATTTTATATATAAAAAAAATCATTTGAAGTAACTTTCAGAAGGCATTGAAAAGTGTGGGAATCATGCAATTCACTGATCATACTGTATGCATCCCTTTGCATCCACTGAGTTCCCAAAAGCCATTTGGACATACGACTTCCTTAAAAAAATGCCTTAGATCACTCAAAGATTGAAACATGGCAGTGAGGATGCAGGAGGCACACTCTGATGGATTGTGAGGGAGGGATTTTTGAAGACCGTGTCCGAAGAAATTGAACTGTGCAGATTCTGATATAAACTGACCTCTTTGGGATCTTCTGGAGATCAGAATATAGCTCTCTGTCAGCTTTCACACTTCCCAATCATTCTGACACAGCTCCCAGAGCATGCATAAATCTGTACTTAAAAATTCTGAGGGAAAATAAATTTAGAAATGCTATTTTGGGAGGACATACATTTCAAATGCATATTTAAAAATGTAAATGTTCAAACAGATTTTTTTTAAAAAAAAAAAAGTCTGGTGAATATTAAAACAGGGTGCCATACCTTAGTAAGCATGGAAAAGTAGCATATATTAAAAGTAAGAATCTTGGGTTTTTTAAAAAATATATAGCAAAAAGTCATTTTCGTGTGTGTGTGTGTGCGTTAGCTTTTCAACTTGGAGAACTTTTAGATAAACAATCCATTTGAAAAGGGGTTATAAAAAAGGGCATTATTGTTTTAGGTTAATTCACTCAAGCAGTTGAAAAAAAAATCTGGACTCTTCCACCTCAAATAGTAGATAGTGATTATGGGGTTTCAATTTCAGTGAAAAAAAGAATGTATCTGAAATGGCCAAGTAAAATAAAGGACAAGGCTCCTGTCCCCTTAACGGTTGTGTTAGAAGAGAGCCAGTGTGGTGTAGTAGCTTGAATGACTATGACTCCAGAGACCCGGTTTCGACTTCCCACTCATAGGTGATTTCAGCACCTCCTTGTGTTCATCCTTCTTAAGAGCAACTTGCCAAGCTAGAAGTTCTAAAAGGCAGATGTTTTTAATTGTTTGTGTCTTATATTAGCCATTTACTTTTATTTTACCCAGTATTTATGTCTTATTTTACTCATTTGAAGTGACAGCGATTGGAACAGGCACAGAGAAAGAAGAACTGTGCTCTAGGGTAACACAGAAGTGCTATAGAGTAGCCTGAAAGATGGCACAGAATGTGATAAGAAATGAGAAAAGAAGAAAGGATGTCCTATAGCTAATGGGTGCACTATGCCAGAGATCTAAGTTGAAGATTTGAAGGCTCCAGCCTGGTATAACTTCTCCTGAAACTGTAAAAGTGTAATTAACTTTGAATGGAACGTAACAGGCTAATGGACTGCCTGGCTAGCCTGTCATTCTATTGGAAAGATCATGAAGCTGATTTTTTAAAAAAATTGGCACCAAAGAACAGCGGGATATAGCAATCTAGCAGAGGGATTAGTTTGGTGCAGCTGCTTTTTCTGAAAAGAGGAGAAAAGGTTATTTACTTCAAAGGGCAGAAGATTTTTTTCCCCTTTTTTTAGGATGAGGAAAAACTAGTGCTGAAATAATTGCATTAGAAGAAGTCTTTTGATAGAGCTTCAAGCTAAATGGTCCAGAACAGCTCTATTTCTGCAAGAGAAGGCTTGCTTATATGCTCACGACTATAGCTATGAATCTGAAAGGCCTCAAAAGTTATTGAAACTAATCATTTTTTATTGAGGCAAAATGGGAGGTGTATAATAAAGGAGCCGTGGTGAGATATGGGACAAAATGTGCAATCGCTAACCTGATCAAAGTTCAGATGATGATGCAGTGGCGTATTGGAAAACCTGCCTAAGAATGTGCCATGCAACACATTTTTACAATATGCAACTGGTGTTGTGTACCTTCAAGTTGTTTCAGACTTACAGTGACCCTAAGACAAACCTGTCATAGGATTTTCTTGGCAAGATTTGTTCAAAGGGGGAGAGTGCCTATGCCTTCCTCTGAGGCTGAGAAAGTAAAAGTTGTCCAGGGTCACCCAGTGGGTTTCCATGGCTGTGCAAGATTTGAACCCTGGCCACCTGGCCCCTCCCAAAACTGCAAACCCCAGGATTCCATAGGAGGTTGAAAGTGGAATCATCGCACTATAACAAACTTGTGCGGAAACGGCCCTAGACTTAAATCACTACAAATATGCAAATTAGGTACCTGGATCTGAAGAACAGGGATATGGCAATGCTGCAGATGACTAAATCTGTCTAGATGTTATACATGGATGGATTTTCCATCAACATTTTAAAGATTTAAATGTTCAGAAAACTGCCACTATAGTCTGAGGCCATTTCCGCACTAAGCTATTACAGTGCTATTTTTCCACTTTCAACATCCTATGGAATTCTGGGGTTTGCAGTTTAGTGATGGCCATTTAGAATTCTCAGCCAGAGAGCTCTTCGGCCTCAATAACCTACAAACCCCAGAATTCCACAGGTTGTTTAAAGTGGAATAATAGCACTATAACAGTGCAGTGTGGAAACAGCCACAGACTGCTTCTTACTTTTATGTGTGTGTGTAGTAGCCCCCTTTGGCTGTTACACAAAGTTTTAGATTCACCACCCGAGTTTACTGGGGCTGCATAAAGTCATATGCACAACATGGCTGCACTCCAGATATTTGAAATAACCACTTGTTACTTTATTAACACCTTCTCAGTTGATGTGGTCTAATTTACTAACTTTGCTGATTAATGCTGATATTTCTGTCATATTGTAATGAGTGCATTAGTTTTATGTTAGAGTTCTTTAGAGTGGACGGTTGTTCCTCTTGCAAATTCAATAACACAAGAGGGCTGAGGGAAAATCAGGATTAGGATTGGAGGAAATAAGCGACTTGTCTCATGTCTAGGCAGCAGAACTCCACAGAGGAACAGCTAGAAAAAACTGAAGAGTTGGGATTGGGAAAAAGCTGGAAAAGAAAAAAGGAAACTGAAAACTAAAAAAAGCAGGGGGAAAAAAGTCTTGGCGTAGAATGGAATGGTTTTGGGAGATCAACATGTTCTCTTAGGCCTACAAGGCTAGTATTCTCCACTTCATGATGCCCTACTAGTCCTGTCTTTGTCAGGGTGGACTGGTGCATTCTGACTCTCTTGAATTCCTCCTTGTTATTGATTTTGTTCTGGTTGCTATGATATAGTAGTACAGTTTTTAAACTGAATTGCAATGAATTCCCTTGCAATCCTTTCATGTGTTTATTGTTGATCACACAGAATTAGGCACTTGGGTAATTAAACAAGAAGTTTTCCTCCCCGCTTTTCGTCCTTCTCTTTCCCCCACAATCTGCTTTCCACCTACCCTTCGAATGGGGAAAACCCATCAATGATTTACTCCATGATTGCACCACCTGGGGACAAGAGAAAGATGGGAACCATGACAATATCATGCAGAATTGTTGTTGTGGTCCTGTCCTTTTCCTGTCCCATCCGGGTGGCATGGAAAGGGCCATGTACAGGTAATCAAGGGAGTTCACTGAAGCTGAGAGGAGGAACATTGTCACAATCTCAGCCATTCCAGAATCCATCACAGAAAGTCAATTGTCACAATAACCAAAGCCAAAAGGGAAAGACAAAGACAAAAGGGGAAGACCAAAGGATCCAAAATAAATCCACCAGCACAAGCCCTATGGAGGGAAAGTCTTCACATGTACAACTGGATGTGTGGAGTTTTCATGTAATTTGGACAGCAGAGAGTGGAAACCTCTGTGTGTACACCTGACTTCCTTCTACAGCTGTTTGTCCAGCTACTTAGGTTGGAACTATCTTGTATGTGTGATGTCCAGGTGGGGCTATTCCATGTAGCCCCAACCCTGCTCTCATAATACGTTCAAAGACTGTATAATATCTATGCCTACATGTTTTCAGGCACAGATAAAGTTCTTTTTAAAACTCAGAACTGAAATGTCTTCCTTAGTATAACTGATTACAAAGGCAACACCATATATTTCACAGCTTTTTATCACACTGTCAATTACTTAACTTTCTTTCAGAGAAGTGCAGAATAACTTTACCCATTTGGATTCATTAAATTCTTTTCACAATATTCAGTGAAAGGTTTCCAATTTACTTCAAAGTACTGCCACCTCTGACTTTCCTCTTTTGGCCTTTATGCAGTGTGGTAATTCAGTCATAACTGCTGGCTTCCACATTTTATTGAGCCAGTCATTCAATGGAAGATAAAGTGATGTTCCCAGAATAAAGTAAGAGGGCTGCAGTTATCCCATATGTTTTTCTGTTGTTGATTAATGGATTCCTCAGTTTAGTTTAGATAGGAAAACGAATTTCATGTTAGTCTTTAACTTACATGCTTGATTCTCATATATCCGTCTATCTTATATTTAGTCTGTCAGTTTATTGGTTAAAATTTTACCTCACTCTGTCAACAGTTGTTTTCAAGAGAACCCCAAACAATGGAAACAAATGGTACTATACTCTATCCTACCTACAATTGTCTTCAGGACAACTATTTAAAAAAAAATCAAGAAAATAAAACAGTATAGCAGAATAGGAATCAACAAGCCATTTAAAATACAAAATAAAACAAACTAAATTGATGTTTTTCTTCTGTTTGTAATTTTGTATTTTGAATAGTAAAAGGAGACGAGGAAGAGACTCTGGCCATTTCCACGCGACAACGTCCTCGTGCATCATCCCGTGGGAGTTCTGGTAGGGAAGGGAGCATGACAGAAACACTCACCTCCACATCTCACTGGATCCCTACAGAAGGGAGCGCAATGGTCCTGCCTCTTCCTTCCACAGCGCAGTTGGGCATTTCCCATGCTGTGCTATGAAAGGAAGTGTCTCCATAGCACTTCCCTGCTCTTCGCATGACGGTAAGTACAGGGGCATTGTGCGACTGTAGATGCAAAATGGATCTTTTTCTGTTTTGTGAATACTGTGTGAGCACAATGCTTGGGAACAGGACGGCAGCAGGCCAGTGACGACATTGCAAGAAACCCTGACCAGCTGATCACTGCCATCCTATACCCAAAGTGGCACAGCCCCACTGTGTGGAAATGGCCAAAGAAAAGCAATAGAAAAAGCACAATAACACTACAAAAATCATAGCAGTGCAGGGAAATAAGCTGTAAAACTAAACTATGTGACAATATGATATTTAAAAAAAAACCCACTGAAAATGTTAAACTAAACTACAACACAACTACACATAACTAAAACCTGGTTTTAATGTTTTGATAATGTTTTTCTATGGCTTTGGCTTTCTTTTTCAGAAGTTTTCTATGATGGTGATAATTCACACGATTGGAGTTCATCTTGCTCCCTTCCACCTGGCTTCTTCCATACACCCCAAATCTGCAATGAAGGGTTCGCTGACCTTCAGAGCAGATTTTTTGGGGGCGGTGGGGTGAGGGGGTGAGGAGAGGCACAGGGGGCTGAAGAGAAGTGGGAATCAAGTAATTTATATTCCATTTAAAGAAGAGATAGACCAGACAAGCTGTAAGTGTAGTTTACAACCTCTTCTGAGAAGAGCGTTCATCAACTGAGGTGTTAATAGTCTCCTATAAGGGTAGAGAACTGTTACTGCTTGGCGGCTGAACTCCAATATGGGAGGGATCCCCAGGGCCACATTCTGGGAATGCGTAGAGCTAAGGGTCTGAGGTGAGGCCAAAGCCAAATTAGGTGGGGGCAGGGTGTTTTTTTTCATGCTTCGAGTATGCAAAGCACAGTTTGAGAAATGCAAATAACAGCATCCAAAGAAGAACTCAGCATGTGTCTCAAGGAAATAAGCACAAGTCTTTAGGACTGCAAGCTAGAACGCAGTGTCACATTAGCTGGTCTTACTTGTGTACCTGGATCATTCATGTCATGCTTTATGTATCAAATTGACATTTTATTACTAACCTTCAGATCCTTAAGCAAAACTTTAAAATCTGAGCACATGTTACTGCACCATAGCTTGGTAAAGTTACTTTTGAGGGCTAAAAGTCTTACGATTCCAGAATTCCACAGGGAGGCGCCTTTAGAATTCTCAGCCAGAGAGCTCCTTGGCTTCAGTAAACTACAACCTCAGGCCCTTTTCGCACGGGCTTTCTGTCGTGCGACAGCCCCGTGAGCCTCACGGGAGTAGGAGCGTCGCTCTGCACGACGCACTCCCACTTCCGCCACGCTCAGGGGGCTGCAGCAGCGCGATCGCAGGTTTGTTGATTTTCGCCTCGAAGCAAAAATCACCCGCGCTCGCACAACGCTCCCAGCGCCCAGGCGCACTTACCTCCTGTGTGGAGCGTCGGGGAGGCGGCCGGGTTGTGCTTCCTTCCCTCCGCCCCTGCGGAAGGAAGGGGCGGGGCGCTAGCATGACGGACGCGACACCTCCTGCTTCGCGCGAGCGCGGGGGGGACAGATGCGAGAGACTCCTGCTTCGCGCACGCGCGGGGGGGACGGACGTGAGAGCCTCCTGCTTCGCACGTGCGCGGGGGGGATGGACGCGAGAGCCTCCTGCTTCGCCCGGGGGGGAGGGCAGCTCGCGCAAGAAGCCTCCTCTGGTGCTGCTTCCCCCTCGTTCCTTCACCTGCGGAAGGAAGGAGGGGGAAATGGCAGCCTCCCAGAGGAGCCTTCTTGCACGAGCCGCCCTCCCCCGCTCGCGCGAGAAGCCTCAATGCGAAAAGGGCCTCAGAATTCCACAGGATGTTGAAAATGGAATAATGACACTATAACAGTGTAGTGCAGAAATGGCCTATAGCATCCATACAGCTTACAACTTTTATAGGTTAACATTCCAAATCAAGGCATGCAAAGCAGTGAATGCTGAGGGCCATAAAGCCATATATCTCCCAACAGTTCCCTGGCCTGTGCCTACCTCATGCTCCCATCCATCCTTGACCAGCTTGGACCGATCACATATTCCCTGCCCTTTATCTTGCAGACACCAGGTTCTGAAAACAATGGGTCTCTCCAGTCTGCACTTTCATTTTTGCCCTTATCTGCTCTTCCCCACTCACAGGATACATTGGCCATTTCTGCACAAGACTGTTACAGTGCTATTATTCCACTTTCAACATCCTATCGAATCTTGGGGTTTGCAGTTTAGGGAGGGGTTTGCCTAGGATTCCATCCTATGGAATCCTGGGCAAACCTCAGGATTCCCTAGAACGTTGAAAGTGGAATAAAAGCACTATAACAGTCTGGTGCAAAAATGGCCATAGTTGCAATGAGCAATTAGCAGTAGATGCTTTGTAACAATGATAGCAAAGCTTAGCAGTGATGCATAGTAACTGCTTATGCAATGGCTAAACACATTTGCCTCAATACACATTCATTTCCCATGGCAGGAAGTGTCACAACCTGACATCATTGCAGGAGCTCCAACTAAAACATCCCCAGATGTCCAGACTCTTTTTGAAGGTGTCCAAAGAAGGAGACCCCACCACCTCTGTAGGCAATTGATTCCATTATTGAACCACTTTTACTGCCAAGTAGCTCTTTCTAATGCTCAGTCAAAGTCTACTCTCCTGAAATTTCAACCTATTAGCCTTGAGCCTGCCTTCTGGGATAGCAGAAACCAGGCCTGCCCTCTTCATCAAACTATAAAAACTCCCAAAAATCCATAGTATACTGTCATGATAATTAATTTGGTATCAAATTGCTGTAAATGTACATAGTAGATAGACCCTCAGTTTAGTTTTCTCTCTCCTTCTCCTATAGTGATGGAAAGGCTACCTCTCCCCTCTTGGTCAACCACAAATAAGCTCGTTCTTGCAAAACTTTACTCCAAGCAAATGGCTAGGACTGAAGCCATCCATTCTCTAGAGAGGAGATTCATCTCCTAGGTAAGAAGCCTAAATTGCAAACCTAGTTGTGGCACCATTGTGCTGGATGAATTTTTTCTTTTTCTTTTTTTTTAAAAATCCCTTTGGCTAAAGTCTTGTTTTTCTGTTTGTGCAAGATGGATAATAATACCCTTAGCCTCCTCCTGAATATTGATTGTAAAGAGCTGTTAAGCAGAAACATGACCAGAGTGAGAAGAAAAATGCACTCAGAGTCCACTGCTCCCAATTTATGAGCTTTTAAAAAGTTTCTGCAGAGTATTTCTAGGGACTGAGCTTCCTACATAGATATCCAGAATTGCTAAGTGTTGTCTTTCCACTCATGACCATCATAGGCAGAGTGGTTTTCAAACTGTGTGCTAACTTGGCCTAGAAACTGATCAGAGGTTACTTAATTAAGGACAGCACAACCTTCTGTGAAGGACAAGTTGCCCATCACAGGTTGCACATCTTTGCCTGTAACATATAGCTGTAGGGGATGGCTGTACAATGTTTCCTAGGTAAAGGTTAAGTGAGAATTTGAAACAGAAGGGCTTAACCCTTCAGCATTCTTGGTCACTTGTGGAAACAATGGGAAAAGTCTACAGACATCATACTTCTTAAGGACCTTTCTGCAGGTTACCTGGTTCCAGGGCTGTCCCAGCATCATTCTGGCAGTGGCTTTGCCAGGATGGGAGCACAGACACCAACTCTCCCCTCCGCACTGGCTCACTCACTGTGGAAGGAAGCGCAATGGATCCACCTCTTCCTGCCACAGCACATTGCGGATCGTTGACAGGGGAAACTCGTCAATGATATACTCTGTGATGGCGCTGCTTGGGAACAGGAGAAGGATGGGACTGTGACAATGTGGTACATAAGCGTTGTCGCAGTCCCATCCTTCTCCCATCTCTGTGGCAGATTGAGAGAGTGGAGTGGAAAGGGCCTAAAAATGCTGTAGGTTAAGTTTGGGGAACATACAGCCCTCCAGATGTTGTTGAATTATACTTCCCATCATCTCTAATTAGTCTTTCTGACAATAACAGATGATGGGAGTTGTAGTCCGTTGTATTTTCAGAAGATTTGTGAGAAATGCAGTTGTTTGGATTCTTAATGTCCTTTACCATTGTTCAAGTGCATAGCTACACATTTGTTCCAATGCATAGCTATATAGTACATGTATTCTCTGTTGCTTAGAGGTATATATAAGTTAATTGAGCAAGCCTCTCTTTCTCTTTTTTCCTTTCTTGTAACCCCTTTGCAGGCTCCCTGAGATAAGCTGTGCAAGGGAAAGACTATACAATACAACACTTTTTGGAGCAGGCACAAGGGTATGTCAGCTTCTTTATGAGACCATCTTCCTTTCTCCCAGCTGCAAGTATAAGAAGCCCTTCCTCCTTCCCCTGTGAGCATCACCATTACTAGAAAGCCAGAGGCTTATATATGTGGGGTATATAATCCCACCTATTGTTTTATCACAGTCCTAGAAAGAGAAGAGCCAGCTTGTTGTTCATGAAATTTAATGGACCCAGGAGCTTAAGAAGTCTTATGGATCCCTGCAGACAAGAGGTACACCAGCTGCACCTGCACCTGCAGAGGCATGGAAGTATTCCCTTTGCTTTTATTTCTGTAACTCTATCTGATTACCATTGACTTACAATCAATAAAGCTGTTTCATATCATCTAGTGACTTTATCTTATCTCAGTGGATAAGGTCCTCCAGAGTAACAAATGGAGTTCAAGAGAATTTGGAGAGCCTATCCATTATCCTTCCTTGCTGTAGTTGTTTGCAGTCATAGCACTGCTTTACACTGCCCAGAGATGCCCCACAAAAAACCCTGGAAGTGTGTAAAGCTGATGTTGGTTCCATGCTCTGAGTAGATCTCCTCTGGAGGCTTTTTTTCCTGAACCACTTACTCCTCCGTTGTTAGTTTCCATGCTATTTTCTCACCGTTATCCTTCTTATTGCTTAGGCATGTAGGCAATTGTATAAGACTGTAAAAACAATCAAGTGTCCTTCTTTGTTTGTGTTTTTGTTGAGGAGACTGCAGCATACGAACAGGATTAAGATTAGGGGGGAACTACATATTCCTCTTCTGTCTTATGACTCTAAAACAGGTATGGGCAAAGTGTACCCAGATGACTGTAGATAGGAACAGAAATGACAGAAGAGACAGCCTGGTCACTTCTGTGATGTGAATCGATGCTACACTTCTGCTTGTAGGCAAAAACTGAAGCAGAACCGGTTTGGGAGATTTATATCAGAGTTTTTCCGGTTTTCACATGCAGCGGTTTTGCATCTCAGTGAACTGCAGTGAACCGTTCTAGGAGCTGAAAACATGCAAAACCATGAGGAAAACTATGATGCTAAAATGGTACAACATGCAGACAGTAGGTAAGAATTTGACACTGCTATAATGTATCAACCTCGTGCGGAAATGGCCTAAATCTCACAACACACTTCTTCAAAAGTCTTCTTCCAAAATGACACCAATGAACTTCCTTGTTTTGTTTTGTTTTGAATCCTCCTCTCCCTGGACTTCTGTTTCTTTTCTCCCAAACAGTAAGATGGGGTGTAAGATGAGGTGTGTATGGAAGATTGGAAGCAGCCAGTGTGTAGCCTTTGCATCACATTTAAGTTAACTGAGGGCCATTAGTGGCCCACAGGCTGCAAGTTGCCCATGGGTATTTGGAAACCCAGTGCCAGTTTCTCCTATGAAAAGCAGGTCTGGGAAAGGTCAATTCATAGCGCAGGAGATTTGAAGAGAGGAAGCTTAACAATTTCTTTATCAACTCATTTCTCTCCTTGCCTCATGCCTGGCATTTTTCACTCATCCTACTTTGATGTTTGAAGCATCGATCTGGAAATGGCACTGGGGGCACGGCCAACAAGGAGAAATTCCTGAGGGTGAGATGAGATGAATACTGAGATCTGCCAAGCTCCTCTACAGCAGACTTTCAACACTAGACTGTTATAGTGCTATTATTCCACTTTCAACATCCTATGGAATCCTGGGGTTTGCACTATAACAGTCTAGTGTGGAAATGACCCATGCCTCCCTTGCCTAAATGGTCCATAGGACATAGAAGGTGTCTTAAACCAGGCCCAGCTTCCCAATTTGCTACTCCATCTAGCTTAGTACAAGTGTATTTCAGTTAATGAAATAGATATGTTCCTGGTCATTACTTCTTTAACAGAAAATTCAATATCAGAGACAGAAATAACATGGAAAGAAGAATAATAGGTTGCTTATTGTTGTTGTGTGCCTTCAACTATACTACCAAAAAAGAACAGTTCATTAAACTTCAGCAAACTTTTTATCCGAAATTAACAATATGCATGTGTGAAATGAAACAACCAGATCAAGTGTGCCTTACATGAGTAAACAAAAACATCTTCAGCCCTCTAGAAATCACTTGAAAGCTTCTTCCAAAATGCATCCAGGGCCAATATTTTCTTCCACCAGCCTCCACCTTTTTTATGATTTCCATTTTGGTGGCAGAACTATGCTCTTTTTATATATATATATATATATATATATACATACATACATACATACATACACACACATACATACACACACACACATACATACATACATACACATATACATACACACACACACATACACACATACATACATACACACACACACATACTGGGGGGAGCTGGTGAGGCAGGCTTATCTGTTCTTTTGCATTTCATGCAAAGTCAGTAAGGAATTCTGGAGGGAGCTGCTATTTACTTTGACTGTTTTAGACAGACACACGCACAGCTACAGTAGGATTGGCTAGAATAAAATTCCTATTTTTTCCTGCCTTAAGTTCCATTGCATTGTTTGTTGCAGCCATACTACTGCAACCTGAACATTTATGTTTCTCCAGCCTTCCTTCCCCATCTTTCCAATGCTAATGCTGCTAAAAACTTTTGTGCTACTCAGAAAATGAGGAAAGGATGACTAAACAGGTATAAAAAGGATTTTTTATTATTAGTATCATCATCATTATATTATTATTATTATTATTATTATTATTATTATTATTATTATTATTATTATTATTATTATTGAGGTATGCCTATATTACCAGACTGCCCAAGGCTTAAGGCAGCAGTCTTTCCTGGACTTGCCAGCATGAACTTAAAATCTTTCACTTGCAAAGTAGGTGCTTTACAACTGAACTATGCTTTGTCCCTTTACAGCTCTTCCAAGATGGAAACTGCATAAGTTGTAAGGATGTTTTGTGAAATGTACATCATAAAGAAAGATGGTAGAAACTGGTGGTCACATTGTACAGGAAATGGTGAATATTTTTCCCGTTGGTGCTTTATAACAAACTATACAGCAGAAAATTCTTTCTGTGACTGAATAACATTCTGGTCTGTATGTCCCACATGAAATGGGCATAAGAATATTCTGATTTAGAGACCGAAATTACCAGAGCTGTAGATCTCCCGCCATCCATCACTGGATAGAGAGTAATTCCATTATCTGGCCACACATTGCTAGCTTTTAGCAAGAAATGGAAAGATTCTCTTTGGCTGAACAAGTTGTGATATTAAGCAGATAAAGAAAAAGTCTTGCCTGGAAAAAGTAAGAAGTGATATACAAGAATGCAGTAGCAAAAGAACTCTAGAGGGGTATTATTATGTCTTTGGACTGTTGAAAGAATCACATTATTAATCGTAATATTATCTAATGATTCTTAACAACAGTTCATGACATAACAATTCCCCTCTAATGTCTAATATCTAATGATTATAATATCATTAATCCTAATATGAGAGTCAATCTGGTTTGAGCACTCTGGAGACCAAATTTGAATCCCCACTTGGCCATGGAAACCCACTGGGTGATCTTGTGCAAGTCACACTCTGTCATCCTCGGAGGAAGGCAAAGACAAACCCTCTCTGAACAATTAACCTGGCCTAGATAGCCTTATGATAAGTTCACCTTGGAGTTGCTGTAAGTCAGAAATGACTTGACAGCACACAACAGCAAATTGTAATATAAGTTCTGGCAGAAGTCTCATTACTACTATTTATGGTGGGTAGCACTGGTGGGAGTCATGTTTCAACAGCTATTTGTCAGTCAAACAGAATCCCTCAGAAGCTGAAGGATTCTCCTTCATTGGAAGATTTAAACAAATATTGGAATCTGACTCCTCAAGGCTACTTAGAATCCCCTGCCACGCAGGAAGAAAGAAAAATATGGCATGCTTCAAATTTTCATGTCATCCTTGCACAAGAAGCCGTGCCAGTCTTCTCTATTTCACACAGCCAAAGATGGCCATCCACTCCCTGTGCCCTGATAAGCACAGAAGTAAGTCTGTCTAAGGTCATATAAACAATCAGCCTTAACACAAATGGAGGCAAGCTCACCAAAACACAAGAGAATTGAGCCTTCCTCTCAGCTCGCACAAACACACAAACAAGCAGGCCCTTCCCCACAAACTCTCTCAAAAGATTCTCTTGGGTTAGGAAGGTTTAATCCAACAGACACAAACTCACCTTATGCTGTCTCTTCTACCACACCCATGTGAAATGCCTCTTGGCCTTGCTACCTTTTCAGCAAGCTCTAGGGACTGGGGTTACGTATGTTTAACAATGGGTATATACTTAATGATGAATCATTTAGGATTGTAATTGTTATAATCCTATATGGATTGTTAGTTGACCTTTGAGCTCCCTTCCAACTCTATGATTTAACATTTGAAAAGGATCACATGCTTCCACCCCTGTTCTAATAAAGAACTTTGGTCCTCCACATGTTTTGAACCTCAAGTCCTAGAGATTGTCCTGTTCAGAAAACCAGTCAAAGTTCACAGTCCATAAACAGTGTCTATAGGAGCAGCCACAGTCAAGGTTTACCGAAGCTTATCACCCAATTACCATTCTGGTTCCAGCAGTGTAGGTCAGCAAAAAATTCAGAGTGTCATTTCAAGGGACTATGCAGCAGCACAATCAGCTCACAAAGCGAGATTCAAGGTTTTTCGGGAACACAAGCCAAGGATCAAAAGAAGAAAATGTTGCTTCCACAGGAAATGGCAGTCATCTGCAAAAGACTTCTTCCCACTCTGTCTCTGTTATTTATTGGCCAGCAGCCTCCCTCAGCTTTTGCCTGATTAACGAGTCTTTTCTATATAAGTGCCCCGAGAGTCTTCCAGTACCTACTTTCCTCTTCTATGCTGGGCTGCAATAAGCATTGTCCTGTTCATGTCTGTGTATTATGGCTGTTGGGGAAAGCTTCTGTCTGTGCTTTCACCTGGGTCCTGGGACTGAGGAATGACACTGGAACCCTTCCAACTACCAAAGCATGGGAAATGATCAAGGAGTTTGGAAGTCAAAGACCAAAATATCTGGAAGGCTAAACATTGAGAATCACTGCTTTAGCCCATGGGTGCCCAAGCTACATTGTGGCATGCATGCTGCTACAAGTGTCAGAGGCAGCATTGGCTTGTGGCATGCCTGGTTCTGGCATTCTAGCTTCTCCCACATTGCACTTTTGTCCACTCTCCAGTTCACAGGACCGAAAGGAAAGCTACATGAAGCCACAGGCTTGGGAGTTATCAAAGAGATCCATGTGCAGCTTGGACCAACCACAGTATGTCCCTATAATGAGTCTGCCTGAGTCTTTCGATCTTTGGGGAAGACTTTCTCTCAGTCCCACCACTATCACACCCTTTCCTGGGAAAGATATTTAACAGGTTCTTAGTGGCTGCTCTCAGGCTTTGGAACTCTCCTTCACAAGAAGCCAGCCTAGCTCTTTCTCTCTCTCTTCTATAGCAGCTATCTAAATAGGGCTTTGATGATTAACTGGTTGTATAGAAGGATCTTTTTAAGGGTATATGTGTGTTGTGCTTTTATTCTCATTGTTTTGTTTTTAAATGCTATGATATTGCATTTAAATAAGTGTTTTAATAGGCTATACTATTTAATTGTTTTTAACTTTTTAATCACCATCAGATTTTAGGATAGGAGTACTTTGTTTTAATATACATGGAGCTCTGCCTTGGGTCACATGTTGCGAGAAAGGTAAAGTAAATGCATATATAGATAAATGTTTACATGTATATATTTATGCATGCCTCTTTTCTGCACTGAACTCCAAGTGGGTTCATACACAAAACAGTACAATTACTTTCAGGGCAAGTAACAGTATAGTCCTATGCATGTTTACTCAGGCCCTTTATTTTTTTTACCAGGAAGAATTTACCTCCAGAAATATGAGCTTAAAATTGCAGTCTTAATATTTCTATACAAACTAGAGACCTGAATATATACACTTATGTTGCACAATCTTACATGTGGTCTTTGAGTTTTATGTAACAAATTTTTCCAAAAGGATAGCCACAAGGCCTGGGTGGGAAAGTGTAGAGTCTTTACACATGCTATTGGATTGTGATTCCCAGAAGCCCTAGATATCATAGCTAACAGTGATGGACAATGGGATCAACAGCTGAAAGGCTACATGTTCTGCATCCCTGTTTTCGAAGCACATTCTGGGTTACATAAGAAGAACATCCAGAGCAAATCCAGAGCCTCAAAAAGATCGATAGACCAGCACACTCTGCTAATTCCTATTTCCTAAAATGTAGTCCTTGTGGGAGGGACATATAGCCTGGCAAGAAGCAACACTGAGCAGCTGGTGTTTCTTGTAAGGGCATGTGTACCTTTGCAAATATATTTATGCTATATCTATGGACTTATCTGCACTTTGATTTAGCAACGGGGCAGAGCGTCCTCCAGCGAGGACGTTTGCACTTAGGGACAGACTGAGTCCAGACTACTTTATGTATGTCCGGACTTCAGCCCGCTCCAGAACGACCAGAACTGGTGGTTCGCTGTGCTATTGAAAGACCACTTAAAAGAGGTCTTTCAACAACACAACATGTCCCAGTCCATCGCTGCGCTAATGTGTAGATTTGCAGGCTCGCACCCGAGGCTGCAAATCTTCTTGGGGCGGGCTTTAGGCTGGTGAGCTTCTCCGGTCAGTGGAGAGCCTCCACCAACCAGAAAGCACCATTTTCGTCCCTAGAGAAGTGTGTAGCGCGGGCACACACTGCTCCGGATCAGCCTGGATCAGCAGAGGGAGCGCGCCAGCCCAGTAAGTATCAGAACGCCCCGTTTTCTCCCCAAAGTGCGAAAAAGCCCTATGTTATATGCCCCTGTATTGGTATATCAGCCAAACCAGGGATGGGAATCATGTGGCCATCCAGATGTGGGTACACTGCAGCTTCCAGTAGCCCAAATCAGCATGAGAAATGCAGAGAGTATCTGGACAGTATCTGGACAGCCACATGATTCTCACCAGTGAGCTAAACCAATGTTAGCCCCAAATTAAAATAGACCTGTTTCAATGTCTGGGATGTGGAAATTGTTACTTACAGAAGCCTCATTGATTTCAATGAGTCTCATTAGAACTTACGATGGATTTAGTCCATAATCATAGAATTATAGAATCTTAGAGCTGGAAGGAACCACAAGAGCCATTTGGTTCAAACTCTACCATGCTGGAATACACAACTAAAGCACTCTGAAAGATGCTCATCCCACCTCCATTTAAAGACTTCCAAAGATGAACAGTCACCACCATCTTACTCTTTATCTTAAGGTTTAGACGGAGCCCTTTTCCTTGTAATTTGAATCCTCTCTGCATACCTATGGAACCAAGGACCTAGTGCTTTTCAACAACCTCAACTATCCATCCATAAATTCGTGTCTCCTTTTACTTGTTGGATCTTCAGATACTGGCAAATCATAAGCCAAAGTCAAGCTGAGGACAAGACTCCATTCTCTGCTTCTCACTGGGTCCTCACCTGTACATTTATGGCCCTAAAAGAAAGCTAAGTCAATCTGAATCACGATTTGTTTAACTTGGCAGCTCCACCAGGATATGAATGAGTCTTCCTTTGAATAAAAGCAGTTATTTTAATCCCTGAGTTTACACAGGCAGGGGAGATGGCAGGTGCTGCATGAGGTGTCCAATTACTTAGACATGTGTTCCAGATGCAAATGAAATTCAACAAATCCTCTTGGAAAACAGATATCTTTCAACAAAAAAAGGCTTTCCCACACAGAAACAAAAATGTCAAGAAGATTTTTACAGTAGCTTCCCATTATACAAGCCAAATGCACGTCTGGAAAAGATAGGGTACAGCAAATGAACAACACAAATACGTATCTTCAAAATAAAAGCTAGAATACTAAATCCTGGCATGCAGACTACATTGCCCAAAATGGCAGTTGGAAATATTTGTCTCTTAGAAAATGCATGTCTATCACAAGACCCCCAGTGAGTGAGGGCAATGATGACTCATATATTGAGCACGTAAGGGCTTATTGTCCCTAGTGGTGAAAGCAACTCTTGTTGAATTCTGGTGAGAAGGAGCCCTTGCAGGATAGTTTGGAAGCAGGAAGCAGCAGACTGAGAATGAGAAATCAGGTATCAAGCTTGATCAGAGACAGTTCCTTCAGGACCTTGGATATATCTCAAGAAGCAGCAAATCGATTCCCACCATGGCTTGGTGTTAACTTCTTTGTCCTGACTCCAAATTGCTCCCTCCAAACTATGCCCACTTACTGACAAATGGATCAGAGCTTGGGATCATAGAATAGTACATGTCTTCTAACTGGGATATCTGTCCAATTCCATGAAGCACATAACTTGAAGGGACATGTACTTGGAGCAGTGAGAGAGGAAAGCGGCATCTGCTTTGCCAGTCAGATCAATTGTATTAGCACTAGTGATCCATCGGTTCACAGATGTCACAGCCTCATATCTAGAATCTGGTGTGATGGAGTTTGGGCTTGGCTATCCGGAGTGCCTGAGCAGCCTAGAAACAGGTTGCCAGGAAACTGGAATAGCTTCTCAGGAGAGAAACCCAGCCCAGTAGAGTGTGGGAGGGGCTTGTGGCTGAAAGAAAAATATATATAAAAGGCAAACACTGATTGTCATTTTAACAGCTGTGGAGTAAAGTCCTTCAGTTAGACAGGGAGGTTGTCTGTTTGGGAAAGGGTTTATTTCTCAGAGACATCTAGAGAGAGGCAGAAGAGTAATTAAACTATTACAGAATCTGGTCAGAAAGTGTCACCTAGATTTGGGGTTGAGTCTTTGGTGAGAGTATATCCAAAGGGCTGTTCATAATCCTTGTGCTTATGTGAGGGTTTAAAGATATAAGGATATAAAGATATAAAAGATATAAGGAAACTGTCTAGAAGTACTCTGAAGTATTATGTTGTTTTTGACCTGCGCATGAACTCCATTACTTTGTTCCGTGTGTTATCTTAATAAATATTACAGATTATTTTTTATAAATGCTGACTTCGCTGAGTGGTATAGAGTATTTAAAGTAATCCAGAAAACAGACTACCATAGAACTATTAAGGGGTTCTAACTAACTATTGAAAGGCCTCACCTCTTTACACAAAGACGATGTTATAAGGGGGAATGTAGAGCTGTGTGAAAAGACAGGGTACCTTATTAGACTGTGGAACTGCCATACGAGTCTGAGAGAGAAAGAAATAAACTCCTGTCACACCTGGGAAAGTTTCTGTTTTGGACTACAGTTTTTTGATACTCTCTCCTAGGCATGTCTCACTTGCTGAAGAATGGAGCAGAAAACACTAATTTTCCTTTTTTTCCCCACTCCCAGAATCACTCAGCCCACATGGTGAGTAGCCTGGCCATGCAGGGAACTCTGTCTCAGTAGTCTCTGGAACAGTGACCCTTAAAACAGAAAACCTCCTGGGCAGAGTTTGGAATTCTATCACCTCTCCTGTGTCTATTGCTAGAGGCACTGCTTGCAGTAATAAGCAAACTTGGTGGATCATGAAGTCCAGGTGGGGAGGTGGGGAATGTTGGCCTCCTCATGGTGTAAGATCTGGGTACTACAGTTTCTGGAGAGCCTGGAATGAGAATCTCTGGTAACACTCAGCTTGCCTCTCAGCAAGGGTTCTTCTATAAACTGTCCAGTGGTCAGCTGGAAAGAAGAAAACTGCAGCATGTGGATTGTGGATTACTCCCCTGTACTTTCTTAAATTTGGGATATTACTTGGAAAAGATTGTCTTAAATCAAACCTCAGACTGTTCTAGGAAGGGGTGGTGGCAGTAGGAGTATAATCTTGATATTGTTTATATTTATTGAATATGATTGAAAGGAATGATCTAACGAAAGCAATAAAGACAACATTATTAAATTTAATTACAGCAGCAAGATTATGCTATGCAAAACATTGGAAAGAAGAAACAGAACCCCCATTAGAAGAATGGAAAATCAAGATAATGGATATCATACAAATGGAAAAATTGACCAATCTGTTGAAAGGAAGATCAGTCCAACAGTTTGAAAAACAATGGAATTCAATAATCAAATGGGTGAAGTAGAATTAGACTTCAAAATATAAGAAAAGAGACTAGAGCTAATGGGGTAAATATTTTTACTAAGGGTGGTATGTAGAAAGTGAGGACAATTAAAAAGTAAAGCGTGGTAGTAGGTAGTTAAAAATTAGAGGGAAGTACAACACCAATCAAAAGTAATTCACATTAAAGAGGTTGAGACAAAGACAAACATAAAAAAGAGATGGGATTTGAAGAAAATGCACAACAAGGACAGTAGGATAGGGAGAGAAGAGGAGGGAATATTGGGGGGACAAGAGGGAAGGGAAGTAATATATGGATAAGACATTCTCAACAAGGTCTGGGGATTCCCAGGGGAGAGAGGGAGGGAGGAGGATGTACGTGGAGGTATGAAATGTAATCATATACGTAACAGCAATTTTATTTAAGATAGAACTTAAATCTTTGTTCATAAAAGCCAAATTGCCAACAATTTTATGATGGATTGATTTGTAAAAATAAAAATTAAAAAGAAGCAGCAGCAGCAGAAGATATTGTTTTGTTGTAATTATTAACTTTATTTATACTCCACCTTTTCCCCAAAATTTGGACTTTAGGTGGCTTACAAATTAAAATACTATAGTTAACACATATCAAGGATTGACACTAAAATGACATTAAAATAACAATAATCTTTAAAAACGTGCTGTTAAAATGATTAAAGCACTTTAAAAATATTGTAGTTAAAACAATAAAAACAGTAGGGCACCCTCTTAGAACCCATCAGTTTGCACTATGCAGACTGTTAGAATACAAAGCCTTTGTTGGTTCTACAAAATGGCTGCAAAGAAAGAGTCATTCTGGCTTCTTTTTCAAAGGGAATTTTAGAGTTTGGTGCAGCCACCTATCTTGCATCCCTACCAGGCCTGCCTGTGAAAGTGGTGAGACTGAGGCCCTTTCCACACCTTACCTTTTTTCAGCGCTGGGGTACGGGGATCACGCGAGCAGCCTCCAGTGAGAAGCTGTCACTTTCCTGCTGCCTCAGCTCCGCACAAGCTGCCTGCTCATGCGAGAGCCCCACCTCTTCCTTCCTCAGTGCAACCTGGCAGTTTCCCAGGCTGTGCTGGGGCAGAAAGTGTGACCGGCTCAGCTCCGGTGGCTCCGCATGCCAGGTAAGTGCAAGCAAGGCCCAGGAGCAATGCGCCATTGCGCAAAGGTGCGTGATCGGAGCCTGCCGGCCCATGGAGCATCGCACGATTGTGAGTGCATTGTGCAGATCACTCCTCACAATCACGTGACGCTCCAGGCACCCTTTCGCACAGCAAATGCCATGTGAAAAGGGCCTGAGAGAAGGGCCAGGTCAAATGTGGAGAGACATTCTGTTCGCTAGCCTTGACCAAGGTCATAACCATGGGGCATAGATCATAATCAGCAATAGGATCTGAAGCAGAATGCTACTGATCAGGAAGGAATAAGAATTTGGATTCATTAGTGTTTATGTAAGCACTTTCCAAAATTTTCACATTTCTTCATACATGTAAGAGAAAGGACATGGGATATTTAAAAAAAAAAAAAATCTAAATGTGGGCAAAGCCAAACTGACGGATTCAGGCATCCAGGGAAAAAACTTGGCATGCTTAGCTGTTGAAAGACTGTCTTGGAATCTCTGTGTACTGAGCCACATTTGTGATGCTAAATTAGTGTTACCACCATTTCCCCCCCATAGGCAGGTTCATTTTCTTTAACAGCTACATGATAGGCAGTTCTATCCAGACTGGAAATAATTGTGCCAGTGGAATTTGGCCAGGGCAGATAATTGAGAATTTTATTTAGTTCAGTTCTGACAAAAACTCACCCAAAATCTCAAAGGTTCTTCAGAAATCTGATTGAAACTGCTTGAGATTTTAAAAACTGGAACAGTGAGATAAATTGATAGATTAGTGCCCCCCTAGTATTGAAAATCACTGTACAGTGTACAAAAGTTGGCTTCATATCTCACTTGTGGGCATCCAGCAGGCATTTGTTGACCACTGTGAGAAATAAAGTGTTGGACTAAGCAGGCTTTTGGGCTGACCTTGTAGAGCTTTTCTTATGTTCTTAGGACTAACGTATGGGAAGTCAAGGTTTGGATTCAACAATACTGTGAGCAGAAATTTGGAAAGTTAGCTTTGGGACTACAACTCCAAAAATCAGCCAGTTAACACTACTACTGGCCCTGCTGCCTAGAGATTTTGAGAGTTGTGGTTCAAAAATTAATACTTTTAAATTCTGGTCTGGAGTGATAAGCAGGCTTTATATCATTTGAGCAATGTCCTGGGGACCTACCAAAGGTACCTTTGATGAGATGTCAGTTGGAACCAGGACTTCAGAAGGCTTTCCTGATAGGACAAGTAGCAGAGAAAGAACATATGTAGGGTAAGATCCTTCTTCAGGTTTGTATAGCATAAGTCTCTGCATGTAGAATTACACATTAATAATGCTGTGTAACCTTTGTGTTGAATGGCCATGTTCAGTAACTGAACCAAGAAACTGAATGATTGAACAAATCCGCAAATGTACATGCACATGCTCATTCCATGAGAAATCAGATCTGACTGTGGTGACAGATGCCTTTATTAAATCCTGTTTGCACTACTGTAAAGCACTTTTTGTGTGATTGTCTTTGGAAACTAATTGGACACTTCAGCAGGTCAAAACTCCTCTGGTTAGACTGCTGACAGGAGCCAGTTGTAAGAAGTATATAACCAATTTCTTTCCAGGCACAATTCAAAGTGCTGCTTATGACCTATAAAGCACAGTATAAATTAGGACCAGACTATGTGAAAGATTGTATCTTCCTATAGGTCCCTGCTAGAGTCTTAAGATCTTCAGGTCAAAGCTCAGTTCTGCTACCATCACAGGCCTGTTTGATGACAGCACAAAAGAAAGTCTTCTTAGTGGCTGTTCCAAATCTGTGGTATTCCTTTCCATGGAAGGCTGGCTCCCTCTGTTCCCCCTTTCACCAGCCGTCAAAGATCCCTTTTTTTCAGGCATTTAGTGATTAATTGGTTACAGGAAACATTTCTAAGGTGTGTATATGGTATATTTTAAATTTATTGTTTTAATCAATATACTTTATAAACAATTAATTTGATGATTTGTTTAATTGTGTTATCACTTTTTATTATCAGGTGTTTGGCACATCTTGGGTCTTACAGAAAGATGTCACACAAAAAGTATGATCCACCTAAGATGCTCAGTGCACCTTATGGGTAATACACAATATGAATCCATGCCCAGTGGCACTGTGTATGCAACTCTGCTTCCATAACCTTAAAGGTAGACGTTTCACCTTTGCACAAAAATATCCAAT
This sequence comes from Ctenosaura bakeri, assembly GCA_948474755.1. Lineage (NCBI taxonomy): Eukaryota > Metazoa > Chordata > Lepidosauria > Squamata > Iguanidae > Ctenosaura > Ctenosaura bakeri. Next base: position 518,283 of record CAOLHI010000274.1, read on the forward strand.
GGCTTCCTTAGGGGGATGTAATATGCATAAGACACCATCAGGATTCCAGCCCTATTGTTGTTGGCTGTCTTCTAGAAACAGTGGACCCTATCACATTATACTATTACAGTGCTATTATTCCACTTTAATTGCCATGGCACCCTTATATGAAATCCTGGGATTTGCAGTTTAGGGAGAGGTATTTCTAATTCTCAGCTAGAGGGCTGTTGTCCCTCACTAAAGTACAAACCCGAGAGTTCCACAGAACATTTCCATGGCAGTTAAAATAGAATAATAGTTCTGTAACAGTGTAGCATGATAGGGCCCAGGGAACATTCAGCATAACAAACAAGCAGTACCAACAGTTTCCCTCTGCCACAGACTCTTTCTTTAACCTGAGAGCTTTGCAATATTTGTATTTTTCCATGCACCAATTTTAATTTGAGTAATCAAAGTAAAAACATGTGGTGTGCCACCTGAGATCTGGGGCAGGGTGATGCAGTAGGGCAACACAGGAGCCATTAAGGCTGCTAACATTTTTCTAAGATGAGACCCTTAAGTATCTTAGGAAGAGAAATTAGCCATAAACAACTGAAAAGGGAAGGTTATTGTAGTTATTTTAGGACAGCCCCTGCCTTGTTCACATTTCCATGTGCTCCTGTAATTAAATTCATTCTTCATTCAAGACAAGAGTTCTACCTTGCCTCTCTAAGCAAGAGTAGCACAAATCTCAAGGATCATTTTAGTGTTAATCACGGATGTGTCTGCATACAAGTAATAAATATGAAGCAATTATATAATGATGGCTCAGTGTTTAAAATGCTTTGCAGACATAATCTCAGCAATCCTTCCTATAATCCTGTTAGACAGATAAATATTATTTTCCCCTGTATTTCAGACTGTGGTGAGTGAGGCTTTTACTGAGAGGTGAATCTTTTCTCAAGACTTAATGAATTGTACCTTCTCATGTGGAAAAAAAGGAAAAAGAAAAAAGGAAAAATAGTGTCCTCTGCAGGGTTTGGGGAGTTGGATCAATTTGTCATTACAGATACTTCAGAGTTTCTGGTCACTATCTGTCCATACACTGCAACATTTCACAAATGAAAAAGGGGAAGCGTGTGGCCAAGCAACATCAGGGTGTGATTAAGATGATAAAAGTTATCAATGAAGAAGAAGACAGCAGGCAGGAAAGACTGCTGTGGTTTTCTTTTGCCCAAGTCTACTGGGAACAGCAATCTTTTGTCCCCTCCTGTCCTCTCACTGCTGAGTTAATCAAGTGCAAACTACTTTTACATTTTAAAGACAGTTTACAGCAACTGAAATAATCCAGGACAAAGGGGGAAAGCAAGAAGAAGAGAGAGAAACTGGAGCATTTTAAAAGTAACTTAAAAAGTGGGATGACAGAGAATTAATTGGGACCATCCTTGCCAAACTGAAACAGTTGGAGTGTGTGCTGTTTCTAAAATAAGGAAGTTTCAGGCCTGAAACAGGCTCCCATTATAGTCTTTAAAGACTTTTGGGTGGTGCTATTTGTCCTTTTTCCAGACAATTTCCTTCCCCTCCCACCAGCATATGTAATAGAATGGTCAAAAATTACCCAATGGGCATAAAGAGTTGCACTGGGGGGGGGGTCATGGGAACCACACACAGCCTCCAGGCTGCAATTTGCCCATCCTTGCCCTGTGCCCACCTCAGAAGCGAATGACTGAAGAAGTCAAATATTCTTGGTAACTGTTCAGTCAGTCAGCCTCTGCTCCAAACAGAGGCTGCAACTCTAAAATGTTCACTGTTCCCAACAGGGTTTAGCAACCTGTTGCCCTAAAACTGCACAAACTCTTCAGCCTAATTTCAGATGATTCATCTCTTTCCATACAGATTACAAGGTGATAGTGGTGGGGCTGTGTGTATGTGTGAGCGGGAGTGAAGATAAGGATGAGAACAACAGTGACCCCCACATATTTTTGGTTCTGGTCCTGCCCTGTGTTCATTTTGCGCCCCCTCTTCTGCTAGCATGCACACCCAGACAGATTATCCTGAAGGAATGTAGCCAGTAACAAAGAATAGTTTCCACACCTGTGGTTTATAATAACAGCTTACAATTCAATTGACATGATTTTTAAATGGGAAAGAGACAGAGAGGGAAATGGAATAAAAGCCACTTCAGGGAGAAAGGTAGAATTTAAATTGAAAACAGAGATTCTGTGGATGCTATAGACACAGTTTTGGGATGAAAAGAGACCTATGGTAGTACTTTCGTACTTCTGAAAGTCATTTTTGGATGTAACTCCCCAAATCCCCCAATGTCCAACATGACTGGGAATTCTGAAAGTTGTGGTCAAAAAGGAAAGTGTCCAAGTTCTGGATCCTTCCCACACAGAGGCACAGTTTGTGGATGTATTTGTGTGAGTAAGAGGGAAGGTGTGTGTGTGTGTGAGAGAGAAAGAGAGAGAATAGACAGGTGGAATGACTGGACCTGGAGACAGTTCTTAGAGAAGAAGAGGTAAGTGGAGTTAGTCCGAGGCCCTTTCCGCATGTTACCTGCTCGTGGAGGTGGGGGGTGCCATTCACGCAAGCAGCCTCTTGCACGAGGAACCCGCATCGCTCCTCCTTTCTCCTGCAGCTGGGTTTGCCGGCCGCGTGGCCGTCGTGCGAACGCCTCGCCCCTTCCTTCCGCAGTACAGCCTGGGAGCTGTAGGCTGCGCTGGGGGAGGAAGCGCGACTGGCCCAACTTGCCGGACGCACTGCACAGCAGGTAAGTGCGCACGGGCCCCGGGAGCATTGCGCAACTGCGCACCATTTTCGGCTTAAAGCCGAAAATAAAAAGGTGTGCGTCCGCTCTGCGTCCGGCTCTTGAGCGTCGCGTAAATGGGAGTGTGTCATATGGACCGCCACTCCCATTTACTAAGGGGCTCTCTCGCAACACAAACTGCGTACGAAAAGGGCCCCAGTTGGGCTTATGGTGAGAGCTTTGCTAACTCATCTCTCCCTCTGCTGCAGCTGCATCGAAGTACCCTTGATACATGTCACTATTATTCTATGTCTCATCAGTATCAGTGGTTGCTCATATTGATTCCAAGCTGTCAAAATTCTCACACTTCCAAACCATGGTTGTACTCTATTTTCCAGAGAGAGATTAAGAGAGAGAAAGAGAGAGAGATTTCAAAAGGTGCAAAACAATTATCAGCATAAGTATAAAAGTTATGTCCTATTGAATAGCGAAAAGAAGATAAATAAAATAGTAGATTTTATGATTGCTTCTGACTGGGGACATTTTCACAGCTCTTTTGCTTAAGCACATTCTTCATGTGACTGGAGAGTTAAAGGTGAGTCCAGGGTTGCCATCAAGCTAATAAGGGGATCTACTTGAGTCAAAACTAAAGAGTCCTTCAGGTGGAAAACAAGTGTGCAAAGACTGTCAGATGTTGCTGTGCATTCTCAGCACGTTCTCAGCATTCCTTAGCCTTGGCTATGCTGGCTAGGGCTGATGAATAATGAGGCCATATGACATCTTGAAGGCTGTTTGTCTACGCCTGAAGTAGACCCTCTTCTGCTTAGACAGTTAAACTTGCTGTATTGTTCTCATTTGACAGGCAAGGGATGAAATGAGAACTTCACTTACTTCTGTGCTTTTCAAATGAACATACATTTTTAAAACTGATTTTTCTTTTCATTTTGCCCCGCACCAGCGTAATATACTGAAGCACCTAGTGAGCTTCAGACTGAACAGAGAGATAAAATGGCATCCTTTCTATCTAGGGCCTTTCTGGACTATTGCAAAAAGTGAGAACTCTTGCAACAGAAAACCTTGTTTATTCCTGGCTGGGACTCCCTGGATGCTATTTTTGAATCTACATAGACCTCTTCAGACAGCAGAGAGGAGAGAGAGGATGAAGAAAGCTGGATAGGGAATTTTGCCAATAAATGTTCGGATTCCATGATGCTATAGACAAGTGGACCTTTGGGCCTCATTGAGTCATCTCAAAAAACAATGTACATCGTTTTAAAATGTTTAGTTTTTTAAATCTGTTTTAACTGTTTAATATGTCTTTAGAAATTGTAATTATTTTAAGTTACTTAAATTATTTTTATTGTTTTAACCTATTTTAATTTGTTAATGTCACTTGTAAGCGACTCTGAGTTCTTTTATAGGGTTGGGTAGACATACTAAATAAATAAATAAATAATCGGCCAATCAGAGATCTCTTCTGTATCTTTGCTCACTATTGGCTCTGGAAACCAGGATGGGCATGCCTTCTTTTTAAAAGATACAATGTCCCCAAAATCTTACTGTTTTAGGGCCTTTTTGCATTATACTGTTCTAGTGCTATTATTCCACATTCAACATCCTGTGGAATTCTGGGGCTTGTAGTTTACTGAGGCCAAAAAGCTCTCTGACTGAGAATTCTAAAGGCTGCTTCCTAAACTGCAAACCCCAGGATTCCATAGGATGTTGAAAGTGGAATAATAGCACTAGAACAGTGTAGTGCAGAAAGGCCCTTAGTGTAAAGCCCCCACACGTACAGCAAAGAGGAAGAGGAGGAATGCCCTTTAAATGGAACTAGACAACCATATGTTCTTTTCAATAGTTTTGTTTTCTGTGTTGTATTTTTGAACTACAATTCCCAGAATCCCCCAGTGACTCTGAGAGAGAGTTTATTTTGGAATGATCTGAGTGCTTCCATCTCTAGGCAAATCAAAACATCTCAGTTTAAGCTCTTGAAATATCCAGTCTGACAGTATTGAACAGGGGAATACAAAAGTTATATCTTTCATTCCAGCCACATTCCCAGCGGTCCACTTGGCCTTTCCTAAATTAGGAGAAGCAACATTTAAAGCAATATCAAAGAAATTGGTACTGGCATCATTCTTTCATCCTTGCCCTATACATGCTGTTCATTTCTCTAATGAAAACTCCCCAAAATAATACCACCCTTTTCCAATTTCACTAAGTGAGAGGAATTCTTATCTTCTGTAGGCTGTGATTGATTAGAGGACTATAAATCTGCTATTGTCCAACTGCTGTAATTAAGAGTTTGGCATTATAAAGGACAATTTCCAAAGGGTTTCCCAATCTCATCACTATTCAAGCATTGTTTTCAAATGCTGGCTGTTACTCAGCTATTCTCAGGAAGTAATAAGTGTGAATCGAAACAGTTCAACAAAGTAAAATTAGTTTTCTGCTTCCATACTCATTTGCTTTCATCTCAGAACGTTCTGACTTCTATGATACTTTGCTTGCTTGCTTTCTTTCTTTCCATTCAGTGCATCGGTGATGGGGACCTGCTTTGTGTAGTAGTTTGAGTATTAGCCAAATAAAGCAGGCTTCTCCAACCTTAGTCTCCTCTAGATGTGTTGAACCTAAATTGTTCCCATCTCTAACAAGCATGGCCATTTTAAAATAGGCCTCTTTTAAAGACAACTCTGAGTGTGTGAGAGAAGGGTTGACAGAGAGAATTTAGAACTTGAATTTTCAATGCCACACTTCAAAAAAATTTTTCCAGGTCAAAAGTAAAATTTCCTGTCCTATGACATGCTGTCTGGGGCTGATGGAAGTTGTTGTATAGTAGATCTAGAGGGCCCAAGTTTGGGAAACAATCTAAATCAAAAGTTTATGAAATGTGGAAAAAAAAGTGTTGTTTTTTTTAAAATAGACATTAGATGTTCCAATGTACAGACACACACAAAGAGACACTTCTTTTAGATACCAAAAAGTCAATATTTCTGCCTAATCAATAACTGACTAAATCAATATCTATAAGTAGTACGGCTACAGATCTCCAACTACACCTTTCACAGCAGAAATTGCTATTTCAGGTATTTAGTTTACCACAACATCTTTTAAAGAAAGGATTATCCAAATCAGCAAATTGTTTGATATGTAATACTTCTAATCCTTCCTTAACTCGTATGTTTTGGAGCTCCCCCACAGCTGCCTCATTCTGGGTAGAAGCTATTAAGCATCATGGACCACCATCTCCCCACCAAACCTGGTGGGGCAGAATGGCTGAGCCCATCAAATCCATCCCAGGTCATTGGGCTTGAGGGAGTAAAAGCTCAAGGACTCCTTGACTAATCAGGGCTTTCTCCTTCAGCAACCCTAGGCTATTAACACCAAGATGAATGACGTTGTACTCCTCAAACAACACAAGAAGTAAAATGTGCCAATGCAGACCCCTCTTTCCCAATTACTCAACCATAACTTGGTTACTTAGGGCCAGCTGTTACTCCAAAATTGCAGCAAGACTAACTGGGCCCATAAATTCTAACACATTACAAAACAAGCCTGTTGGGTTTACAGATGCTAACTCTGGGCCTTGATGAGGCCTACAAAACTCAAAAGGGTGTACAAGGCTCATGTAGGCTAACAAAGCCTCAATATCCTACAGGATTTGCTTTAAAAAAGGCCTGGGACCTACCAAGGCTTCCAAGGCCTACACAATGGCATGGGGCCTACCAGGTCAGCAGGGACTGAAGATCTAAAGAGGCCAACAAGGCCTATACCCACCAAAACCAAATGGGGCCTATAGGTCAGGTTGGAGTTTACAAGGCCTAATGTGACCACCAGGCCTGCAGCTAACACTGCTCACCAACCTACAAGGCCCAATACAGCTACCTGGTGCCTACTGCTAAGGCAGGTTCCAAATGCCCTAAAACAGCAGTAAGGCGTAACCGAGGCCATTTCCGCACTAGCCTGTTATAGTGCGGTGATTCCACTTTCAACATCCTCTGGAATCCTGGGGTTTGCAGTTTCGGGAGGGGCCGGCAAAACGGCAAACCCCAGGATTCCAGAGGATGTTGAAAGTAGAATCACCACGCTGTAACGGGCGAGTGCGGAAATGGCCCTAACAAGGCCTGCAGGTCTGGGAAGAAGACTGTAAAACCTAACAAGATGAAAAAGAGGCCGAACAAGGCCTATGAGGCCTATGAGAACAAGAAATTGGGGGGAAAAGAGCAATAAATAGTTACTGGGCCTTCATGTCCCAAAGAGTCCCTAAGGCAAAAATAGCCCAACCACAAAAGCAGAAACTCAAAGGCACCACACTAAATCCACCCAGAGGCCACTGCATGTGCCACTCCAGGCCCACTGCTGGCCAGATTGCACATCACTGAATTGCAAAAATGACACCCTGGTGATCACTCCAGGAACTGCAGGCTAACAAGCAAGGCATGAACTGGATTGCGCATTAGCAAGCTGTGAAATGAATACTTGCTGTTTGCTTGGGCAACCACAGGTGCTATGAAGCTGATGGGAAAGCAATAGGGACCAGGCTACTGCATCGTCCAGCTCTCTCTCAGCAATGCAACTTCTTTGATTTCCAGCATCGAAGAGGAAACAGAGGGGGAGGGCAGAGCTTAAAATCTTCTGGCTCCATCCTCTCATGCTCAGCATCACAGCACTGAGAACCGTAATCTTTCAACTCTGCTTTCCTCCCTCTTCAGTCAGCTACCCCCTGGACTGCTGTGCACTATATGGTTCCAAAGCCATGTTCCCAATGAAGCTAGAATGGCCTGCTCTATGTCATTCTGTTGGCAGGAAAAGAAAGCCTTTTTTAAAATTTATTCCAACAAGCAAGAACTGAAGGTTTCTAACAGACAAGGCTTTTAAGAGAGAGCGCTATTGTTTAATTGGATCGATATAACTGTTTTTTAAAATTATTTTTAATTGTGGATGTTAAAATGTTAATAGTTCAATTTTATTTTAATGTTGATATTTTGCATGCTTTTAGCTCTGTTCATTGTACTCATTTTAATTTGTAAAAACCTTTAAATTGGAGGAAAGGCGGGATACAAATAAACATGATGAAGAAGAGGATAACAGCCAGGAATTGACATCACAGATATGGTTATGAATATATAACTGTCTATTGTCTCCTGACTGACTCTTCAAATCAACTTTAATAGCCAGCAGCTGCATGGAGTGATAGAGGTCTATTCTAGTAGCAATCAGGACACAGCAGTATTATGTTTCCTGCCCCCTCTTGCTAGCAATCTGGACTGTGACAAGAAGTTGTGGCAGGGGTCCTACGTGGATCACTGGCAGGAAGGAGCTGGACCTGTCATCTCGTGGTATGCTGATTGCCAGCAGAACAGACTTCAATAGGTGGAGCTTCTGGCCATAGTGCCATCGTGACAATAGTGTCATGATTGTAAACTTGAATACCAAACAGTTACAAATGCATAAGTATAGTTTACGCATTTCTGACTGCTCAACAGGGTGCCAGCCAATGCGTCAAATGCCAATGGTAGCTGGTGGCTGCCATTATCAGTGGGACAGTGCATCTGTTCTGAACTTATAAGGGAGGTATCCAAGGTGCTGAAGCTATTTTGGGGTAGAGTTCAGCACTGTGGATAGCTCCTTTAACTATCAGATGAAACCCCAGAGCGGATTCACTGCCTCATGGACATGGGCATCTCCAGCCTCCATTGTCCAGTGGCTGGTCCTCCACAAAAAAGAACCCATAAACCCTTTTATTTTGCAGCTTTTCTGGCAACCATCAGATTTCCAGACTGCTATTTTACTTAATCCCAGTATGATGTCAGCCTGTCCTCGTATGAATAGAGCTCTGGCAGCAAACGGAGCTGATTTGCTGTCTTATCCCTGGCTGTAATGTTCCCTCCTGCAGTTTCTCTGCAGGATCATCTTGGGATGTCTCAAATGCCAGCCAAAAAAAAAAAAAAAAAGTCTGATCATTTCAATGTACTTTGAACATGCTGCTATAGCTAGTTCAGCATACCCATTAGAGATTATAATGTCTGAATGAGAAATGGAAAAGGAGGCAGGCAAATCTGTGGGGACAACCAGAGCAGCAGACCTTTGTAACCTTTTCTTAACAGCTTCCATTTCTCACTTTTCTCCAGGAACAGAGAATCTGGCTGCTTGGGGAATTTGTTTGTTTGTTCATGCTAATCCACCCCTCATATGTGTATGCATATGTATATATTATATATGTATATAAATGTTTATTGTTAGCTGGAACAATAATAACAACCCTCATAATAATCAGGATGAATGGAATATAAATGTAATAAAATAAGGGAAGGGAATAATTGATTTTTTAAAAAAAATTGTTTTAAAAAATGTTTTTCTCAAGAGTTGAGAAACCCTGAAGAGAAGAATCTTGCACCAATGAGAATCTTAGTAGTTCAGGTCCAATTCCATGCACAATTTGCACATGGCTGTTTTGAGCAGAAAGCATATTTTCTGTGCAGAAAATCCTGCACAGAAAATTATGCAGACTTATTATTTGCAAAATTCACAAATGGTATTTTTATGAAAAGCACAGTTTTCAGGTAGAAAATAACATTTTCTACACAGATGTATTATTTTCTGTGTAGAAATGTTGTTTCCTGCACAAAATTGTGTGAATTCTGAAAAGGAAGACTTTCCAAATTGAAAATAGTTTTTGAAAATTGAATAGTTTTTGAAGAGTGTCTTGCAGTGAGATTGTTTTTTTAAATTACTCATTGCTTCCTTTGATAAAAATAATAGGAAAGAATTACATTCCTAAACAAAACAAAATAAACATAACAGTTTGTATATTGTTGCAGTTGTTGTGCCATCTTTGCTTCAATGGGGGCATCCATATTTGGTTATCTGTGAAGCCAGCATATTATTTGAGATAGACATTTAGTGAATTGTGGGTATGAACAATTTATTTTTAACTGATTTATTTCAGTTTTATCACCTCTCAGGATACTAGGGTTCCCAAGACGTGATACAGCAAATGCAAACAGAAGAAACAAGTAAAATCACCCTATAACGACAGATTAAAACAGCTTTTTCAAGAACAGTTTTTAAACACATACACCAGAAACAGTGAGAAAAGTCATCCTGGCGTTAAGGATCAAAGGCTGCCTGCTGGAAGGACGGAGCCACCTTCACTTTCCTTGGGAGGGTATTTGACTGCTTGAGTGCTACAACAGAAAAGGCCCTATCTCGTATAGTCACTAACCTAGGGGTTGAGAGTGACTAAAGCTTATCTACTCCTCTGAGCAACACAGCCCATGATGCTGGATATTTCTGCCATCTCATCATTGCTTTTGGTGCTTTAGAAACAGCAGCAGCTACTGATAAGGTAGCTTTGTCAGGTGTGTGTGCACACTCTTTTTAAGTTTAGCTTCTGAGACTCCATTGCTCTTGTTGATCATGATGAGTATACACCAGCTATCAAGTCAGCTGCTTAGTTGAAGCAGAGCTTGGAAAAATTACTTTTTGGACTGATCAGGGATCCCTCTTGCTACTATGACCACTGGCTTCATTGGGAATTTTAGCAGTCATAGAACAAAAAAAGCAAAGAGTACAGCCAGGGAGTCGAGGGGGGTGCAGTGAGCTCTGGGCGGCTGGAACAGTATGTTTAGCTGCCTCAGGCAAAGGACAAGATTGTGTCTATTCCTAATCCCTCATATGAGCCAGGTGGGAATTTGTGGAGTACTGTACAGGCTAACTTCATGTTCAGAGAACAGGTTTAGTGGGTTTCAAAAGCTTTATTTAGGAACATAGAAGCAATAGCTGCACACCTTGACAAATGTCAAGACAAAAGGACTATTGGGTTTCCAGTGCCTTATAAGCTGTAATGTTACAAATTTGCTCACACAAGCATTTCATTTGACAACTAATTAGAACAACTCTTTTTCCAGACTTACGTTCTGCCTGCCAACAGCATGACCTTGAAGCTGCATTTATTCTCTCTAATCAAAGTTCATTAAAACAACATTCCATTCCCAACACACTATTTTCTTATTCAATTCCATCATCTCCTTCCAGTCCTTTGTTCAAAGCACTAAATGGGCATTACATGGCATGGCATTTCATGACATCAAACATCAAAGCACTTCATGGCATAACCTGGCATTAAAATGCATGGCAGAGAAGGCAAAGTTGACCTGACAGAGTTAAAGGAGGGTAACTTCCAACACCCATAAGGCAGCAAGAATATTTAGGGTAGAGCTTTCCAAACTTTTCAGGTTGGTGACACACTTTTTAGACATACATTATTTTGCGACACAGTAATTGAGTTTTACTAGCAAACCGGAGGTTAAACTACCTCTTATAAGGGATCCAGGCACATACATAAATTGTAATAATGAAATGTACAGGAACACAACATATCTTATGAAAACCTTTCATTTATATTTTTAAACATATATGATTTATTTATAACATATAACATACATTTCCAAGGCTCGAGTGGGGGGCTTATTCTCAGTCCAGGGAGGTGACACACCTACACCCTTCAGGTGACACACTAATGTGATGTGACACATCCTTTGAAAAGCCCTGATTTAGGGGATTCAAGGAAGGCTAAATGGCCTGCACAGCTCTACTGCCAACAGATGAAATTCGTAGAGGTGAAGCGGTTCAGTAGGATTTAAGGAAGTTATCACTGCCTCTCTAAAAATCTGCTATCAGAAGCATATCCACACTGCACAGTTATAGAAATCTGATAAAACCTTAACTACCATGGCCCTTCCTATAGAATCCCAGAAGTTGTAGTTTGGTGAGGTACTTAGAATTCTTTGCTAGAAAGCTGTAGTGTTGCCATTCAGGGAAGTGGCCAAGAATTCTAGCAAAAATTCTAAGTAGCTCACCAAAGTACAAATACAAAGATTCCATGGAGCCATGAAGGATGGAGGAATGACAGTTCAAGTACAATCAAATTGGTGTAACTGTGAAGTATGGAAGCATCCTGATTCAGGTACCTCACTTGAACTAATCAGAAAGCTAACTTAAGGCCTTTTCTGCACTATACTGTTATAGTGCTATTATTCTACTTTTAGCATCCTGTAGAATTCTGGGGTTTGTCTTTTAGGGAGGGGCATTTAGAATTCTCAGCCAGAGAGCTCTTTGGCCTCATTAGACTACAGACACCAGAATTCCACAGGATCTTGAAAATGCAATAAAAGCACTTTAACAGTGTAGTGTGGAAAGACCCTTAAACTCCTTGTATTTGGTGCAAACACTTTCCCCCCCTGTTTGGACCAACTCTCTCAGTTACTTCTTAAAAGTGCTTTATGTAAATGTTGTTCTCCAAGCCAACTCTAAAACCCTGTCTTGTTTTCTGTTGGCAGTGGCCAGCAAGGAAGGCAAGTAGTTTTCCAGAGATTCTTTGCCAGATCAAGTGCTGGGAATGACTGTTGCAAGAGGACAATTCAAAAAAATACATCTATATGCACCATCAGCCCTTCTGCACCAGCATTATGACCCAAGAGAGCAATTTCAGAAAGAAAGGTAGCTTTCCCCTCAGGTTTTTCCTGTTGTTTCTTTTCATTGAGAAAATTCCTTAGTTCCAAACTGACCTGAGCTTATTATTCCATTATTATTCTAGACCAACAGTGGGCAGACTTCAGGCACATGGGATCTACTTCAGTTTTTATTTTTATTAGAAACCTGAGAGCCAGTTGCAAAGGTTATGGACTTAGAATTAAATTGTTAAGCCAAAGAATTTGTTTGGAGTAGAAAAACTCAAGAGTTCACAGTTCCTTCGTCACAAATTTCTATTCCTGTTTACCTTGAGCTTTCTCCATTTCAGCCAGACAAATTAGGGTCAGGACAGGTAAAGCTTTGTGTTGCAACAGCTGGGAATCAGAAATCATTGCCAAAGATCTGCAGCAGATTACAGTCTAGCATCTGCTCACTCTGGCTCCAGACTACCCTTCCTCAGGGTTTGTTTGTTTGTTTTTACCATTTGCTGTCATGTCTCATTATCTTGCTGATAATAATTGTAGCACTACTTCTACTACTATTGCTGCTACTATCACTATTATGAACTACTCCTACTTCTATTGCTACCAATACTAATACCAGTACTACCAAAGCATTTTTGGAAGGCATATGATAGAGCATCCTTTTTATAACTAATCTCTTAGTATGACTGATGCCTGAGTGACAAACTGCCTGAGAACTCCATTGGATATTGCCTTCAGTTCCATGGTGGAAAAAAGATCAGTATGTATGTGTGAATGTATGTATGCATTTTTGTGAGCCAGGGTGATACGGTAGTTTGGGTAATGGACTATTGCCTCCAAGAAACCAGGGTTCAAATCTCTGCTCAGGCAGGGAAACTCACCAGGTGGTTTTGAGCAGTCACACACTCTCAGCTTCAGAGGAAGGCAATGACAACCTCCTCAAACAAATCTTGCCAGGGACATTCCATGATAGCTTTGCCTTGTTGTTCTTATCATTGCTGTTGTAGCATGCCTTCAAGTCATTTCTGACATATGGTGACCCTAAGCTGAATCTATCATAGGATTTTCTGGGGCTGAGAATGTCCTGAGTACAGGACAGCAAGTGCCCATGGCTTGGTGTGCAGAAGTGGTTAAGTAATCAGTCCAGTTCAAGATGAAGGGAGAAGCATGAGGGTGGTCTTTAGCCAGGCCAAAAGCTGTATCAGCAAGTCAGAAGTCAAGATATGTGAGCTAGCAAAGAATACACATAATAGTCCAAAATGGAGTCGGTCCAAGATTGAGGCAAAACATGAGAGAGTACTGCTAGGCAAACAGATAAGACAGTTGTCAGCACAAAGGCTAGGAAGCAACTGTTGTGATATTTAGGAGCAGCTTCTTCAAGGTCACAGGTGTTTCATTGGTGTTAATTGGGTCAACATTTATTACTCAAATGGTGTTACTTGTGGCCTTTCTTCCTCCATCTCTCAATGAAGAATGAGCATGTGTCATCTTCAGTGTCTGTAGCCATATTTTGCTGGGGAACAGGATCCTCTACTGCCTCAGCCCCTATCTTCTCAGATTCAGAGAAAGCTGAAGGCTCCTGACAGTCTTCCTCCTTCTCCTCATCTGAGTTCTCCAACGGGTGAGTTATAACAGAGATTGTGCAGTGGGCCCAAGATCACCCAGTAGGTTTTGATGGCCAAGTGAGGAGTCGAATCCTGGTCTCCAGGGACATGGTCCAATGCTCAAACTATTACACTGTGCTGGCTCTCTAGGTTTGGCTTAGGATCACCATTTGTTGGAATTGACTTGAAGGCACACACCAACAATAACAAATTGACTGATTATCTTTATATCCTACCTTTTCTCCAGTAAGCTCAAGCACTTTATATGGCTCTCTTCCTCCCATTATATCATCACCACAAGCCTGGGAGGTAGGGCAGGCTGAGGGAGAATGAGCAAAGCTTGTCCATGAGTTTCATGGGGCTGGCATCATGTTAGTGACATGATGCTGTAAGTCCAACTTCCACTGTCATAAGTCACTTTTTTTGGTCATTGAAGAGAGCAAGGTTATCTTCTTGCCCAAAATATTCCCCAAGTCCCACCTTGCCTGTGAGTAGGCCCTATTCGATTCAGTTGACATTGGGGTATAAATGAATTGCCTTAGGCCATTTCTGCACTATACTGTTATAGTGCTATTATTCCATTTTGAACATCCTGTGTAATTCTGGGGTTTGTAGTTTACTGAGGCCAAAGAGCTCTCTGGCTCAGAATTCTACATGTTCCTCCCTAAACTGCAAACCTCAGGATTCCATAGGAGGTTGAAAGAGAATAACAGCACTATAATAGTATAGGGTGGAAATGGCCTTAGTGTCAGTGACCTCTGCTGGATCTGATGTCAGAAAGGTAGTGAAGCCACATTTACTCTGAACTGTAAAGGAGTCATCTAAGGTACAGAACTCTATTTTCCCAGATAAGTTCAGTTAAATGAACTGGTCCTTCAAATTTTGGACTCAATCATGGAACAGATTCATTCCCATATGGACATAAATCAGCCTTCACTGATTATGCTCTTAACAGCCCTACTTTCCTAATAAAATGGTTCTGCTGCATATTTTGTCTCATTGATCTGATGTATCTCTGCATTGGCTCCTCTCTAATGGGTCACTAATCTTGCCAGCTGCACCGTCCAGTCTGTCTCTAGTGGGGGTCTTAGTTTTTTTCTATTTCTGCCCTACTGTTTGTTTTGATGCCAGGTTGCTCAACTGAACTGCTTCAGATAGTTTTGCCTCTGTCTCTCTCCTTCCTTGGCTTGGCTTCATGGGAAAGTTCTCAGTGGGGGAAACCATGGATTATGCCAAGTTCCACTGTTCCAGTGTCATATTTATTAGTTGCTTTGTCAATCAAGGCTGCAGCCAGTAGCCTCATCAACAGGAAACAAAGACTCAAACATAACAGACTTGCCAAGTTCTAACTAGCGAAGCCTGTTGAGAGTTGGGGTGCCAAGTCTAGCACACACTGGCCTCTTCAGTACCTGCTCAGTCAACTCCTTCAACAATTCTGAAAATATCTTAGACTCACAGTGCCATCCTATGATATTTGCTCAGAACAGAGAACCTTAGGCTAGAATCCTCTTTGAGACATAGACTGGTGAAACTGCACATTATGCCAGTGTATTTTGGCAGGGAGGGGCATTGTTGAAGGAGGTTTCTTGTATCTCCTTCTGCAATGCCCCTCAATAGCTGCTGAGAGGCTTGTAAGTGCAGCTCTTTCCCCTTCTGTTGCTGATCACTTGCAACAGTCCACCTGGAAGTCTTCCAGCTATCATTGAGCACCTACAAAGGAAACAGCAATCCTATACTGGGGACAAAGGCTGTTCCTTTTTCCCTCAATGCAGAAGGGCAGTTGGAATGCATCCAAGGGCATTCCTGCAGCTGATCAGTCAATTAGCCTATCAGCAGGCAGCTGCATTTACAAGACCCCTGGCTGCTGTTGTATTCCAAGGGAAGAAGTAGGGAAAAGCAAGTAGCCTTAGTGTGCGTATGCCTGCATCTGTCCTCAAGTCAACTGTCAGCTTATAGTGACCCCTTGAATTTCACAGAGTTTTATTAGGCAAAGAATACTCAGACATGATTTTGCCAGTTCCTTCCTTTGAAATATGGTATTCTTCCATAGATTCCCATCAAAGTACTAACCAGAGCTAACCCTGCTTTATTCCCTTCCAAAGATAATGTACCATATTTGCCAGTGTATAAGACACACTTTTTTTATCCCTAAAATTACCCCTTAAAAATGGGGTGTGTCTTATATGCTGGATGCTCATTGGAATCCCTCCTTTTGTCCTCCCTTCTAAGGCTAAATGCATATGAAAAGGGAGGAGGTGAAAGGAGGGCTCCCATGAAGCTCCACTCCCTGGACCCTCTCCTGTCTTTTCTAGGTGGGGGAAGCCTTGCTGCCATAGTAAAAAAGTTTTCCCCAAAAAATAACCATCAAAAATGGAGTGCGTCTTATATGCCAGTGCATCTTATACACCGGCAAATATGATAAGTTTACTGCAGAGACTTATATTTACTCAGTAGGCCTGTTGGATCTAAGCTACAGAATTCAGTGAAGCTTATGCTCAGGCACCTGGGTATTATAGCACTGTTTTTTTTTGTTTTTTTTTGTTGTTTTTCTGTTGCCCTTTTTGCACGCCATTTCTAAAATGAGAGGGCCCCTTGAGCTTCACGTAAATGGGAGGAACGGACTGTGCACGCACCTTTTCATTTTCAGCTTAAAGCCGAAAATGGTGCGTGGTCACGCAATGCTCCTGGGGCCCATGCACACTTACCTGGCGTGCGGTTCGTTGGGAGCCGGGCCAGTCGCACTTCCTGCCTCAGCGCTAGCCTGCAATTCCCAGGTTGCGCTGCAGTAGGAAGGGGTGGGGCGTTCGCGCGGCACTCGCATGACCAGGAAGCTGTTGCAGAACTGAAGCAGCAGGGAAGCGGCAGTGTTCCTGCTGAGGCTTCTTGCACGAGCGCCTCCCCCCACCTCCCTTAAAAGGTAAGCTGCGAAAAGGCACTGTGTTACTATATAACATGGTATAAACCAACAGAATGCAAAGAAATACAAGAGAACATCTAAAAAAAGGTATAACAAGGAACATTTCCCCTGTGATTTGAGAAATTAAAGGGAAATTTAGACCAAGAATAGGAACGCAATTTGACCAACATGGGAACACATTAAGTGATTAGGACAAAATAAAGTCAATAGAAGAAACACACTGAGAAACTATTTAAAAGAGTTGAAATGACAGCAGATTCCTTTAAGGAAGAGCCATTTGAAGATGAACTCTGAAATTTGAAAGTAAAGTGGAAAAGATTCCCAAAGCACTTGGCAGAAATAAATCACCAGGAACAGATGGCACGCCTCTAGAGCTTTTTCAAGCTACAAAGACTGAATACATTCATATTCTAACAAATATCTGCCAACCAATATAGAAAACAAAACAATGGCCCAGAGACTGGAAACATTCAATATATATTCCAGTCTCCAGGAAGAGGGACACCAGAGATTGTAGAAACCATTGAACTATTTCACCGATCTGCCATACATGCAAAGTAATGATCAAATTTTTTCAGAAAAGGCTTTCACAAAATATGGAGCAAGAAATTTCAGATATGAACCCAAACAATGGGTTCAGAAAAGGCATCATATTGCAAAAATACTTTGGATAATGAAATCCACCAAAGAATTTCAGAAGAAAACTACCCTGTGCATTGTAGATTAGAGTAAAACCTTTGACTTTGTAGAACAAAAAAAATTATGGTTCACTCTAAAAGAAATGGGAGTGCCACAACATCTGATAGTCCTGATGCATAACCTATACCCAGAATGAGAAGCCACCGTCAAGACAGAATATGGAGAAAGAAAATGGTTTCCAATTGTCAAAGGAGTCAGACAGGACTTAGGCCCTTTCCGCACGAGCCTGGTGAATCAGGACTCAGAAAGAACCGTTGTTTTATCTTCTGCTAAAAAGCCCATGCATTTCTGAAATTTCCAAAAGGTCCAAGTGCATTGTGGAAAAAATGGCATTGTTATTTATCTTGCTCTGATATGAATGTAGGATTTTGCAAAAGGGGAAAAAGAAGCAAATGGAATAGAAGATTAGAATAGAAGCATGATTCTTGAGCTTTTGTCTGAGGGCCCATGATACAGCTATTTTGATAAAACTGAGCAAGTTTAGCTCTGATGCATTCCAGGAGGAAGAGATACTGCTTGTTTACCCTCCTCTTGAGTTCTGTTATGGGGAGAAATCTCCCACTTAGATCTAAATACATTTAAAGCTAGGAAGTTGAGAATAGGAAGATGTCCTGTGTTAAAGAAAAATATTATTAATTGAGCTGCAAGCTGAAGTAACAACCAATGGGCAAGAGATAAAACACATCAAAGGGTGCCTCAAAATAAAATTGATTTGTACAGGAACAAAACATGGCAGTTCCAGATTTTTTGCCCCTCAACTGGAGGCACAGTACTGCATTAGTAAATATATTTGGTGGGTGCCAATAACAGTGCCAAAGTTGCACCTATGAGAAAGAAGAAGGTGGCATTAGCAACTTCAAGAGAATCTCCCTAGGTTTGCAGAAGTTTTAAAAAAAATCTACAGGAAAAAAAATGCTTAATGGGTATCTCCCCCTCCTGCCAAAAAACCCCCTCTGCTTAGTGAGGGTTACACTTGCTTAGTAACCAAAAAATGCTGAATGCCTTTTTGGGGAAAACAGTAGGAAACCCAAGGGATAGAAGGGAGTAAACTAGAACAGGTCATGGATAGTTGTCTAGAATCTTCAACAGGAATGCTCCATTGAGCAAAATTTTATTCCTTGTCCCACTTGAATGCTTAAAAATAAAGCTACATAGACAAAAGAAAACGACCTATCTGGAACAGTTTCCAAAGTAAATGATGATAAGACAAAATAGGCACAAATCATAAAAATTATTGTGAGCAAAAGCATTTATATGTAACATTTACTTTATTTCATTTAGGAAGGTTGTTGTGAGTGTGTGAGCTGAACACTTCATGGAACATGGGAAGATTACTTCTGTAGACATAATAGATAACCAGGAGGGGTTATAACTGCCACAATATAGACAAATGCATGTGAGGGGGGTGGTGGTGGGGTGTTCCTTGACTTTCAAGTATATTTTTAATTTAAAAAGGGAACCACAATAATGTCTTATTGGTAAAATATCTTATTGGATCAAATTTTCAGGGGTAGTTGTCCCGTATAAAGGAAGCAAGCTTGCAAGTTTCAGCTGAAAAAAAGAAGGGAAAAAAGTGCAAGACCAGTTTTTCAGTATATAGATTCATTCCTTATTCCTTATCATCCTGAAAACGATAAACAGTAATGAGTGGTCCAGGTAAAAAACCAGAAACATTTCATAAGGGCCCTCTGTATATTTTGGGGCAGGGGGAGGCATGGGGACAATTTGTATGAAAACAGTGTCCAGTGTTCTCAGGCAAGAAAACTGCAATGTTTCAGAAGCATAGGGAATTATGACACTTCAAAAAGGCTTTAAAAATATTATTGACATCAGAGGAATGGTCTGGCTGTCTCACAATCCTATTCTTACCACAGAGCACAGTGGCTCAACAACCCTTTATAAAATGTGCCTTACGAGTAGAAAGTGGGCTGATCATTTGCTCAGATTTACCCCTGCCCTCCTTCTCTCCCTTACCATTAACTTTTTTATAGAAACAATACCTGAAAGAAGGGGTTTGGCTGTAAACTGTTGTTAGCTTTGGAGGAAGCTCACTTTGCTTTAGAGGAAGCAACTGAGGCCATTTACACATGGCATTGCTAAAACGTAGTAGCTACAGGTTGTATTTGTTTTAGGGGTCGCGGTTCCGCATGATGTCGTAGCGATCCAGTAGCCGTCCCTGTAAAAGCAGTAGCTAGGATGCATTATTTGAACTACAGAAAAAATCTATTTTGCACTGCCTCATCTGCATATATACCATATGCCACCTCAATGCAGAAACATTAAATGTGCTTTACTGTGAATTAAGAAAATGGCAGTACCGGTAGGAGGCCAATGAGGAAGACACACTCTACCTCAATTTGCATTAATGCTGAGAGGTGTGGAATGCAGTGTTGCTACGGCGTTTCAAGAGAACACGCCTTAACTATGGAAAAGATCCATTTATGGCATCATATGTGGAAAGGGCCTGAGTCAATCTTTTGGATCCCTATCTCACTTGAACTTTGGATTTCATCTACTTTTGATGTGCACCATTAAGTGCACAATGGAATTGTAACTGTTTTGTCATGTGCATGATTTCATACTGTAGTCTAATAAGGAAGAAAACAGGCAATTCTAGAAATTTGCCCTTAATGCACACTAGAGAATTACAGGAAAGAAAGTTAACTCTATGTATACAGCTGTGTACAACAGGATGTAGACTGAACTTGTTTCGTCTTTCAGTATATCGTAGAACATGCTTTTTTTGGCACTTTTACATATAATTTTCCCCTGCATAATTCACAACATAATGGATTCTTGGAACACATTGAATAAATATTTATCTAAAAGTCATTCATATTATCATTTTACTAGGTAGTTACTTTGTCAACCTCTCACAAAACATATTGTCTGAATAAACACCATCAGAGCCTACCTTGTTATTTTTTAAATTGAAAATTCAATGGACTTTATGATCTTCTATGTAACATATTGATGCCAATCAATAAAGGCAGTGAACTGAAGGCACAGTGATATCATAATCGTAAAATAACTAGGAGTGGGATTAATTTCAAAGCAGGACTAGGTAATAAGTTGCATCCTGTCAAATGGTTTGGTGTTGATAAAATAGACTTTGGATATGGAGACCTGGCTGATTAGATCTGATATCTTTGAAACAGATTTCTACAACCAGGCATGTATTGAAATAATGTTCAGTGAGGGAAGAAGCAATACTGAAATGTTTGGGTTGTTTTTTTTTAGGAACTGGGGAAAAACAGAGTCTGGAAACAGTGGTAAAAATCCTGTTGTGTAATTATGCCAGTGTAACTATGTGCAGAGACAGGAGCAAAAACTGCTTTGGATCCAGTACTGTGAAGGAAGGAAATCAGATTGTTCATGGTTGTTTTCAGAAAGACGATGCTGCTAGCTGCAAGCAGTCTATTTCACGAATGCTGGCCTTCCAGAAAGAAGGATTCTCAAAACTAAACAGATTTGGGAATGCTGGTTTGTAAGCTTTTAAGTCTAAGTTCCCCTTCCACATGCCCCAAAGGCCAGTATTAAAAAAGAAAAAAACTGCTTGGAGAGAGCATCCTTCTTTTCCTGTTGATAGCCATGAAGATCCATCCATTCTTCTCCTTCCTTTCCCTCCCTCCCTCCCTCCCTCCCTCCCTCCCTCCCTCCTTCCTTCTGCTTTCCCATAGGGTAGGATCATGTCTACTGGTTTTAACTCACAAAACGATCAATCTAAACTAAGTACTAGAAAGAACTTCTTGATGGTAAGAGTAGTCCAGCAATGGGACCAATTACCTAGAGCAGTGGTGTGGTTTCTTCCTCTGAATAACTTTAAAAGGAGGCTGGATTGCTATCTACTGGGGATGCTCTAGCTGGAATTCCTACACTGAGTTCAGTGTTGACTCAATGGTCTATGAGGTCCTTCCATCATGATTCTATGCTTCTATAATTCTATCCAACTCAGGTAAGAGTGCATGATGCAACCCAGGATTATGCAACCCAAACAAAAAAAGACTATACAAAACAGCATTATGCAACCCAGCTAAAAGTGTGCTTTGTAGTACAAAGGACTATTACACTGGTGTACCAACAAGATTTGATCCAGTTAATGCTAAAATAGATTGATACTGAGAATGTAGCCAGAATAGGAAGCACAAAATGAAAGAGGCTTTTGCCTAACTGGCATGCAGTTTGAAAATAAAGGAATTCACCCTTCCTGGTAAATAAATGATTTCCACTATAAAAAAATAATAATAATTTTTTCCACTGTTTCATTAAAGAAAAAAAAAGAAAAAAATAAAGGACATGGGTGGGGGGAGTTAAGGAAGAAGGGAGTGCCCTTCATCCTCCAGAAATGTTGACTTAGAAGTGAAATGGGATATGGAGATATACTGCAGCCAGTTGAATAGATGCACACCTGAGCATTACTTTGAAATAAAATTTGGCACTGGAGGCAGAGCTAACATGGAAAATAATCATCATAGCTTCATGTACCACAGAAAGAGCTCTGGTGCTCTTTTTAGAACTGCTCTCTATCTGGTCCAACTCTAGCTAAAATATAGGATTGTCTGGTCCAACTCTAGCTAAAATATAGAACTATAAGGTGGGAGGCCCGTAGTCCTTTCATAGTAAACAATAACAGTGTGATTCTGCTCTAACTGCCATGGCTGTAACCTATGAAAGCCTGCAGCATTTGGTTGGTGAGGCATCAGAGCTCTCTGGCTGAGAATTCTAAATATCTCTCACTAAATTACAAATCTCAATATTCCATAGGATGCATCCATGACAGTTAAAGTGAATTCATAACGCTATAATTATGTAGTGCAGAAGGATCCACAAAGTAAAAAAAATACAAACATTCTGTTTTTGTCTTCTACCACACACCAAAATGTCTTCCTTCCTTCCTTCCTTCCTTCCTTCCTTCCTTCCTTCCTTCCTTCCTTTCCTTCCTTCCTTCCTTCCTTCCTTCCTTCCTTTTTGGAGAAGGTTATTTTGCTCCCTCCCTATCTGCTCACTGTCTGGCTACTCAGGTGTGAACCTCAGCCTAGTCAAGTGCAAGCTGACTTTGACTGACTTTGTATATTAAACTTGAGTTTTATGCCCATTCTCATTATATACCAATCAAAGAAATACGACTTTTCCTTATTCCTCTTGTGTGCATTCCCTGGACATCAAACAGTACCATTTGTTCTAGGCTTGCTTTGCTTTGGCTGAGCCTCTCTCTCCTCACATTCAGCCGTTGTTTCCCACAAAGACAGAGATTGTGGAGAAAAACTAAGGCCATTTCCATACTACACAGTTATAGTGCTATTATTCCACTTTCAACATCCTATGGAAGCCTGGGGTTTGCAGTTACGGGAGGTGCCAGTGTAGTGCGGAAAGGCCCTAAGATACTGGATTCATTCTCCCTTACTCTCTCTTCCCACTAAGGCAATTCAGTGGCACATTTGCTGCCTTTAAAAGAGGGCTAACCATGTGCATCTATGGAGATTCTTCCCTTCACTCTTCTTCCTTGTATCAGAGCTACCATTCCTTAGATTTTAAAAGACTGTCAAATTAAAAAAGAGTTACAAAGAGGCATGTGGTCATCTCGATTAACATGAATTGATCTATTGCTATATGATTTTACCTGGTCAGGTAAAATAATCACAATAGACCAATTCATCAGGGATTAATGAAAGGATTAAATCATTCCTGATGGTTCCGGCTTTTGGAATGCAACAGTGATGGAAACTCATCAGAATGAAGAGGACAGAGAGATTGAAGAAATTTTTTACATTGTGAATACAGGTACAAAGTCACAAGTAGAATGCTGAAAGTTTGTACATAGAATTTACTACAACCAAAGCATCTTGGAATGCAACTGCTGTCTTTAGAAACCTGATGCTGTACCGTCATCATCCCACCTTTTTCCAACTCAGGGACTCAAGACAGCTTCCAACAGAAGAAACAGCTAAAAGTATATACCAAATACAAAAGCTAAAAATAAAAGCCACATTAAACTATCAGTAAAATTAAAACTAGTATGAAAAATAGCTATTAAAGACAACAGGTAAACTAAACCATGATAGTGCAGCACAGTTTTGGAAGGTTAAGTCTCCTTAAGCAGTCATGGGTGGACCTCTGAGACACCCACATTTTAGGGTAACACCATAAATGGATGCAACCTGAAAGCACACAACAACAAGAAGCTAACTGGAGATGGAAAGGACCAGGCAATCATTTTATGGGATCATGACCTGAATCTTGAAAGGGAACAGAGGTAGGAAAGATGATTACTTGGCCTAAGTGGGCCCCAAGCAGCAAAATGTTTCAAGTTGCCCTGGAGAACCTAACCCTTTTCATGCCCATAGCAGACATATCTGGACAGATATGAGGCATTCAGCTGCTTTAATGCGTGGGCAATGTGTGTGACTGCTCCAAGCACATTTTTTCATTTGGCAGCCTTTGGAACAAAAGGTCAGGAAGACCATTTTTTTTATTTTAAAAAAACACCCTATATCATGTGATTTCAAGATTTCAAGCCTTACTCACAGCTACTCCCAAGCACGAATGATGTGTAGGATGCATATGAAAAGCAGAAAACTAGGTCAAACCAGCACAATGCCATGGAATTATTCTATTGTAGCATCACATGATAATTATAGTGGTATTTTCTTCTTCTTCTGAATGAGACCTCTAAGATATGATCTAAAAGGTGCACATTATGTGACAATTAATTTATGAACTCTATTATTAATAGATAGTGTAATTGTAACTCCCACTGATGGTACTGCCTTTCCTCAGTGGTGGGATTGTGCTCTCCAGAGAGGGAAGAGGCTATGCTTTGAGTCTCCCATGTCAGATAAGCTTCTGTTGAGAAGACAGGTTAAATGTGCCAAACGGCAACTGGGTAGCAGCAGCAGTGGGGGTGACACTGGTGGAGGATCTCTCAGAGCCAGTGGTACTATAGTTAACTTTTATTAGTACAGTGCAGAAGGCGGCACAAGAAACCACTTTTGAAAACCTGTGATGAGACAATCCATGAAACAAGAGATAACACCAGAAGATGAAATGCCCATGAGTAGTGCTGAGGCTAATGATGCAAATGGACTCAGGCTGAAAGGACACTCAGCTCTTGACATACTCAGAGGTGAAATGAAAGTCTGAAGCTGTCCATCATGTATGATAGGATAATGAGAAGGAAGGAAGAAGAAAAAAGAGACGTGGTAGCACATTTAAGATTAATTGGCTTTTATTTTTGCATGCGCTTTTATGGATATAAACCCATTTCTTTTGGATGCAGTATCATGGTCAGGAAGGAATGCAAAAAGATACCACAGCAGGGGGAAATGGGTGTGCCATATTTGTACTTAGTACAAGAATGTACTGTCAGGAGAGAATACGGAGAAATAGAATAGTTTCCAATTGCCACTGAGGTCAAGCGAGCTTGCATTTTATCAGCTTATCCATTTAACTTGTATGCTGAGCATATACATAAAGCAGGATTAGACTTGGAGGAAAGAGGGATAAAAATTGAAAGAAGGAACATCAGCAGTTTAAGGTACGCAGATGACACCTAATTGAGAAAGTCAAGAAAGAAATTGCAAAGGCAGGTTTACAAATGAACATTAAAAAAACAAAAATAATGGCTACTGATGATCTACGTAACTTTAAAGTAGATGATGAAGATGTTGAATTAGTTCAAGACTTTTCATACCTTGGCTCAGTCATTAATCAGAACAGAGGCTGCAGTCAAGAAATCAGCAAAAGACTAGGACATGGAAGGGCAACTATGAAGGAACTAGACAAGATCCTGAAGTGTCAGGATATATCATTTAATACAAAAGTTAGGATTGTCCATGCCATCATATTTCCAGTTTCTGTGTATGGTTATGAAAGCTGGAGAATGAAGAAAACTGATAGGAAGAAAATCCATTCATTTGAAATGTGGTGTTGGAGAAGAATTCTAGGGATACCATGACTCCCAAAAAGACAAATACATGAATCTTAGAGCACATCAAACCTGAACAATGCCCAGAAGCCAAGATGACTAAAATGAGACTGTTTCATTCTGGCCATACCATGAGAAGACATGAACCACTAGAAAAGACAATAATGGTTAGCAAGGTAGAAGGTAGTAGGAAAAGAGGAAGACTGAATTCCAGATAGAAAGACACAATCAAGGAAGTCACTGTCCTGAGTCAGCAAGACCTGAGCAAGGTTGTTGATGGTAGGATGACTTGGAGGTCTCTGATTCATAGGTCTCTGTAAGTTGAAGTCAACTTGACAGCAGTTAAGAACAAACAATTACACTAGCAAGTTCTTAGGGAAAACTAGCATTACATAATATGAATTTCTCCCAAGAGTTCTGAGGTGTAATTACCGGGGGAACACATCTAAATTAACATTCCTAACCTACCTGAGGACTTACCTGTCAGCTAGATATTCTACTTATTCTGAAAGCAATGATGAAAAGCTTGGTAAGAATGTTACATTTAACTGACGTGCATCTAAGCATTGTATTGTAATCTACTGTTGGATTGGCAAGGTATGAGTTGATAAATGCTATTACTAGTGGATGGGATGAGGATGAGGAGGATGAGACTCAGTCCACACAAGATGCAGGTAGAAGAGTTCATTTCCCAATATGAGTACTTTTCAGCTTGTTCTTTTGGGGGCACACTGGGATTGTACTGCCCTGAAAGAGTCAGGTTCACTGTTTCAGGATACTTTTGGATACTTTGAATACTTTTGGGCATTGTCATTCTTCCTGCTGTTGTTCCTTTTATTGATATCCTTTCTTTCCCCTAGATTTGAACTCAAAGCAGCTTATAGATAAAAACATGCAAAAAATTATCAATAAAATATCATTAAACTATCAGTTCTATACCAACTATGAGTCCATCTGGTCACAGATAGGCTTGCCACAATTATCCACACACAAGTAACCTTCTGGTTGGGTTACTACAAGGCACAGTATGCAAAACTGACTTTGAAAAACTAATTTAGCCAGCCCAAAGCACTGGGTAGTCCAAAACATGGCAGCAGGAATGTTGATTGTTAATTGGGTCTAGATTGTATGATCACATTATTTCAGTGCTATGCCATCTGTACTGGCATTGTTTCTAGTCTGTGCCCTGTTCAAAGTCTTGATGTTTAAAGTCCTAAGCACCTTGGGGTCAGGTTATCTGAAGGAACATCTCCTCCTATATATGCTGGCTGGAGGAACTGTAGCCCCCAAAAAGTAACATTTCCAAGATTTGCTGTTTCCTTCCTTGCCATGGTCTCAGCAAAATTTCCACCCTATGTCTTCTGTTAACTCTAGAAAGAAGGGATGGACACAGGCTCTCATTTCAGTGATGCCATGACACTGCTCTGTGTTTTACGTCAGACTTTCTGAGACTCTTATTTCCAAATTTTCAATGATCCAAGTGCTATCCAAGGTGCCGAACCTGTTTTGGAGACAGGGTCCAACACCTTGGATAGCTCCTTTAATGTCTGAAATGAAACCCAGAGCAGTTTAACAGAACCTCTGATATGGAAGAACTGGATGCTTCTGTGGATGCTTCATAAATATAAGATAGGAATGTAGTAATGAACCCTTCCCTATCTGTCAGGTACCTCAGGCATTCTTACAGCTGTCTCTATACCTATCCCATGGAAACCAAGGCAAAATATTCAATACTCTGTATTGTTTAAAATGCCTTTATTTGCTGTTTATCATAATAAAATACACTCTCACACACACACCAGTGCCTGCTGCTGAGAAGCACTGTATAACTTTTCTTAAGGCAAATAATTTCAAGATGACTGAGTTAGAGGTTTAGGATTGTTTAAATTACCTTTGGCCCTGCTGGGATTGTATCATTCAGCAGTTGTCTATGTGTCCCAGAAAAGCCAGGAACTTTTTAAAATCCCAGTGTTAACGCTTTTAAAATTACAGTATAACATTCCAAAAGGCCATCCTAGATCAGAGGGGAACCACTGTCTTCTGATTTTGAAGTGTTGTGCTGAAGAAATACCTAAGGGAAGTACTTCTTTTTAAAGCAGAGAGGACTTTTCATGGAAAGGATACATTAAGGTTGAGGAGAGGTTGGAAAAAAAAATCCACCTTAAGGTAAAGATGCTTTTCTCCTGTAAATCATACCATGAAGATTCTGTCCTTAAAAGGTTTTAAAAGCATGATTACAAAGGAAAGAAAAAGAAAAGGAGAAAGAAGAAGAAAAAGAACAAAAGGGAAGTGCATAGGCTAAGAACATGAACTAGGCATATACCTTAATATAAGCAGCCCACGTTTCAGTGAATATAGTGATACTATCTTAACAGCTCCCCTTCCTACTGAAAAGCTCATTTCATGAGCATCATATCGCACATAGTAAATCAACATCTGCTAAGAAATTGTGCCTTTCTATTGATCTGATGCCCCAGTGGAGGGAGGAAAAAATAAAAAAAATTCTCTTTCAGTCTTGGCAGATCCAAGCACTTTTATCCCTGGTGAATACCTGTCAAGGTCCCATAAAAGTTACTTGAAATCCCACAGCCTTGTGGCAATTCACAGGTTGTTATCTGTAATTCTAGTTGCATTTCTGTTGCATTAACTAGAGCACATCACAGAATGGCTCTCTCATGAATAATTTGGGGACTGTAAATTTATGATTATAATTTGTTGTTGAGAGCCTTCAAAACATTTCTGATTTACACCAACTCTCAGGTAAATCAATCACAGGGTTTTATTGGCAAGATTTATGCAGAGGGGGGTTTGCCTTTGCCGTCCTCTGAGCCCAAGAAAGTGTGACTTACCCAAGGTCACCCAGTGGGTTTCCATGGATGAGAAGGGTTTCAAGCCCTGATCTCCAAAGTTATATTGAAACACTCAAATGAATAAACCACACTGGCTCTCTAGAATGGGAATACATTTCCTTAAAAAAAAAGGGGGAAGCACATGTAAGCCTTTGAAAAACAGTACCTGGCCTACAAATAAACAGAGAGAGGTAGCACCTTGGGTAGTAGATTTGGGATGGCATGAAAGAACAGCAAATTGTTAGATTTTCAATATGTAATTATTTTTACTGCTAGAAATGGGGAGAGGTGATCATGAAATAGTTTGGTTGTCATTGAGTATGATACAAACATCATGATGGAGTGGCATGCAGGGAGAAGCAGCATGATTTAATATTCAGACAGCAACATTTCTTGGCTTGGCTCTGTATAATACAGGATATTGCAAAGGTTTCTTGTATATCCAGACCAAAGCATGGAGAAGACACCTTTCTGCATTTCAGAATCCCTCAGCCACCTTTTAGAAAATCTCAGCCAGCATGAACAATATTCATGCTGTGGGAGAATTCTGGGGATGGTAATCCCCAAAACTGACATTTTAAGATTCTGTCCAGATTCAGTAGAATTCTGAGGAAGAACCATTAGAAGAATCACAGTCTGAACTGATGCTAAAATAATCACAACTGCTGGAATGAACAGATCTACTAAGGAAGACCAACTAATAGATGAGAGTTTCTGTCTTAGGTTTATGCCAGTTATACATTTTGTTTTCTATGTTCTATGGTACCTTTGGAGTCCTCCCAAAAAACTTCAGTTAATAGGAGCAGAAATGTATACCTATTCTTATTTAGTTCCTAGTGCAGAGTGTACATAGAATGGTGCATGTGGCCCATTCACATATCATGCACAAGTAAGGCTAAGATCCTGCACGGTGCTTGTGTGGTAGAAATGTAAACTCACACAGAAACACAGTGGTTGCGACACACCCCACCCTTCTGCTGACTATTCATATTATGCAACTGTTTATCTCCCAATCTTCCTGCTGCTTGTCCCAAATGTGAAATGCACAGTGGCTGTTTTTGCATTCTCACTGAATGAAGTAGCACATTGACAAATAGTTAAGCATCTTTTAGGAATGCGCATGGCTGCAATCAGGTTGGTTAGTTCTAGCTAGAATAATGTGCTCTATGTAGCAGTGGCAGAGCTTGGAATGTGTGGAGGGGGCAGGAAGGGGGTGGGGCTACAGCATGGGGGCACAGCCACTGTGCATGAGGGCATGGCTGCAGTGTGCGGGGGCATGGCCTAGAACATATGGGGGCATGGCTACAGGTTTGGCTGCCCAAAAAACTTTGCTGTTTGGGGTGAATCACCCCCCCCATCCCTATGCAACTGCTATGTAGAGCTGCCTTTGAGGAGTATCCAAAAACTTCAGCTGGTCTAAAGAGCTGTAGCTAATTTGCTAACTGGGTCTGGCTGCAGATCGCATTCAGATACCTTGTTGCCACCATCTCCACTGACTGCTGGTCCATTTCCAGTCACAATGCAAAGTGCTTGTGTTGACCTATAAAGCCCTATACAGCTCAAGTCTAGGTTGCTTGAAGATCATGTTCTCCTTGTTTTTTGAGATCTGCTGAGGAGGCATTTTTGTCTCTCCTGCCATTGTCTCAGGTACACTTGGTGGGAACATAGGAAAGGGCCTTCTCTGCACTTGCTCCCAGGTTCTAGAATTCCTTCCCCTGCTTCTATAGACAGGTGAACATGTCTTTTTTTGTTTTGACAGGCCTTTGAGGACTGACTGTACAAGGTCTGTCCTGCCTAAACAATGTGCTGGATTTTCTAATTGCTTTGTGTTGCTGTTGCTTTTTTTAATGGTGTATATTTTTATCTAGTTCTAATATTATGATAGTTTAATCACTTTTTAACTTTTGCATTTTTAAAAAATGTTTAAATATGCTTTTTTTAATCTGTTGTAAGCTGCCCTGAGTCCCAAACTGAGGAAAAGACTATACTAATATTAATACCACCAATAATAGCTGTATTGAATCAATTGTTGAATGATGAGTCAACACATAGGTAAATCCAGTTGATGCAGTGTTAATCAGGACTAACAAAAGGCTTTGAGCCCATGTCCAGTGCTTACTCTGGTAGAACTCTACTTTGGCAATAATGAACTGAATATTTCCATAGCACAATGGCAAAAAAAGAGTATAACCTACAGGATTCCAGCTATTGTCCAGGCTAACAAAGACCTTTATCTCTATTCAGCCTTTATAGCAATAGCAATAGCAGTTACATTTCTATACCACTTTTCAGTGCAAAGCACTCCCTAAGTGGTTTACAATGTTGTAAGCTAATTGCCCCCAACAAGCTGGGTACTCATTTTACTGACCTACGGAAGGATGGAAGGCTGAGTCAACCTGGAGCCCTGCAGGATCAAACTCACAACATTGTGGCTGCAGTACTAGCGTTTAACCGCTGCGCCACCAGGGCTCCAGCCATTAAGCAGCCCTTGAATATAAATTGTTTCCACACAGATTGGGCGTATGATCTAGCCAGAGCAAGGCTACTAATTTGTAGGCAACTTTGTCATGTTCCCATGCAGGATCTCCTGCTTTCATGCAGGATCATGGAGGATTTCATGCAGGATCCTGCTTTCATGCAGGATTCCATGCAGGTTCTTCTGCTTTCTTCCTTTTAATCCATTTAAAGCAAGGAACTACCACTGACAGACATGATGCTCTTAAGTATTTATTTATGCATTACATTTGCATCCTGCAACCTTCAGCATAAATGCTGCCAAAGAAATTTCAGCTCATCAATAAAACAAAAAATTGCTGGAGAGAAAGCCAAATCAATCAACAACAACAAAAGCAGCAGAGAGTGAGAAACTCGCCATGTCTTAAAAAGTATTTAAAGTTTCCAAGATCTTTGAGAGGATTTTTCTGACACTAAAAGGACAACAGCATGGTCACAAGAAGAACTTCCCTGGAGAAGATGTTCCTAACTTGGTTGCCAGAATGGGAAAATGTCTCTCTTCATTGCAATCTATCTCACCTCAGAATGCAGCCCCCAACTAGCCCCAGTTGTTGATCAACTTGGAAATGTTGTCTAATAAGTACCTTGGTTCTCCTTGAACATACAAGTGAGCATCTAAAGGTTCTAAGCACAGCATGCTGAAATGAACTCAGAACTGATCTGGATCTAGTACAGCTGATTCAGTGCAGATGGGTCACTGCAGCAGCCTTGCAGCTATATTTTGAACAAATGCAGTTTATGAACTGTTCTTAAAGGAAGCCCCCATTTTAGACATTGCTATAGACCAGCCTAGAAAACCAGCATGGTGGTTTTGAGTGTTCAGACTACAATCCTGGAGACTAGAATTCAATTCCCTGCTCAGCCATGAAAACTCACTGAATGACCTTGGGCACATCATACACTCTTAGCCTTCAGAAAACCTCATGATAAGTTCACCTGAAGGTCACCCTAAATTGGAAATTATTTGAAGGCACACAACAACAACAATAGTCCAGCCTTGACTTTGCAAAAGCATGGGTAACCAGATATGATACATACTCACATAAATAATCAGCAGGACACAACTCACTGATTCTGGACATCTCTGCTTTTCATGTTAAATGCAAATTTCTTTGAGGATGAGATGAGTTTTTGAGAGAA
This sequence comes from Ctenosaura bakeri, assembly GCA_948474755.1. NCBI lineage: Eukaryota > Metazoa > Chordata > Lepidosauria > Squamata > Iguanidae > Ctenosaura > Ctenosaura bakeri. The sequence goes on from CAOLHI010000274.1 coordinate 550,095, forward strand.
CAAGCAGGAGAGAGAAGGGCTGCTTAGGTCTTTCCTTATCTCCCTTTTGTCTATTCCTGGTTAATGGTTGATCTACAAGATTTTGCAGTTAGTGGATAACTGTGGAATCATGGAGCTGCTACACATTCAATGTCAGTTTATCACAGGGATTACCTTCCACATGTTGTTGGACTGCAGGTCCCAGCATTCCCAGGAGGCTAAAGCTGCAGTGAGTTGCTGCTTAGCAACACCTAGACAACTCCCACCTCAGGTTTAATACCTAATAATTGATTAACAGGTACAGGAGATCCTTAAATGAATTCATAGCAGGAATTCTACACAGTGAATACATTTTTGCTTACACATTATTCATTATGAATGTCTGTTGTTTGGATGAAGTCCAGTATGTCTTAATGTCATGTATCATATATAGCATATAGCATATACTTCCCTTGTTAAAACAGCTTCACAAACTACCTGTTTGTTTCTGGGAACAATTCAAAATGTGGTCATGACCTATGCAGCCCTATACAGCTGAGATCCATACTGTCTGAAAGACCATGTCTCCCCATGTAAACCTGCCAGAGTTTTAAGATCTACAGAGGAAGATCTCTTGTTCTGCTACCATAACAGGCTTGCTTGATGAGGACACAGGAGAGAGTGGCTTCTCCTTTCCGGCTGGCCCCCTCCTGGCGTTCTGTTTGCCAACAATCAAAGATGTTTTTGTTTAAGCAGGTTTTAATGTGTAAGCAACAGAGCTTCTTACTGAGATGTTTTATCTTTCTTTCTTTCTTTCTTTCTCTTAACTTGTGTTATGTTTTTAAAATGATTTTATGCTGTTTTATGTGATATTTTAATTGTTTTTAAATTTTATTGTGAATATTTTTTAATTTACTCCTTCTGGAAAGGCGGCATACAAATGCAATAAATAAATGAATGTCTCAAGCAAAGCTGGTGGAGAAGAAGATGGACAGCTAAGATATCTGGCTTTCGAAAACATTTAGTAAATAAATGCTTGTCCATTAACTAATAAGCTGGAAAGTTTCTCTTTTGGATATTTAGGACATGTATTGAACGAAGTCCTTCATATGCAGAGAGTATCAGCATTTTTAAAGGATTATCTTTGTGAATCCTCAGTGCTGGAACTCATGCCAATCATATAGCTATAAATGCATTTTGCTGCTGAGAATGCCCAAAGAAATGGATATGTCTGGACTCAGACAACCACCTACACTCAGCTCAAAGTGAGGGGTGATAATTTTGAGTCTCCTGACAAAAGAACATAAGAAGAGTCATATTAGATTAGACCAGCCAGCATTTCATTCCCACCGTGACTGAATAGATACCAATGGAAAACACCAAGACAGGACATGAGTGGAATAACATAGTTTCACTGCTATTGTTCTGCAGGTAGTATTCAAATGTATCTTGAATTTTACTGTAAATAATGTATAGTTGTCGTGACGACTAGCCATTAATAGACATGTTCTCTGTTACTGTGGTCCAGGCCTACCCAGAGATAGCACTTGATATCGTTTTGATATCAAACCATTTGGCTTTCCTCTGCCACCCCGCTCCACATGTTTGCGAGGCCTCCGGACAAGCACGTAAACAGGCGCGGCCGGTAATTGTTGGACATTCCATTCTCTACCTAGGCAGGCTGGACAGAGCTGGCTCATCACTTCAGGGACCTCTCCGGCAAACACCCTTTTGCTTATGCACGATACTAACAAAGGCACCCTGCCTCGAGCAGGTAGCCTTACAAAGCTGTACTAAGCGCTCTGCATTTGCATATTGGCTACACTATTGTTAAATCGGCGCTAAGCCAATCATGCTAAACTCTGACCTTTCCAAAGCTTTGTCCCACTCCTAAATCGCATTGTTCTCACCAAGTAAGGTATGGCCTGTAGTCACAATTCACCCAATAAAAGCCCCTGATTCCGAGACCTTCCTTGGACCGCTTGGATTGCTCCCAGGTTCCATCCCACCTTGCTGCCACTGTGTCTGGCGAGCCGTCCCCTCAGTCCCATGTACTGAGACTCCATATCCACGGGCTCAATCTTCATACCTTTCCAGGACTACAAGACAGGTGTTGTGTCACCCATTTCCCTCTAAAAATCCCTATTTCCAATTCTTTAGTTAGTGTGTGACTGTGTTGTCTTTAATGTTTGTCTGTATTTAATAAAACATCTTTTTGCTATTTTAGACCGTCTGACTGCTTGACTGACCTGGCCCCGTAGACGCTGGGTTGCAAGATCTTGCTGAGTTACCCTGCCTCTCGCTAGCTTTAGTGAGTGCTCCAGCTAATTTTCCCCAAAGTCGTTGTGGTTTGGTTATTTGGGTGCCCCTCCTGGGACCCTCAGAGATCAGGGTAACATCTCCATGAATTTGTTTAATTCCCTCTTAAGTTCAAATTAGTGGCTATCATTAAATCTTGTGGCAGTGGCCAGTCAGAGCCTGACTGTTTTCTACTGAGGAATACTTTGGGTTTTTTTTGTCTGTCCTGAATCTCTTCCCTCTTAGCTTTATTAGGTGATCCCAGTTTACGGGAGAGGATGAACTACTTCTACCTATCTAGTTTTTTATACACTTCTATCATGCCCCCCTGACAAACACATTAAACTCAAACCCTATCAGTTCAGAAAGTAACAAGCATAGTGACAGAACAAAGCACTTTTGCTCAGTATCTAAGACTCTGTATACTGCTGGCAATTCAGATCTCTGAGTCCAGTCCTATCTGTTGCAGATTCAGTTTTCTGTCAATGGCAAGTTAGCCTTCTTAAGAAGAAGAGCCTTTTCCACAGTGGTTTATTCATCCAAAGGCCCTTTTCATACCTTACATGGTGCTGCTGGCGTTGCATGGGGATCGTGCAAAAAGCCTCCTTTGGGAGGGAATCATGTCACCTGCGCTTGCCTCTGCACCAGTTCCATTCTGGACAGAAGGAAGTGTGATAGCTCCACCCCTTCCTTCCTCAGCACAGCCAGGTGCTTTCTCAGGCTGTGCTGAGGGAGGAAACGCAATGGCCACACTTCCTGACATTCCACACGCAAGGTAAGTGCAGGAGGGATGCACAATCACACATCATTTTCAGCAAAGAGTCAAAAATGATATACTGCACGCTTGCCACGTGATCACTATGGGAGTGACGCGTGATCATGAGGACATCATGCGGAGCCATCCTCACAATCCTGCGTCGCTCCCATGGCTATTTCACATGGGAAATAGCATGTGAAAAGGGCCAAAGTCTTCCCAAGAAAGGAATGCATACGTGAAGGCTCGGGGCAGCCTGTAATTCTACTCTTAGCTTTTTGGTGTTCTCCCCACAGATCGTTTGGATTGCCATCTAAGGCCCTTTCTGTATCTTACTTACTCGCAAAGTCATCTGGTGGTGATTCCAGCAGTTGCTCTGCCGGGAGAGGAGCACGCCAGGAGCATTCCCCTCTGCACGGTCTGGCTTCCTGCAGAAAGGAGCGTGATGGCCATGCCTCTTCCTTCCACAGCACAGCCAGGTACTTTCACATGGCTGCACTGGGGCAGGAAGTGCAGCCATCGTACTTCTGCAGCTTCTGCAGGACAGGTAAGTGGCACAATAATGTGCCACAATAATGTGTCATTGATGGGGAAAACCCACCAATGATTTAATCCATGATTGCACCGCAAGGACACAGGAGAAGGACAGGACTGCGACAATGTCATGCAGAAGCATTGTTGCAGTCCTGTCCTTCTGCTGTCCACACTGTGGAATGGGAGGGTGCTGTGGAAAGGGCCTTTGTACTGATATCTCTTGCTGGAGGTTCAGCTTCAGAAGAACTTCCACACATCCCAGAGCAACTGTGGGAGATGTAGCCACAAAACCAAGAGTTTATTCACTATGCCCTTACGACAGGTCCACCATCTATCCTAGGGAGGCCCAAAGGTTGGTTGCCTTCTTTCCATCTAGAACATGTATAGGTAGTAAAATGTTAATGCTCTTAGTAATTTTTTAAAATGCTATTAGGTCATAGCAATCTCCTCTTCAATGATATGATGCTTTTCTATAGTATTTTGTTCTACCTTGGTATTTTCATTTTTACTGTGGATTTTAATTGTCTCTGGTTTTATTCATTTTCCTCTATGGCTTATATTTCATATTTTTTAAAAAAACTATTTTGTATACCATCAAATTTCATTAGCAGGCAGTTTAAAATCTAAAAAGATGTATATATAAATATTCATAAACATGGTAACTCTGAAGATGAACTATACTTGGTTCTATTTCAGTGGTGAGAAGCACAGTGAGGGCAGCATGCTGCCTTCTCATTCCTCAGCAGCTGATATGTGAACTTAGAACCCACTCTCTTCTTCCTGCGGCCAAACAGAAGACACTCTCAAAATGGAACAAGCTCCTGAACACTTGTGAACCTCAAGGCATTTCTAAGCATATGTTATTGATCTTTATGTTCCAGGCAGTATTGATGCGTGCCATAAATATGGAGGATGTCCATCTGCCTTAGTGTGTCTCTCCCCAAGTATAAATAAAAGCAAAGCCAGGACTGTAATACCTACTCAAATGCTGTAGTTTGGACTCCTCTTCCATCTAACCAGAAAGCAGGATCAACATGTGCTTGCCAGTTTCTAATTTTCACCTCTATATTGTGACAGTTTTGTGTCAGATCAAAAAGGATTATAGAAGTTTTCTCTGCTTTCCAGTGAGAATATTAAATAAAAACAGAAATCTGGAATTCAGTGAAGTAATATGCAGAATACTCAGAGTTCAAAGGCTATATTGTTTCTGGACTTAGAAAGGTCACTGTCAGAGTGAGAATAGTTAGAAGAATTTCTCAGTGACTCACTGCAAAGCTAGATGCGTGCAGACCAAAGGCTCCCATTTTAGAATCCAGGAGCCTCTGAGAATTACTAATACTGTTTCCCTGTGTCTTATTATCCAGTTCCAAATGTTTGCAGTTTAATAAGTTAGGATTGTTGAAATAACATATCTTGACAAGCCTCCTCTAATTTTACTTTTCCAGATTCCATTTTGTGAGCCAGTGAACATATGGTGCCATCCTAGGCTGGGGTTAGACTGATTGTCCATCTAACCTACTATTGTCTAATCTGCTTCTTGTTTCTTTAATTCAGGGATTTCTCTGATAGATAGCTCTAATAGACAGCTATCTAAAGATAGCTTTAGATCTCTCTAGCACTGAATTCTTAGAACCATACCAAACTACAGATCCCAAGTTTCCACAGAACAGAACCATGGCAGTTAAAATGGTATGAAAATAATGTCATAGTGTGGATATATCTAGCACCCTGTCCTGTCTAGCTAATTTAAGCAGAACAGCTAGAAGAGAAATCAGAAATGTGCATTTATCATCCCAGTGAAGTTTGCAAAAGCTGTCAGTTTTAATGGGCAGGTTTGTATATTTAATTTACTGTGCCTGAATGTTATCCAGAACTGGTGCTGCCATTAGACAGAATAACACAAATTCTTTAAGTACCAGCTGACAGCCACCCAGCTGCTGGAGGTAAAGATTAGGATGTGCCACACAGCTTGTCATCCTCCTGCCTCAAACTAACTTGCTGGGATCAGACATGTAGAGGGATAGCATCTGGTTGCCAATGTGGAAATCAGATTTAAGTTCTACTCTAGCCAGCTTCTTTATGTCAAATGGCAAGGGGCACCATTTTGCATTTTGCTTCTGGCAGCAACATATCTTGATGAAACTAACTTTTTTTCTGTAATAGAATCATAGAGTTAGAAGAGACCACAACGACCATCGAGTCCAACCCCCTGCCATGCAGGAACACACACTCAAAGCACCCCCAGCAAATGGCCCACTAGCCTCTGTTTAAAAACCTCTAAAGAAGGTGACTTTGAAAGAAGGTCACACAGGGTAAAAGTTTATGTATTCTCTCTAGCCCATCAGTCCTTCTCTATAATTTTCAGTGTAGATTCTAATTTGTGTTCTTACTTCACTTTGCAGTCATGCTTATGTAAGGTAATACACAAGTTGTTCATTGCTTACTCTAACCCAGTCAGGACCCTGTTGTAGTTAGTAGCAGAGGGGTGTAGCTCCTGTCAAAAGTGGTCTTGGAGAAAAAGCATGGAACTAGAAGTCTCTGATTTTGGTAAATCAAAAGATTGTGTTTATTGGAGTGGGGGAGGCTAAGGGTGTACTGCTAAAAGCATAAGAATTTACTAATATGGCTCTTTGCTGTTGCAGCGGCCATCAAAGAGCATAAGCCTTCTCCCAAGGGTACAGCTGAAAAGAAAAAGAAAGCAACTGGTGAGCATGGTTATCATAAGTCTGTTTTAGACAATAAAAAGTTTAAAAAATGATGAGAGATGAGGGAGGTTCAATTACTGATGCCTGGGTTTTTCCTCTGTTTTAGACAACAGTGAAGAACCAGCTCATAAGAGGCAAAGACCTGAATCCTTAACCTCTGCAATTAATCCTTATGTACAAATGCTTAAACAGGATATGTTGCAGTATTGGCAATCAGCTTCTGAGAGCACTAGAGTGTAATGCTAGCCATCAAACAGCTCTGTGCAAACTTGCAGCTAGTGTGAGGTGTCTGATTTGGATGATATTTCTGATACTATTAAAAACCAGTCTGACTATGTGGTTCATATTGATGTGCCTTTTGAAAGTGTGCAAGTAGGTGGGGACAATTCTAATTTTCAATCCCCCAAAAGTAGAAAACAAAAAAAGAAACCTATCAATGAAAGGAATTACTGGGGAGAAAGGACTTTTAAAATGTTAAACAGAGCAAAAAAGATACTTTTAACCTCCAGGAAGGGAGCCAAGAAAAAAATTTAAAAATCTGCTTGTCAAATGAGGCCCTGTCAGGGGGCTTTACAACATTCTGTGCCAGAATTTCTGGATCCTGAAGGTGTTAGTACACCCCCTTCCCCAAACACCCCAGAGCCAGAACCCCAGTCCCCACCCCCACATAACCCAGAGCCCATCCATGTCTTCACAGATCCCAAATTCCCCTGGTGAATAATATATACCCCTTAGGATTTTTTCATGCCCTGCCATTTTCCCAGCTAAATAAGTATGAACACACAGGTGTAAAACAAACCACTTTTTATTGCTAGAAAGACCAGAAAACATATTTACTCCTCAGGAGTAGGTGGAACATTTACAGTCACTGAACTCTTGTCAGGTTGTTTCTCAGCAATATCAACATGCAGGTCTTCTTCTTCTTCCTGTGTGGAAAACAAGGAGAGAGAAATAATATAGATACATATTTGGTGGAGTGACTTTGAGAAAACAACATATTCATCTTTCTTCCAGTCAACTGATAACCCACCCATCAATACTAAAAAATAAAATAAAAATAGTAATAATAAAAAAAAGCTCTTACCGTTGAGCTCTCATAGCCTGAATCAGTTTTCATGCTTCCATTCATCACCTCTTCAACCAGCATAGGTAGAGTTGGCTCAGGGTCTCCCACCTCCATCACCTGTTTAGTCTGAGTAGCTGCACCATCCACTGCATCTGGGCTCTGTGGGGTATTGGAAATTCCCATCTTCCCTATCCTCCGGATAACTGCTTTTAAATTACAATGGCAATCACATTCAATATCTGGGTTATGGTCAGCAGAATCCATGCTCCAGACTGTTGAGCATGCGTTTTCAGGGTCATTAAATGGTGACTGCTTTCTAGGTTGAATATTCAAAGGTGCAAGAGGCCAAGAACAGCCCACACGACCCATCATACCTTGGGAAGGGGGTGCTTGGCATCTCCATGTTGTCTCCGCAGGACTTGTCTGGGCATGCAAAAATGGCTGCTTCCCACCCCACAGTATATCTTTCAAAGGGTGTCTTCCTATTGGCCTATTTGACACACATGATTCTGAGGGGTCCAAATCCATCCCTATTGGTCGAGGGTGGTGGTGCAAGCTATTAGAGGGATCACATGACCCTGCTGGGCCAATGGCAGCTCGAATTGGAAATCACCCCTGATTGGACCACATGGATCTGAGGGGGGTCACATTACTCCGCTGGGGCCCAATTAGAACCTGAATTAGAAATCAGCCCATTGGATGGCTTGGACCACATGGCTGGGGAGAGGACACAATCCATTCCGGATGTCCTGCCTTGGTACTTCCCGGGGAGGGAGATTGATAAGTGTCAGTCATTTTTGACAGGTCATAAATCACTTTTGACAGGATCTACACCTCCCTACTACTGTGGTTGTTAATTGCCATCAAATTAGCTTTTTTTTTTAATTTGTATCCCGCCTCTCCATATGGATCGAGGCGGCGAACAACTTAGAAATAGTATGTATTTCGATACATGCCCCCAACAAGCTGGGTACTCATTTTACCGACCTGCAAAAGGATGGAAGGCTGAGTCAACCTTGGAGCCCGGCAGGATCGAACTCACAACCTTGTGGCTTGCAGTATTGGCATTTAACCACTGCGCCACCAGGGCTCCATTTGAATTCAAATGGTAGGATGTTTATACTTTGGGTTAATAAGTTATTAAGAGAGGATCTCAGTTGCACCTACTGAAATTTAAAGTTGATCTTCTTTATAGTAGAAAGAGAAACAGCTGCTTCAATGGTAGAATGGAAACCATGATATTGAATTTTCCCCAAGAATTTGTGGAAAGTTAGTTTGTAATATTGGATAATTTTATAAGAACTTTATGAAACAAAAGTTCTTAGTTTTGATCGAAATGGTTTCTACTTCAAATGTGCATTTTGCAAAAGAAATCTAATATTGAAAGCGTATGGTTAGGGGTTGAACTACATAAAATACATAGCGGTTTCAGTCAAGGAGAAAACACGTTAAGAAATTAAAATAGAGTTTATATACATTTTTAAGTGATATACACTATTTTTATTTAAGACTTCTGTTTTTTGGAAATATCATACTGACTGCACAACTCCTAGGTAGATTCTTTTCACATGATGAAACAGAAGGGTGTAATTTGGGAATGAAGCATTAAAAGCTGTTTCCTTTCCAGTGGAGGAAGTTCTTTGTTTCTGTTTATTCTGTTTGTCAACTATTGTTATTCTTAGATTTATGCAATTGTTCTACAGTATAATGGAAGCAAACTGGGGCTGATCGTTATCAAGGATCATTGATCCTATAGTGAAGTTTAGAAGGATCATGATCCCTTATGTTTGTCTAAACGTTTATGTATAATATGTGTATAAGTATATGTGTATAATATGTTTATAATATTTGTATGTATGAGTTATGTTCATATGTGTTTTTTAACAGAAAAAAATTATTTTTATAAACAAGCCATCTTGGATTTTGAAACAGCCAAAGCGGAGTACATTGGGAAGTTTTCAATCACACAAGATGGGTCTACCCAATCCAAAAACTTAAGTAAGAGTCAGCAAATCTTTATTTTGCTACTTTGAGGCATAGCAAAACAAATTATTTTATTCAATCATAAATCTTGTTTACATTCCTGTTGTACATAAGAGATTGCCTATATTGGTTGATTAACTTCAAACTTCAAGCCAAGGCAAAGTTCTTCTGCAAAATTCCTTTTCGTTTATCGGACATCCAAGTGGTCCCAACATTTACTGATAGTAGCAAGAAATAATCCTCACCACCTTCTTCAGGTTCTATAGTTGGACACCGGTTTTTATTGACACAAAATAAATCCAGGAATTTAAAAACAATTTTAAAACTTGGGTAAAAACATTAGAGGCATATAGTTGTCATGAATAAATAATCTGATGGTCTAAATTTTAGGGTTTTCAGATATAAAGGTCTGACCTGACCTTCTCCTGTTCTCAGGGCAACAGGGAGATATTTATGGGCAAGAACATCACTCTGAAAGTTACATTCCTTTCTACATTCTTGGCAGGCTTCTTTGCAGTGATTAATTTAGACTATTTTCTAAGCAGAGCCTGGAACTTTTTCGATGATTGGACTACAGTTCCCAATGTTTTCTTAGAAGCAGTGCTTGCGCAGGTCTTAAAAACAGATATACAAAAAGTACAGTTTTGTTTGTTCAGAGTAGAGCTTGGAAAACTGAATTTCCAACCAAAGATACAAAATGTGTGCTTTTGTCTGTTCAGTGCAGAACTTGGAAAACTGAATTTCCAGCCAGATAAATATTTTTGTTTCTTTCCTTTTCCTTTTTTTTTTTTTAAGACATGGTGTTTATTATTTGAATTGCATGCTCTGAGCAAGTGTGGTTGATGTTTAATGTATCATGCTGAATAACATCAATAAGTTTTGATTGCGAAGCCTCAAGGTTTGAGATGGCTATTAGGTTGATAACCCTACCTAAATCCAATGTTTAAAACATCTAGAGTAAATCAAGTGAATCAATGAAATATACATATATATTGACATGAAGTTTCAATCAATTCATTGTGTATATTCAGTTTGGGACTAATAACTAGATTAGGCTAGCTTCTTCAACCCAGTCATATGTGCCACCATGCTACAACATACAAATAAGCTTGTCCTTGAAATGAGATTTGCTGGTTAATATGTATTACTCCATTTCCTTTGTATCTATCTGCTTCAGGGCTGGGAATTATCTCATCCTCCAGATCCTGTTGGAATGCATTTCCCAGTAACTCAAGCCAGCATAGCCCAGTGTGTGGAATGCTGGGGAGAACCGTAGTCTAACAACCTCTGTACGGCCACACAATTCCTGATCTGGCACATGGGTGGGCAACTATGGCCCTCCAAATGTTGTCAGACTTCAGCTTTCAACATTATAACCAATAATGAAGTATAATGGAAGTTGTAGTCCAAAAACCCCTGGAAGGGCCACCCATTTGATTTATAACGAAATGTTTAAAACAAATTTTCCTTCTAAACTGAAATGTTCAGAGCAGCTTTAAAAACCTCTTTAAAATAAGAAGTGATCCAGTCAGTTCAAATGTCACAAATACAATGGTTAATTTCTGTTCTTACTCCGAAGGGTATGTGCCCAGTTTGATAAGGGACCTGCACTTTCATTGTTGCAGTGCAGTGATAATCCTGTATTTTCCAGTCTTCAAAAAGAAAAGAAGAGTTGACAATGCCTCTTTTATTGGTCAATTATACTGCAAGATGGATCTTAACCCTGTAGCCTGGCAAGGCAAAATGCTATTAAACTGAAGTGGAGATACATTTAGTTGATACTAAAGCACTTTATTAAAACAGCCCTTTTCTCATAATGGAAAGAGAGAATGTCTCTTGTTTGCTATTCCAGGGAAGCAAGTGTGGTACTCTGGATCAATTTATATAAGATTTGTACTGGTGTGTATTACCCTATAATTTTAAAGAAACATGAAAAAAAAATTAGCTCGCTCTTTATCGCCATGAGAGATGCATTTCTTCCCTCAGTTTCTCCTCTGCTTTTAAGGTGATTGTCTTGACCTTCAGATCTGACTGTTTCTGATTAGATTTTTGCTTCCTTCTGTTAAAAAAAGATAGAAAAACAAGGGAAGGAAAGTAGAATGGGATTTTTGAACACCAGAAACCAAAACTTATGCATTGGATTACATGGAGGTTAATATGTTTTCATTCAGCTAGAAATGTGGGTTTTGCAATGCACACACAGATCACTTCACCATTTATTTCTATGGAAATGACAACTTATTACTCTCTGTGCATACCAGAAGAGAGGAGATCTAAGTACAGAGAGGCTTTCTACAAATAGATTCAAACTAGACACAATGTGCAACATCAAAATAATAAGAATAAGAATAGACACAGGCATGAGTAGGGTTGCCCTAGCTAAACTGGGACTGTAGATGGGAGATTATAAGGAGGTTGTAACTTTTTTGCACCTGCTGCATATCGATCCAAATTGGGTTCCCTTGCACGTGCCATTCACAATGTGAAGGACATTCCCAAGGGGAGCTTTCCTCCTATTGAGGACTGCATGTTGGCAAGCCTGCTTCTGATCAGGGCTGACTGGGGCAAAAGCTTACATTTTCTATCCAGTGCATGGCCATAGCCTCCCTTCTCCTCACATATCTGTTGGCTTGGGGTACAGAAGGGTGAGGAACGTGTGTGCTAGACCAAACTGCTTGAACAATCTGAACAGAGTCATCTGGAGGAGTTTCTACTACAAGTCAACTGTTTGATCATATTGGCATTGAAAGGTCTTTGCAATACTAACACAAACTGCTGTTCTATTGAGCTGGTGTACGACATCCTGAAAAAAACAAAAACAAAGCTAGTTCTACCCCTAGAACTTCTTGATACTCAAGGAAGTGTGGAATGGCCAGCATAAGACTGGCTGGAGGGTTCTTCATCACTGCTTGAGGCAAAAACAAGATGGCACCCCTGCCATTCTACATGGAAAAGCTGATTGCATAAGGAGGTGAAACAACTCCAACTCCTCCTCCTCCTCCTTCCTTTTTTTAGTGCTGATCATCAGACAGGATCCTCCACTGTGTAAGACCCTTTCCGCACCAGGCTATTAAAACAGTGCAGAGCGACCTCCGACAGAGGTCTTCTGCACCGTCGAGTGGACTGGGGAGGACTACTTTTTGTAGTTCTGCACCTCAGTCCAGTTCAGAGCAACCAGAACTGGTCATGCAGCGTGTTTTTTAAAAACCTCTTTTTAGAGGTTTTTAAAAAGCATGGAGCGTGCGACTCTGTGTAGCTCCGTTGCCGTGCTCCGGTGCAGATTTGCAGGCATGCACAAGTGTGTGCCTGCAGATCTACCAGGGGTAGGCTTTAGGCTGGCAAGCTTCTCCGGTTGGTGGAGAGCCTCCACCAACTGGAAGCCGCCATTTTGGATGCCAGAGCAGTGTGGAGCGACAAGCTCGCACTGCTCCTCGTCCCGACAGACTCACCCGGACACTCAGGAAGTCCGGTGAGTTCCATTTTTGCCCGGTTATTTTGCCACATGCGGAAAGGGCCTAAGAAGATGGAGAGAAGCTGAGGGAGCCCAGGACAGACTGAATAGGACACTGCTCTTGTTTCCAGCAACTTTGAGCCACTGAGGCAACCTGCTCAGTTTACCCAGTGATATTCTCAATATCACATTAATTCAGATTTATATCAGAAAAGACTGTTTCAGACTGGTCTCCTGTTGAGAAGATCCATAATGCTCTCTCTGTACTTGAAAACAGAGCTGATTATTCTTGTTGGTATGCTTCAACCAGTTTTTTTTCTTGTTTCCCTGGAGAACATTGGTGTTGGCCTGTTGATGAACTACATCATACATACAGCACACATGCTTCTTCTCTACAGATATTCACAGAGTATCTTATGACCAGACCACAGGGAAGTGAGTTCCATGCCACTTTGAAAGTGGATGAGTTGGGATTCATGTTCCAATTATAATCTCCCATTCCTCCCATTCCTTCACCCACCACATTTCTCATGCAGCTGCCAATTAATCTTGATGTATAAAGCTTTGCTCTTCTTCCTTACCTGCCCTTGCTCCCAACATTTTACTCCTTTGAAAATAATAATGCATTGGCTGGATGATGTTTTCAAGATCACTTTGTCCTCCCCCTTCCTCTCTTCTGTCCTTGGCTCTTAGTTCTGGGTTTTAATATCACACAGTCATCCACCTACGCATGCTTTCAGTGTGGATATGAGGCAGTGATCTCATTCTGAATGTCAGTTTTTTGGGGGCTCTGTGGTCAGTTGGTGTTACATACATGCTGGGTGGGTTTCCATCCAGCAGATATTTTGGAGGCAGTCCTTAATGAAAACACATGTTCTCAGCCTATGAAGGGAAACAATAAAACAAAGCTTGCTGTCAGCTTTTGGACAAAGGCACTTTCCATAGCTGCACATATGTTGCTGATTTGGGAAGTAGGAAAACAGAGGAAGGAGAGATTAGGAGAGAAAGGAAGAGAAGGAAGCAGGTGAGCCCAAAAGATGCTCTCAATCCCCTAAGCATGGCTAAAATCAGAAATGTGTTGTGTCTCTTCATTGTCATTTTAAACCAGTAATGCTTCTCTGGACCAACCTCCTTTGCTTGATGTGGCTGCTGGCTGTTAAGGTGGGTTTGGTGGGTTGAGTCAATAGACATTAACTTAGTTATACATTCATAACTCAGTAAGTGATATATGATATTAGTGACTGTGTTGTTGTTGTTGTTGTTGTTGTTGTCTGAATGGCAAATTCTGTGCCACTGTGATTGATGCTTGATGTATCATGCTTAATGACATCACCAGCACCAAATATCATTTTTGCAAAAACACCTTAGGTCTCATATTTTGGCACTTAAAACTAAGGATCTAGGATAGTTCTGAGCTGATAACCCTCAGTCCCAGGATACCTGTACCTTGACTTTGCTGATTAGGACTTCTGGGAGTTGATCCAAAATGCCTGGAAGGCCAAAGGTTTGGAACAGCTAGTTTGGACCCTTTCAGCTTTCAACAGAATGAAAACAAAAATATATTGTAAACTTTCCATCTTAGAAATCCTGTAGACGTTGACATCAGTTGTTCTGCTTTCACTGAGGCTATAGTTCTGTCATCCCTGGGCAACTGAACATGCTTGGGACCAAAGGATTTGTTAATTCTTCCTCAATTGGGGTTGAAGGAGAATGGTTGTGGGATAGTGGGCGTTTTATCCCCCCTCTCAGGCTACTTCAACCCAGAATGCTCTTTATTTAGCCAAGAAGTAAATCACCATATTTTCTTTTTATGTAAAGCACTTTCCTGCATTTAAAATAGGGTTGGAGGGGGATGACTTGGAGAAATAGCCCAGCATACACTAGAGGTTGCATGGGATATGTTTAAGAAACAAACAAAAATTAATGATGGGAGAGCTGGAGGCCTCCAGAAACTTTAAAAGCATCTTGGGCACTGTATCTGATCTGTGGGCTGCAGTTAGCAAACCACTCATGTAGATATTACTAACTAAGATGTATTAATGTGAGACCCTTTCACACTATACCATCATAGCACTATGATGTCACTTAACCTACCAGGGGTCCATCCTTTGGAATTATGGGATGTGTAGTAGTAGTAGTTGTCGTTGTTGTTGTTGTGTGCCTTCAAGTTGTTTCCGACTTTTGGCAACCCAAACGTGAACCTATCACAGGGTTTTCTGGGGCTGAAAGTGTATGATGTACCCAAGGTCACCCAGTGGGTTTCCACGGCTGAGCAGGGAATCGAACTCTGGATTCCAGGGTCATAGTGCAATGCTCAAACCTCTACACCGCATCAGCTCTCATTTGCAGTTTAGGGAGGGGCATTCAGGTTGAAACATGGAATTAAAATGACATCATGGCACTGTAACTGTGTAGTCTGAAAGTGTCCTTGGTATATGAAAGCATTCTGTGTTCCTACTGCACAAACTGGCTCTTGTTCCTCAGCACCCCTGTTCCTTAAGGATAGGGGTTTTCCCCCTGGCTTTTCCCTCAAGAAAGCTTCTCTTTAGTTGAATGGGGAGTTTTGTTCACTTCTGTTACTGAGCAGCAGAGCCTCTGGGAGTCCATACGAGTGTATTTGAGAACATCTTGTCCAATATGACTCATATTATCTTTCATTATGGAAAAGGCTCCATGACCTAGGGACCAATGGCTGTTTGCTCTATCATTGTTATAGGCAATGTAAGCTCAAGGTCTTACATGAATCTCATCTGCATTCATGCTCGAACATATGTTCAGCACTAGCCTTTCAAATGCCTAAGAGTTCTGATTATACTTTCAGACCCTTTGTTGTGGTTGTTTTATTGTCATGCATCAGGTGTATCTACTTGCCAAAGAAGGCAAATGGTTGGAGGCAGGTATGGTTGTATTCTAAACACATAAGACAACACATGGCCCAGACTAGACAATGTGGGAATTAAATAAAGGTATGTTGCTAATGTGCTTTCAAATTGGCTTCAGCACATGGCAACCCTATCATAGAGCTGTCTTAGTAAGACTTGTTCAGAAGAGGCGTACTATTGTCTTCCTCTAAGGCTGAGAGAGCATGACATCCAGTGGGTTTCATGCCTGAGCAAAGATTTGAACTTTGGTCTCCTGGAATCCTCATCCAGTTCTCAAATCACCATGCACATTGGCTCAACAGGTGTCCATGCCACTTAATCCCCATATATGTTTGCTGTTTGTGTACGACTAAACTCCTATGAGTTTAGCTTCCACATAATGTGAGTTCCAAATGCAAGGTCAACAAACGCTCAGGAATTAATTCAGCAGGAGACTACACTGGTAACTCATGATGCAGGGATATTCTGTTTCATTATTCGATGGTATAGAGCATAAATCTTTCTGATGGCTTCATGCTTTAAATTTTTAATGGAACTCAAAGGAACGCATTCAACATTTCCCCGACAAATTAGCAGCCTCAGCAATGTTTTATTAATGAAACACTGAAATACATCAGAGAAAGTTTATGTGAGACTAGGAAGGGCATCCCTGATGCCTTGTAGTTGTGGGCGTTCAAGGTGACCCTATCATGGGGTTTTCTTGGCAAGATAGAGGCTGATAGAGTGTGATTTGTCCAAGATCAACCAGTGGGTTTCAATGGCCAAGCAGGGGTTTGAACTCTGGTCCCCAGAGTCATAGTCTAAAGCTTAAACTACTAGACTGTGTCAGCTCTCTTGAGGTCTACCTCTACATAAAAGCTGGCCAGCAAAGGGATGGGCATTTTACACTAGGGCAACAAGAAGTGCATGGAAAATAATATGAGAGTTTTAATCTTCACTGAAATAGGATGCAAATGGTTGCCAGTCTCTGGGCACAAGAGTGGGAAGGAGCCTTGGCAAAGGTGACCATGTTTGATGGCAATGGAAACTTATTAAAATAAAGGGAATTCAGTATTTCTCCCTTTGCCTTGTCATTACTTATTATGTTGGTTAATTTTGTTTTCTTATGATTGCTGGGAATAACTGCCCTAGGAAAAGATTGCCTGCTTATTTCCAGTTCACCCACACAGATGCAACCCAAAGCCAATTTTTTTTTAAAAAAAAAATGCCATTTGGGTGAGTTGTTTTAGCCAATCTTTTAGAGCTCCTGCAGTTCAGAACAGTCCTCTTCCAAAGACTTGAGGCATGGAAAATATTGGGAGCATTCTGTCTTCATTCCTCCCTCTCCAAGACCCTTAGCCAACTAGGAAATAACGCCAAGATCTTAACCCTATAATTTATGTTGTAATCTTCTACATCAAAATTGTAGTATTGCAATGGTGATTGTGTTACATCTAATTAAAACTGAGATTTTTTTTTTAAATGGCACTTTTCAATTGCATATAAGAAAAAGAAAGACATGCTTTGATGCTACAATAAATTCAAAGGAGAGAACTGATAAGCATGTCTGAAAAGTAAAAGGAAAACAGGAGACAGAGGTCCATTTGCTGATAGATGGTCACTTGCTTTATTTGTTTTAAAAAGCCCAGCACATTTTGGCCTCTATCAAAGTTGGTCTTCCTCAGAGGCTACACTAATAAACAGAAATTTAACTCTATTCAATATATTAACAAGGGGAACACAATATTATTTGTAATCTCTAAAAGCATATACCGGTAGCTTACATTATTCTACATAACAAAGTTCTTATATATGCCTTTATACAGAAATTTCTGGAGCTGCATAATGCACTCTCTGAAGAAATGGCACAGAGAATAAGAGACTATGATCCTTGGATATTTATACATGGACTCAGGTAGTCAGAAGAGAAAAAGAAAAACCCATCAGACCAGATATCCTTGTGGCTAATTCCAGAGAAGAAGCAGGAACAGATACTGGAAAACATGTACAATGGTTTCCAGAGAAACCATCCTCATCGTCATCCTCATCATGGGAAAGTGTCTTTGAAGATGTGATCAGCACATGGATTGCTGTGCCCACCTATTCTGATGATCTGCTAATTTCTGAAAGGCACATTTGAAAGATTCATTATAGCCTCCCATGAGATCTTGATGTTTCCTACTTCCCAAACAAAACCAAAAACCATTCCAGAGCACCTAATGGCATTTTTTCCTTCCTTATCAGAAACACAGTGTCCAGATCAAAGGAAATAATATTATTGTCTTAGATTCTGCTCTGGTCAGACCTCATTTGTGTCCATTTCTGAGTGCTGCAATTTAGGAAGGATAGCAACAAGATGGAACATGTCCAGTAGAGGGCAACCAAGATGGTAAAGGATCTAGATCAAATTGATGCATAACATAATTTAGTATTTACTGTTTAATAAGGATAAACATAATGAATATGGAAGTCGACTAAGTAGGGAAGCAAAGCAACTTTATTAGAAAATCTTACAATTTTATGAAGTAATGCACCATCCTAAATACTGACTGAGACACTGTTAGTGACATATACCAGCCACTTTTTCAGGTCATTGCAGAGAGAGAAATTCAGCACCTCCCTCACACAGTGATCTCCAACTGCTCAGTACTCACCTTCCTACCAGTACATCCCAGAGGATGACTCTGTCATAGTACATCCAACTATATGAACATAGGCCATTTCCGCACCAGGCTTTTAAAATGCTGCAGAGCAACCTCCGACGGAGGTCTTCTGCACAGTAGAGTGGACTGGAGCGGACTACTTTTTGTAGTTCCGCACTTCAGTCCAGTTCTGCACGACCGGAACTGATCGCACAGCTGCTTTTTAAAAACCTCTTTTTAGCATGAAGCACATGACTCTGTGTTCCTCTGTCACCGCACTCTGGTGCAGATTTTCAGGTGTGCACTAGTGCGTGCCTGCAGATCTTCCGGGGGCGGGCTTTCAGCTGGTGAGCTTCTCCAGTTGGTGGAGGGGCTCCACCAACTGGAAGCCACCATTTTGGATGCCGAAGCAGTGCGGAGAGACAAGCTCGCACTGCTCCTCATCCCGATGGACTCACCTGGACGCTCAGGAAGTCCAGTGAGTCCTGTTTTCATTTTCCCACATGTGGAAAGGGCCTTAGTCAGATGTCCTTCTGTCATTTGTAAACCATAGTCCCCAGCCACTACATGGCCTTGTGGGGAAGGGGGCTCTGAAAGGATGACACAGTTCCATGTGGGCAGAATTTTACACCCATTCTGCCAGTGCCTTCATTTATAGATCGCTACCTATTCAGAGGGGGGGTGGAATCAAATATTTGTATAAACTGTCATTAAAATAACACTTATAACTGCTAGATATTGTGGGAGGAATCCTCCTCAAACTGGCCCATGTCTGGTCCTTTCTTGCAATTGTTTTTACTACCATAGGATATGTGTGTGTGTGTGTGTGTGTGTGTAAAATTTTATATTACAATTTAGGGGGTGTTTCAAGCTTCTTTGAGTTTGATTTCATCACAGACTGGCAAGGCATAGATATTAAAATAAATAACTAATCTTTGATAAGTTGCTTAGCAGCACGTAACTAAATCTTCGTTTTTGTCTTCTTAAGTGTATCAGCTGTGAGCTGTCACTGAAATGATATCAGAGCAGAACATAATTCACATCAATTGGCAGCTTGAATACAAAGACAGAAGTTGCCTGGAGGTTAAGCACATCCTCCCCTCTCTGCTTCGCTGCCACTACTGTCTTTTTTGCAGCAAATGATCATGGCCAAAAAGAGAATGACAGCAGATATCTGAAAGAGAAGCAAACGGGAAAATAAAGAGAAATCCTTCTGAATCCTTGTACTCTTCACTGTGAGTTTGTTTTGTCTTCTTCTGAAGTCCTTCTTCAAACACCCATGCCAGTTTAGATGAAAGGCTATGTGAAGGGAAAGAATTTTCTGGGACGGTCTCTGGTTATGGAATTTTTCTCTTCAGGAGGTTCCCTCCTTGAAGAGATCCACGGAGCTATCATTACTGTGGGCTAAATTCAATGCTAGTCACAGAACAGAAATAAAAAGAGTGGGAATCATTAGTCATAACTAACTTCAGTCCCATGAATTTAAATGGATCTGCTTTTGGGATGATTAATTTTGTATTTAGCCCAGACTTTCGGATATGAAATCAAATCCGCATAGGGCTGCAGAAGCTTGGTCCACACTTTCAGGCAAATGGACCTGACTTTTACCACATAGGCTAAGATGAAGATTGAAATAGACTATCCTAGTAAGATTGCATGTCCACAAATATTTGTTTTACTTATTTTTCCACTTTTTAAAAGTGTTATTTGGTCATCTAACCTAAGGGAGATCTCTCTATAACTCAAAAGTTTGCACTGTGTATTATGAACCCTGGTTTTGATTTCTAAAAGATATCATTTCACTGAATAAAAGAAAAAGAAACATACACCTTCTTCAGACTGTGCACTTCTTTAAAGTTTGTATTGCAGTTCTCACCTCAAACACTGTATACAATAGTTCATATATTAGGAAAAGATATGGACAAAAATGCACATATTAGGGAAGGGTGCATACAAAAATAATTGCACATTTTTTTGCACTTACAAGGAAATCAGTGAAATTGACTTACAATTGAGTAGAGGTTAAGCTAACCACAGCTGGTGGTTTCCATGTCAATGGGATGTTGAGTCTAGGCCTGGCTTTAGTCTGGACTTTAAAGGAATCATCTAAAGTGTTGAACCCTATCCCACCAATAGATTAAGCTCAGTACCTTGACTAGCTCCTTATGCTTCATGCTGAAACAGATTTAACACCTCACTGAAATGGAAGCCACCAATCATCGGTGTTTGAAACAAACATGGACCGGATATGGGCAATGATTCCTCTTCCCCAGTGGAATAGTTCTTTGAAGCAAGGGATGTACTAACGTACATGCTGAAGAAGTGCAATGTTGAACATTGTTTGTGTCCTAGATTCTAAGCTTAGTTGTTGCTATGTGCCTTCAATTTTATTCCAATTTACAATGGTATTCCTGGCCATACTTATTTAGAGGAGGATTGCCATTGTCTTCCTCTGAGAAAGTGTGACTTGGCTGGTGCATTTTCATGGTTGACTGGGAATTTGAACCTTGTACTTTGGGAGCCTTGGTCTAACATTCAACCCCTTGTTTCATGCTGGCTGCCTTTGACCTTAAAGATGCTTTCTAATCTGTTTTCTATAGCCCTAGGGAGATCCGCCAATTCATCTTCTGTACCCTTCCATCTCTTTTTATCCTGTCAATGGTTATTTCCAGAGCTCATCTTCCTGTATCCATTCCTGCCTTCATACACCACTTTTTTCGTACTAATTTCTCATGGTAGCTGACTGTTATTTGGAAACCTAGTTACTGATTTCTAACTGTCTGATGCCCAGGTAGTGGATTCATCCTATTCTGCATTTTCATTAACCATCCAGAATGTAATTTTCTTCCAAAAGATATTGACATTTTGCCAAGCAGCTGCAACTCCCATATTGAAGCCAAATCCTGATCAATTGAAGTTCTGGCTCTTTAGCAAAAGATTAGCATCCCTATAGAATTGATTTCGCACAAACTGTGCCTCCACATATGACATCCCACCCATTGCTGCCTTGATTATTTTATATCCCTTGGCTTAGACATAGCAATATGGGGCCAATTGCAGGCAACATTCCATGATTTGATGAAATTGTTAATCAGAGGTTTTACTGCCTTCTATAATTTCGTTGCAAAATGAAGTCTTCCTGCAAGTGAATGTAATGTTCCCATGGAAACTATTTGTGGTTCCAATGAGCCAAAATGAAAAGTATTTTCAATATATGTATGTATGTATGTATGTATGTATGTGTGTGTGCGTGTGCATATATGTATGTGTATGTATGTGGGTATATAAATATATAAATGGTCCTTTCAAAATAGTTCCGAATCTTCTCCATAAACACCATCTATTATTTGTTACCTCAAAATGGCTGTTCAGCTGTCTAAGCATCAAAATAACACATCCCTTTTACTACTGATTAACTGCTATTTTGGATTCTGTGAAACAAGCAAAAAGAAAAAAGGTTAAGGATCATGATATTCCCCCCTGCCCCTCATTTATTTACTTTGCTAGTCTGACCATTAAGAAAAAAAAGAAGTTCTGCGTGTAGACAATTTGAATAGATTGTTATCACACTGAGTGCTGTCAGATTCAGGACAGATAAAAAGAGATAGCTCTTCACATAGCACACAGTTGAACTATTGAATTCACTACCACAACTGTTGGTAATGGAAAAAAGTTGGGCAACTCCAGAAGATGCTTAAACAAATTACAGGCATACCTCAATTAATGAAGCCTTTGGCAAAGAAGCTCCCTTTTACTGTCCTCCCAGCCCCCGTTTTTCTTTCTTGCCTTCCGCCTAGTTGGAAGATTTTAGTAGTGTCGGGAGGATAGTGAAAGAGGGCTGGAGAAACAGAGACTTTTAGTGGCAGGTTGCAGCAGAGTGTCTGCAGTAAACAGTACAATAAAAGCATGAGCTGGGTTGTAATGGGATTCCACTCTTGCTGATCCTACTGCAGCTGCGTGTGGCTGCCTAAAACAGGCAAGGTAAACAGTCGCTATCTCCAGAATCCCTTACGGATCCTGTTGAACACTAAAACAAAGAGAAAAGGGGAAAGCAAATAAGTCTCCCTCACCAGCTACCTTTATCATGTGAAGAAGCATAGATCAATAGACCTGGACACAAAAATGGAAATCAGAAGATGTAGATGTGAAGGAAATTAAAAAAAAAAATTGTCTGGCCACCAAAATGGAAAGCATAAGAAGTGAAGCTAATGAAAGAAAGAAAAAATTACTGGATGCATTTTGGAAGAAGTCTCCAAGTGATCTCTTGAGAAATCAAAATGCTTTTCTTCCCATATAGAAGGCTAGATTGACTTATATAAAGCTAACTTGAGCTGGTTGTTTCATTTCAAATGTGCATAGTATTACTTTTGGATGCGATGCTTTCTGAAACATATTGAATTGTTATTTTTTGAATTGTAGAAGCTATCACTATTCATTCCATGTTGTTTCTGCTTCTGATATTAAATTTCCTGTTAAAGAAGTAATGCTCAGGGACACATTTACTTCTTTAACTGAGGTGTACCTGTAATAGAAGATAAGGCTATGAACTAGTCGTGATCCCTATATATCCCAGATCAATGTAGTTCTGTAATCTGAAGGCAGTATTATTTTTAGTTATTTGAAGCATTTATCAATCACTTGTCAGTCTACCAGGCCCCTGAGGGGATACATAACAAATATGTAAATCATTAAATACAGTTTCACAGGATGACAGTTAAACTTCATAGTCTGCTGCTCAACAACAGCTGCTGGAGAACACAAGGGAGGGAAGATACCATTGTACTCACTTCCATATTTGGACTTTCCATGGGCATACTGAGGGTTGATCCAACATGATTCTCCCTATATTCTCAACAAGTTTAAGGACCTATGCATGTGTATCTTACACTTAGCTTCTAGCAGTTATGATCCACTGCTTTACCAGGTAGACCAGCAGGACTGTGATCCTTCCACAACCCTTAAAGAAGGGAGTGGGACAGATGTGGCCCAGGGACAGTATGCAAACCTCAAGACTGCTGGGGGACCCTGGTAACCCTCTCAGATTCCCCCCTTTCTGACCAAAACAAGAAGCAATTCTCTCTTTTGGAATAGTGAATGACTTTTAAAACAGGTTTATGCTCCCCTGATTCATTCAACATCTGAAGACAGCCCACTCTAATTAGACTACCAGCTATTACCTCCTTTTTTCTCTTCTTGGTTTCTCCTTAGCTTGGGAGGTCCTACCAGAATAATGCTATCATCAGCATAACATCTTGCCACACTGGAAGAGGCAATCCCACAATCACAAAAAGGAAGTGCCAAGGTGGGTGCCCACCGTAAACTTTTGTTGTTGTTGTTAAGGTTACCATCAGAATTAAAATCCTACAGAATTTCCAGCCTTGCCAAAGTCAGCAACTACCTAATGAGTTGAGTCAGCTTCTCTGGGCAGTTGACCAGTAATTTGTGTTATCCTCTCAGAAGGCATCCTTTGGATTCATCTTCTTGCTGTGAAAGTGTCTCACCTATAGTTATCTTATCAGGAGAATACTTCAATCAGCAGTGCAAGGGTGGGAACTGTGTGATCCTCCAGATGTTGTTGAACAGCAACCCCTGGCTTTCTCACCCTTGATATACTGTCTTGGACTGCTGTCAGTTGCATCCAGAACCTACTGGAGGGTCACACAATTCCCATCTTTACAATTAGGCTTGCTTGGAGCTGTCCAAGGTCCTGGATTTGTCTGCCTTCCGTAGAAAGGGTTTTTTGCCTTGACTTTGCCTGCTTTGGTTTTACTTTAGCTATCATAACTGGTAGTTGATCTGAACTTGCCAACTGTGATGAGAGATAATCTAGCTGGACTGGGCTTCAACTGGCATATTTTTCACTCTGCCAGATGTTACTAGCTTCCTCTATGAACCTCAAATGCGTAGGAGTTCAAAGGGGATACTTAGTTCTTTGGTGCCAGACTTCACTGGACTCTGAAAATGGCCTACTCTGTGGTGTGCTTTTTCATGCTTTAGAAACTTATTCAGAAGGGTCAAGGTCACTTTCTGCACAAATTTGTGCAACACATGAGAGAAAATCGTACTGGGGTCGTGGAGAGGGGCATGGATCAAGACTGAGTAAGACAGAGAAACAAAGAGAAGTAAACACTATTGATTTTTACTGTGATTCAGTACCACACCATCCACACTTTCTAAGAAGTCATCTTCATTAAATTCACTCACATTTCATGGAAAGTAAGCAACGGTTATAAGGCTGCCCTTACCCAGCACAGTCTAATGCATGTTTACTTGGAAGTAAGACCTACATGATTATCCTTGGAATTTATCATAGCCAAGCATGTAGTACAAGAGACCTGAGCACATTTAGAAAAGGATGGGCCCTGTTTAATGTAATATATATTATATTATTATTAATATTATTAATATAATAATTCCAGTCCAAAGGAAATGAGTTATACATAGGTTCAGCTGATTTCAGTGGGCTTAAACAGAACTTTTCTTTTCCTCTTTTTTTAAAGTTAGGATCTATGCTTTTAAAAGGTTGTACTAAGAGTCACACTGCATGAACATCTTCACTATATTGACTCTGAGTGCTCACTTTTTGTGAGAACAAATGATTATTGTTAAATGGGGAAGAAAAGCACCTGTATTGCAAATGAACCCAGTTCTGGCTAATATCAGTTGTACCAGTGTTTCCCAAACTCTGACTTTCCAGTTGTTTTTGACTTCAGCTCCCAGAATCATTGATCATTGGCCAAAGGAGCTGGGACTTCTGGGATCTGAACTCCAAAACACCTGGTGGACTACGGTTTGGGAATCACTGATTTATACGAAAGCAAACTCCCTAATGAGAGTTGTAAAAAGAAGCTGAGCTGTTATAAGTATTCTGGTTTTATCTAGCATGCTGAGCTGCTGAGCAGTTGACTTATATCACCGAGAAAATGATTACATCATTTACTCATTGAAAGTATAAGTGATTGGAATCAAGCTTCCATGGAGTGATCGCATTTCAAGTGACATGGAGGGGTTAGCTGTGCAAGTCTGCTAAAGAAGAAATGGCAGAGAGTCTTGCTGCATCCTCAAAACTAACACTTTTTATATGTCATATGTTCATGTGGACTCCACCTCACTTCATCAGAAGATTTGGAAGAAATCCTCTACATCAGCACTAAAATAAATAAAAAATAAATCAAACCCCAGACACAGTGAATCCAGTTTTAAGAACAGATATATATCTTCTCCAAAAAATTGCATTTTAAGTTAAAATATTTCCACTACTTCTAATCTACTCTGTGCTAGGCTAGTGCAAGACATTTTTTGTCTGGGAGGGAACAACAAATAGTGCTCTATCTACCCAACCAAATCAAGGTTCATAGTACCCAAAATATCCAGCCATGTTATTCTGTGAGACACATTATTCTTTCCAGCCCTTGCAGTGAACATATTATAATGATAAAGTAAATAATGAATGGTTTGCTGTCCTGTTATGATAATCAAAAGTCCGCTGCCTAAGGTTACTACCTGACTGTGTCTAACTGTAGGCCTGGCCCTGGCTCAGATATTTTGAGAAACTGTATCAGCTTACATGAAGTTCCATGTAGTTTTTAAATCAGCTACTGCTTAGTTTTTCACTTGTTCACTTGGCTTCAGTAAGAGATACTCCTAGATCATGCTTTTGTTATCCTATCCCTTGTAAGCCTTGGGAGATAAAAATTAAATGATACAGATAAGAGCTCACATCAATAAAAACATGCACGTGTGAAAATATAATTCAACTATCAACAGAATTTTAAAAAACAATTTAAAAACATATCCATGAAAAAAATGCAGAAAAAGAGCACATCAGTGAAAACCTTTTCACCTATAAAATCAGTCCCCAGCTGACTGCATAGACAGGACTTTTAAACTGCACATAAAATGCATGAAGATTTAACAGAAAACAAGCTGGCAAGCACTGAGAACCAGAGTTTGTAAAAGTATTTTCTTACTTTTACCAGGTTTTTTTTTTTCATTTATATACTCCAATTTAAATTCACCTGCTTTCTTTTGTGTCAATATGGATGTCTTCTTTTTAAAGTTAATAAATATTATATGCAGCTCAGTGAAATATGCCTCCCTCCCGTGCCATAAAATTTGCATTTGTGTGCCATGAAAAATGTACACCCGCAAGTGCTAGAGTAATTGTTGTTTCTTAACCTCTGGGGCAACACAGAATGGTTGCACGATGGTGAATAATGTTTATCTTTCTGCAATCTTTCCTGTCAGTGTTGCTGGTTAATGTGAGCATTGAGAAACAGGTGGTATCAGCTCTTAGCTGAACATTTCACTATATTCCATTGAACAGGATGATGAATTGCCATGGACTTGATTAAAAACAAACAAACCCTCAGCCAAAATTCTCTATCATTGCGTATGTCATGGGCCTTCATATATAATTAGCTAGTTGAAAGAGGCACTAAGAAATCCTGTTAGTTAATTGCAAAGATGCATAACTGGGCACCAGCAAAAGTGTCCCCATACATATCTGCATTGGCTAACCAATGGAAGTGTTACCCTGTTTACTGGGGGACCCGGGAGGGACACCTATATGCGCTCTCAATTAACTAAGTTTGGGGAAATTAGCTAGAGCACAAGTTAGCAATGCGAGAGGCAGGGCAACGCAGCAGAATCTTTTACCCAATGTCTACGGGGTCAGGCCAAGCCAAGGAGCACACCAAGTTTAAGAATAATTGAGATTTTATTAAATACAGACAAACAGTGTATGCAACACACAATCACACAAGTAACTAAGGAAAATAAAGGTTGGAGTGGTATAGAGGGATTTTTAGAGGGATTGTTGAATTGGGTGAGACAAAACTTGTCCTGAAGCCTGGAAGAATAGAGAGCAATCCTGGGGTTTGATGTGGCTCAGCACGTGTAGCTGAGGGGAAGCTCGCCAAGCAAAGCGGCAGCAAGGCGGTCTGGAACTCGGGAGCGATCCAAGG
Organism: Ctenosaura bakeri; assembly: GCA_948474755.1. Taxonomy (NCBI): domain Eukaryota; kingdom Metazoa; phylum Chordata; class Lepidosauria; order Squamata; family Iguanidae; genus Ctenosaura; species Ctenosaura bakeri. The sequence goes on from CAOLHI010000274.1 coordinate 577,313, forward strand.
AAGGTCTCAGAATCAGGGGTTTCTATAGGGAGAAATGTAACTGCAGGCTATTCCGTAACTGGGGGAAAACAATGAGTTTCGGGTGTGAGACAAAGCTTTGGAAAGGTCAAAATTTAGTATGATTGAGTTAGGTCTGAATTGACAAAGAGGTAGACAGTATGCAAATGCTCAGTGCTTGGCAGTTGAGTATTCAGCTTGCCAAGTTGCCTGCTCGGGGCAGGGAGTAAACAGCATGCATACATAATAAGGGTGTTTGCAGACAGGTCTCCTAAAGCGGTGATCTGGCTATTTCTGGCCTGCCTTTATTGTTTTGGGATATTGCAGCGTTTGATGGCCGAGCCTATTTCTGTGCTTGTCTGGGGGCCTCAGAAACACGTGGAGAGAGGTGGTGGAAGAGAGTCAAATTATTGATATCAAAATGATATCTTTATGCTATCTCCAAGGAGGCCTAACCTGCAGTAACAGAAGTACCTTTTAAGGATGAAAGGAACTTCACTAGTGGCAGTGGCCTGAAGCATGTAAATTAATAGAAGGAGCTAGACACTGATTTTTTATTTAATACTTCTATCCCCATGGCTGCTGTAAACAATGGCACTAGGGCAATGCAAATAGCAGCCCAGGAGGGGTGTGTGTGTTTGTGTGTGTGTTTGTGTGTGTGTGTGGCACGCACATGATATTCTTATGTAAATAACATTTTCTGAGGCTGGTGTGATCATGGAAAGGTAGAAAAGGGTTTGACTATCCCACATCATCCCCCAGTTCTGGTTATGATATTCTACCCTATCTACCCTGTGGTTATGGTACCCTACCCTATAGTATTCCACCCTATCTGTCTGTCTGTCTGTCTGTCTGTCTGCCTGTCTATCATAAAACTGATCCACTTGATGTAATGGTTCTACCCTAGGTGGGGCTAGCAATTGAACTGGCCATGGCCAGTTCAAACCTGGTGGCCATCATTCTGGTGATGAGTCTCCCTGCACACTTAACTAGACAGGTCAAATCAATCAATCAATCAATCAATCAATGCTATTTGCACTTAGACAGTAAGCATAATTTCTACTTAGCTACTTTAGTCTGGCTTTCAGAGTTTGATATTCCCTGTGTCTAACAAGTTCTTTCCCCATTACTTTTTAACACATATATTCTTTGCAGTAAGTATTTCTTTCCAAAATGAGTCAGAGACAGATAGATAGATAGATAGATAGATAGATAGATAGATAGACAGACAGACAGACAGACAGACAGACAGATAGAGCCTAATGTCATCCTTACTGGCTAAAAAGATGACATGGAAAATACAGAGGGAATGCAGTGAATGGAAGAAGGAAATCTGTTGCTTTGTAGGTATTTATTTATTTACTGTAGATAAATATTTGTAAGTATTTATATCCAGTAGGACCAGGCACTTAAGATGTCAATGCAACAATCGGAAAATCTTCTATCAATTGGGTTAACCTGTCTGCCAATGCATATTGTAATTATTCTATGGCCTTTTTGCACGTCATTTGCCATGTGAAAGGGCGCCTGGAGTGTTGCATGATTGTGAGGAGTGATCTGCATGATGCACTCACAATCGCGCAACGCTCCAGGGCAGGGCAGGCGCTACTCGTGCACTTTTTCATTTTCGGCTTTCAGCCAAAAATGGTGGGTGATTGCGCATTGCTCCAGGTCCCCATGCACACTTGCCATGCGTGCAGAGGCTCCGGAGCTGTGGCAGTCGTGCTTCCTACCCCGGTGCAGCCTGGGAAACTCCCAGGCTGCGCTTGTGATGAACGAGTGGGTTCCGGTTGAAAAGTACGGTCCTGAACCAAAGAAAATGGCCGCGCGCATTGCATTACTGAAGGATGGACTTGGATTGTGAAGCGAGAAAATTTAAAGGAATGTTGATTTGGCCAGAGAAGAGAGTTGGCAAAACAGAAAGGAATTTGCACAAAACAAGGTGTACTCCGAGCTGTACAGAGCATGAAGATAAGATAAGAAATTGACATGATTCAGATTGTTTTGACATAAACTAAGAAGTCGCTGGTATGTTTTGGAACCATGGTAACCAGCAAAACATGTTTTTCCCAAGAAGTGAGAAACATGGGTATAAAGAGGGGAAATTTTCAGCCTCTCTTTGGTGACTCTTCAACCATGGCAACGAAGGTCATCCACCTTTCGGGAACACCTGATCAATGTTCGGCGAAGGGACCGTGTGTGAGTATGTCGGTGTGAATGCGTGTGTGAAAGAGCTCTTGATATTTATGTGATTTTATATTTCATGTCTTAATAGATATTACATGAATAGTGTTAAAACCCAGATCTGGTTTCCAGCGTGTCTTGATTGAGAATCCTATAGTCTAGGGTGGCTAAATTTTTCTCTCTGGATCAAAAGTATCAAAAATCTCGGTGCATGACACGCTGCGGAAGGAAGAGGATGGGCTCTCACGGTGCCTGCTCAGGACCAGGCAGTTCGTGCAGAGCAGAAGCAGCGGGGACACAAGAGCCTCTCCCTGGAGGCTGCTCACACGACCCCTGCACCCCAGCACCGAGAAAAGGTGCATTGCGGAAAGGGCCTATGTGTGGTTGCTATTGCCCTAAATCCTGTTGCTCATCCCAACTTGAAGAGATCCACTGAATGATTGGTTCAAAAGGTCTAAACAAGATAGGACTAGCAACTTAAATTTATTCAAAAGCAGCAAGTAGATTTAGGTCACTGTTATTTCAGCATCTGGTGCCCCTCCTTCTGGTGAAGAGTCTCTCCGTATTTAACAAGGCTGGATCTTGGTTGACAGGAAGATAGATGAAAGAAACCATAGGATGCACAACTACAATGTACAATGCACAACCACAATGTGAAGTTTAGGATGTACAATGTGTAATACACAATGCATAACTTGAAAAGGCAAGGCACATAAGAGCACACTGCATGCAGGACTCCACTTCTGCCGCTGTCAGCAGAATATGTCCATTGCAGAATGGTGACTTTCTGACCCTACCTGCATTGCATGACCTATGCATGCTTATGCCCCTAACAGAATTCCAGCCATTGGCTAGCACCAGTTGGATGGATATATCCATGCATCACATGACAGGAAGAGGGAACTGCTCATTCTCCAAATGTTTGGTTTGTGATTCCTATAGTCTTTTGCTATTCCCTATGGTACATGGAGCTGATGGAAGTTGTATGTTAAACCATCTGAATGGTTAAAGATTTTTCCACCCCAGTCCAATGGAATTCTTTAGTGACAGCTGAATTGTCTTCACAGATATCTATTGCCCTAAGTATTATCATACAGAAAACTTCAGTAGCACACCATTGACTTAAACCAGTCTTGTACTGCAGGGTATTCCTTTTGCTGCCATAAAAGCTACACATAGCAGATGTTCATGGGCTATGCTTCACCTGTTGTTTCTGACTGCAGGATGAAGGCACTGCAGCCATTTATTAAAAGATTATGCTAACCAAAACTTATTATGCTAACCAAAACAAAATTGCTTATTTTGCCAGCCATTCATTTTGAAGCAAGTGTTCATTATCCACCTGTGGATTGTAGGGAGTCTATTATAAAAAGTCAACAACAGGCACATATCTGATCGTTACAGAAGATGCCATAGCTCCACTATTAAAGAAATCCCAGCACAACTTAGCTAATTATAGCTTTGCTTGTCTCAATTTGTTTCCTGCCATCTGGGAATACTGTTTGCTCTCTTCATACTAATGTATTAGCTCAGTATTTCCTAAACATTACATGACCCAGAGTGCAGCTGCTCCCATCTCATTTGATTATTTGCAGATTTGTGTTTAGCAGTACTTCCCTATCTTAACGACAACCCAATGGCTGAGCTCATTAGAGAAGAGGTTGGTCCAGATGCATGTATGTAGAGAAAGAGAATAGGAAGCAAGGGCAAGAGGTTACTTTTGCATTTCACATTTTGATAAGGGCCTAAACCTAACAGTGCCACCAAAATGCAAAATTAGTAAGTTGAAACTAGTAAGCTATTAATTCTCAAATGTATTATGAATCCAAACTTTGGTCTATCAAACTATTTTTTTAAAAAAAAAATATCAAGCCCAGGTTGGTAGTGAGTTAACTGATTTTTTTTTTCTGTCACTGTGCATGATTGGTAAACAGGCAATCTATGCCATCTTTGTCAATGCTTGATTGTTTGTTGCAGTTGTTCTGGATGTCTTTACAATAAACATGTGAAATGTTTCTTCTATAACCTATATAGCTCCAGTCCGTGTTATCTGAAGGACCGTATTCTCCCACATGAGTTTGCCCAGATTTTGGAATCTTCCGAAGCTTTTCTCACTGTTCCACCAAAACAGAGGCTGGATGGACATCTGTTGGGAATGTATTGGTGGTGTATTCCTCCATGGCAGAAAGTTGGACTTGATGGCCTTCGTCCATCTCTATGATTTTATGATTGTATGAAACATCTTGCTGACTGCTATGAGAAGAGAATGCTGGACTAAATGGACTGTTGGTTGATCTGATTCAGCCCAATTCTTCTTATGTTTTGAAGTGTAGCATTCAAAGTGCATTGCTGTCTTGCTCAGGCAGGGTAGAATGATAGGATCCAAATATGGTAGTGCATGCACTGGTAGCCTCAAGGTTGCAATGCACTCTACATTGGACTACCTTTGTACCAAGTTTGGAAACCCAAACTGGTCCAAAATATGGCAGCCAGACTGATTATGGGTACAGCAAGGAGTGACCATATTACACCAATATTAAAGTCACTGCACTAGCTGCCAATTAGTTTCTGGGCAAAGTACAAAATGTTGGTTATTACCTTTAAAACCCTCCATGGTTTGAATCCAAGTTACTTGCAGTCACCTCCTCCCGTGCAATCCACCCTGTATACTCAAGTCCTCTGGGTCCGTTTACTTAAATTGCCTAAAACAAGACTGGCAATGGTCACCCAGAGGACCCTCTCATTGGCTGCCCCTAGACTGTGGTGGAATGACCTGCCAGAAGAGATTTGACAGCAAAATAGACTGTCTGAATTTATCTTTTGATTTATCTCTTACAGCAGGCCTACCCAGTCTATTTTTAATTATGATGTATTTTAATTACGACACATTTGTATTGAATGGTTTTATGTTTTAGTGTATTTTAATTATAATGTGTTTTTAATTGGTATGCTGGTTTTAATTGTAATTTTAACCTTTGTTGTACCCTGCCTTGAGCTTTGAGGAGAGGTAGGTAACAAATAAAAAATAATAATTCTTCTTATTATTATTATTCTCCTCTCATATACAGCAGACTGTATATAACTTTTGCACAAGAATACTATAGTTAGGATATTTGCTGACTTTCAGTTTGTTTGCTTTCTGATACCCAATCTCTTCCTGCATCACTGTAATTTACTGCTGTTTGTCACCCTATTCTCTTATCCATTACACAATGTATTTGATTATTCAAAAGTATTAGTAAGTCAGACTACTTTATATACTTTAAAAGAAAACTAAGTTTACTTCTTTTTCGGATAATCTTCTGCACGTATGGGAGTGGGTTGTTGTTCAGCTTCTGCCTTGTTAGTTTCAGCATTCTGTTTGTGCGATCCAATATTGTCTCTCAAATTTCCCAACAACCTCAACCCTCAATACATTGGAATTCGCTTTGTGGTTAGTAAATCTCCCACAAACCATGCAATATAAACCTGTTGTTTTTGCTGTTGTTAAATTCTGGTACAAAAGTGTTTACAAAGCTTGCCCTTCTTTTTTCATCCCCACAATTCATCAGTGTTCCAATTTGGAGGGGGGGAGAATAAAAAACAAAAGCAAAACCTAAGCTTTCTCCTTGTTTATAGCACAAAGTGAGTCAAAGAAAGAAATAAAATGCAAAAAATACCTGAGTCTCCAAGGCAGGATGTTAAGCCAAAGGTAAAGCACATTCCATGATGAGTTGTTCCCATGAGCAATAAAAGACAATACCTATTAATAAGCCACTGGCTTATTACAAATGACTCAGTATTATAATGGCTCAATATAAAGGAGCTTAATATGGCCAGTAAAATGTCACCTTTAAGCTGGTACTTTAAAATGGGTGCTTGTCCTGTAAAGAAAATGCCAACATTTCCCCCCTTGCCAACCTTCAACACTCAAAGCCTTCCCAATAAAATTTTAATAAACATGTGCAATAAATAATTCAACTTATGATTAACTCATCAGGAAAAAAAAAAGTTGGTTTTTATTTTTGTTTTTGGCTCATTGTTCATAACAGCAACTTATCTCCCTGATATGGATACTTTGGACTAGCTTCTGTAGAATTCCAGAGGTTAATATGGGAGTTAAATGAGAAAAACACACACACACACCCCTTACATTCTCTGGCTTGTTGAATTGTGGTACCCTTGCAATTGTCTTGGCAACAGGGATGTAAATATTTGCCTATATTGTCTTTTCAGGCAAGCATAAATTTCTGCTGTGGGAAGAGAAGGAAGATTTCTGCACAGCATTCTCCAAATTTGCACCTTGTCCAGTGTTCTGGGCAGAAGCACATTTCCTGTGTAGGAAATAGCTTACTTTTAAACTGTTTTTTAAAAACAAAAAAAACAAAAAAAAACTATTTCTTACATGGAAAGTATGTTTTCTGTGGAGAAAACCTGTTTTCTGAGCAAGACAAAACAAAAAACCTACTTGTACAAGCCAAGAGATAAAACTGCAATTTTGTCTCTGCATTATTCTTCCCAGTTGGATTTCCCAAGCTTTGGAAAACTCTTTTCCCTGCAGGGAAATGAATAAAAATAAACATTTTTCCATCTCTGCTTCCATCCCACTAGGTCCAGATACCTAGAAGCAAAGATCTTAGCCTAACTGAGTAAATTTTCTCCTTTGAGAGAGCTAGAAAGAACAGTCATACAGTCTTATCACTTATTCATACAATGTTCACTGAGACCTCTAATTTAGGGCTTAACTGACTGCAAGTGAATATTAACCGTTGTAAAAAATATTAGGCTTCCAAATTCCAGGAATATTTTCAAACAAGAATCTCTGATGATATTGTCTTGGTCAATTCCAGTGTTTTAGAAATGTGACAAACACAAACACTATCAAAACGCTCATTAGTCTTTGGCACTTTCCCCATAGACTCATAATGGTGTCTTGGTAGAATCATGAGAAGGATTAAACCTCTTCTGCCTGCATGGGACTTAGGGGGAGGGAATACAGCAAAAATCAGAAAGCCTTCCAGTTCTAATTATCTAATAAATTACTCCAGCTGTGTGATTATTAATTAAAGACATTGCTGGTTGCTACCACTGCAATCCTATATGGCCAGTTATGTTGTGTAACTTTATCTATAGCCCTTTCCGCACGAGGTGAGTGAATTGCTCCATGTTGTTACTTACCGGCTCTTCTTGGGTCCAAAGTAATGCACACTGTCCCTTGAGCTCTTCCGCAGGGCTCCTCCATTGGTGCAGGGCAAACCAGAGGAGTGCGAGGTTTGTAGATCCACACTGCTTTGGCTCAAAATGGTGACTTCTGGTGTCTTCGTGGGAGTGGACCAACCACTGAGGTTGGCCAATCCCACAGCCCACCCTCCACTGATGGCAGAATCGCATTGGTGCAAGCCTGTGCATCTGCACAGGTAAGTAGGAATGCAATGGCGCTTTCCAGAAAATGTAAAGACGTGATTTTTCTGGTCTTTACTTAGCATGGGAAAGGACCACTTGGGGGTGGGTTGGATCAGACTGAGGTGTGGAACTAAGTTAAATAGTCCACACCTAGTCGGATCCAAGGTGCAGACGACGTCTGTGCCAGGACGTCTTGGCCCATTTTAACTGCCTCGTGCGGAAAGGGCCTATATCTAGTTAGGTAAGAGTGCTGGAGTGGTGTAGTGGTTTGAGCATTTGACTACAAACCTTCTGCCATTCCGCACTACAGTGTTAAACTGCTGCTATTCCACTTTCAACGCCCTGTGGAATTCTGGGGTTTGTAGTTTACTGAGACCAAAGAGCTCTTTGGCTGAGAATTCAAAGTGCCCTTCCCTAAACTACAAACCCCAGAATTCTATAGGAGGTTGATAGTGGAATAGCAGCACTTTAACACTGTAGTGCGGAAATGGTCCTAGACTCAAGGGTTCAATTCCCCACTTGGCCATGGAAACCCACTGAGTGACATCACATACTCTCAGCCCCCAGAAAACCCCGTGATGGATTCACCTTAGGGTAGCCATAATTTGAAAATGACCAGGAGCACTCTATGGATATGGATGTTACACAACTGGTCAATTCTAATCCCACATATGTAAGTTCATTCATGGAAGTGTAAGTCCCCAATAGGATTTCAGCCCATATCTTTAACATATCTTATAGTTTGATCTTCAGAAAAGTTAATCTTACTTCTAGACTGTTGTGGTTGTGGCTGCTATTGTGTTCATTTATATCACACCTTTTTCCAAATAAAGGAATCAAGGAGACTATTGTTATACTTTTACAAACTGGAGGTGGATTTCAAAAAAGGAAATGCTTCCACATGACAAAAATTGGAAGGTATGCTCACAGGTAGAATGTACAGATAGAATATATTTCCTGACAAATACACTCCTATATGTTACTTTCCAAGTGGCTATTTTTTACTTTCTATAATCTTTTACAATTAGAAAGAGAGTTGTACCTGCTATATCTCTGGCCAAACTGTAGCTGGCATTTTAGCTTTAATATGTGAATTAAAAAAAAATAATAAAAAAATAAAAATTGAGATCCTACATTGCCAACTTAGGCCCTTTTCGCACGTTTTTTTTTTCCGCTCGAGCACCGCTTGAGCACCGCGCAAATGGGAGCGCCGCTGTGCACGACGCACTCCCACTTGCGCAGTGCTTACGAGGCTGGAGCGGGGCAGGGGCGTATTTTTTTATTTTTGGCTTGAAGCCGAAAATAGCCCGCACTCGCGCAATGCTCGTGCCATGCTCGCGCACTTACCTCCGTGCGGTGCGTCGGCAAGCTGGCCGGGAAGCACTTCCTTTCACCGTGGAACCTACAGCTCCCACAGTGCCCTGCGGAGGGAAGGGGCAGGGCACTCGTGCGACGGTCGCGTCATCACGAAGCACCCTGCGGAAGGAAGGAGGGGGAAGCAGCAGCGTCGCGAAAGAGGCTTCTCGTGCGAGACGGTCTCCCCCATCGCGGGAGAAGGTAAGATGCGAAAAGGGCCTTAGTTACAAATGTGTAACTAACTATTGTCTTCTGGCTTGATTCCCCCCACAACCAACTTTAATAGCCATCAGCTACTCCAAGAAATGGAGGTCTGTTCTGCTTTTCTGCTCTGCAATTGGGGGACAGCAGGATGATGTTTTCAGTGCCCTCCCACCAGCTATCTGCTTTGTGATGAAGAATTGCCACTGGGGTTCTGTTTCTAATTGTTGCAGTCTTGCTCACTGGTGGCAGAGAGCTGGAAATACTGCTGAGTCCTGATTGAAGCAGAACAGAACTCCAACAGAACTCCATTACTTGGAGTGGATCCCTGGGGGGGTATTAACAGTTGTGGCAATAGTGCCACAATCATGAATACACAGTAAAACTGAATGTAAGTAGAATTCACTACCTCTGAGTGTGATGAAATCTCCTTCTTTGGAGGGTTTTAAACAGAGGCTGGATGGCCATCTGTTGGGACTATTTTTGATTGTATATTCCTGCATGGCAGGGACTTGGACTGGATGACTCTCATGTTTTTTTCATTCTATATGATTCTGTGATTCAATCAAGGGGAGCATTTATGGGCCTGAAACCATAGGTTACAAATCTGTAACTACAACACAGCCCATGGGTTGTAACTGCCATTTTGTACTTTTTAGCTATAATTGTTTTTGAAATTGCTGTTTTGACAAGTTTGAGTTTCTTATTCTTTGTTATGATTTGGAGTTACAACATTAAACTTTCCTAAACTTTCTTACTAACAGCTGTACAATCAGTGCTAGATTAGGATTATCAACTATGTTGATAAAATTAACTAGAATTAGATTGATATTAGATACAGCTTCACTCAAAATCTGTGCCAGTCTACAGTGAAACAAAGGAAAAATGTACAAAATGGTGCTACAGATTGAGATTAGCTTCTTTTAAAAAAATCAATCTGTTATTTCCAGCTCTTTTCCAGGCAACTGCAACACAAGAATAAATAAACATTTCTTGTAGAACAAAGTACTTGGTGTATATTGTAACAGAGTGCATTCGGGGCTATGCACACGGCAAACATTAAAGAAGAAAAATGAGAAGGTATTATAGCACGTCCACTGAAAAACAAAATTTTAACAAAGAAACTTATGACCAAAGAATTTATTAGTGTGCTGGGAAAGGTGAGCACATACTATTCAAAGGAAAAATTATTTTAAATAATGAAAAAGCACTCCTTCAACAACAGTCCTTTTCTGAGAATTATTGCTTGTGTGTGTGTGTGTGTCTGCTTTCTTTTTGAGAAACTACATGATAACTGGTGGATACGCATCCTTTGAGGCATACAGTATACCCATCCATGACCTACTAAAAAAAGGATATTAAAAGAAAACAAAACTAAAAATAGCATGGAGCAACACAATGGAATAGAGGTGACTGTTGATTTCTTTTTCTTCATTTGGAAAAATCTAAAGAGATTAACAGATATACCCATATTCATTTGGAAAAAATAAAAATCTTTGCCAACTGCACCAGAGATAGGGGTGTGGACAGAATAACTTCATCACTCAAGTTATAGGCACAATCCTATAAGTGACTGTACCCATAGTCTGAAATTTATTCTGTTGTGGGTCTATGAGGACATGGCTAGATGCTTCTGTTATTGCCCATTCTCCACCAGACAGAATGGCTATAAGACCTTTCAGAGGCTCTGCAGCAAGTCCAAGTTATGGTAAATAGTTCAGCATAGCATAGTTCCATATGCTACACTGAGTCATGCAGGTTTGCTTTCATAGACTTGGGCTTCTCCTAAAAGCTGCTTAAAGCACCTTGAATGGTGTCCTCCTGGCATTCCACTTGTTTCTAGTGCTTTTCTGCACTGACCTCTCCTCATTGGCGGCTTGTGACTTCCATGACAGTGGGGTAATTAACCTGTTGCTGAACTTTCAAGGAGCTTTCTGGGGTGCCAAATCCTATCCCTAAAACAGGTTCAGCACCTTTGATAGGTCTGTTAAATTTGGGGCTATATCCTGTAGTGGCTTTACTATTTCCCTGATAATGGAGCTATTACTCCCCTCTTCCACTTATTAAGCACTCATGTTTGGAGAGAGTGAAGAGAATTATCTGGTTTAGAACAAGACAAAGTACTCACTTTGTGCTAAGGAGATAACAGGGTTAGAAGTAGCACATTATGGTTCTTAACACTTGCTACTTTTCAAATAATTCTGATGCCCCTGCTTGGTATCAATGTGTTTTTCAATAAACTGAACTGACCTTGCACTCAATCCATGTAAAGTAAGGTGCAATGAAACTTTCACTTTTCTCTTAGGCCCTTTCCACATGGGTGAGGGGATTGCGCAAGCAGCCTCAGGCTCTTGCGTCTGGGGTCCTTCAGCTCCACACAAGCTGCCTGCTCGCGTGAGGGCCCTGCCTCTTCCTTCCGCAGTACAGCCTGGGACTTTCCCAGGCTGTGCTGGGGCAGGAAGAGCAACCGGCATGGCTTCAGAGGCTCCGCACGCCAGGTAAGTGCACATAGGCCCAGGAGCAATGCATGATTGCGCACCATTTTTGTCTTCTAGCCGAAAATGAAAGGGCGCATGATCAGCATCTGCCAGCCCCTGGAGCATTGTACGATTGTGAGTGCGTCATGCAGATCGCTCCTCACAATTCGTGACACTCCAAGTCCTCTTTTGCATGGAAAACGCAGTGCGAAAAGGGCCTTACTCTAGAATGATCCACGGTTGTGCATGCCATGATGCCACTTTCTAACCCCTCTTTCATCCAGAATTTGGAAAATGTTGGTTGTGGGATTCTTGAATTTACAAGCTACCTCATGCTAATTGGGAGATTCTGGGAACTGTAGCACAAAAGAGTAAGTTTCCAAGCTCTGCTTTCATTGCAATATCTGAAGAAGAGGAATTGTGTGATAAAGACACATTTTCACAGACCCTTGTTCTATATAAACATCTCCATCATTGAAAAAAAATTATGCATACTCACCAGTTGTTTGTCTTCCAAGAGGGGAAAAGAATATTGCTATGTTCTATAAAGCAGCTAGTTTGAAATTTGGATAAGTTACTTTTTTGGACTAGTTGCATATAGTGATAATAAGCATACTTACCCCATAGCTCCTCTTAATGGTTTAGATTTACAGGGGTGTCAAACTCAATTTCATCTTGGGCCGCATCAGCATTATGGTTGCCCTCAAAGGGCCGGTTGTATCTGTAAGACTATATAAATGTATCTGCTCTTTTATCATATTAAATAATTGCCTCTGCATTCGATTATTACTGGTTTTAAAAATAGCTAGCTCTGAAACTAGAAATCTAGGAAAAATAATGGCAAGCAGATATTCAAGTGTACAACTATTGTACAATTCATTGAAAAATGAGTTTTGAAAACGGAATTTTTTAAAAAAATCATCAGACAAATATTACCAAGCACTATTTATTACATTAACTTTGTTTAACTTTTGGGTCCCAGTTGAGACCCTCTCTGTGCCTTTTTCTGCCCACTGGACCCTATCTGTGCCTCTTTCTGCCCCCTCAGATGCTGTCTGTGCCTCATTCTACTCCCTCCTCCACTGTGCCTCTTTCTGCTCCTGTCATGGCTTTCTGCCCTCCTGCCCTTCTCTGTACTGAGTGAGTCTGATCCCCACATTGTGGGCCCCTGGCTGCTGGTAACCCATGACAATGCTCTGACAGCAAGACTTGGGCCCTTTTCACACAGCATTTTCCATGAGAAAGAGAGCCTGGAGTGTCACACAATTGTGAGGAGTGATCTGCATGACACACTCACAATCACACGATGCTCCAGGGACCAGGAGGCGCCAATCATGCACCTTTTCATTTTCGGCTAGAAGCGGAAATTGGCACACAATCGTGCATTGCTCCTGGGCCCCGCACACACTTACCTGGCGTATGGAGCCTCTGGAGCCGCGCCGGTCACGCTTCCTGCCCCAGTGCAGCCTGGGAAAGTCCCAGGTTGCACTGCAGAAGGAAGAGGCGGGGCTCTCACGCAAGCAGGCAGCTCTTGTGGAGCTGAAGGACCCTGGACTTGAGAGCTTCTCACCAGAGGCTGCTCATACGATCCCCGCACCCCAGCGCCAGAAGACGCTAAGGTGCAGAAAGGGCCTTGGATAGAGAAGCAGTCAGAAGCAGAAGTGGATTGCAAGTGGTAGCTGCTCTTCAGAATACCGGCAGCCGGAGTCTCGCAAAGTGGGGATGAGGCTCGCCAGGCGTGGAGAATGGCACAAGTTCAGGAGAGGTGTGAGGGCCACATGAAATGGCCTGGTGGGCCAGATTCGTTCCGCAGGCCCTGTGTTTGACACATGTGGTTTAGAGCCTTCCAGTTACATATTTCATCAAATTACTAGAGAGTCTTGCATTAAAGAGGTCCCCAAATAGGTAGTTACGTTTATAGTTGCAGTCTTTACAAGTAATTCTTTATGTTCCCACAGCTTATACTGGTTCTGGAAGCTGTTGTCCAAAAAGTAACTTTTCTGACCTCTGAATATAGCATACTATTGGCTCTAAACAAAGTATTGTAGCAGTGGAATGAACAGCAATGGCAGAAATGAGAATGGCTAAAGTGTATTTGGTGTCCTATCTTTCCCTTATATTGCAGCTTGAAAACTATTTTAAATTGGTTTTAGTACAAGGCAGATGCTTTAATGCAGATAAATAAAGTGGCTTCCCCATTTTGACGATAAAGTGATGAGGTCATTAAACCTGCAGGGAAAAAGAAACTCCCTTGCAAGAGGAGAGCCAGTTTAAATCTTCATGAAGTTCAAATGGCGAGAAGTTGGTGCTTATAAATTCTGTTCCCAATATTTTATTGATCAGCGTAGGCGTTTGAGCGGTGGCTTTTCCCTGCCAGCACAGTGGAGTTATAACCCTGGAGAGCTTTAAATATTAAATACAGTTTGGAGATTTATTTCTAGCAAGCAGGGAAACCCTATTGTGTCACCCCATGCAGGTAAGTTTCTTCACTGGTAATTTTTAAAACCTGAACTCACAGAACAATATGCCAACAGAGACTCTGAAAAGTGAAAAGGGGGAAATGATTAAGTTCATTTTACTAAAGTCTCCATTGTCCATGGATTCATTTTCTAATTTATAATAAACTGTTAGATAACTAAAAAAAAAAAAAAACTGGAAAGGAGAATCACCAGGCCTTCAGTGAAAATTTTGGTGCCAAAAGTCAAAATCCAAAGGAGGAAAATCAGACCTTTAAAAAGTGTATTTATTGGACTACAATTTCCAGGATCCATCTTCTAGAATTCTGGGACCTGTAGTATGAAAACTTATCTCTAAGCTCTGTGAAAAAATACACATGCAGTTTAAGGGTGCCACATGTGAAGGTACACTGTTCGTTTCTTGAAAATGGCATGCTCCTTTAGGAAATGCTGAAATCAAGTCATGTTAGGATTTGTTAGGTTTCAATCTGGGAGCTTTCAGATCTTCATGGGGCCATCTCACATGATGCTGTCACAGCTCCATTTAAAGCAGAGATCAGGAACCCTTTCTCTAGAAAATATCACCTATGTTTCAGGGGCAATAACTTGGAGGCTGTATGACTATAGTGGACAGAGCTTGGCAAAGTTCTTTTCTGGACTACCATACCCAGAATCCCTCAGTGGTCTTGCTGGCTGCAGGATTCTGGGAATGGTAGTCTAAAAATAATTTTGGTCCTTTCCGCACCTTACCTTGTTCCAGTGCTGGGGTGCGGTGCTCGCGTGAGCAGCCACTTGTGAGAGGCCCTTGCGTCCAGGTTTCTTTAGCTCTGCACGCGCTTCCTGCTCGCTCAAGAGCCCCACCTCTTCCTTTCTCAGTGCAGCCTGGGACCTTCCCAGGCTGCACTGAGACAGGAAGGACGACCGGCCCATCTCCCGAGGCTCTGCACGCAAGGTAAGTGCATGCAGGGCCTGGGAGCAATGTACAACCACATACCATTTTTGACTTAAAGCCAAAAATGAAAAAGTGCGTGAGCGGTGCCTGCCAGGCGCTGGAGCATCACGCAAATGTGAGTGTGTCATGTGGACCGCTCCTCACATTTGCACAATGCTTGAGGGGCCCTTTCGCATGGAAAATGCTGTGCGAAAAGGGCCTTTGTCAGGTTGCGACAGCAGAAATAGACAGAGCAGACCATCCCCTTCTCTCATTCTGCCACTCCCTTTCCTCTCTTTTTAATAACCTTTTTTTCTCTCTCTCTTCCTTCTCATCATCTCCCTCTTTGCCCTTGCTCAGCAAGCTGCAAGGAGAAGGACAGGTTGACTTTGCCAAGCATCTGAACTGACAGTAGTGGTTCTGCTATCTGTGGAGTGGTGTAGCTGCAGCAAATTGTAGTCTGAACTTGGTTCTGTTGTGAATCTTGAGTCAATCAGCAGGTGGATGAGAAGTGAGGATTTTGTGCCACAGTACAGAAATCTGAAGTATTGAGATTTAAAACCAAGCAAATTTAAAGGTAGGAATTGTAGTTACTTTTGAGTAGGGATGGAAAGAATATTCAAAAATATTCAGAAAAATGCTTAAAAATGTGTTTTTCAAGTGTTGAGAACCCCTAATAAGATGAATCCTGGACTGACAAGAATCTTTGCAGTTCAAGACTTATTCTGCGCAAAATTTGCACGTGATTGTTTTGAGAAGAAAACATCATTTTCTGCACAGGAAACAGCACTTTCTGTATGGAAAACAATTATATTGAATGCAGAAATATTAATTCCTGTGCAGAAAAATGCTGTTTTCAGATATAGAAACAGCAATAACTATCTTGTACTAGGTATATATTTAATCTTTTTTCCTCAGGTGTCACAGTTCCAGAACAGATAACTGATATTTCTTCACACACTCTAATTGTCCCAATGAAGCTGAGATGCTTTTAAAATGTCTTGGTTTGTCTCTCCTCTCACTTTCCTCTTTGACTTCAGCTTATATCAGTTACTGCAAACTGTGCACAAAAGTAGCTTGCATTGAATTGACCCAGCAGGGGTAGGCATGTGAAGGAGGAGAGAGACAGAATATAAATTTAGGATATATTTTGAGAAAGATCAGTTATAAATTAAATAAATAAATACAACTGGAAAAACGAGCAAAAGAGACAAGAGGTATTAGTTAAAGAGCACATTCCTTTGCTGGACTCCACTGGTGGAACAGCAGGATTCAGTGGATTTGGGAAAGATGGTCTCCCTTTCCCACTACAGCCACCAGTGCCTCCCAAAATCTGCTCAAGGGAACTGAAAGATCCATCACAGCTCTGGAGGACAGCTCTGAGGACTTCAGGGGTCAAGAGAACTGCAAGAGATTTCCATCATGCTGGTACTGCATTGCCAACACAACAGTGAATCAACCCAACTGATTCAGAAGCCTAAATCCAATATTGTGTAGAGGAGTCAAAAAAGAACAAGAAGATTGAGAAAGAACAACAAGGTCAAATACGAAAACTTTGTTATCTTGTAGGCTCCAGACCTCCTCCCACCCCCACAAAACAAAACAAAAAAACAAACAAACAAAAACCCCAAAACCAACAACAACCAGAGCTTGTACTTCTTTGCTGGCCTAAAATATTTGAGCTGGCTGTACACATATATCCAGTCAAAGCAAATCAAGAAAGGCCTATTTAGTTTAACAGTTGTATTTCCTCCCTAATTAACAGCAGTCTGTTAGATGTATGCTGTCACCCTCTAAGACACGATGCCACTGAAAAAAAAGTGATACTCTAAGAAAAGACATGAATCACATGTCTGTCAGCAGAGGGTTTTGTGTAATTGATTTACAGCAGACAAAGATATCTTCTTTTGACATGGGAATTGTTAGCTCCCCAGGGAAGGGGCAAAAACACTTGAAGAAAATGAAGACTTTAATTAAGCACTATATCATATCTAATGTTAGTCATCTTTAAAAAGCTGGATAGAGGGTAGGCTGAGTTAAACCTCTCAGATCTAATCAGTGTGGCTGCTGCCCATACTTGGTAGGAGATTCTAATGGGGCTGAATCCATTTAAAAGTACCAACTAAAGTAGACCCACTGAACCATGGGGAACTTTCAGTCTTTGGGTAAATATTACACAAGTTATGAGCCTTTCCACAGTACACAATTATAGTACTATGATTTCACTTTAACTTGCAACATCCTATGGAATCCTGAGATTTGAAGATTAGTGAGGAGTATTTAGAATTCTCAGCCAGAGAGCTTTAGTGCCTCATTGTTCTGGGTCTTCCAATCATTTCTAACTTTTGAGGACCCTAAGAAGCAAATATCATAGGGTTTTCTTGGCAAAATTTGTCCCAGAAGGGCTTGCTATAGCCCTCATCTCATACTGAGAGAATGTGACTTGCCCAAGGTCTCTCAGTGGGTTTTCAAGGTTGAACTGAGATTTGCACTCCCAGAATCCTAGTCTAGCATGCAAACTACTACACCACAGTGGCTCTCTCTAGCGCCTCATAAAACTATAAATTCCAGGATCCAATGGGATGTTGCCATACCCATTAAAGTGCAATCATGCCCCCTTTTCACTCCTTACCTTTTCACAGAGGTGGGGGGCGCGCTCACGCAAGAAGCCTTAGGAGGAAGGCTTTCGCATCCCTGCTGCTTGGGCTCCACAGCAGCTTCCTGGTTACACGAGCCCACGCCCTGCCCCTTCCTACTGCAGAGCAGCCTGGGAGTTGAAGGCTAGCGCTGAGACAGGAAGCATGACTGGTGCAGCTCAAGAGGCTGCGCACGGCAGGTAAGTGCACTCCACGCCCCTGAGTGTTGTGCGACCATGCAGCATTTTCAGCTTGAAGCCGAAAATAAAAAAATCCATTAGCGGGTCATGTCATGCTCTTGAGCGTCGTGTAAATGTGAGTGCGTCATGCAGACCACTCCTCACATTTACGCGATGCTCAAGGGACCCTTTTGCTTAAGAAACGCCATGCGAAAAGGCCCTAGTATTATAACTATGAAGTGTGAAAGGGCCCAGTCAACCCCTATGTAAATCACATTGATCTGATGGG
Organism: Ctenosaura bakeri; assembly: GCA_948474755.1. Lineage (NCBI taxonomy): Eukaryota > Metazoa > Chordata > Lepidosauria > Squamata > Iguanidae > Ctenosaura > Ctenosaura bakeri. Next base: position 595,401 of record CAOLHI010000274.1, read on the forward strand.
TCATTGAGATTAATGACTGGATTTATTCCCACTGCTGAACTAATCTTTCTAAATTCTGGTTACAATGGATACATAGTCTACAAATGGTATCCCAAAGTACAGCAGGATGCTAAGCACATTTATTGAGAAGTAATAAGTTAACAGAGACTGACTGACTCGAGGTCATCTAGTAAGCTTCATTGCCAAAATGACAATGTTGACTCTCAGCTCTTTCCTGGCCCAGTCCACCACTCTAACCATTATACTACACTGGTTGTGTTGTTCTTATTTCTCAATAAATGTGCTTAGCATCCTGCTGTACTTTGTAGACTATGGTAGACTCCTCCTGCCTGTTTCCCACCATAGGTCATCTGCCATAGGTCATCAGTCTCTGTCCCACAGCCAGGCCTGAAGCCAAGTTGAGTAGATCCAGATAATCCATTTCATCCGCGAAGCCCTGGAGCTAGTAGACCACCACATACTCTAGAACCTTATCTACAAAAGACTTTGGCCATTTCTTCACGAGGTGAGGGAATCGCTCCGTGCCGTTACTCACTGGATCTTCTGGCTCCTCGGTCTGGTCCAGGGTGACTCGGAGCAGTGCGAGGTCTTAGATCCACACTGCTCCGGCTTCCAAAATGGCAGTTTCTGGTTGGTCATGGGTCCTGACCAAACACGAAGCTCGCCACGCCTAAAGCCCGCCCTCTGCAGATCACAGGCTTGCATTGGTGCAAGCGTGCGAATCTGCACAAGGGAACAGGCACACAATGGCATGCTCTGGAAAAAAGAGAAACTTATTTTTTCTGGTCTTTAAAAAGCATGCTAGAGGACTAGTTGGGGGCGTTTCGGAGGGGACTGAGGTGCAGATCTCTGGTAAGTAGTCTGAACCTAGTCCACTCTGAGGTGCAGATGACCTCCATAGAGGACACACTGTACCATTTTAATTCCCTCGTGTGGAAAATGCCATTGTGAGGGTAAAATGCAGATCTGAGGATAGGGAAGCACTGTGTATGCTGCCATGAAATCATTACAGAAGAAACAGGACATATAATGTTAGTAATAAAAAGAATAAACACATCTATTTGTTTAATAGAAATCACAGAATAAGGCAGCTTTGGTGGGGCTGAGGCAAATTTTTGTCTCCAGAACTTGCTGCAAGCCCAGAAATACTTTCAAATGGGGAAAGGGAAATCAAAATTGTGCTTTCCGTTTTCATATTTGGAGTTGGGAGGGTAGCCTTGGGCTACGCTGTGACATGTCTCTTTCCCAAATCTTTTTTAAACAACTCTCAGAGCCTATTAGCAGCTAAAAACAAGAAAACAAAAACCATTTTTCTGGTCATTTTTTTCTGTCATGGACAAACATTGGGAAAGCAGCCCCATAGATTTCTGTAGAAACAACCTCGGGTGCTGTGTATGGCATGTTGCCTCCCCAGACATAGACTTATAATCAGCCCTCTGTATCTGCAGATTCTGTACCCACAGATTCAACCACCCATGACTTGAAAATTTTTTTAAAAAAAAAATCCAAAAAGCAAACTTTGATTTTATCATATTATATAAGGGACTCCATTTTACTACACTATTGTATGTACTGGGACTTGAGCATCCATGAATTTTGGAATCCATAGGAGGTCCTGTAACCAAGCCATAGTGGATACCAAGGGGCCCACTGTATACCCTAAAAAGTGTTCCCCTCCATCTCTGGACTGAAAAATATTGTCTTTCTTCAATCTTTGCACTTTCTTCAATTTTTCAAGATGTGTTGGCCTGAAACTCCCATCATCCCTAGTCAGCATGGGAGTTGTAGTCTAACACATCTGAAATTTAAGGAAGGCTGATTTGGAGAAGCTGATACAAAAGATCCAGAAGGGAAAACTTTGAGGTATTGTGGTATGTGGCTGAAATATTGCAATTATGCTAACATTGCATACAAATGGGCCATTAGATGGATTGCAGCTGCTTAGCTCTCAGAAGACAGAAGTTTCTGCCTGGGAGCCCCCAGGCATGGCACTCAACTGTTGAGTGTCCTATCATTTTCCAAGAGGATTTCTTTTGCTTCAGAGATACTGACTGTCCCCAAGAAGCCACTTATTGTTAATCTTTCTGAGAAAATAGTCATGCACTAAAAGAGGGTGGAAAAATCAACTTTCCCATTTGTCTAATGAACTAGTGGTATGCCACATTTTAGAAATTATTGGGTTAGAGTGTTATGGAGTGTTATTTTGTTCAAATTGTACCTTCGAAGCACAACTGGGGTCATTTTTTTCCTACAGACTACAGGTGTTAAATTAGTACGGAGGAGCTAGAAAAAATGGGCTGTCATCAGTTACTGCTGTTGTGAACAGTAACAGTAGATATTTCTCATATGCACTTGTGTTTTGCATAAAAATGTCAGTGGGCAGTTATAGATGGCCAAAGCTATCTAGTTATACCCAGGTGTGTGGCAAGTTTTATTTTTTCATAAGTTGCTAGTATGAGAGGCTTCATCCAGATGGGAGTTAGAAAGGGCACTACAAACTTTCCTCTGAAATCTGTGGTCCTGGTCCAGAGCTGGGTGTCTGTGCTAATAAACTCTATTGGAAGTAAGGGTCCCATTAAAGCAAAAGGAATCCTCGTTGGTTGATACCGATTACAAGCACAGCTTCTCATAATCTGGGATCAGGACAACAGCGAGGAGTAGAAGCTTGAGCAATGCCATAATCACATATTAAATGCATGTTGAAATAAAAATGTCTTTGCTTGTCTACAGAAAGAAAGTAGAGAGATGTTACCCCAAAATGTAGGTGTGCAAGAGCCATGCCATGATGCCAAATACCTCCTTGCAAAAGTGGGGAATGAATTAGCTCAAAATCAGGAAGCTAACAAGGAGGGCAACTTAGCGAGACCTTTCTACCAATGTTTATGGGCTCACGCAGGAAAAGAACCAGCCAGAGATTCAAAAATAACCTAAAAATGTGTTTTATTGAGGGGAATTCACTCATACATCCACACAAAATACAAATAGTCAACATTCACACAAGAGCTAACTGAAGGATAAAGGGAGGAAAAATTATGGATAGAGAGGCTGAAGGTTTGGGGTTATCAGAAGAGTAGTGAAGAAGAAGAGTAGTGACTTGGCTTAGGTAGGACCTAAGGACAATTCTTATTCAGAAGCCAGCCAGCCAGAGTAATGGGTAGACCTTCAAGATACTGTACTGGACATCCTGGAATCAGGGGTACTTGTACCCCAAAAATAACCTGTGTCAGTGAAAGATATGTGCAATTTCAGGGGTGGAACAGCAGGAGTTGCAGCACAGATAATGGGATCCAGACTGGGGTTAATGGTTTCAGTGCTTAGATGACAAAGAGATAATGACTATTGTAATAGCTCTGTATTGTGGGTAGGACAGGACAATGGGGAAAACATCCAAGTGTACAGGAACAGGATTGAAGCAATCAGTGCTCTAACGGGAAACATTTCCTTTCTGACCATTGTATTCACAGAAGAGATTCTGACTTTTGTTTATGACTATTATTCTCCGGAACAGCAGTGACTTAACTGATAAATTACCTAGGTTATACCTAGAGGATGTTTTAGGCTGACCTGTCTATGACTTCACATATACAGTCAAGAGTTCTTCCTCTTTCTGGCTTGATCTCCCAGTCACTTTCAAGTTTGATTTGATACCAGAGCTAATTAAAACATATTGCCAACTAAATGTGATGCCAATGGTGCCCATCCAAGCCATACTCTTACTGATAGCCAGACATGGGTCCTAACAGAGGGTGCCAGTCTGATTTCTCTGGGAAGGGAGTTCCAGAGCCTGGGAGAAGCCACTGAGAAGGCCCTCTCCCTTGTTCCCACTGGATGAAGCTGTGAAGGTGGTGAGACAGAGGGAAGGGCATCTCCCAAAGCCCAGGCTGGTTTGTAAGGGACAATATGGTCCTTCAGATAACCTGGACCTGAACCTTATAGGGACTCACACTTTTGGTCCATCTAATTCCATATTGTCAACACTATCTTGGGGGCATGGCTTCTGAGAGTTGCACTAGGTCTAGGGCAACCAGCATCCCCACATTTAGCAACAGACATAACCACTGCTTGGGCTGTTGAAATATCAAAAATTGTTTTGTAATGTAATTTTTGTTTTTCCATTGCACAGAGGCCTGGACGCCTGCTGTACCTCTCCTCAGTCATGACTAGGAGTAGCTATCCAGGGTTTCAATAAAGATTCTTTCCTAGCCCTGTATCATGATTCCTAGTATTACTTGGTAGTCCCTTATCTTTATTAAGCAGGCTTGACCTTATTTAGTTTCCAAACCCTGAAGACATCAGGTACTTTCAGCATGGTAAGCAGGCCTGTGCCTTCACAGACTAAGAGCATAAATGAAAGGACATATCAATTACTTGATCAAAGAAGTGCTAAAATGTCCACAGATGTGTGAGGAAAAAAAATTAACAAGTACAAATCTAGGTTGCAATTGGAGCAAAGTATGTGCATGTGTCTGTATTATCAGTATAGGAGTGAAGATAGAGGAAACAGAGTTCATCCTTGAACAGAAAACATTGACAGAAAACATTCTTGGAGGGTTGAATATACTTGCCTTTTCTTTCCATATTGATAGCTGTAGCCCATTTGCCACAAAATAGCCTACTACTTAAGAACTCTTCCTACTATCATCATTCCTGCAGCACAGGATATTTTTACAGAGTTAATTTAATTGTTTTCTCCCCAAAATTAAAATTAACATCTTGTCATAAAAAGATAAACATTTTAAAAACTCATTATCTGGGCTTTTGAAAGAGTTATCTGAAACGCTTGCTTTAAACAATCAAATTGCATTCTCTTTCTGTGAAGCAGCTTACTTTTGAAACAAAATCCATTTCAGTGTGCCTTGCTCTTTCCCCAGAGATAATAAGAGCACCTTCACAGAAACATTAGCAGGCATGTGCAATAGACTCTGAAATTTCCATCTGAAATTTATCTTGAAATGACTCATTTTTCTGTTTTGTCTATTTCATAACTTGTTTGTGTTATCTTCTTCCCATTATCTGGCCCATAGAAAATCTGGTCAAAAACTGATGCAGGTTAAATAAAGCAAATAATGAAAGTTCTACATGACCTTCATCTTAAATCATTTCAGAAAGTTTGGTATGAAAGGAAGTAGAACAAAATAGATTCTCAGGTATCTTGGGTCCCAAGTGAATTGGCAGAGAACACTGATAGTGTTTGATCACTTGAGCAAAAAGCCAGTGTCAAGTAGTATATTTCCTGGTTCCTGAGCCATTAGAGTTTTGCTTCCAAGGAGGGAATTATAGGGGCCTAGTTAATTTAAATAGAAATGCAATGTGTGTGTATGTGTCTTCAAGCTGCCTATCATCTTATGGCAAGCCCATGAATTTCATAGAGTTTTCTTGGGCAATTAATACTCAGAGGAAGTTTTACCAATTCCTTCCTCTGAAATACAACTCACCGAATTCAAGAACACTGTGAACAGACAAGCCTGCACAATCTGTTTGGTGGACACCATCTATCACCGTTAACTTTTAAGTGTCCCCATGCAGCCTGCCCAGGTTGACTTTCTAGAGAAAGGCCATTACACGATGGAACAATAAGCAAACATTTTGGCTTATATTATTTGCACAACATTATATTCAGCTGAAGGGTGGTTTAGCACTACTACTGTGCAAATATGTGAGTGCAGAATTTACATTATGCAAGCTTGAAGTTGGATCCTTGCTCTTGTTTCAGATGCTGTGTGGAGAGGGAAAGCTCTCTTCCCACATGGGCTGATGAGGCCTTTTCCATCAGCCTAAATACACCATACAATTCATCATAAATATCTCACAGAAATCACATTCGCATTAACTGTTGTTCTTATGACAGCCTCGTAGCTTGGAGTTCGGATGGGGGGGGTGGAACGAGGGGGGTGGAGGGACGGGGGCGTAGCCGTGGGGGGCATGTCACACAGGGCGCCCCCGAAAATTGCCACCCAGGGTGGTCCACCCTCATTGCCCCCCCCGTACACCTCTGTCTTATGAACTTAATTACTTTGCCTACCTGAGACACTACTAAGGGTGTCTAAAGACCACTACTAAGGGTGTCTAAAGAGGAATTTGATTAAACTTAATTCTCAACATGGATATGAGGGCCAGCATGATGTAGTGCTTTGAGCATTGGACTATGACCCTGGAGACCAGGATTCAATTTTCCACTTGGCCATGGAAACCCACTGGGTGACATACTCTCAGCCTCAGAAAACCCTGTGAGAAGTTCACCTTAGGGTCACCAAAAGTTGGAAACGACTTGAAGGCACACAATAATAAGCATGGATATAGAATGTAGCATTTAAATCTGTTTACAAATAATCATTTGCCTGTCTACCTCAACCACCTACTAGGTACAGGCAATGTTTTATTTAATAACCTTCTGTCCATGTGCATACATTTTTAATCAATAATTTTAATCACCAAGAAAGACACCATTCATTATTAATACCTTTTTAATGCAAACAATGTAATTATTAGGTAGATGAGTTCTATTTTCAGTTTCTGTTGTCTTGAGGTTTCTCCTTTAAAAGAACAGAAGAAATCTTAATTTAATTAACAGCCTTTGGTACCATGTTTGAATACATTAACTTATTTAAGTCACTGGCATCACAAGCTGGAAGACAATGAATAGTGTTACACTGTAAAAGTCCATCAGAAATAATTACTGTATAATTATAGCTATTACAAGAACAATAATTGCCTTCTTGGCTCTTATTTCAGAGTTTCTGTTTAAAAGAAGTACAACATCACAAGTTAAAGTAATAATATATGATAATAAAAGTTGAATATTGTTGTAAAATATGGACCTATTGATGAAACCCAGGTAGAGTAGACCCACTGAATCAATGGTTGCATGGGGAGTCCAATATAGGTAAATCTTAGGGGTTTAACTGGACTACTCTAGTTGTGACTAACAATAGGATTTAGACCATACTTTGGAGGAACGGGACAAGAATTGTTGTTTTGTAGTTCTAAACACTTATTCTGAAACTAATCAAATCTATTTGTTTCTGGCTTATTGAATGGTTTAGGTACCAATTATCAGCATCACCCTACATTCTAGGAGCACTTGATATCAGCACACCCTTAAAAGTAGAGAGATATATATCGTACCTTCCAATATTCCACAGATTAAAAACCTGGACACATGTGGCTGGAGTGTGCTCAACATGGCAAAAGTTATTAAATAAGGAATAACAGACAGGCTAGGTGAAGCTGCAGAAATTTGCTTTTATATGAGCTCATAGCAAATGACAAGATTTCCCCCCTCCCTCTTTTTTGTCCACTGAGTTAACGGCGTGCAAACTATTTTTGCACTTTGAACTCCATTTGCAGCAATTGAAATGAGCTGGAGATGAAGGGGGAAAGTAGGAGGAGGAGAGAGAAATGGAGACAGAAGAAGCCACAGAAAGAAAAAGGACTGCCGAACTGGGATGATTGGAGGGTATGGTATAAAAGACTTAGCACGGAATCCTGTTGGTGTCTCATGCATGAAAGTAGCTGGACAGTTTCTATCTGATTAGCAAAATTTTTGTTCAGTTCAAGGTCACAGAAGCTGATTTGTACATGTGCCCTTCCATGTATGTTTGTGCATTCAAAACCTTTGCATATCTAGCAGTACTCCTACAGTTGTGCACGCGGTTACACAAATTTACCATTGAAGACAGAGGTCACATAACAATGCGAAGCTCTACACGTGGAGATATATACAGTGAAACCTTGATCTCAGCTTTAAGCACCTGGGAACTCTTATCTGGGAGAGAGATGTTGGTTTAATAAATGCTTATAATCCATCTCGCCTTCTTCTGAAACTATCTGAATGGTGTGACAGTAAACAATTATATATCTTCATGTCAGTACTGCAATCCAGAAATTTCTCATGGATGAGGGAGGTCCATGTATGTCCCAATATGTGTTTGTATGCATGTGAGTTAACTCCTTATTTCAGATGAATAAGCAGACATGGCACACATAGATCTGGGGCACAACCACTGTACACGGTTATAGCAGTTTGATCCCACTTTAATTGTCATGGCTCCATCCTATGGGATCCTGGGATTTGTAGGGATACCGGGATACCTGGACTTCTCTGCTAAAGTAGTGCAGGTGTTTAGAGCAGTGGACAAGAGTTGCCTAGCAGAAAATTTCATATCTCTCTCCTCAATCTACAAATTCCAGCATTCCATAGGCTGGAAGGATGGCAGTTAAAGTGGGACCAAACTATTTGAATTGAGCAGTCTGGATATACATCTCCTCTCTCTTGAAATAAACAGATCAGCCTGCATCTACCAGCTTTTTCATGGCTTCTGGTTTAAGGCAAAAAAGTCCTTCCTAAATCATATTTCCAGCGGAATGCAACATTTCTAACTGCTTCACCTCTCTGCTTCCAAATATTGGTATGGATGTTGATGTCTCTGTATGGATATCGTGTTTCCTTGTGAAAACTTGCTAAGGTCACAAAATGACAAACAAAAAATTTAACATGAAAGTTCAACTTCTTCTCATTGTTGAACCCAGGGACAGTTTAAATTTTCTTGTTAAGAAGAGATTTTAGACTTGCAGAATCTATTTTTTTAGTAATGGCCAAAGTTCTTTTAATTGGGTTCACTCTGAAATGGGAGAAGAGCCAATTACCTCCTGAACACCATGAACCATACACTAGATTTACCTGCATGCATAAATTCAAATCTACATCTGAGTTAGTACAGATAGTACAGATCAGGGATGCTATCATTCCAGTCTAGATCTAACAATTTGTATTGTTAAACAATGGGGAGTTGCATATCCTAGCTTCCTAGGATATGCACTTCCTACAGAAGTGTGAGTTTTTTTATATTTGTGCCCAGAAACATTTAAATCTTTGCCCTTTTAACCCTCAGCTATTTGGAAGGAACTTTTAGCCATATTTTGTCACAGAATTTAAGAAAAACCAGACCTACAAGATATGATTTTTATGCTATTGTCACCTATAAACAATGTGCTGAATTCTTTTATTTACTCTTGCCCTTTGCACAGCCCACTCTCAACCTGCAATGGTGACAGGATCATGACAAGACCGTGACGACAGTTCTGCATGATGTCATCTAGATCACGGCATCATCCTGTGGCCATCCATTGCAATCACAGAGTAAATCATTGACTGGTTTTTCCCATCAATGAACTGTGATTGCACAGTCCTTTTGCTGCCCGCCCACACTTACCTGTGGTGCAGAGGATCAAGAAGCACAGAGCCATTGGCTTTCTCCCTTCCAGCAGGCAGCCGGTGCAGAGGGGAGCACTTCTGTCATGTTCCCCACCCAGGGGAGCCAACCCTGGGATCCCCATGTGATGGCTTTGGCTAAAGGTAAGCTGTGGAAAGAGCCTCAGTTAGAGTAGGCCTATTAAATCAATTTCTGAATGAAATAATGTACAGATAAATCACACAGATTCAACAGGTTTACTTTAGTTGGGACAAACAAAAGGATTTGAACTGTGGCCATTTCCACACTACACTGTTATAGTGCTATTATTCCACTTTCAACATCCTATGGGATCCTGGGGTTTGCAGTTTAGGGAGGGGGCTTTAGAATTCTCAGCCAAGGAGCTTTTTGGCCTAAGGAAACGACAAACCCCAGAATTCCACAGGATGTTGGAAGTGGAATAATAGCACTATAACACTGTAGGGCAGAAATGGCTTAAGTGTCCAAGTGTCATGTACAGTTGTGGTTTTAAGACAGCTGAGGCAAAAAATATCCGAGTCATGATAATGAGAAGCAGTAGTACCCATACTCCACTTGTCTCTAAGTTGGCCTTAGGGGCAATGAGGAGCAATACTGGAATTGGCATTGGATTCAGGAAATACAATACATGTAAAGTTAACATTAATCCTAAATCTCAGTATATTGCAATTCCCAAATTATCATGGCTGAGCAAATACCCACAATCTCATTCAATGCACTGGTTTCTTCAGCTAGATGAGGCTTAATCCCTCTTGCACTCTGATGGTTTGAGCTCTTCTTTTATGCATTGGCTGATTTCAGCTCTCCTTTTAAAAAAAAACAAAAAACCAAGCATTTTATCCACATACAGTGGAATTTTGTAGCATCTTTAAGATCAACTGGGAGAAAATTGTTTGTAGCATAAACTTTTGTAGACCCAGGCTTTTTTCGCACCTTACCTGGTGCCACTGGTGTCACGTGGGGATCGAGCAAAAAGCCTCCTGCAGGAGGGAATCATGTCCCCTATGGTTCCCTCTGCACCAGCTCCGTGCTGGATGGAAGGAAGCATGATAGCTCCACCCCTTCCTTCTGCAGCACAGCCAGGTACTTTCCCAGGCTGCACTGGGAGAGGAAGTGTGGCCGTTGTGCTTCCTGAGATTCCACACACCAGGTAAGTGCGGGAGGGACACGGGAGGAATGCACAATCGTGCATCATTTTTGGGAAAACCCCAAAAATCATATAATGCGCAATTGCCACGGGATGGTTACAGGAGAGACGAATTATTGCGAGAACATCATGCAGAACTGTCCTCGCAATTCCGCATCACTCCCATGGCCATTTCACATTTGAATTTGTGTGTTGAAAGGGCCTCAGTCTGCTTCATCAGAGGCACAGTATAAAGCTTCATGGACAAACATTTGTACCAAGACGTGAGTGGGGAGATAGTAGGAGAAATGCAAAATGTGGATATTGTGATAGCCATTTCCGCACTAGTCTGTTATAGTGCTATTATTCTACTTACAACATCCTATGGAATCCTGGGTTTTGTAGATCCGGGAGCAGCCTTTGAGGCCGCTCCCTAAACTGCAAACCCCAGGATTCCATAGGATGTTGAAAGTGGAATAATAGTGCTATAACAGGCTAGTGCGGAAATGGCCATAGTGATGAGTTCAGTTTCAACAATGGTTGTAAAGGGTAGTTAGGGGACAAGGTGAGAAACAGGATCTACATTAAGCCAAGATGAATAGGCAAACATGAACAGTGAAGGATGTTCTTGATCTGGTGTATTGATAAGGCCTTAGGGCCAAAAAAGCGATGTAATAAAACAGGCATAAGAATCTACTTGTGGCTGGGATGTCAATTAATGTTATAACATGTGCAGTGTGCAGAAAAGCCAGTGTGATGTAGTTGTTGGAGCTATGAACCAGGACTCTGGAAGATCAGGGTTTGAATCCTAGCTGTGGCATGGAGATCCACTGGCTAATCTTGAGCATGTCACAGCCTTAGAGGAAGGCAATGGCAAACCCTCTCTGAACCAATTGTACCAATAAAACCTCAGGATAGGGTTACCTTAGTGTCATTATAATTCAAAAATGATTTGAAAGCACACAACAACAACAACAACAACAACAACAACAACAAAATGTGCACAGAAATCATTGCTTTTATTCAACTGACAATGGACTGGAATTTGTGGATATATCCCAATCCAGCTGCTTTCTATCTATTTATTCTCTGTCTTCATATTTCTATCTTTGTCTTTGTATTCTATCAGGTTAGCTTTGTATTGTGTTGTATTTTTTATCAGGTAGGCTTTTGTGTTTCTGTATTTTGATTATTACTGTTCTAGGTCTTTGTATTATGTTGCTTTATGTTTTCATTGTGCAAAATTTTGCTTTGCAACTGTCTTAGAAATACATGAAAAGGACAATAATAAATGCAACAATAATACCCAGTAATGAACAAATACTAAATCAATACTGCCAATCATTTACCAGTAAATCCCAATCTACCTTCTGCCCTACTCTGGTTTATGTTCTTGCATGATATCAGCAGCTGCCCTCCAGTTCTCACTTTCATAACACTAAAATGTTATTAAAAGCCATACTCGGAACTGCTGAACTAATCGATTCCAGCATGTAGCTGTCTCACAGGAATAGCTACACAAATAGATTGAGCTTGATAGGGGTCACAGGTGCTGGAATGTGAGGTCACAGATAGCTCTAATCGCCTTTGCTAAGCGTGCACATTTAGAAACAACATTTCCCCCCTTCTTATAAGCCCTCTCCAGTCGCGTGGAAACAGGTTTATTACAGTAATTTCAGCCAGTCCTTAAAACGAAAAGCTGGCATGTTTTAAAACATCTTATCTACAGGCCCAGGATGTAATGCTAACATCTCTCACAAAAGCAATTATATTAAATCCTTATAGAACAGGAGTTTACATTTAGAAAGACATCACTGGAATGATATAGTAAAGCCTTCTTATGCTGAATTCCAAGTGGTGGTTACAAAAGAATTATAGAAAGCAAAGCCTTGATGTTTTCCCCCTCCCGCCAACAAGTTTAGTCTGCTAAATACAAAGAATCATGGCAATCACATGCTTACTAGTTCAGTGGCAAGGGTGATAACACCAAGAGCTTACACCAACCCATAGATGTTTACAGCACAGAGGATAACATTGGATGTACTTCAGTCTGTGGCAGCGAATCAGGCTAAAAGCTTGGCACAGATCAAATCCATTGTGCCAGTATCACATTGCATGGCATATATGAAAATCCATTAAAATCCAGCTGAAACATAAATAAATGACAAAGAGCAAATGGCACATAAATAAACAATGAGTTGGAGAGCTTGCTTGGATCCTCTCTTCACTAACACAGTGACTCATGTGATCAGTGTTTCTGTGCATTTCTAAAGTGTCAAAGAACCAGACTAAGGTGAAGTGGATATTAGTGCTGCTGTTTTCTGAGCTACCACGTTGCCCTCTGTGGCCTTTTTCACACGTGGAGGGAGAAACGGGGGGGGAAACGCACTGAAACGGAGCTTACCGGCAGCCGAGTAAGTCCATTGCCACGTGGAGCAGGGCGAGTTCGCTTCTCCACACTCCTGCGGCATCTGCAGCGTCCTGCGGCATCCAAAATGGCGGCTTACGGCTGGCGGAGGCTCTCCACCAACCGGAGAAGCTCACCAACTGGAAGCCCACCCCTGGCAGATCTGCAGGCACGCACTTGCGCGCGCCTGCAAATCTACACTGGGGCGCTGCAACGGGGCTGCACGGGGCTGCACACTCGTGCTTTTTAAAAACCTCTTTGAAAGAAGTTTTAAAAAAACATGCGGCGCCACCACTTCCGATCACTTCAGAGCGGTTTGGGGTGTGGAACTTAAAAATTATATACGCCCCAGCGCACTCCATGGTGTAAACGACCTCCGTTAGAGGTCGCACTGCCCCGTTTTAATTACCCCATGTGAAAAGGGCCTGTGTGGCAATTTGCAAGCTGATAAGGTGCCCTGTCTTTACCACACAGCTCTGCCTTCCCACTTATAACACCACCTTTGTGTAAAAGAGTGAGGGTTTTCAATGTTTATTCAGAACTACTTAATAATTTTACAGTAGTGTGTTTTCTGTGTTACTTATTACTATAGACAGCTCAAGCTCACTCAATATTTACAAAGACAAACTGTAACATTTATTAAGATAACATTAAGAATAAAGTAGCATGTTAGAATTTATATGAAGGTCAATGTTGATACATTTTCTCAGTGGACTTTTTAGACAATATAACAGGTAACTCCCTGCTCAGAAACAATTCAGTTTTATCTGTAGACTTTCATGAAAGGCAAAATGATCATACAGCAGTACTTTGGCTAAACTTTCACCAAAGGTTCAACCCCAATCTAGGTCACACTCTCTGACCAGATCCTACTAGACCTTCATTACTGTTCTGACTCTCACTAGGCTTCCACTGAGAACTAAACCTCCCAAAACAGTCACACTCTCTGACTAACTGAGGGACTCTACTCCCTATTTCCTTACTAGGGTCTTACTGAAGGAATCGAAATACCCACAGGTACTTGGTTTTATACACATTTTTCTCTTGGCCATAGGCCCCTTCCACACCCCACTGGGCTGGGTTTTTTCCCTGAGGCACTGAGCCAGAGATTAAATATCCTTTTTCTGCTCCGAAGGGGAAGGTGTTATTGGCTCTTTGGTCAAGCAAACAAAGGGGTCCAGAGCTGGCTAATATTCTTAGCCTTAGGTGACAAAGCATTGATGGGAGTTGTATTAGCTTCTTAATGTTTGGAGAGGTGAGGAAACAAAAGGGAAAGTTCAACAGGAAAGAGAATACAGGACATGGTCATTGTTACTTTGTCTGAGACCATTTTTGCACTACACTATTATAGTGCTATTATTCCATTTTCAACATCCTGTGGAGTTCTAGGGTTTGTAGTTTACTGAGGCCAAAGAACTCTCTGGCTGAGAATTCTAAATGAACCTCCCTAAACTGTAAATTCCAGAATTCTATAGGATGTGGAAATTAGAATAATAGCACTATAACAGTGTAGTGTGGAAATGGCCAGGGAGTTGTGATGGCTATTGTTTTCTGGGCATGGGCCATTGAGAGGATCATCTTCTCCAACTAATCCTCAGTGAACTTATGACCTGGCCATGCCCTGAGGTCCCCTCTGACTTAATTCTGCACATGTCCAGCCAGTCCTCTTTGCCAGCATGGTTTTTCAGCCATAAATGTATGATTTATATTTTGTACCATTGAAATAATATTCATTGCCAATTATACCATATCATGGATGGGGGTGTACATCATAATAACAGTGGCTTTGCCCTCATGGATCCATTGCTGTCAATCCAGGTGGATCTTCAGCTGGTAGGTTAGAAGCTGGACATACTGGTTGTCAGGCAGCTCACCTGATCACTGGATCTATGTCTCATGCCAGGCAAATGTAATACTGCTACTATTAATAATATGGTGACCTTTTAGTCTCCAACATAAAATTATGAATCCAGGTTCCATTTGTAAGAGAAAAGAGGATGCAAGGTGTGTGAGTTCCCTTGTCTATAGCATTTTTCAACTGACCTTCTGGAGGACCCTCAATTCCTTAAACAAGGGGTGGTGGCTCCTGTTCTGAGGGACCTCTGGACCAAGTGCCTTCTGTGGACCTCATTCTATGTAGGAAAGACTGATCTGGTAGACTTACCATGTCAGCAGTTTGCAGGCAGCAGCAGTGCCTAGAGCTGCCAATTTAAGTTCTCCTAGTTCCTCAAAGTAACTTTACATTAGGTTATTTTGGCAAATTACAGACAGAGCTTGGAAATGTTACTGTAGTGGACTTCAACTCCCACAATCCAGTTGTTGTTGGAAAAATTACATTTTCTAAGCCCTGGTCACAGTGACAGATAAAGCAGACTGTTGGTACCTTCTGGGTAACCTGACTGGAAATCAATCAATTGAAGGGGAGGCAGGAGAAGACTTGTCAAATGCCAAAGTGTGCCAGATGGTAATGCCAATCGTTCCTCAGGTACAAGTCCTGTTATTATCAGTCAAATGTTATTATCAGTCAAATGATGTCAGCCTGCCAGCCATTACTAGAAATGGGTGAGAATTTCATTTTAACCCAATTTTTAAAATAAAAATTTACCAGAATTGCCAATTTCCTTCACATTAGGAATGGAAAAAACTTGAGATTTAAAAAACAAAAACAAAATTCTAATATGGGATAAATATACACAGTGACAGATTTCCCTATCCAGGCCTGGGCCTTTCAGCGCTTCGTTTAAAAGGTTTGAATCTCTGTGCCTTTAATAATGTTAGTGCAGAATTAGGACTGCCAGCTCTTGTTTTTTAGAAGCTAATCTTTAACATATGGCAGGCAGGCACAACATGGGCCTCCCTATGCTGGGAACAGGTGTTCCTATTGAACTTGGCTAGTTCTGGGAGAATTTTATTACAGTTTGTTTTTGAGAAATTACCAAAATTCACATGCAGTGCATTCAGGACAGAAACAATAATAGGAACATCAGTGAAAGAAGCCTTTGTGTGTCATTCATACTGAAAAAGCTTTCTTTTTTAAAAAATAAAAAGTACACTTAATTATATTTACATTGAAAAGGGGGTGTTAATTACATTTACACTAAAAAGCTGGTGTTTAAATTTATGTTATATTGCTACTCTACAACCTCACCAGTGTGTGCATGAAAAATCCCATCCACAAGTCTCTCCCTTTCTTCTTCTCCTCCTCCTCTCCCCTGTCCGATCGCTTGTGCTTCCTCTCTCTCTCTCTCTCTCTCTCTCATTCTCTCTCTCTTTTCAATCCCTTTAAACCAGGGGTGGGCAAAGTGCAGCCCACAGGCTATATTTGGCTTCTGGGACCCCAAAATGTGGCTTCTGAATGCCATCAGCTACCCCAATCCCTTAATTTTTATTTTTTTAGCATTAATTTTCAGGTGATTTTTCACCTCCAAATTGGCCAAGTGCACTCCAAACGAGCTGCAAATGAATCAGTTTACTTCCCCTACCTCTCAGAACCCCTCACTCCCCTAAACTTGAAAAAAAGCTCAGCTGAAAATTGGCCAAAGTGGCAGTCAAAAGTAATGTTTCATCACTTCTGGTGTGCTGACATCTGAAGGCCTTTCCTTACCAGACTGTTATAGTGTTATTATTCCACTCTCAACATCCTATGGAATCCTGGGATTTGCAGTTTAGGGAGGGGCATTTCGAATTCTCAGCCAGTGTGTTCTTTGGCCTCAATTAACTACAAACCCCAGAATTCCACAAGATGTTGAAAGTAGAATAATAGTACTGTAATAGGCCATGGGATGTTGAGGCAGCCCAGACTGGGGAGCCTCACTGCTGTTCCTTGAACTTTCCAACCATCTCAATTTGGCAGAAACAATCTCAATTAATCCTCTGTTGTCCCAGTTTTTCAGACAGTTTGGAAATGTCCAAGATTCTTTCTACTCCTCTCACTTTCCTCTTTGCCCTCATCTAACTTCCATGGCTTCAAACTGACTTCCAAGTGCAAAAGTAGTTTTTCACTCAGTTGGAATAGGGGAGAGGAGAAGAGAGGAAGAAGAGATGAAAGGAGAGGGCAATTGTGCCCTTCCCAGTACACCCAGGGAAAAGCAAACTACTGTAGCCTCTCCTTGCTTGTAAGTTCTTATTCATAATTTTTGCCCTCTTGCCCACACTCTAATGTTGGGCACACATGTCCTGGCTGTGAAATGTTGCAAGGTATGGCTCCTTCTTTCCTCTTGCTATCATGGAGCTGCCACTGTAGCCAAGCCACTCGTCAAGTCTGAACAATTTAGCCAAAGGACCAGGGATAAGGCTTCAAACCTAGTGATGTCGGGTTGGGTTTAAGGTTCTGGAGACAAAATAAAATCAAAGATGGCAACCTTGATGAGAATTACACTGATTCAGAAGATAAACAAACATCAACAAAAAGAAAGAGTTAGTGGACAAGTTGCCAATGAGAGAAATGCCAAGAAAACTGAGCAGTGAAGGCAGATGTGTTGAATCACGATGTAAATCGCAGCTGATACTGGACCTATGAGCTGTTCTGTCTTACAGCAGTCCTGCTTTTGTGCTGTGAAAGAAATGCCTAGGCCCCAGGTCACCCTTAAGCCTGTCATACAGATGGAAAGTTGTCTTGAATCTACGAACTGAAGGCTTAATTTTGCCATGCCATTTCTTTAGGGAGGAAAGGAGGAGATTAAGTTTTGATTAACAGCCTGACTCTTTGAAGAGACAGTGTTTTGGAGGAAAAACTGTTAGCTGAGACTTTTTTTTTTGCATAAGGGCACTGTCTGTATTAAATTCACAACATGGCCTAGGAACTTTCACATTTATCCTTCCCACAGACATTCACGGATATCTTCTTCAATGAAAAGCAACCTTGGAGCACTGCATTTGAATTGAGGAACAGCAGTGGAGAGGATTTACTTAACTCTTTACTTTAAAGTAATTCAAAAGCCAACTTGCAAATGTTTTCCCCCTCTATGGTAGAAAAGATGTAACTGCCTTGTAGAAACAGGGTAGACCCAAGACATTTTGCTACCCGGAACAAAGGGCAAGAAGTTGCTTCTTCTTCCATTCCACACATAGAAGCTGACCATACTTTCAGCTGAATCAAACTCCAGTTCTAGTGAAAGGATAAAATTCTCTGTCATACCAAACAGTAAATGGGTTGACCTGTCATGAGCCATAATAAGCCATATGGCTTGGGAGCAACAGACTGGGGGGGTGATAAATGGTGCTCCATCTAGCACCTACAGGGCTGTCATGCTCTGCTTTCAGAACATGGAAATGGACTCTGACTCAGAGACTGAAACAGGGAACATGCCAGAACCTGCTGAACAGGAGGAGGTTACAGGAGCCACAAATCCCGAAGACAGAATAGAGTGCAGTGCCAGCTCCAGCAGAGAGTCCTGTCTTTCGGATACAGAAGACAACTTGCCCATACCTACCTTTGCCAAGCAAAGGGAGAGCTTGCACAAGGCTCAAGGGATTTATAGGAGATAACAATTAGTTAGGCAGTAGCTGTGTTAAGCTGCTGACCGATATAGGCACAGCCCTTCCCCCTCCAGGAGTTGTTGGAGGTTATCTGACCTTCCTGCCTGCCATTTGTATTTCTTTTATTGTATTGACTCTGAACTTATTTGCTTTGCCTTGCCTTTGGATTCTGTTCGACCCTGTTCATGCCTTTGACCTTTTGCCTACTGAGTAAAAGTAAGTGACTGATTTTGAGCTGTTCTGTTTCTTTGTTTGCTACTTTGCCTGCATTATCTCCTGGCTATCAGCTGTGCAGCCAGAAGCTGTGGCTTGCTGCCTGGATTGAGATAGGGCAAGGGCTGTCTGTCATGCTGCCACTATCATCAACACCTATACAACTTTCCCACCATGACTTAAAGAACAAACAAGACTTGGAGTTCTTCCTATGGCTAGAATATTTTGGAAGGATACAGTATTAAGGGAAATGTGTATCTATGCTACACAGTTCCTAAAGTGTGATACTGCTTGGACTGGCATGGCTCCCTCCTATGGAATCCTGGGATTGCCCTTTGGTGGAATATTTGTATTCTGATCTAGAGAGTTCTAGTGTACTTTTCCATGAACTACAGCACTAGAACTTTCAAGCAGAGCATTCTAAGTAACTCACCAAACCACAGATCTCAGGATTCTATGGGATAGAGTCATGACAGCTAAAGTAGAATCATAGTACCTTAACTATGTGGTATAGATATACCAAAAGATCTCTCTCAGAGTGTAATCCCAGCTTTCTGTGACAAATGATCTTTTAATGGCAGGCCTGCTTTAGTTTTTCCTGAAGTATTTTTAATGATGGTTGGGATGCAACATAGACAGCATCACTCAACCTCCTTCCAAATGTTCTTGTTCCTGAGTTCAGATCTCTTCTGCTGGTACTCTAGCCATGAGTCTTCCTGCAGAAGCACCTTTGAAATCTTCCTCTCTTGGTTTCACCTGCCTTCTGTGGTGCCAGCTAGTCCTTTTCTTCAGCCTCATGCCTAAGCTCTGCTAGTACTTTCTTCTTGTGCAATCTCTTCTTTGATTGAATTCACCACAGGGGCCAAACTGCTTCTACTGCCTGCCTTCTTCATGCTCTCTCAATCAGGATGTTCTGACCAATGGCTTTCTATCATCCCTATATTTTCTATCCCGTTGGCCAATATTTGTGAGCCCTTTATCTTGCATCAAGGAAGTTGACATTCTCCCTATGTAGTTGTCAAGCCCCAAGAGGGGCCACTGCTGATGCTTACCTATAGGGAAGGGAGGAAGGAGGGTGCAACTGAAACAATGAAGACATGGCCAATCTCAGCTCTCTGG
The DNA here is from genome assembly GCA_948474755.1 of Ctenosaura bakeri. Lineage (NCBI taxonomy): Eukaryota > Metazoa > Chordata > Lepidosauria > Squamata > Iguanidae > Ctenosaura > Ctenosaura bakeri. The sequence continues at coordinate 614,974 of CAOLHI010000274.1, forward strand.
GTGGGGAAATGACAATGTGCTGACTGTTTGAGTGTATCCTCCTTCCCCTTCCCCTTAGAGCCCAGACCAGCCACATCTTCATCATCTGAATGTCCTCCCCACCAACAAGCAGCAGCAGCAGATCCTTTCAGGGATTGACAGCTACCAGAGGTTCAGGATCTAGTCTCATATGCTACATCCGAAAGGTGATGTAAGTGCAGGTAAGCCACACTTACACATAGATATGCTGGTCACTTGGCCATTTTAAAGTGGCCTCCAACTTTCAGTTCTCCTGCCCATATATAAACTGATATGATTAACTTGCTAATTGTAACAACATTGTTGATAATCCATGCCCTCCCAACAGCAAGCTTCAGGGTCAAACTAGGAGATAAGCTTTGTACTTATTTGCAAGAAGTGCTTCCTCAGGTAACGAAAGATATCTGTTTATTGTAGAATGTCATTGTCCTCAACTGTGTATTTGCATTTAAGGTAGTTTGTTTGTGACTGTTAAGTGGAAGTAAAATGTTAGCTTATTTATTATTTGTGATTACTGAACGACACATCTCTGAGGAAGTCCTGGTGTGAAAGAAAAACATGTTAAGCCAAACAGTATGCACTGTCATCAATGTCTAATTTGAAACTACAAATGATGATATACAATTAAACTTTAGTTAAATGCAGCCTTTTCAACTCTAAGTGTAAACCATTACCATTACAAGGACAGTCCATTTTGTTTTTGTTTAATATTCACTTTGAATCTAAGACAGGAACTAGTGTAGTAAATGTCCAGCATAAATGATTCCAGAGATGTCATGACAGCAAAGAAAACTATTATCCAGCTCTTGAAATTAACTCTGATATATCTTGATTTCTTGAGGCAGATCACACCAGAAACAAGGGACCTCATTACTGAGCAGTGAGTGATATCGAGAAGGAGGAATATCTGCAAATAAAACAGCTATATTTAAATTAAACTGAGAAGAGTTCAGGCTTATCTAGACATAACCCCAGGAATGTCAATGAAATTATTCTCCCTTAGGTAGTGCAGCATTGTTTATAAGATAAAAGAAAGACTTCTAAGTTGCATCCCATGTGCAACAGCTTTCAATTGATCTCAGTGGGACTCCATTTTGGGATGCCTTGAACAGGATCATGATTGATGTGCCCATAAAATTATTGCAAAAGACAATGTTGGGCATCTGTGGCAGGAGTGACACTTGAATCAACCCTATATTTATATGTATTTCTGCTTATAATTCATTTTAGAAAACAATGTAAAGTAATAAGACACTCTATTTCAATGTAATATAAATTAAGGCTTGCAATATATAAGACATTTGAAATATATCTAAATGCTTTGGGCACTGTTTATTTTCCTAGAGGAATCATTATTTTCACTGGCATCCCATTACACTCTGACCCCATCCACCCAACTGTGCTTAAAGATTGGATTCCATCAAAGCTTCTAAAGAAGTTGATCGAAATCCATGAAAAGTCCTGCTAAAATAAATCAATCTTATAGGTGCCACTAGATTCCTCCCCATGCTTCCACTGCCTTTCCTTTCCTATACATTATTTTCATTAACTTTCTAAATGCCTTTTCTGGTTTTGGTTTCAGATTTTTAAAAGCAAATGCCAGATTTAACTTTCCATCCTTTTTATAACTGTGCTGACATATGGAGTTATTTAAAGTCCTTTTTTCACACAAGTGCATGCATGTAGACATATACTACCCTGAGCTCAATGGAAAAGATTGAATTAAAAAAAAAAGAGTGATGCTTTAAGTAGCGAGCTTTGCTGAACTGGGCCATATGAGTAGATCTAATTCAGCATCCTTTTTCTAGCAGTGGCCAACAGGACAACCTGGTCTTATGCAATTCTGTTAGTGAAATTCGCACATAAGTGTGGCTTAAGCATGTGTATGTCTCCTTGTGGACAGAATGCAAGGTGTTATTCTGTAGCCCTTCATGAAACATCCAGCCTCCCCACATGTCAAGCCCCAAGAAGGGACCACTAAATTTTCTGATTATGGTGAGGAGGAGAAGGGGAGATGCAGTTCAGATGAAAAAGCTGAGCGGAAGGGATGGGAGGTTGCATTCCATTTTTGAAATCTGTCATTTCTTTCCCTCTCTGAGCCAAGATCAACTGGTTCTTCATTGTCTGACTTCCCTGACCAATCCCTCCTATCTCTTCTGGTAAGTATCAGCATCCACCTCCTCCCTCAGGACGTGACAACTGTGGAATGCATGAAGTTTTAGACAGGGCACAAAGTTCCAGAGGCCAGCCCTTTCAACCCATCTGAAAGAGGGCATGTTCAGGGGATTGACACAGAACTGTATGGGTAAAACATTATGCTCTCTGTGCTTGATGTGGGATCCTGGCCTATATAGTTTAAATTCTGTTCTGCTTTTCCAGGCACATACAGAACTATAATATGTTACAGTAAAAAATAATCACAGAAGCAAAATAAAATATAAGATACTGATGAAATACATCAAAGGCAGCAGCATCAATCTAGACACCAAAGACAACAGAATGAATGACAACAATTTAAAACACCATAGGATATCAATAAATAAAATCAGGCTGCAATAAGAAAATCCATTCTAAAGCAACCAAAGGAGGGAGCAAATGAACATCCCAGTGGTTAGAGACTCTAAAAGCTATGGTGAAAAAAAGTAACTTTTTCCAACTCTGCTCTCATGCTGTGCAAGTTACTTACCCACAGCAGCATTGTGAGCATAACTGCTTTAATGAAGCATGAGAACACTGTAATGTCATATTATGGCTCATTAGTGGTGATGTGACTTATGTAAAAAATAAATATGATGTAAAGGCCCCCTTCTCCCTTCTGCCTCCTATCACCTATATGTCTGTAAAAAAAAGTGTAAAAAAGATCTTTCCAAATTTATCTGGAATGGGAAGAAACCTAGGATGAAATACAAGCTGATGTTAGATACAAGACGAGGAGGAGGCTTTGCAGTACCGGATTTCAGTCTGTATTATGAAGCAGCTTGTTTAGCCTGGATGAAACCATGGATCTTGCTGGATGACAGGAAGCTTTTGGCACTAGAAGGATACAACCTTCATTTTGGTTGGCATGGGTACCTATGGTATGGCAAGTCAAAAGTCCAGAAGTCCTTCAGAAACCATGTTATACGCAAAGCCCTGATTGCCGTCTGGGAAAGATATAAATCTCTGCTCTACCCTAAATTACCATCATGGATATCACCACTAGAGGTGCATTCTATTACTGAACTCAGAAGATATGGTTATTGGATTACTTATAAAGATTTGTTGAAACAAAATGGGGATTCTATTTTGCTGAAAGATCAATGGCAATTGGCAGAAGAAGGTTCCCCAATACAGTGATTTCCCTATCTGCAAATAAAAGAGAGCTGAGGCCCACTGAATTTAAGATTTGTATGTTAACAGGAGAAAAACACCTACTTTCAAGATTGTATAAAATGTTACTAACTTTTAACCTGGAGGATGAGACCATGAAAGATTGCATGATAAACTGGGCAAGAGATTTAGGACATAACATTTTGTTGGAGGAATGAGAAGCAATCTGGAAAGAAAATATGTCATTTTCCAGAGCCTATGCTTTGCAAAAGAATCTTTTAAAGATGTTGCACAGGTGGTCTCTGGCACCTAATAGATTGGCTAAGATGAATAAGCAGATGAAAAATCACTGTTGGAAATGTGGTAACCAGGTTGGCACTTTTTTCCATATGTGGTGGGGGTGTGATAAAGCAAAGAAATTCTGGTACGCTATCTGATCTAATATGCAAAAGATCTTGAAACTCAAAACTGAGATGATACCGGAATTTTTTCTATTGGGTGTTTGGAGATCTGAACAAGGGTTAGATTTTCACACTAGAAGATTAATGCGGCATCTCACTGTGGCAGCCAGAATAGTATTTGCTAGATACTGGAAAATGTCCAGTATCCCCACAACCGAAGAATGGCTCAAAAAAGTTCTGGACATTGCTGAGATGGCTACGATGACTTACAAACTAGAAAACAATATGGATAGTAAATTTTATAAGGCATGGGAGTTGCTAGTGGCATTTTTACAAAGTAAAAAGATTTTGACAGCAGCATTTCAGTGATGATCCATTATAGCTCTAACCAGGGTCTTTTCTTCTTCTTCTCTTTTTCCTTTTTTTATTTCCTTCTTCTCTCTCTGTTGGTTATGACTGATGATATTTTTACCACTATTTATTAATACTACACTTCCTGGATATTGTTGCAGTGGGAGGATAAAGATGTAGAAGACCAATCATTTGTTGTCCTTCCTTTAGAATGATTAGGGAAGTATAAAAAGACTGTTACCATTACTGTATATAGATGGGAAGTGTATGTGATCTTAATGGTAGTAGCTTTAAGATTACCTAGCCGATTGACTAAATAGCTGTTTGATAATAGGATGCTGACTATTGGTGATTACTCAAGGCTACTCAGTCAAGGCTAAGCAGTTCTTTTCCCTTTCAAAGATGGATAAGATTAAAAAAAAATTGTGTTTACATTTAAGTAAGGCTGTTACCTTATTTCAGGTGGAAGTTTCTTTGTTTTTGTAGTAATTGTTATGTTTTTCCTACCCCCTTTCCCTTTTTCCAATATTGTATTGAGGCTTAGTTATGTGTTTATAGGATTTGTTATTTCCCTATGTTGGGTAGTATATGCTCTTTTTTGTTAATAAAAATAGAATTAAAAAAAAAAAGAACTAGAGGTCCTCTACAACAGAGAGAGAGAGAGAGAGAGAGAGAGAGAGAGAGAGAGAGAGAGAGAGATTACCTTTTTCATTCCATCACTCATATACAGCCTGACCTCTAGTGGCAGCAATGCTAAATTATAAGGTGAATGCATTGAGCAGGACTGCACGCTTAAGTTTAGTTGAAGAATGATGTAGCATTTCCAAGTGCCACCCTGGCACGTTCTTTGTCCATAATTGGAGTCCTCCTTTGCAACTCATGTAACAGACAGGACAACTAGAGAGCCAAACTCTGCTGAACTGACAAACTGTTTTCCATGCCTGAGAAGTGTGTCAGCCCTTGTAGTTTCACTTTAAAATAGTGTCTGTAATTCTGCACATATGTAGATCACTTAATCCATCACAAGAGAGATCACAGATATTGTAGAAACAGTTTTGAAATTGCTCTGGGGATTACAGGGATAGTGTTAATATGTCAATGATATTATAATACCAGCCAAAAGATTTGCTTTATAACTAGCCCTCACTTAGTTTTCTACAATTTTAATTTTGGTCACTTTCTCAGAAAGGTACAGCACAATTATGTTGACTCGGAAATAAATCTATGAATCTTATTTCTGGTCAAGTCAAGAGGTGATGTTGACCAAGGGATATTGACCAAGACTTGTGACATGGTACAACTAAATGTGCAATGGGCAATGATGCACAACATACACACAATGCACACCATATGCAATGCAAAATGCACAATTATGTGCAATAGTACCACATGCATCTCCACTTTTGTAACTCAGCTGAATGTGTCTGTTATCTGTCAGTCCAAAATATACTGCTTGTATAAGGGAATTTATGCACATTTAAATCATCAACCGGATGCCAATCAATATATGATGCAGTCCTTTCTTAGGAGTCAAAGTACAGATTCAAAGTCAAATCCCACATGGAAGATTATATATTTGAAAGTCTCCGGTGTGAATGTGGAAAGCTAACAATCCTAAGGAAAGGCAGGGGAAAAAGCTTTTCCCCTTTCCAGGGCCTCTTTCACATTACACAATCATAGTGCTATTATTCCACTTTACCTGCCATGGCAACATTCTTTGTAATTCTGGGATCTGCAGCTTAAGGAGGGGTGCTTAAACTTCTCAGCCAGAGAATTTTGGCATCATCAAGCTATAAGCCCCAGGATTCCATACGTCACAGCCTTGATAGTTCAATGGAATCATAGTGGTATAATGGGCAATGTGAAAGGACCCTAAGACATGTGGCTTTTGATAGATTCTTTCTAAGTTGATATCATATCATAATATAGGATTCACAGTGTTCAAGGGTAGTCAGAGAGAACAGGAAGCTAAATAAACCCCTCACCACTGGATTCCCCTGACTACTTAAATGGATTGAGAGGTACAGTAATACAATTAGTTTTTAAACAGTTTTTCTAAGCAACACTTTCAACTCAACATTGCATGTGAAGTTTAATTCCAGAGCTTAGACAGGTTACTTTTTCAGATGACATCTCTCAAATTCCACAGACTAGGAAATTCTGAGAATTAAGAATCCAAAAAAGTAACTCTTTCAAGTTTTGTTGATGCTTTTAGGAGGTGTGCCCACTACTGCTGCTCTGTTGCAAACAAAGGTGAGTGATTTGTAAAGCAGCCAAGTTTGATCTTATTTCTGTCTAAGATTCTCCATCTATACCCCTGAAGATGCTTTTCTCCACCATATTGGAAAACACATGGGACATGCCACTGGGATTGAGTAATTATTGGGCAGGGAGACTAGAATAAGTAGATGATCCCATCACAGTGGAGCAATGAATCTACTCTAGATTTTAGTCCAGGTATGAGGGTTGTGCAGCCCATGGTGCTTTAGGGATTGGGTCCTCCACCAACTCCTTGGGCCTGGCAGCCCTTCCCAATGTAGATGAAAAATGTAGCTCTTTAGCAACCCTTCCCAAGACTCTTTGCAAGGCTATCCTGTTCTATTTTGGGTACACTCTACCAGCATCCCAAAGCAGCCAATGAGGTGACCAGATGTGACAAGTTGTCTCTTCCAGGCACCAAAAGGCCATGATTATGGTGTGGCTCTGGTCCACCAGTGCTCTGGGGGAATCCCAAATTTGATGGTGTGGCCTCTGGGCTCTGGACTGTGACCACCCTTGTTTTAGTCCAAACTTTACAGAAGCTATGCAAAGTTATACAACCTATTTGAGGGTAGAGTTCAGCACCTTGGACAGTTCCTTTAAAGTTTATAAGACTAACATCAGCTTTATCACTCCATTGACATCGGAACAACCATCTCTGGGTGGGGAGGGGAGAGTTTCCGTCCACAACTCCTCCCTTGAAGAAAGAACAGAAGACATAGCCAAGGGATTCCAAACTAGCAGTTACCTTGAGCCACCTAAGACTCTTAAACCCCACTGTGGTATTTTCCCCACTCCATGTTACAACGCAGGACTGGCCCTGCCGCAAAACACAGTACAGCAGCTGCTTTGGGCAGCAGAGCTTTTAGTATCATGAAGATATTTAAAAATTGTCTGGTCAAGTTCCAATGGTGTACTTTAATAAACAAAGGAGCAAAATCAGGACTTACTTCATCTGGCCATTCCCTAAAAATCTACCTGAAGCCAAAAAAAACAAAAAACCTTGCTCCTAAAGGTTTCTCAGTCCTCCAGTTCAATTTTTAGTTTCAAAGGTGAGGGTGTGCTCTACAGCAAAGTGGGGGTTACAGACTGGGGCAGAAGCAGTAGGAGCCAATTGAAGTTCACCATTCTGGTGGTAAAGGTGGCATTGTCTTCTTCCAGTCAATCATGAGAAGCCACCAGAATATTATTGCTTAGCCTCAACTAGAACAGACCCATTGAATGGTTGAATGATCAGTTAACATTTAAGTAAATCCCATGGATTCAGTGAGTCTACTCTGGATAGGATTCACCAAAAGGACTGAAACCACTACCACCACCACCACCATCTTACTGCTAGGAAGGATTGTGAGGTCCTCTTGGGATTACCTACCTTAGACGCCAAAATAACTCAGCCCCAGGTATGCTGAGCCTTGATTGGGAGGAGAAATTACTCTGCTGCTCCATCCTAGGCAGCAAAATATCTTGAACCATGTGTGATTGCAAGTAAATTCTAGAGGATGTAGAAATGCTGGCCTGATTTTGAAGAGCTTTGACAGTGAATTGCTTTTTAAAAAATGAAAGTATAAAAGGTTAAATAAGTTACATTTTACAGGAGTTGGGATAAGAGGGGTAAAGAAGTGGGAGTAACTTGAGCACCATCTGTGACTTAGTGGCTGTGACATTCATTTTAGTAGCTTGATTGGGATATTATTTTCATCGAATCCATCTGTTCCGCGATGACACCAAGCACCACTTAAAGCGATGAGGGCTAAAAAGCAAGGAGAACTCATCACCCTTTCCATCTTCACAGAATATTTCCTCTTTCAGGGGGATCAGTCTATAAAGCACACAGTGATGCCAGCAGAGCCTATCTTGTACCTACTTAGGAAGCTTGTCAGCATCTCTTTCCTTTGCCTCCTAACAAAATGCCATCACTAAAGGTTCTGATATCTACAGAGATTAAAAACATCAGTTCAGCCTGATAGCATATGGCTATGAGTGAACAGAGGACTGGAGCAGCATCTGGGCAACTGTGATTAAAGTCATAAAAGTGAAAAATGCAGAATATAAATAAGCAAACACTCTTGAAATGAGCTAACGTTCTTGAAGATGTGCAGCAACCTTCAAAAATTCAGATATTGTGAAGTTACTGTCACCATCTCTCTTTGTCTTTCTCCCTGCCTCTCTCTCTTTCCCTCATTCCCCCATTAACCCTAAAATTCTATTCGCCACAGAGGTTTTGCACTAATCTTTTCTTTTCTATCATTATCTTTCTGCTTATCAGACTGAATGTTTCTTCTTTGTTTTAGAGTTATAGTGCCAAAGTGATATAGCACTCTTAACACCATAAAATCTCAGATAGTGGGATTAAGTCCTGCCAATCCAACATTTTTTTGTTTCTTTCACCCCACTGTATCTATCCATTCCAAATTACCTGGTGGACCTTCCAAACATTAAAATGAGGTTCGCCTTTCTACATGCCAGGTTAAATGTTCTTCCATTGGCAGCTCAGATGGGCCAATATAAGAGTGTTCCTATAAAGGACAGAGTATGTGGCTGCAACTCTGACTCTATAGAAGATTTAGCTCATGTATTGCTTGACTGCCCTATTTATAATGGTTTTAGGAATAATCATATTCTTCCTTTATTGAAATCTCCTAAAGGAAGTTCCTCTTCTATGAAGGTCTGTTTTCTGTTATCTGATTCTGTGAAATATGTATCTTTTAGAACATCTACATTTCTTGTTAAGGCCTTACAATTACATCCTATAAAGTGTAAGGGGGGTACAGAAACTGATTCATCTACTGCAGATTAATGATTACATGAAAATTAATTTGACTTTTCCCTTTACTCTTTCTATATTTTTGTATAATAGCCGGTTGCTAAAATACAATAAACTGAAACTAACACCATAACTATATCATTTTAAAAAAAATTGTGAGACAGGGAACTTGGATACTGTGAGGCCTATGAGAGTGAATTCTTGAGTTCTTCAATCATTATGTAGAAGGTTTTGGTTTCCCCCAAAACCGGCACTCAAGAATCTCATGAAGGGAGGGAATAGCAGGATGGAGGGAAACCAAACCCATGTTGTTGTGCGCCTTCAATCATTATGGCAACCCTAAGGTGGCTCTATCATGGGATTTTTGGAGGGCTTAGTGTGTGTGACATGCCCAAAGTCACCCAGTGGGTTTCCATGGCCTATCGAGGAATCAAACCCTGGTCTCCAGTGTTAAGAACTGAATTCACACACACAGATAGAACAGTGCATAAACACTATTACTAGAAGCATGATACATTGTGCAGGACTTCAGTGAGTGAACTGCAGGCAATTAGCAAAATACAAAACATAAAAGACAAAGAGTTCATCTTCCCGCCCGCAAGAAACCTTGAAGTCCTGGTGCAGCCTGGCTGTGCTTATCAGTTCATTCCTAGCTCTAACGGTCTCTGGTTCCCATACCTTGTTACAAGCAAGCTACTACTTAACTCCTACTATATATCCCATTACTAAAATATGGAGGGCTACCCGACATCCAGGGTCATAGTCTAATGCTCAAACCACTACACTATGCTGGCTCTTGCTACTAAACCACACCCATGCCATAGCTTAACTCCACCTCAAGTCTCATGGAGGTTTTCTGCTGATTTTTCTTCCTTCATTAGATTTCTGACTGATGTTTTTTCTCCCTTGTATAGTTATAGTAGTGCTATGACTATAACAGACATTTTTTAAAAAAAATAAATGTGTGATACAGGGACTGTGGATACTGGGGGAGAAGAATGAGAGGGAAGGCATTGCATTCAATGGAGCAGGTGGCAGCAGAATTGAGACAAACCATGTGCACACCACACCTTAAGTGCGGGGAAAGAACTGTTAAAAAAACATGAAGAGTGGGAGTTGTGCGAAGCTGTGCTACAATGAATAAACAGTAACAACAGAGCACAAAGCCCTGTATTAAAATCACCCCAATATTAAAATCACTCCACTGGCTGCCAATTAGTTTCTGGGCAAAGTAAAAAGTGTTGGTTATTACCTTTAAAGCCCTCCATGATTTGGGTCCAAGTTACTTGCAGGATCACCTCCTCCCATACAATTTGCCCCATACACTCCATACACTCCAGTCTTCTGGGTGCCATTTGCTTAAACCAGCCAGGACTAGACTGGCAATGGTCATCCAGAGTGCCTTCTCATCAGCCACTCCTAGATTGTGGAATGGCCTGCCAGAAGCAAATTGACAGCAAAATATGCTGTCCAAATTTTAAAAAGTTCTAAAGACCTATCTCTTTTGGCAGGCCTACCCAGTTAATTTTTAATTATGAATTTTAAACTGATGTATATTAAATGGTTTTATGTGTTTTAGTGTATTTTAATCTTCAATGTGTTTTAAATAAATTCTAACTTATGTTGTATCCATCTTGTACCTTAGGAAGAAGTGGGTAAGAAATAAAATTTATTATTATTATTAGTATATTTGTACACAAGATCCGAAACGTCCATTGTTGTTGTTGTGTGCCTTTAAGGTGACTCTAAGGTGAATGCATCATCATCATCATCATCATCATCATCATCATTATTATTATTATTATTATTATTATTATTATTATTATTATTATTTTGCAAGATTTGTTCAGATGCCATTGCCTTCCTTTCCAGCTGAGAGAGTGGGACTTGGCAAAGGTCACCCAGTGGGTTTCCATGGCTGAATAAGAAATCCAACTGTGGCATCCCAGAGTCAAACCACTGTATCACACTGGCTCCTTGAAAAAATCTTTGCAAGGAATGAAATCTGGAGACAGAAAGCCTTAACATTTACTTCACCAGAATTCTTGGACAGTCTGGAGGAGCCCTATGTACACATAATTTGGAAGCCTTGTCCAATCAGATTTCCTAGATGCCTCTGTTCAGGCATAGACCTAAATCGTAAACAAAAACATTAGTCACAACTAGACTAAAGCAATTTAATTAGTTGGCTTTACCTATGTGCTGACTCACTATTTCATGAGTCTATTTTAGTTGGGACTAACAAACAGGATTCCAGCCATGGTTTCCAGCCTCAGGCCATTTCCGCACTAGACTGTTATAGCACTATTATTCCACTTTCAACATCCTATGGAGTCCTGGGGTTTGCAGTTTCGGCTCCTTCCGAAACTGCAAACCCCAGGATTCCATAGGACGTTGAAAGTGGAATAATAGCGCTATAACAGTCTAGTGCAGAAATGGCTTCAGTCACACTGTGTTGCTCCCTGAAAGAGAAAACAAAATCAGAAGGGGTTTCTATTTCTTAAGTGGTCTTATTAAAACAAATGAGATGCAGTCAGTCATTGTTGTAATGTCAGGCTGCTATTCAATAGCACAAGCTGGACTGAAGGCGCATGTTGAATGCCATTGCAACTGAACATATGAGTTTCCTCACCAAGATATTTCATTTGAAACGAATGCAATTGCAGGTACAGAAGGATTCAGAAAATGCTACGAGGCAGGAGTGTCATTTTAATCTAACAAGAGGAAGTAGCTCAGGGAAAGGCACACAGGTCCACACAATTAATAAAGACTAAGTGGAAACAGAACAGGCTTGTAGGGAACATGCTTCCAAGTTCCAAGCAGCACTGTAGAATCTTCAGCAGTTTCTCTTCAGTGATTATGTTTATGCCAGGAGTTTGGCTTTTCCAATATTTATTTATTTATTTATTAAATCACTGTGTGTTCATTTAAAGGATTTATACACAGCCCTGAGGAAGAGGAAGAAGACGACTTCCAGAGCTTATAATCCTAGTGATCACACTGGATCCACAAGGAAGCTTACAAAGATTTAAGAACAATCAAAGAAAGAAAGAAAGAAAGAGAGAGAGAGAGAGAGGGAGGGAGGGAGGGTACTGCCATAAAGTGGCAGTGGCAGGAATTGTTTTCATTTCAGAAATTCTTGCTTGAAGAGTTTCAAAAAGCCTTTATTTCAGAAAGGGTATAGTTTAAGCATACTTCTAAGTGCTAATGAAGATGATGTAAGCTACAGCTCCTTTGAGCAAGGGAGAGAATTGTCTAGTTCTGCAGATGTTGTTGAACTTCAGCTCCCAGAAGCCCTCACCAGCATAGGCAATGATGATTAATTCCAGGGACTGCACTTCAACATCTGGAGGGCTGCATAATTTACACTCCCACCCTAGAATGAGTATGGTCATGATGACAAATTTATTAATGAAGAAGAACACACAAGCTAGAAGAGGCTGCAGCAGTTTGTTTTTGCCTGAGCCCACTGGGAAGGGCAAGATCTGCCCCCTTTCTTTGAACTCAGACTGCAGCAATGGAAGTAAGCTGAGGACAAAGCAGGGGGCAGTAGAAAGAGATTGAAACTTGGGCCATTTCCACACTAGACTGTTCCAACTACACTGTTGAGGCCCCTCCCAAAACTGCAAAGCCCAGGATTCCATAGGATGTTGAAAGTGGAATAATAGCACTATCACAGTCTAATGTGGAAATGGCATTGGAAATTTGAAAAAGTAGGCTGACACAAGATTCATTGGAACTATCCCTTCCAAATCAAGAGAGTGGGAGGATATGAACTTTGTACCCCTGTTTTGTGGGAACTTTCTTTTATTTTTCACTGTGTACAAAGGAAACAATGAGTTATATGTGAATCTGTCATCTAGTCATACCCCAGCTAGAATTCTGTTGGTGCCATTCATTTTTGTAAGTTCTATTACACCTGTCATTGTACTTTTTGGTTATAGTGCTATAGGATGCATCAGTTCATGATTGTACAAGCAGTGTTCCATACATATAGCCTTTTTAACATAGCCCTAAATCCTGTTATTAGATCAGGCTAGAGTAAAGCTACTGAATAAGTTGGGTTTACCTATCTGTTTTATTTTATTCCATTTCTTTTTAGAATTCAACAGTAACAAATCAATCCCTACCCACTCAATACCCCCCCAAATTAACAATATCATCACAGCAATATGTCAAATACTATACTTATATGCTCCACCAAATATGCAGTCTCTTTCTTTCTCCATCCATCCATAGGTAATTCCTATTGTTAGTTGCCCTATTTTGACAATATATTAATACCAAAACTCCAATTGACTAGGTGGAAGTTCATCTACAACATTCAGGAAAAAAAAATATTCATGGGTAATATTCATGTTGGACATGCAGAAAAATACAACAAAATACAAAATCTACAAGCACCGAGACATTGGGGGGGGGCAGCTCCAAAGCATAAAACACTTTATGCAAGTTTTTGAAATTTCACTGGCTTCTTCATCAGGCAAAGATGTTAAAAATCATACAGGATTAAAATGGTGATGATGTTAGAGTCACAGACCTACATTCTGTATGAGAAGTCACCAGTTAAGAAGTATTAAGAGATTTCAGTGATGCATGGAGAGCTCACTCCCCTTATTGGCCATGTAAGGACTAGAGACAAAGAGCAATAAAAGACAGGTAATAAAATTTCACCTCCATTAGTAATAGGAAAGTAACTTCTTTTGGGACCCAGCTGTCCTGTGTGGAGCTAACTGCCTTTTTTTTTTTAGGCAGAGAATATTGAATTTCTCAAGAAGTGTCTGTACAGTTACATCTGGGGGGGGGACTTTTAGGTGCTGTATAGGTAAAATTTGCCAAGCTGTAGTCTCAGATTGTAGTCCAGTGAAAGAGTTTTACCTTTGTTGGAGGTAGTGTAAGGCCCCGCTTTGGGGGTCCCCAATTTCAGTATGGTTTGGACGGGCACCATATCTAATTGGCATCATATGTAATTGGCAACACATTTTATTGGTTCTGATATCAAATTCAAGCCTGAGAGGTGACGGAGAGGTCAAATTAAGCAAGGGAAAGAATTTGACTATAAATGTGAAAAGGATAGGTCAACTCGAAACTTCCTCCAGGTAAGACTGAGTCATTTGTCAGGCAAATACACACCATTCCTGTGGATAATAGGCTTAAATAGAAGCTGGAATTTTCCAGGGAACCCAACTGTGAGGAGCCCACCAGGACACTGATTGAAACATATCCATGCCTTGTACACCTGGATTCTTTCCTCTTTCCTCACAGCACCCACAATAGACAGCTACTACAAATACATCATGTCTTTGTCAATGAAAGCACTAAGCCCATCAACAGGCAAAAGACCCATTGTCCACAACATGTTCCCTTTGTCTTGAATCTGGAAACTTCACTGCCACAGGCCATTTTCAGGGTACAAATACCCCTGATTTCAGGATGCCCAGTGCAGTCTTTTGAAGGTCTACCAGTCACTCAGTCCATCTGGCTCCTGAATGAGAACTGTCCTTAGGTCCTACCTAGGCCAAAACACATTTCTGCTCTTCACCATTTTTCGGATCTGGTAAATATAAATCCCCCAAATGCTTCAGCCTCTCTATAGTTTTTTCCTCCCTTTTTCTTCCAGTTAGCTCTTGTGTGAATGTGTGATTGTGTGTATCTTGTGCGCATGCCTGAGTGAATTCCCCTCAATAAAACACATTTTTAGCTTACTTCTGAATCCCTGGCTGGTTCTTTTCCTGTGTGTGCCCGTAAACACTAGTAGGAAAGATCTTGCTAAGTTGCCCCCCTCTCATAGCCCCCTGATTTTGAGCTAATTAATTCCCCACTTTTTCAAGGAGGTATTTGGCATTGAAGGATGGCCCTTGTGGCACCTATGTTTTGGGGTAACAGTAGAAAGCTCCAAAGAGTTAAATCCTAGTTCTTTGATTCCCTCTTATTTAGGATTCCCCTGCTGTAACTAAATTTGGTATCTTGAAATCCAAGAAGAAAAGTATTTAGGCCTAGCTGCATTGTACATACACAAACTTTGCACAGGGCAGGACCATCTCAGATAGACTATAGACCCATGACTATAACAGCATCACCATTTTTCTCCTTATACCTGATAAAGAAACCAGTGAAGCTTTGAAAGCTTGCATAATGTATTTTATACCCAAAGTTGGCCTAAACAAGACTTCAGCATTCAGTTCATAAAAATGAGTACCAAGTTGCTATAAAATTGTGTTCCTTTATTTCTTCTCTCATCATATGAAAACGGCTAACTAAGTTTTCTACAACTGATCATATTATATTAAGATATCTATGAAATGAAAGTCCTTGGGCATTTTTCCAAGTTCTGGTACTCTCGGCTCTTGCAGCTCCTACAAGAATTGCCAACAATTCTTTATGTTCCAATTTCTCGTTTTCCTCAGAAAATAATGAAAAGAGTAATAAAGTTTCTTTTGAAATTGTTTGTCAAGTCATTTTATTTAACCATTCAATTACTTCATTACCTTTGGCCAAATATCCACATACATTCGAATGTTTCTCCTTTCTCTTATTTTTCTATTTGTTGACTCATCATGTGATTTAATGAGAGTACTTCAGTTGGTCTAATCAATGAGATTCTAGCCATGTGGTTCTGCAGTCTGAGATAGGGAATAGTCAGTGCCGTCAAGGTACCACTCTTCACAGGGATTTATCGTATTTCACTGGGAGAAAAGAGGAACCACATGGATAATTAGCAGTCCAGAGGTCAAGAAGCTGAGGAAATAGTAGCTGAAAAAGCCAAGACAGGCAGGGGACCACATAAAACAATAACCACAGTCCAGTTCCAAGGGTCCAGAAAGCAGGACAGAGTCTCTGATCTGGCCTGAGTCTCTTTTCCACAGAGTGGGTGATAGATGTTACTTCCAGCAGCTGACAAGTGTTTGCTACCTGCCTGCAAGGTGATTTTTCAATCAGAACAGATGATGCAGTACCACCTGAGTTGCAGGTGTGCCAAAGGTTTGCCCACACATTCCTGCACTTTTGCTATCCTGGAGAGAGGCACAGGAGCACTATGCATTCTTCATTGCACCATGGGACAATAAGGAGGCACATCAGCAGATAAACAATCAGTTGCACAATGTCAGTATTCAGCAGAATGCTGATATTGAGCAACCACCTTGTAATTTGTGAGTGTAGGTTAAACCTTAAAAGCAAAGGGTAGGACCTCAGTCTCAGGAACTAAGAAAGATTTTCCCCTGTGAGCCGCACTTTCTGGAATTCTACTGTATGAACTTTGGGTTGCTTTCTGACCATTTTGGTTGGGGAATTTTCAGTCTCTGTGTTGAAAGGGTAGTCAATTGAAGCCTGCCATTAGTGTGAGATAAGAAAACCCAGAGGACTAAGGGATATTCCGGCTCCTGTAGATGAGGCTTTTAACCTGCTAATGCATATAAAAATTGTGTCCGTAACTGATACTGGCTTATTCATTTTAGTCTTAAACTCATTTTAGTTCTATTTTTGTGAAAATGAGATGTATCGCCTAATGATCCTAAAACATTAGGAATTGTATTAAGAGTTGCTTATACCAAGGGGATGCACATGAACAGCCCTCCCTGTGGGCAGAATGAAGTTTCAGGTGCTAGGGTACAAGGGTCCACAAATGGTGTCTCCATAGAGTGCATCACTCTGGAGAGCCTAACTGGTCACTCTTGCTGCCAAACTAGTTCCACATAGCAGGGTTGTAGATATCTAGCCAGCCAGTTTCCTGCTACAGCCATGGCACAGCAGAAAAATGACTGATGCTCAAACTCTCTAGAGCTGCTCAAGCCCCAAATAATGTCAAAGCAAGGGATTGTGGACAGAATGACCTGATAGATCTCTGTAATGGATACCATGTTGATCTCTTCAATAGATTTAACATCACCTTCTCTACTCCACAGCCTTCTGGTATATGAATGAGCACCAGTACTGACAGTTCAACATATCATTATTATCATATCAAGTCAATGGAGGTACTGTGTGATTAAATTAGTGTTTCCATCTTGCACAAAGCGCAATCCTCCACACACTTAGTAAGTCTCACTGTGGTTAATCAGTGTTTTGGAATGGCCATGCGCAAAACTGTTCAGATAGATTCCTTCCCCCATCAGTACTTTGCACATTCTGTGTGTCCTTTTTAAAAACTTTAATTAGAAATAAACTGAACTGAACATCATATTGATGAAATTCTAAAATTTACAGAGAGAGAGAGAGAGAGAGAGAGGGAGGGAGAGACTGCATACACTGGTGTTGGGTACAGGCTGGGACACCTTAAACCAGGGTCATTGTGTACTCCCAGAACCCCTCAACCAGGGTCATTGTGTATTCCCAGAACCTGGGAAAGTTACTTTGTTGAATTATAACTCCCAGAATCCCTGGCTAGCATAGGCAAACAGATAATTTTCCCAAGCTCTGCTATCTCAACCAAGGCCTTTAAATGCGTTGACAAGTGAAAACAGTATTTTGGACTCCTACTCCTGGCTGAATTGCAATCAAGCTAACCTGGAGACCTTGAGTTCATAAAACAAACTGACATGGGCAGCAATCTTGAATTACTCAACATAGCATAGTAGATCCATATGCAGACCTACGGTATGCTGAGCCATACACCACCAACTCAACTTACTGCACGGTGTCTGAGGCCCTCCCTTGCTCTGTGGAGAGTGAACAGGATTGCAGAACTGTCTGGTTACATCCATATAGCCAGATGCAAAATGAGTACCACTGTACTCCAAAGGACCCCAGTGGATCTCAGCCCTAGAGAATCATGGAATCATAAAGCTAGAAGAGACTACAAGGGCCATCCAGTCCAACCCCTTGCCATGCCAGAATACGCAGTCGAACCACTCTTGACAGATGGCCACCCAGCTTCTGTTTAAAACCCTCCAAAGAAGGAGACTCCACCACAGTTTAAGGCAGCGAGGACCTGGTGCCATATTGGCCCTTTTCGCACGCCGTTTCTAAAGCGAAAGGGCCCCTTGAGCATTGCGTAAGTGGGATGAGCGATCCATACGATGCACTCCCATTTATGCGACGCTCAAAAGCTTAAAGCGGACCACGCATGCACCTTTTCCTTTTCGGCTTAAAGCCAAAAATGGTGCACGGTCACGCAATGCTCTCGGGGCCCACATGCACTTAACTGCCCTGCGGTGCATCGGGAGCCAGGCCAGTCGCACTTCCTGCCTCAGTGCTAGCCTGCAATTCCCAGGTTGCGCTTCGGTAGGAAGGGGCGGGGTGTTCGCGCCACTGGGAAGCCAGCTGCGGTGAGGAAGCAGAAGCAAAGTGAGAGCCTTGTGCAAGAGGCTGCTCGCCCAACTGCCGCCCCCCACCTCTGTGAAAAGGTAAGGTGCGGAAAGGGCCATCATTATGAAGAGGGGCTCCCATGAGTCTTCCCACATGAAACAGGGAATGGTGAAGCAGACACCTTCAGAGGCTGTTCGTTAAATTGAGGAGAGCTATAATATTGCAAGGGAAGAAAGGAATACCAACCCCCACAGTGGCCCCAAAAGGACATTTGCACACATGCAAGAAACTATTGTCCCTACCAGCATGCCGGCCTAAATCTGAAATACAACATGACAGAAGCAAAATCTTGCCAGTTACATTTTTCATGCCTTTTTGAAGGAAAAGTATATACTTCCTTTGTTACTTTCCATCCAGCATTGATCCCCTTTATGCCACATATCTTTTAGAGAAATCTCTCATTATTACTGTCCAATTTTTGCATATGTTTAAAGAGAAGCTTTCCATGTGTACAGTTTCAGAGCTGCTTGCACAGATTTGTTTGCAAAGTAATGCTGACCTTTGTGAAACCACTGTCTGAGAACTGAAAAAAAATTTTTTAAGAGATTTAAGTTCTAGATTAAATTTGGATTACTTAGACAAATTTGCAAAATATATCCAGGCTCAATGCCAATTCTATTAAATGGACATTTGAAAAACCTTTAACAAACACTGGACCCAAGCTCATTATCTTTTCCATTCCCTTTAATCCTTCTCACATATGCTGTTGTGACTGTTGCCCCTTCTCCCTGTTGTCACACAGCCCCAAGCAGGGAATTGACAATGAGGTCATCAGATCTGACCTTCTCTGTGGCAGCAGCCAGTGGGGAGGATAAATCTTTTGCCCTCCAGATGTTTGGGGCTTCACTCACAGAAGCCCCTGCCCATTTAAATTTCTGTGAGTCATACAAATAAGTGGTAAGGATTGTAACTCTTTTAGCCCCAAACATTGGGGTGATAAAGCTAGGAAGTGGCATTAAAATTCTTTCAGAAAACATTTTCTGGAAGGTATGTCGTACAGAAGTTGAAGCAAGTTTATTTTCTGATGATTCAGAGACTAGACCCTTTTTGCACCTTACACTTTCGCAGAGCTGGGGTGCGGGGCTTGCGCAAGAAGCCTGGGGAGGAAGGCTCTCATGTCCCTTCTGCTTCGGCTCCACAGCTGCTTCCTGGTTGCACAAGCGCCCTGCCTCTTCCTTTCACAGTGCAGCCTGGGACCTTTCCCAGCCTGCACTGCACAGGAAGCACAACAGGCCCGGTTCCCGAGGCTCTGTACGCCAGGTAAGTGCATGCGGGGCCCTGGAGCGATGCCCGACCACATTTCGGCTTTAAGCCGAAAATGAAAAAATGTGTGTGCGGTCTGCATCGCGCAAATGTGAGTGCATCATGTGGACTGCTCCTCACATTTACACAACGCTCAAGGGGCCCTTTCACTTCAGAAATGCCGTGCGAAAAGGGCGTTTGTCAGGATGGGACCATGTCCTGAATGCTCCCCTCTGCACCTGACTGGCTGCTGGCA
The DNA here is from genome assembly GCA_948474755.1 of Ctenosaura bakeri. Lineage (NCBI taxonomy): Eukaryota > Metazoa > Chordata > Lepidosauria > Squamata > Iguanidae > Ctenosaura > Ctenosaura bakeri. The sequence goes on from CAOLHI010000274.1 coordinate 634,880, forward strand.
GATGGTAGCATTGGGGACACACTCCTTCCTTCTGCTGTGCAGCTGGTCTCTTTCTGTGTTGCACTGAGGAAAGAAGTACCTTGCTAGTGCTTCCTGATCATAATGCAAAAGGGCCAAATACTAGATTTTTTCCCCAGTAATAGCATAACACATGATTGTGACAGCTGGGCATGCGACAGGAGCAGGGCCACAATGACATTGTGCAGTAGCACACATCGCAGACCGGCTTCAATGCATCCCTGTGCTGGGATGGGGCTGTAGTGTGCAAATGGCCCAAGTCACCTCTCCTGGCCCAGTCCTCTCAGACCTGCTGGAAACACCATTCACCTGTGCTCCAATAACCAGCAAAATAGATCTTCTTCTCCCCATGCAGCTGACCATTAGGCAAGGTGAGGATTCTGTCTCAGGTAATAATTTTGAGGCACAAAATGAATGAGTAGCACATTATTTTTTAAAAAACTAAAATACTTATATGCTGTTTGATGGCTGATTTCAGGATACATATAATCAATTCAGTCACTTGAAAAAACTAATAACAGTGATGTAGACTTGAGTCAATTAACTCAAACTCAATTTGGACTTAGGTGACTTCAGTGACTCAACTTGGCAATAAATGATGCAATGACTCGATGTGACTTGTGACTTGTATGTTCTTAGCCACCGACTTACTGCCTTTGTTTCAGTAACAGAACACATTCATCCAGAAACCTTATGACTTTGAACAATGCTTTCATCTCTTTTTGCCCACTGGTCATCTGATGATCTGTTTCCAGCCCAAAGCCTGGGCACACTTCTTGGAGGGCAATGGCTAATGGGTTGGGCAATGGGCTTGAGGCAGTATTGAGATCTGCTCAGCAGCCTGTCTCTGCTGTGTATGAGAGGAACCTTCTAAACCTTTTCCTAAAAGCAAAAGCAAGATTTGCACCCAAAGCACAGGGTGCATTTCTCAGAGAGAAACAGCAAAGATGTTAGGAAACAGGCTTGAGGAGGAAGGATCCTTCTAAAGCTTTTGAGGCTTCAGTAATGGGGAGCAAGAAGGATCCTATTCCTCACTTCCAAAAAAGCCTCCAGCTTCAGAAATGGGAAGTAAGAAAGATCCTATTCCCCATTTCTGAAGCTGCAAACTCTTACACCCATTGATAATGCAACAGCAGAGAGATTGAAACACCATAGAGGAATAGGCCCCTGGTTGTAGGAGAATAAATGGGAAAGGCACAGTTTGGGAGACACTATTTTACACGTCGTAAGATGCTTTATGGTAGGGTATGACCTAAATGTCTAGGAAAGCCAAACCCACAAGGGAGGGAACAAGCACATAATTTTCTCTATTGGGAAGAGCTATGTTGAAACATTAATTTGAATGCTATCAGTATGCCTGCATATTAATCTTTTTTTTCCATTCCCCAAAGTCAGACCTTCAGTTGACTGCTCGAAGGCAGATGAAGGGAGAAATATTATCAGGTTAAAATTGAAGGCATTAATTTTAATCAAAAGGGGCTTGTCAAATTTTGTCTTTCCAGTGGGGAAAAGGCCTCTTTATTCCTTTGTTATATGAATTCATAATGGGAGACTTTATAAAACTCTCTTAATTTTTCCTCAGTCATCCAGGCCTCCTGTCATATGTGATTGGCTTATGGGAAAGTATGAAAAACTGCACCAAATGAATCCCCTGAGGTCCAACCAATTTATCTATCGCTTTTAAACAAGAGATGTGTAGCTTGGAGTTACCTGCAAACTTCAAAGTAAAAACCTCCATCTAAAGACACTAAGTGCTGGTTGAATTCCAAGAGAGACTAGGCTGGCCTGCTCCATGTTGTCCTTTTAAGGGGTTAAGATTATTTAAAAAAAAAACAACATCAAGCAGGCTTTTGGTAACTGACTGGTTTCTAAGGAACAATTCTTTTTTGTAATGGTGGGTGCTGTATTTTCCCCAGTATGTCTCTGAATTGTTTTTTAATTCAGTTATTGTTTTCAATATGATAATACACTTGGGTCCCAGTACCAGGAGAAAAGCTTGGTATCAATAAAATACCTGGTAACAATGGGTATTTGTTACTGAATAACAATGAATGAATGAATGAATGAATGAATGAATGAATGAATGAAAGAATTCTATTTATAAAAACTTGGCTTTGTTTTGGAAAATTGACTTTTTTGCTACAGCAGTGAAGACCTACATATCCTTGGACCCACAGGAATATGAGAGGAAGATGTGTTTCTGGATTGCTGGGATGCCAGTTCTTGTGTAAATGATATGGTGAACTAGACAATGGAGAAGCTCCTTTCACAGTTAACAGTACAGAGAATTTGAATCAGGTGCAAGTTCTTTATCACCTGCAGCACCAGCTTCCAGTTCTTTCTTGGGAGCAATTCAATTACTTCAGAGTAATCCAATGAACAGCCCCAGTGGTCTGGAACCAAGTTATTCTGGTAGTACTGGTGGAAATATTTGGAAAAAACCACCTCTTTTTATTTAGCTGCCCACTGTACTGTTCAATCTGAGGCCTTGCTCTGTGTCCTGCAACCAGTGTTTGAGAGACAGGCTTTTTCAGTTATAGCAGCCTGACTGTGCAGCTTACATGGCTTCCAAAAGTCATGGATCCCTTTAGGTAAGCTGCATCCACTCTTTGTATTCCTGCTTGTTTGTTTGTTTTAAGGAATCCCAGATCCCTTTTCTCCCTTAAACAGCACTTTGCAGCCAACTTCAAAGCTGGCTTTGCAGCCAACAATTAAGTCTACTGACTTCCCACTCAATTGTTGTTGTTGTTTTTCTTAATGCCAATGAAGACGACAATATACTTTTTTGTTTACATTTCCCTTCCTTCTTATCTCATTGCTCTTTACATCCTCTGACCCGAAGTACCTGTATAAATGTCAGCCAACTGAGGCATCACTTCACACATTTGATAAAGTAGACTGCTCTTCACAAAAGTTTAGTTTAATGGTACTTGTTAAGACTGGTTGGTTTTGCTTCAAAAAACCTAAAACACTTATCCCTTTGAAAGCTCTAAAAAGTGTTGCTTTGTGTAAAAAGAAATCAATGAAAGTGTCAATCCAGTGTGGCAAATGTGTTTTTTCCCCTCCTTAACACCATCCTTATATTTCTGCTCAGCATAAATCCTTTGTACATTCCCAACCTTTGTATCTTTTGCCTTGTTTCCTTCATACTCTTTATACCATAGAAGCAAATGGGTAAATGCTACTGTAACTTAATAAAATGTAAGTCTTTTCCGCACTAGACTGTTATAGTGCTATCATTCCACTTTCAACATCCTATGGAGTCCTGGGGTTTGCAGTTTATGGTGGGGCCAGCCGGATTCCATAGGATGTTGAAAGTGGAATAATAGCACTATAACAGTCTAGTGCAGAAATGGCCATAGATGAGAACAATCAGTTCAAATGCCTATGCAGTACTCCCATAAAAAATAAATGTAGGGTGACTTCCATGAAATAAGTAAACCTTGTTAGTTTTTAAGGGTAGATTGCTGATTACGAAAGGGTAGATACTAAAGCCTGCTGATTTTGCTACAAAGGACTGAAGTACCTACGCCCCCCCCCAAAAAAAAACTTTTAAAATATTCCTTGGTGTAAGAAAAAATATTATATCAAAAGAAGTGCCAATCCAACGTGGCTGATGTGTACCTCACAATGCCAATCCTTTTACTTCTCCTTGTCACTTCTTGTAGCTTCTTTGTTGCTTGCATTCTGCCACACTGTCATACCCTGCTTCCACAGCATGGTCTCTGACTCAAGGTCTGAAAAAGAGGGCATGCCAGAGGCTGAAACAGAAGGCATGCCAGGGCCTGCTGTACAGATAGAGGTTACAGTGCTGGAAACAGAACAGGGGATGGTGCCAGCTCCAACAGAGAGTCCTGCCCCTTCAGATACAGAGGAACACTTACCTCAACCCAGCTTCACACAGCAAAGGCAGCAAAGAGAGACTCAGTGTCACTGTCTCAGAATTTATAACCGACAACAATCAATCAAGGCACAGCTGCACTAGGCTTTGGGTCTATTTAGCTGGCGCCCTTCCCCTCCAGGAGTTGTCAGAGCTTATGTGACCTGCTACCTTGCTGGATGCTTTGATAAATGCTTGGATTGACCTTGGACACTCCCTTGCCCTGAAATCATGCTGGACTTTGTTTATGTTGGATTTTATTTATGACTGTTTGCTTACTGCCTAGAAATAAGTAAAAAGCTGAGAGAGATTCAGTTTGTTTGTTTGATTTATCAGATGTGCCAGGACTGAGATAAGACAGATGCTCACTGTTTGCTCTACTATCTCTCCTATTCTCTCCTTTACCTCAAACTCTTGCAGTGCATCCATCTGTCACTTCTTGCACTCTGTTGCTCTCACTGCCTGCTCTCTCATCTCTCCTATTCCCTTTCTTGTCTCTCTTGGTGCACTGGCAATACATTCCTCCCTTGCTGTCACTGCTGGTTCTGTCATGAATCCTACTTCTTTTTCTTTTCCCTGTGCCTGAAAGGGAAGTGTGGAATTGCTTGTTGTGGAAAAATTTGTTTCCACATTTTGTTCCATATGTTGGCTTCTCCAAGTGCCAGACACTTAATTTTCTATAAATGAAAGTTTGGAATCAAGGCCAAATGATGATCCGAACATGCACCAGGTGGCATGCCTAGAATCTGGATAAAACCTGGCTATTCAGATGGCATGGCAATGCTACCTGATTTAGAACATGGAGGAGAATCATGTTGCTCTACAGAAGTTGCTGGACTGCAACTCTCATGAAGTCATTCCATGATCTATAATGGCTAGAGCTAATGAGAGTTGTAGTCTGGAGGGCCACATAATTCCAAATGCTGATATAGAGGCAATCCTATGCCAGTCTTGTCAGAAGTAAGCCCTGTTGAGTTTAATCACACTTATTTCTGTGTAGTTTATATAGCAGGTCTGGGCTGATCAGCTTTCAGTCCTTGGCCTAATTCAGTGGTTCTCTGCCCATAGCCATTTCAGACATTGAACACAAGAACCAGCATGGTGTAGTGATTAACCCTGGTGGCGCTGTGGTTAAATACCAGTACTGCAGCCACCAGTTTGTGAATTCAATACTCCTAGGCTCCAGGTTGACTTAGCCTTCCATCCTTCTGTAGGTTGGTAAAATGAGTACCCAGCTTGTTGGGGGCAATTAGCTAACACATTGTAAACTGCTTAGAGAGCACTTAGTTGATAAGCAGTATGGAAATACACATGCTCTTGCTCTTGCTATTGCTAGAGCATTGGACTACATCCCTGGACACCAGGGTTTGATTCCCTGCTCAGCCATGGAAACCCACTGAGTGACACATCACACACTCTCAATTCCAGAAAACTTCGTGATAGGATTGCCTTAGGATTGCCATAGTCAGAGATGACTTTAAAGGCACACAATAACAACATTTTTTTCTCTTTCCTGGTCATCTGCTGGGTGGGGAGGAAGGGAGGGAGGAAAGGAAAGAAGAAAGTGTCAGAAACTGAGAGAGGGCAAAAGAAGGGTGTCAGGAAATGTGAGAGAGTGAAGAAAGAGGTAAATATGTTGCCTTAGGGTCCTATGATACAGGGCAGAACAGAGAAATAAATAAATCAGGGACAGCAAAGGAAGGAATCTCAGAAAGCAAGAGAGAGTAAAAAAAAGAAGAAGAAGAAGGAGTCTGTGGAATTCGGAGACAAAAGGGGTGCTTCTGCCTGATTTTAGTTTTGGTCTTGCCTGGTACTGGCTTCAGCCCCTGCTATTTGATGGCATGCAGCCAATGATGGATTAGTCTCTCCTCACCAGCACAAGAGAATGTGGACTTTGACAGAAAAATGGTTTCCCATTCCTGGTGCATAGGCCTGTAGCCTAACTATCTAAACTTATTATTATGAAGAAGAAATGTTTGAGTATACATTTTACTTCTTTGTTGCATCGACTGTTTGTGGATGATACTTGAAATCTCCTTGATAGCTATCTTCTCAAGCCCTTAGAACAAGAAAATGGATCTGTTTTACATTTTAAACACAGTGGGTTTTTGACACCATGGGATAAAATATTTTCTACACTATAATCAAACCAACCAGAAAAAAATTGAAGAATATATTTTGGCATCTTACTCCTGCGATGTCACATATCATATGTATGTCTGGAATGATTTCACTGTGCAGAAGGGGCTTGTTAAATGGTGATTGTAATATATTTCAGTCTACTGCAGGCTGCACCATCCAATGATTTCAGACAGCGATTTCCTCAAGAATCACCACATAGTCTTTCTCTGAGACTGGAAAAACTGTTATTGTCTGGCCTTATATTTTATCCTTTGCATGGATCTCAGCTGTCTCAATAATTATTCACCGTACAACTATAAACCCTACAAAAGGAAAAGACAAATTGTCCTATTTTCCCCTGCTGGTCAAATTTGAAACCCATTAGAACAGCTCTGTAAATTAGAATCACAGAGTTGGAAGGTACCACAAGTTCCATCTTGTCTACTCACTGCCACACAGAAATACTCTTAGGCCCTTTTCGCACATTACCTGTTTGTGCAGCTGGAGGGAGCGTCTCGCATGAAAAACCTCAGCAGGAATGCTACCGCTTCCTTGCTGCTTGAGTTTTGCAGTGCTTCCTGGTTGCGCGAGGGTTGTGTGAGCGCCCCGCCCCTTCCTACCGCAGCGCAACCTGGGAATTGTAGGCTAGCGCTGCAGCAGGAAGGGTGACCAACCCGGCTCCTGACGCACCGCACAGCAGGTAAGTGCACGTGGGCCCTAGGAGCACTGCGCGACTGCACACCATTTTCGGCTTAAAGTCAAAAATAAAAAGGCGCGTGTCTGCTCTGCGTCCAGCTCTTGAGCGTCACGTAAATGGGAGTGCATCGTACGGACCGCTGCTCCCATTTACGCGATGCTCAAGGGGCCCTCTCGCAAAAGAAACTGTGTGCAAAAAGGGCCTTAGAGCACTACCTGACAGATGGTCATCCAACTTCTAAGTACCTTCAAGGAAATGATGTCAGCACCAGCATTATACTAATCAGAAAAGTTAGGAACTCAGGAAAAGCTCTCTTTTGGACTATAGGTCTCAGAAAAGACTTACAATACTTTTTTGGATGTTAATGCCCAGACAAATCCTTTTTTAAGACTGTAACACTTAGAATCTCCCTGCTAACATAGTGACTGAAATCATTTTGCTTAATTCCAACTGGGTTACACCCATTGAATAACATGCTGAACGGTGAGTGAACACATAGGTAAACTTCACTGATTCAATAGTTCTACTCCTCTTGGAACTAACAACAGGATTTAGGCCAGCCTCTGGCCATGCTAACTGGGATTCTGGAAGCTGGAGTCTAAAAAGGCAACTTTTCTGAGCTCTGCTCTTTCAACCTCCTGGAAAAACAACAAGATCTCCCCAAAAATGACAGTAGTGCAAGATGCTTGTGTTCTTCCAGAGAACAAGGATGTCACTCCTGAGGGAATGTCATATGTAAGGATTTACAAATGGATGCCTAGAATGAGTCCTTCCTGGGATAGAAAAAAGAAGAAGAAGATATGCAAGAAAGGCTGTAAATAACACTAGATCTACAAGCTTTGTGAGCAGAATAGAAAAATTAAGGGAGAGGGGCTAAACTCTGCTAACTGACAAGGCAGAAAAATGAAAAACTGAAAGGGAGAAGGAGAAGTCAATGGACATAGCTGAAAAAGAACTTTGGATTCCTGTCTCTGATGCTGACCAATAAGGGACATTTGGCCCAAACTGAAAGCATGATGTACATGTGGTCAAATCTGGCAAATACATTCTTGTTGCAATATCAACAGTATCTGAGGTGTGTGTGTAGGGGGGTAAAATTTAAATAGATCAGTCCTGTCTGCCCAGGACTTACCATGAACCACACCATGCCCTGCCACTGAAAAGAGAAGTGGTTAAAACACCACCTTCAGCTTCAGTTAAAAAAACCAAACAAACTGAAAAATCAGGCCAAATGTTTGCCCAATGCTTTTTTAAAAATGTGAATTGTGCTTCCTGGAGACATCAGGAATGACGCTCCTTGTTTTAAGTCAAGGACAAATGTCCTTTTTGTTTTCCAATGTTACCCTGATTTGTGGGGGTCCCGTGAGGGACACCTAAATGCGCTTCAAATTATACAAGTTGGGGAAATTAGCAAAGAGCACAAGCTAGCAATACCAGAGGCAGGGCAACGGAGCGAGATCGTTTACCCAATGTCTACATGGTCAGGCCGAGTCAAGGAGCAAACAGAAGTGAAATAATAATTATTGTTTTTATTAAAATACAATCAAACAGTGTATGCAGCACACTCACACAGATAACTATAGAAATAAATGTTGGAGTGGGATAGAGGGATCTTTAGAAGAGGTTGTTGATATGGGTAATACTACACCTGTCCTGAAGCCCGGGTAGTCTACAGCAGAGGTTCGTAGAGATGAAGTTTCTCAGTAGGTGGGACTGAGGGGAAGGCTCACCAACCAAAGCAGTAGCAAGGCGGGATGGAAGTCACAAACGATCCGAGGAAGCTCTCAAAGTCAGGGGTTCTTATAGGGGAAAATGTGGCCGTAGGCTAGTCCATACTTGGGGAGAACAAAGAGTTTCGGGCTGGAGACAAAGCCTCCAAAAGGTCAGAATTTAGCATGATTGAGTTAAGTCCGAATTGTCAATAGAGTAGCCAGTATGCAAACACAGAGTGCTTGACAGATGAGGATTTGCCTAATCAAGCTGCCTGCTTGGGGCAGGGAGTTCTTTGTAAGTAGCATGCATACATAATAGAGTACTTGCCTTTGAGGTCTCCTGAAGTGGTGGGACGGCTATTTCTGGCCAGCCTGTATTGTATGGAATATTACAGCGATTAGTGGCTGTGCCTGTCTGCGAGCTTGTCCGGGGGACCTCGCAGCACATGGAGAGGAATAGGTAAAGAAGGCCAAATTATTGATATCAAAGTGATATCTAATATCCCTCAAGTCTGGGCTAGAAACTGCGGTAACACCAAGGCCTATAATGCAATCTGGTACTGGACCATATGTTGTCCATCTCTGATCCATGGGATCCAGTCAGTTTCTGGCTGCTGATAGAAACTTGTTTTTGCATATGGTTTGCCCTCACTGGATTAATGGTAGAGTTGGGCAAAATGATAGAGGAAACTAGAGGATAGAGGATGATAGAGGAAACATTGTAATAGATTTGTTAGAATACATGAGTGAAAGTTTCCAAAAGTTTTAGTACAGCTGTTAATTCCTGGACCACAAGGCTCTTTTTTTCCAAAATGGATGTGCAGTTCAAATCAAGCCTGGGCTTGGGATACTACTGACTTTTGGGACAACATAATGCCCTGCGAGTGGAAGGATTGCCTGGTGTGTGCTTCGAGATGAAATGTGGCTTTACGTGGAGATGTGCCTATTACTTCTGCACCAAGCATTGAGGGGATTGTTGGAGACAAGGAATTATGGGAAGAGTGGCTTGGGAAATTTCATGGGTCTTTTCAACACACAATTTCCCAGTTCACCCTTCTGCTTTTTACATAGCTCCAAGAACTTCCATATAGCCTTGTATTGAAGTGATAAGCAGTTCTGGACAGGGATGGCTTTGGGGAGCACACACTGGGTGGCCACCTCTTTCTTCTTTGCCACCCACCACCATCGATTGCACCATTCAGTACTGAATGGAGGATGCTGGGATTTTTAGTTCTAGAAGTAGCTTTTCCAGGGTCTGGTTTTAGCTCTGGATTTTACTTCAACCCAGCTTTTTGAATGTGACTCATATATGGTGCTTATTTAAAATAATTTCTTCCAGTCCTTTTCCCCCTTCTGACAGGAAAAAAATAGTGCTATTGTATAATCAGTTTATATTATTCCTTATACATAGTTTTTGGCTATAAAAGTTATGTATGTTTTTATTCATTTGATTGTGAACAGAGAATCAGAGTGGTGTAGTGGTTAGAGTGTTGAACTACAACTGTGAAGACCTGGATTTCATTCCCCGCTTGGCCGTGGAAACCAATTGGGTGACAACACACACTCTCAGCCTCAGAAAACCCCGTGATAGGTTCACCTTAGAGGTGGTATACATTGGAAATGACAACAACAGCAGCATATGAGATTTCCTGTTTCTCATCAACCAAACAATTGACTCACAGAGTCTTAAGGTACCTGAATCCTAATAAGAAATTAATGTTCAAACCTGATTTTTAGATTTAGGAAATGAGCAACCCATAGAGAAGCAATGAAAAAAAAAATCTATTAACATCTGAATTTCTGCTCTGGTGCACAATATTTCTTGTAGAACAAAATCTCATCTTTGGATCCTGGCCAATATTTGCAAACATATAAGCAAAACAGACAGGAAAGCTCTGTTCAACCCACTGGTTATCTAAACTTTGGATTAGCACAAGCTAATATTAGATTATTTGAGGTCCACTGAACACTTGAAATACATTTCTGCAAAGTTCATCATCATCCTTAATGAAGAGGAACGAAGGCCAAGGCAGCATTTCTTCAAATCACAATTTCTACTGGGATCCACCTTGGGGGCTGATGAGACAGCATGATACACTGTTATCATAGCAAATTTTAATTCCCTTTAAATATAATGGAAGCTGTAAGGACATAAACATTTCTGGGTTTTTGATTTGGTTTACTTAATCCCAGCTGATTTACTTAATCCCAGCATCTTTCATTGCTTTTACTTCCCACTTGGAATTGTGTGCTTATTTTACCACATGCTTCTCCTGATGTACATTGTTTTTTTCCAAATGCACAGTTTTTCTCAATATAAGCATTTTATACATTTTCCCTATTGTTGCAGTTCCCCATCTGATGTGTTTCCCCCATTGTGTCCATTCTTGAAAAAGATGCAATTTTTTGTTGTGTATATTCATCTGCATAAAATACAAGAAGGAAAGTGAGATAAAATAATCCATTTCCTCTTGAAATGGAAAGCCAAGAAATGCTATGAGACTCAGTTCTCCTTATGTTTGCCATTAGAGTTCGTTGGGACTGTGCAAGTGCTGGATCAGTGCCTGGATGCTCTAATGGGCTGTTACGGGGGCTGTGCAGTCTGATACTGTTTAATTGGCAAAACATATTAATTGGCAGATATGTTTCACTAGCATAAAATATAAATCATATACAGACTTATGTGGACAAGGGAACTTTGATTGGAAAAACAGGTCAGAGATAACTCTGAGCATGTCTGGGTTGTAAAGCATGACTTAATGGCTCTTTCAGTAAGAAACAATAGCCAGTGCCAAGAAGAGCAATTACCCCCTGTGGGTTGCATTTCCTACAGAAGGCAAAGCCATAAAGCCAACTATCAACTCACTCTGGCACCTATTTGTTGCCAGCTCCAAAAACAAAAAGGCTTGTTTGTTTTAACAGGAAAACAGGAAGACTTCCAACAAACCAATAACTGCCTCATCCTCACACCTGTGACTTTTTCCTGAATCAGGTAGACATCAAAACTTTTGCAATCCACATATTAAAATCATCAGCTGTTTCCTTCAGATATTAATAATCCTGTCCCCTTTTGTCCACTGTGCAAAACTTTTTGTTTCCACAAGTAGAGAGTCATTAACCTCTCACACCTCCAGGGCAGATTTTTGGGTATAAAGGGTCCCTAATTTTGGGCAAGTATATTTTCCCCTAATAAATCACATTCAAATTGTACCATAAGTCCTCCTTGTGTGATTGTCTGTGTGTGACTATTTTGTGTGTGTGCAAGTATATTTCCCCCCAAAACACATTTAAATTGTACCATAAGTCTTCTGGCTGATCTCTTTTTAGCAGTTTATCCCTGTATAACGTAGGTGTTAGGTTGCACTAAGTTAACTCCTTCTCACAGGCCTATTTTTGAGCTAATTATTCCCCATTATACATTTTGGGGTAACAGGGCCTATGGGAGCCAGTACACTGAAGCTGACCCCTGAAGCCGACCCCTGTCGATTGGTGGATCTTGGGTCTGGATGTTGAGTAAGTATCCTGTACTAGATGAGGTTCTAATCTTCCTGAGAAAGCAGGTCACTTGGAGGCCCAGATGGACTCTGTGCTCTGGAGTGCCTAGGGCCAGCTGCAGCTTTTCCTGTAAAGACTTAGCCACAGTAGTCCACAAATCAACTAGACTGTTATAGTGTGCTCAACCTGGATCTGTCTCTGAAGATAAATTGGACACTGCAGTCAGTGCAACCTAATAGCTAGACTGTTGACTGGGACAGTGCACAGAAATCATCCAATAACAGCTTTAAATGAATAGCACTGACTGTCAATATATTTCTGATCTGGGATTCAAAGGGCTTTTGATGGCATTAATGGCTTGGAATCTCAGTACTAGAAAGAGTACCTCTCTATATATGCTTCTCTGAGGATTAAAGTCTGCTGAAAGGACCCTTGTCTATGTCCCAGTGTTACCCTGTTTACTGGGGGTCCTATGAGGGACACCTAAATGCACTCATAATTAAGCAAGTTGGGGAAATTAGTCAAAGAGCACAAGCTAGCAATGCGAGAGGCAGGGGCAACGCAGCTGAATCTTTTACCCAATGTCTACGGAGTCAGGCCGAGCCAAGGAGCACACTGGAGTTTAAGTATAATTGTGATCTTTATTGAAATACAGACAAACAGTGTATGCAACACACTCACACAGATAACTATAGAAAATAAAGGTTGGAGTGGGATAGAGGGAATTTTCAAGAGGGATTGTTGGTTTGGGCAATACTACACCTGTCCTGAAGCCCGGAGAGGTCTGCTGATTGAGTTCGTTGGTATGGAGTCTCAGTACGTAGGACTGAGGGGAAGGCTCGCCAAGCAAAGCGGCAGCAAGGCTGGATGGAAATCGGGAGCGGTCCAAAGAAGCTCTCCAAGTCAGGGTTTTTTATAGGGAAAATATGACTGTAGGCTAGTCCATACTTGAGGAAAAACAACGAGTTTAGGGCCGGAGACAAAGCCTCCGAAAGGTCAGAATTTAACATGATTGAGTTAGGTCCAAATTGACAATAGAGTAGCCAGTATGAAGATGCACAGTGCTTGACATTTGAGTATCCAGCTTGTCAAGTTGCCTGCTCGGGGCAGGGAGTTTTTTGTAAGCAGCGTGCATACATAATAGAGTACTTGCCTTTAAGATCTCCTAAAGCGGCGAGACGGCTATTTCTGGCTTGCCTGTATTGTGTGGAATATTGCAGCAATTATGGGTCAAGCCTGACTGCGGGCTTGTCTGGTGGACCTCGCAGACACTTGGAGAGGGATGGTAGAAGAAAGCCAAATTATTGATATCAAAATGATATCTGATATCCAGTCTGGGCTAGAAAACGGCAGTAACACCACAGGAGCATTGAAATGTGTCAGGACTTGAACGAGGGACTTCTTTGCTCCCCTTAGTGACCCAGTTGGTACCAACACTGGCATAATTTTGGTGCCAAGTTAAAACATAGCTTTTTATTAAAGCCCTTGGGGAGGGGGGTCTAATGTTCATATCAAGATTCTGCTAGTTCACATGTTAAACTGTTTTAACATGTTTTAAATTTTTGTATCAGCTAATATTACTTAATATTATATTTTATTATAATAGATTGTAATCTATATTAAATGTAGGCCAGAATCCTGTATGACAGTTATGTATGAATAATCTGGAGTTATGCACTCGTAACTGTTACATATTAACAGTCCCTGTACAGCCTCTAGTTTGAATAGTAAATATGAATATAAACATTTATGGATGAGCGAATCTAGGTAACTGTCAATATCCACAACTGCTATTTAGTCACAATTTTGACACTACTGTCATGATCATAACTTCCCAATCTATTCTGCTTTGGTCAGACTCCACCTGGAATACTGTGTTTAGTTCTATGCACCACAATTAAAGAACGATATTGACAAACTGGAATGTGTTCAGAGATAGTGACCAAAATATTAAAAGACCTGGAACCAGCCCTTATGAAGAGTGGCTTAGGAAGCTGGGTACATTTAGCCTGGAGAAGAGAAGATTAATAGGTGACATGATAGCCATGCTTAAATATTTGAAAGGATGTCATGTGGAAGAGGGAGCAAGCTTGTTTTCTGCTGGTCCAGAGACTACAGCCATTTCCCATAGTGTTATAGTGCTACTATTCCACTTTCAACATCCTGTGGAATTCTGGGGTTTGTAGTTTACTGAGGCCAAAGAGCTCTCTGGCTGAGAGTTCTAAATGCCCCTCCCTAAACGGCAAACCGCAGAATTCCACAGAATGTTGAAAGTGGAATAATAACACAATGAACAGTGTAGTGCATAATTGGCCTAAGACATAGAGCAATGGAGTGTGGTGGAGTCTCCTTCTTTTGAGGGTTTTAAACAGAGGCTAGATAGCTATCTGTTGGGAGTGCATTCATTGTGTATTCCTGCATGGCAGGAGGTTGGTGTGGGTGGCCCCTGTGGTCTCTTCCAACTCTATGAGTCTATGGCCATTTCTGCACAAGACTGTTATAGCGCTTCGATTCCACTTTCAACATCCTATGGAATCCTGGGGTTTGCAGTTTTGGGAGCGGCTGGCCAGCCCCTCCCAAAACTGCAAACCCCAGGATTCCATAGGATGTTGAAAGTGGAATCAAAGTGCTATAACAGTCTCGTGCAGAAATGTCATATGATTCTGCCCTCCCCAACCTACTTACCAGACATCAGAGGAGAAGAGGTCCATCCTATTAGAAATGAGAGTACACATGAATGTTGTTGCTGTTGGGTTTGGGGGTGGGTGGGCCAGGAGAGCTTACTTGGTCAACTATACAGGTATATCCCAGTTAACAAAATAGATGTGATCTTGGACATCACTTCTTCAACAGAAAATTTTGTACTGGAGGCAGAGAAAGAGAAATATGGAAATAATAGAGATAGGTTCCTATGCCACAAAAAAGAAGCACACTTCAACATGTTTCAGCAAACTTTTTATTTCAAGTTAATGATATGCACATGTGAAATGAAACAATCATGGTCATCTACTTTTTTTTATGATTTCCATTTTGGTGGCCAGACATATACGTCTATGATTTTTTTAATGTTCTGGGTATAGGTAGCAAACTAATCTGCATTCTCCTTTTCTCTGTTTTCTGCTGCTTATGCATACTCAAAAACATCCTGGAGAAAACTGCTGTTTACCATACCTCCGGTAGACAAGCACACACAGCTACAGTAGGAGCAGTTAGAGCAGAATCCTACTCATTCCGAGTTCAAGTTTTATTGCATTGTTTACTGTAGATAAGGTCCTGCAACTTGATACTGTGTTTCTGTAGCCCTCTTTCACCATGCTTCCAATGTAAATGCTGCTAAGAAAACTTCCTGCTAGTCCAAGGATGAGAAAGGAAAGGGAGGCTGGGGCACAAAAAGATTTTGTAAAAAGGATCTTCAGCGTTGGAGGCTTTGTTAATTGAAGTATGCATATACTTCACTAAGTAGCTGGTGTAAAATACTGGTCTATTTTTTTAAATAGAAATTCCCATAAAGGCTGCCAGAATTTATAACTACATGATTAGCAGTTTGGATTTCTCCAGCTTCTAATGCTCAGGTGCATTATGAATCGAGTGTCACTTCTCTGAGAAATTGTTCTCCATCTGGATTGTAAAATGTGTGCCAACATTCTGAGCTTGGAAGGAATTCTTGGAACAGCTTTCCTAGACTCTTTCTAAGAGGGAAACCAGATGAGGGTATTGTCATGGTCTAAAGGGCAGTTTGTAGCTGGGACATCATGCTTTCTTTTTGGAAAGCTGAATGATGGAATTCTTGGCCCAAATTCTTTGGCTTCATTTCCCAACATCCATCATCATAGTTTTTTTTTAAAAAAAATGCTGCAATAATCCCAGCAATTTAAAATAAAATGGATTGATGCAATGCCAAGGGTGTAGTGGGAAGTGGAGGTAAAGTGAAAGTGTTGTGCCCCAAA
This sequence comes from Ctenosaura bakeri, assembly GCA_948474755.1. NCBI lineage: Eukaryota > Metazoa > Chordata > Lepidosauria > Squamata > Iguanidae > Ctenosaura > Ctenosaura bakeri. The sequence continues at coordinate 650,750 of CAOLHI010000274.1, forward strand.
TAACAATTCTATCCCTCCCCCATGATGAAATTTTTCTCCAGCTTTGCAGTAACTTAAAACTTCAATCAAGCATTTAGGAAGACAGTTTAGACATCCAAAGAAAAGGGGCCAGAAAAGTGAACACAGCAAATATAAGAGTTTGAGGTTTGAACAATTTCCAGTGTCTCACTCTCTGCAGTGCTAGAAATTTGGGAAATGAAGGAAAATTTTAAGGCGGTGTTATTTGTTATTTGGTGGGGCAAAGCCTGCATTTTGTCTCTTCTCAATAGCTACACCACAATGTTGTTTCTATATGTATTTTCTTCAGCCATGAAATACGGCTTTTAGAAGCTGTGTCTGATGATGTGCTTGGTTACGAGATGAATTTTCGTCTCCTCTACTTTACATTCTGCATTATGCCTCCCAACAGCCTAACAGGAACGATCTATTGGGGGGGATGTCAGTGGCATGGAGGCCCCTTATGGTGGTATGAGAGCATAATAGCTCCCACAATTTACAACTCACTGCAACTGTAACCCCCACCATTATAGACATAGGCCCTTTTTGCAGGATGTTGTTGTCTTGCCATAGGGACAGGAGATGGATAGGACTGCGACAATGGTTATGCATAACATTGTCTGGTCCCGTCCTTCTCCCCTCCCCAGGCGGCATGATCACAGATTAAATCATTGATGAGTTTTTTCCATCAATGACCCATGATCACACCACCATCCCGCACTTACTTGCTGTGTGGAGGATCTGGAAGTGTAATGATTGCGCTTCCTGCCCCAGCACAGCCTGGGACAGTATCTGGCTATGCTGCAACAGGAAGAGTCAGGGCCATCGTGCTTCCTGGATCCTGGAAGCAGCCGGTGTGGAGGGGAGCACTCCTGTCATGCTCCCCTCCCAGCAGAGCTGCTGCCAAGATCCCCATAGGATACCGCTGGGAAGAGGTAAGGTGTGAAAAGGGCCATAATTTCTGGGATCCTAGATTGGCTACTTAGATAAGGAGGCATAACTAAGAAACATATTCTGGCCCTAATACCCCCTCCTCAGTCCACCTTAAAAGTCATCTTCCAGACCAGGCAAAAGAGGTCAATTCAGCTGGCAATTTGGATCCATGGTTTCCATCCCATCCCACCAGCAGGTGAGGCTATGACAAGGACTTGGGACTGGGGTCCTGCCTGTGATGGTTGCTCGCTGGCAGAAGTGGGGTGGAAACATGATTCTTCTTGTGCCTCCAGCAGCAGCAGAATGGGCCTCCTTTGCCCTGTCTGACAGCTGGCTCTTAAGATGGATTTGGGACTGCTGAGACTATGGCCATTTCTGCCCGACACTGTTATAGTGCTATTATTCCACTTTCAACATCCTGTGGAATTCTGGGGTTTGTAGTTTACTGAGGTCAAAAGCTTTCTGGTTGAGAATTCTAAATACCCCTCCCTAAAATGCAAACCCCAGGATTCCACAGGATGTTGAAAGTGGAATAATAGCACTATAACAGTGTAGTGTGGAAATGGCCTATGTAGAATTAGTGAATACAGAGCCATTACAGATCTTCAGCTCTTGGTTATGAATCCATAAATGCAATCTTTAATACCAGCCAATATAATTTTTAAAAAGGGGTTGCAGAAGGAATAGTTTGGGTAAGTGTGAATGAAGTATTGAAGTGAAGTGTTTTGATAGTATGGAAGTGCAGAACAGCTCAAAAATATTAAATGTTGCATGATAGTGGTGAGATAAGAAGTCAATGTCATAGGCCCTTTTCGCACGCAGTTTCTGTTACGAGAGGGCCCCTTGAGCGCCGCGTGAATGGGAGCGTCGGTCCATATGACGCACTCTCATTCACACGACGCTCACAAGCCCGACGCAGAGCGGACACGCACCTTTTTATTTTTGGCTTTAAGCTGAAAATGGTGCGCAGTCGCGCAATGCTTGCGGGGCCTGGGTGCACTTACCTGCTGTGCGGTGTGTCAAGAGCTGGGCCGGTCGCGCTTTCTGCAGCAGCACTAGCCTACAATTCCCAGGTTGCGCTGCGGTAGGAAGGGGCGGGGCGCTCGCGCATCCAGGAAGCGCTGCAGAACTCAAGGAGCAGGGAAGCGGAAGCATTCCTGCTGAGGCTTTTGTCGCGAGACGCCCCCCCAGCTGCGCAAACGGGTAATGTGCAAAAAGGGCCATAGAGTCTGTCCTCTCCCTTCCCCAACATATTCAATGCTTATTTATTTATTTAAATCAAATTGAATTTATATGCTGTCTTTTCTCCCAAAGTGGTACCCAAGGTGGCTTCCAAAAGTTTAAAAAACATTAAAAGCATATATGCAAATAAAACATTAGAAGACATGGAAAATTATAAAACTTACAATAAATGTTAAAAAGAGCTAGTAAATGAGTAAAAGATCTCCAGCTCACGTGTTAAAGGCCTGCTTAAAAAGAAATGTCTTTGTCTGCCTATGAAAGGAAAGCAGGGAGGGGGGTCAGGCTTGACTCCCATGGAAGAGATTTCCACAGGGTGGGACCAGCCATTGAGAAGGCCCTCTCCTGTGTCTTCATCAGGTAAGCCTGAGACGTGGTGAGACTGAGAGAAAGCTTTCCCCTGCAGATCTTAGGCCTTTAGAAGGTTCATATAGGGAGATATGGTTTTTCAAATAGTCCAGACCTAAGCCATGTATGACTAGCACTTTGAGTTGCGCCCAGAAACAAACAGGTAGCTAGTGAAGAAGCTCTGAATATCCATCATGTTGGTATTGTTGTTGTTGTTCATGACGATATTTATTTATATCCCACATTTTTCCCCCGTGCAAGACTGAAGACAGTGTTACCGCAGTTTCTAGGCCAGACTTGAGGAATATTAGATATCACTTTGATATCAATAATTTGGCCTTCTTTACCTATTCCTCTCCACGTGCTGCGAGGTCCCCCGGACAAGCTCACAGACAGGCAATCGCTGTAATATTCTGAACAATACAGACTGGCCAGAAATAGTCATCCTGCTGCTTCAGGAGACCTCAAAGGCAAGTACTCTATTATGTATGCATGCTACTTACAAACAACTTCTTGCCCGCAGCTTGACGAGCCGAATACTCAACTGTCAAGCACTCTGCGTTTGCATACTGGCTACTCTATTGATAATTCAGACTTAACTCAATCATGTAAAATTCTGACCTTTCAGAGGCTTTGTCTCCATTCCGAAACTCACTGTTGTCCCCAAGAACAGACTAGCCTGTGGCCACATTTTCCCCTATAAGAACCTCTGACTTTGAGAGCTTCCTCGGATCGCTCCTGGCTTCCATCCCACCTTGCTGCTGCTTTGCTTGGCGAGCCTTCCCCTCAGTTCCATGTACTGAGAAACTCCATTTCAATGAACTTCTTCTTCAGACTACTTGGGCTTCAGGACAGGTGTAGTATTACCCATACCAAAACCTCCTCTAAAAATCCCTTTATCCAACTCCAACCTTTATTTCTATAGTTATCTGTGCAAGTGTGTTGCATACACTTGTTTGCCTGTATTTTAATAAAAACAACAATTATTATTTAATTCTGTTTGCTCCTTGACTCGGCCTGACGCCATAGACATTGGGTAAAAGATCTCACTTCAATGCCCTGCCTCTTGTATTGCTAGCTTGTGCTCTTTTGACTAATTCCCACCTTTGTAATTTGGAGTGCACTTAGGAGTCCCTCACAGGACCCCCAGAAATCAGGGTAACAACAGCTTGCAAAAGTTAAAACACATATAACTAAAGAAAATCACATCATACAAAAGTTAAAATGATAATTGAACTCTCCGTTGAATTAAAAGCAATTTAAACACATACTTGTTAAAAAGAAACACAACACATATAAACAATCAGGCACATTCTAAAAGGACCTTTCCCGCAAGCAAGCAATTCTCAAATGCCAGATGAAACCAAAAAGTCGTCATCTGCCTATGGCAGGATAGTCGGGAGGGTACCAGCTCAACCTCTTTAGGAGGGGAGTTCCTAAGCCTGGGAATAGCCAACAAGAAGGTTCCCTCTCATGTTCCCACCAGAGGTACTTGGGGGCCTCTCCAGAAGATCTCAAAACATCAGCGGACTCATATGGGGGGAATATGGTTTTTTAAATAACCTGATCTAAAAGTGAGCAAAAGTAAGAGTTATCATGACAGTAATATTTTTATATCATGTGCTTGGCTAAATTTATTCCCCATAGGTACTCTTTCAGCCCCACTGATAGTAGCACCCCCCTTGCATCTCTCAAGAATGTCTTCACCTCACCTTAAGGAGGAAGTGGTGCAAGGAGAACACAAGAAGAGGTCTTTCATTGACCTGGGAGATGGCAACCAGCATGACAGAGCATATTAATTTTAAAACGTCACCAAGGAGGATACATCATCAATAGCAGGGTGTTGTTTGGATTACAACTGCAGAAAGAATGCCTGTTAGATTACAAATGCAGAAAGAAATTGCACTGTGTTGCTGATAAATTGAAGATTAACACCACACCCACTTCTGGTTTCTCCTTAAGAAAGTGCATGAATACCAAATCAGTTCCAAGTCAAACTGAAAAGAGATTAGCCTTTCCCAGGCATGCAGTGTGACAGTACATCTCACCATATCTTTCTCGAAGCAGCAGAAGTACAAGTAATGTATCACTCCAATCTTTTTCAATATCTGTGCCTAGAACATGATGCTGATGTGAACAAGGGTCTCAACAGATAATGTCATCAGTCTGTGCCACGCTTTGGGGCAGAGCCAGACATTTCTATAATCCCCTGCACTCTCCACCAGACACAGAATAGACATTCATGGGGACTACTGCAACCACAAGTTGAGAGAGGGACTTTAACTAGTCCACAGGATGTAAGAGAATACCAATTTCTGCAACAACAACAACAACAACAACAACAACAAGAGACATCTGCAGACATAATGCGGGCTTATGCTTGTATGCATTGCTAAAAGGATGTTGGACTCCATCTGTAGAGATCTCAAGTTCAAACTAGAGATGTAGAGAATACTTGCAAATGTTCTTGTCTATAGGGCCTTTCCATGTGACACTATTATAGTGCTATTATTCCACTTTCAGCATCCTGTGGAATTCTGGGGTTTGTAGTTTCCTGAGGACAAAGAGCTCTCTGGCTGAGAATTCTAAAGGCCCCTCCCTAAACTGCAAACCCCAGGACTCCATAGGAAGTTGAAAGTGGAATAATAGCACTATAAGAGTGTAGTGCGGAAATGGCCTTTTACAAAAAAGCAGGTCTCACACACTGAGACACCTCATTAAGAAATTGGTCAAACACCATGAAATAGTTCACGCTTGCAGACTTTCTTATGAAATATTTGTTTGCACAGAATTGGTTTTGCACTAGAAACAATGTGTGCAGGTAGACTTTTTTTTTTTTCAAAAACATTTTTCCACACAAAACATGATTTCCCATGCAAAAACAATTTTTCACATTTTTTTTTTTAACAAAGGAGTCCTGCAATGTGAAAAATCTTCAAAAATGGGCAAAAGCTATAATAATCTCCCCAATGGGCAGCAAATTGCTCCTGCGTGTAAAAACTGAATAATCAATCAATCAATCAATCAATCAATCAATCAGTATTACATCCCCAGTTTAACTTCACAATCTGCCATTCACTATCTCTTAACCTTATCTGCCTCATGTAGCAGTTCAGTGGATTCTGGGAAGCAGAAGGAACCGTGTGTGTCATTTGGAGACCTTTGGAGAAAAGGTAGTATATGTATTCAATAAAATAACAGTTTCAGTTTTGCTGAGGACATACTGACATGGAATTATCAGATTTAATAGGATGGAACTAACCTATTTGTAATACGTGGTACCTATTAATTCTATTTTTCTATGGCCTGAGAGAATGTGGAAGGTTAAGTGAGGTCTGACAGCATTTAAGCATAGTGCCAAATGAATCCTCTAAAGAGCAAATCTCTGTCTCTGAGGAATCCTATATGAGCATGATGATGGACAAATAAAATGAGCCAGATGTTGCAAAATGATGAGCAGACCAGGAATGCAGCTTGACTGACCCTAAAATAAGAATTAAAAAATGAGCATCCAGTTCTCTTATTACCTGCTCATCCTCCAAGTAAATTGCAGGAATTTCCATTAGGACAGACATCTTAATCTGTATTGAAAAAACAGTGGGAGAACATTTCAACCTCCCAGGACACTCTTACTAACCTTAAACTAGCCATTCTGGAAGAAAGAGGTTCCTAAGGAAGTCAGAAATGTAATGCTACTAAATTATAACTTTGTGCAAAGTTCAATTCTGTCACCTCTTTTTCAGAATGGAGATAATGGCGTTTTACCCCACTATGTGTAGTAATGAGCTTACCAGTTCCCAGATGTTTGGATTATCATCAACATTGGCTTGTGAGTGATAATTGTAAACCTTTTACATATATTTAAGCATTAACAGAACTGTCACAACCTGTACTTTTCATCCTCCTTTTACTCTGCTCACAATTCCAGGTGCACCCACACAGCTCTTGCCATGCAGTCTAGGATAAAACTTTATGCATGTGATGATGTGGAGCCTATAGTCCAAAAAAGCAACTTTTCCAGGCTGTATTTTCAGAACACACGGAAGCCCAAGAAGCATAGCCAGTACTGTGAACTGCAGAATATATGCTAAAATGTACTTAAATGACAGGTAATCCCTCAGCAGATGGGGTCAAGGAGCAATGGAAACTCTGAAGGCAAAAAGTCCAAAATCATCAGGCAATCATAAGGTAATTGGTCTTTCTGCTGAATTCCAGCTTTGTTTTCTTTTCCTAAAGGCCATGGGTAGACCATTCTCAGTGCAAATCTATTAAGACGGATTTGCATTATCATGCCAAGAAAATCAGACTAAATTTGGGGGAGGGAGTATAACCTTAACCCAAGTTCCTCCTTAAAATGTTAGACGAATAAGACAAAGATGAATAACTTGGCAGCTTTGCTTTTTCATCAAAGCCCCTCTAGTACAATTTGCAGCTCATCATCCCTAATGGAATACAAACGTTACCGTCACTCTAACCGCTTTGCCTCATTGAGACAGGAGACATCATTCAGTGTAAAACTTATTTAAAACTTAACAAGTTTATTACACGGTATCAGTGCAAAAACAGTTTGAGCAAGATGGTACAAAATGTGCTTGTACTGGTTACAAATCAGTTATCTGATAATATTGGAACGTCCATGATTGCCCAAGTCAGAGAATCAAAGAAGTTAGTTGCTTTTTATATCGCCCTCTATGATCTATTCATCCAATTATTTTTAAAGAAGTTCTCAGCACTGGATCCTTGTCCGAAAGAAACTAGGCATGAGTAACTCTGAAGAAGACTGTTATCTGTACTACACAGTTGGTCTGGGACCACTTTAACTATCCATCCCACTTTATCTTGAGATTTGTCATTCAATGAGATACTTAGACTTCTCTGTTTGAGAGCTCTAGTCTTGTAGTTCAGGAGAGTGTAACAGAGCTTTCTAACAGAGAAGTCTAATTATCTCATCAAATTACAATCCAAGGAGTCTAAATAAAATGGATCCATAAAATGGAATCAGACTCTGATATACTCTAAGGTCCACAGAACTGGATGGCCAAACTACATGCCACTTTTACTGTGCCCCATGCAACTATGTCTAATTTTTTTTCTTAATTAGAGATGAGGAGATCGTCGTTACACTGAACACAATATCTGGGGAAATGATGTTCATTCCCTTCCCAAAAACATTTGAGACAGAAAACACAGACACCCTGCTGCTATGGGGCCTGATGAAAATATACCCATGAGTGCTAATAGGACATTTATTGTGCTCTCGAGCTGGGGCTGAGGAAGAGCAGCCCATTGATTGCATGTGCCCCCAAGGCTCTTTATGTATGTCCAGCCCCATCTGATTTTTTTTAATGCACTCTACACATTCCCTAGGGGATGCAGGAGACAATATGAGTACATTTTGGGGGCACCCTTGCCCTGTTTTAGATTTGGGCTGACCTTTATTTAACAACAAAGTTAGCAAGAAGTTGCATTGCTCTTCAACTGTCCCTATTTGGTAGGGACAATCCTGGTAACTCCTCTGTTGTCCCACTTTCTCAGCTCCCTTTAAAATGTCCTGGTCTCTCTCCCCCTTCTCCTTTCTCTCTTTGTTCTTGGCTTATTTCAGTTGCTGCAAACTGAGTTGAAATACAAAAGTAGTTTGCATTCATTCACCTCAGTAGGAGGGAGTGGAGTGGAGGAGGCAGAGTTCTGCCCTTCCTAAATTCAATAACTAAACTGCAGGATTTCTCCACTTAAAATATAATTTTTGTGTGTTTATTCTCATTAATAATATTTGCTGCTTGTCACCCAACCATATCCTTTTGAACACACTCTGATGTGGCTTGGCCACATGTCCCTGTTTTCATTTATGAAATATTGAAGAGGATGGAGTCCTAGTTTTCTTTCTGGCCAGGTAAAGGATGCTCTTGGACCCAAAACAGCCCAGGAGGACAAAAAGAAGGTAGTGAAATTGCCCACTACACGCCCTGGAATGTGTGTGTGGGTGTTTGAATATAAAGCAATGAGGCATAATCCCCCAAGGTCCTGCAGGGGGGCAATGCCTACAACCCCAGCACTTGCCAACTCCTGCTTTAGTCAAACCACTATCTTTGATCTTTCTGTAGGTTGGGTTACTATGAAGAAGTCTTCCCCAACATGAAGCCATTCTGGTGTCTAGCATTTTCACGTGGCATGAGCTTGAGCAAATCAGCTGGGAAGGGGGCTGAGGCAGTACATCTGAAAAACCCTGAACACTTTAAATATTTTATATACATTTTAAGCATGATTATATATACAATAATACTGAGTTAGGTAGCCCAGATCAACTAAAGCTGCTGCAGGCCTAACAACTGCTGGTTTATTTTGGTGCAACTCGAGCCAACCAGTAGGAACATTCCAGAAGATGCCGCCTGAGTGCAGCATTACTAAGGTGCCCTTTGGGTTTCTGAATGCATGTCCCTTGATTTCTCTACTCAGTCCTTCCCTTAGATAGAGGTCAGGTGTACATACTAGTACATACTCTCCAACTGTCCTGACTTGGTAGGAACACTTGTTACCCTGTATTGTGGGGGTCCCGGGAGGGACGCCCAAATGATCAAGCAAAACACAAGATGGGAAAATTAACTTGAGCACTCTCTTCAGCTAGCGAGAGGCGGGGTAACTTTAGCTGGGATCTTTTAACCCTATGTATACAGCGTCAGGTCAGAAGGGCAGTTAGACAGTTTTTAAATGAGTAAAAATAATAATTTTATTAGAGGACAAATGACAGAAAAGACACCACAGACATGCAGCTAAGAAATTAGAAATAAGAGTTTTCGGGGGAAATGGGTGATGCGACACCTTTTCTCGTAGTCCTGGAGAAAACGGAGAGTTGCAGGGAAGAAAGCTCAGCGCAGTTCACTGAGGGGGCGACTCGCTGGACAAACCGACAGCAAGGTATTACCCTTTTCTTTGCCAAATCCTGTCCCAGGTTTTACAACTTTGATATAAAATTAATCTAGGGCACCAGAGAGGTCCCTCGGATGTGCACGTAGGCAATAGAAACGGCCATGCAATCAAAAAGGAAAAAACCCAGACCAGGCCAGTATCCCCAGTCACGTAGCAACAGAAAGACCTCATGTCATATTGCCCTGATGGACAAATGGTATTTGACCTTTTTAGGAGTCCACTTGAAGGGAGTCAACATGTTGGGCACTGGAAGCAATAAACCTTATCAAACCATCTCCAGATGCACACACCACAGCCTCAAAGCGGAGGAAGATCCTGTTATTTAGATGATCTTCCGATATCAGAAAAATGCCAGGTGTGAAGATATTTTGGTCTTCTGCCCTGTTTGTTTATCCTGGGAAAGGATTTTGTTTTCAAAGAAAATGTTTTCTACAAATAGTCCATGTTTTAAGGCTAGAGCAGACAGAAAAACACAGACACACACAGGAAAAGATGGGACCATATGGCTTTTTCAGGCATGGATCACCATAAATATTGGGACACAGTTCCTCATTCTTTGGGAGTTCATTCCTTGGGAGTTCTTTTTGGGAGAAGTTCTTTTCTGGCTTCTTCCTCTGAAGTTTAAAAGATGCATTTGGAGTGTTAAGTGAGAAATCTCTCTCAGAGCCGCAGAAACAATGGAGATGGTAACCAGCTTAAATTTACAACTCTATGGACTCCCCCTCCTCACAGGAGTGGCTGGAAATCACCTTTTCTCCCAGCAGAAGGATTCTAAATTTGGTATCGTATGTCAACGGATCCTTTTTGTCTCTCTCTCTTTCTTAATTTTAATCTTTTTCTAACTTTATAGCCTAGTATGCTTGAAGTGTGAATGAATCTGGGTGAGTGTATGAAATTTAACTTTTTATAAGCTTGTTTACTTGTTATAGTGAATGTAGCTGAGTTATTGTAGGGACTTTTACATTTATGTTAATAAAATAGTTAGACTTGAACAATTGGTGTGATTTTTGTCTGACCTGACCTGGTATATAATTGGGTTTGCAAGATCCTGTTAAGTTACCCTGCCTCTTGCATAGCTTAAGAGAGTGCTCAAGTTAATTTCCCCATCTTTGAGTAATTGTCCTGACCTCTTTGCAGGTCTAAAGCAGTGCAGAGCTAATCTTTCCCCACAAGAGACAATTTTGACAGCTTTTGGGAATCCTCTTGAAGGAGTCCTAAGCAAATAGATTGATGTAGAGAAAACAGGGTAACAAAGGCAGGATAGCAGTCCGGAGAGCAGTCCAAGAAGAGAGGCAGACTCAGTTATTGGGAACTGAGGGGACAATTTCACTGGACAGAGCGGCAGCAAGGCTAGATGGAAGTCCAGGGTGACCCAAGCAGTCCGAGCAAGTGATCCGAGGGGCACTCAGAATCAAGAGGTCTTTATAGGGTAGATTGTGCCTACAGGCCATGCCATGCTCGGTGAGAACAAAGGAACTTTGGAGCGGGACAAAAGCGTTGGAAAAGGTCAGTTTTTACATGAGTAGCTTAGCTCTGGATAACAATAGTATAGCCAGTATGCAAATAGCTCAGCATTGAGAGGTTGCAGGCTCAGGGCCGTGCGTCTTTGTGTAGAGTCGCGCTTAAGCAAAGTGTGTCTGCAAGAAATGGTCCCTGAAGCAACGGAGTGGCATTAATCTGCTTGCCTAAATGGGGATTGGAATGTCCAACCATTAATGGTCGCGCCTGTTTACATGTTTGTCCGGTGGCCCTTGCAAACGTGGAGCAGGGTGGCAGAGAAAGCAGGGTGGAGCAGAGTGGCAGAGAAAGGTCAAGTAAAGGCCAAATAAGTTTGATATCAAGAGACACCTAGTGCTATCACTGGGCATGTCAGAACCGTGGTAACACACTACTTAGTAATTATGTTCTGTCCCACTTTTTCCACTGTTTTAATTTGGACCCAGTTTTTCTCTTTTCCTCCTTCCACTTCCCCCTTTAACCAACAGGTTACTTCAATTGCTGCAAACTGAGCTCAAAGAGCACAAGTAATATACACTCAATTACCTCAGCAGGGGGAAGGGAGAGGAAGGTGCAGAATTTTGCACCTGCCAGTATGCTCAGGCAAAAGCAAATTGCTGTAGCTTCCCCTACCATTTATGTTCTGCCTCATTATTAACTTCAGCCATCTTGAACACACTCTGATGTTGCTTGGCCACATTTCTCCATGGCAGGGGGTCAGACTCTATGGCCCTTCTAGTCTCTTCCAACTCCATGATTCTGTGATTCTATGTTTCATGGTTTTCATCTCTGAAATGATGAAGGGTGTGATAGTACTAGATACATGCCAGCTTCAACAGAATCAGTATTATTACACCAGGACTAATAGCAGCTCCAGCCAACGTTTTGCAGGTCAAGATTTCCCTTTTGATTTCTGCTTTTAAAAAATATCCATTATGACTTTTCTCGTCCAATTATCTCTTTTCAAAGCAGTTCTGAGAACATTATAAATAATGTAGAACTCAGGAGGCTTCCCCAAAGCTCTTGCTTTAATTCCCATCTGTTGTTTGCCACAGACCGCCATACACTATCTATTGATTTTATTCCTCTCGCAGGATTGTTAGCCTTTGACTCATCAAAATGAAAGCAATTTCCTACCCTGCAAGATAAGGAACTATTTCTATGAGCCTCTTCTGAAGGATAGCATATCAGTTCACAATCATATACATTTTAAAAATGTGGATTCTTAAAATATCTTCCACTGTATAGAAACATGTCACTGTCCTTTCTAGGGATGTTAATATTTAAATCCTAAATTATTGTTAATAATTTATAATAATTTATAATAAGATGTCTGGTTAGTGTAGAGTTTTATGTCATTTGCCTACTGTTTCATCAAGAGGTTTAACATTTTTTTGTTTCACCAAGTGGTTCATCAAGAGGTTTAACATTTCTTCTGTCTTGAATTGAGATAAATCTTTCAGAGACCAAAATTCTGTATATGACTAAGGTCTGGAACAGTTGTTTTCTTGAGATACAACCTCCCAGAATTCTTCAGCCAGCAACAATGTGACATTGCTGAAATGTATCACTTTTCTACACAGTATAGAGTAACCGTTCTGAACTTTTGGTACTCATGATGTTTTGAACTTCCACTCTCAGAATCCCTGACCATTAGCCAAGCTGTCTAGATCTTCAGGGTACCAAAATCTCAAACAAATGCAGGACCAGAGGCCGAGAACCACCAGTTTATAAGGATGCCATGGGAATTAGAGTTGGTGTAGCATAGCCTCCTGCAAGGGAAGTATTCCTACATTCTGCTCCCCACCTTACAATCTAAGGGACCCTAAGCTACTTGGAGGATCCAGGATGAGGTAGCAAGTAGTAGAGAACTTTGTGGGGGGAGGGGTGGTAGAGGGGTCCTCCTGTAGACTAATGGGTAAGGAGGCAGGCAGATGAACAGAATAAATAATGCAGTGAAGGGGCTACTGTCCCAAATAAATAATGGAGGAGGTACAGGAACACCCAGCATCACTAAATGAAATCACATCTCCAGGTCCAGATGAACTGCATCCCATGGTACTGAATGAACTTGCAGATGTAATCTCAGAATGACTGTTAATCTTTGAGAATTCTTGGAGAACAGGTGAGGTCCCTGCAGACTGGAGGTGGGCCATCTTCAAAAAGGGAGGCAAAGAGATCCAGCCAACTACTGACCCATTGGTTGTTGTGGGTTTTCTGGGCTCTGAGGCCATGTTCTAGTCATATTTTCTCCTGACGTTCCACCTGCATCTGTGGCTGGCATCTTCAGAGGATCAGACATCTAGAGATCCTCTGAAGATGCCAGCCACAGATGCAGGTGAAACATCAGGAGAAAATACTAATAGAACACAGCCTCAAAGCCCGGAAAACCCACAACAATCTATGGATTCTAGCCGTGAAAGCCTGACCCATTAACTTGACATCAGCTTCAGGAAAAGTCCTAAGACAGACCAGTAAACAGTTGTTCTTTAAGCATGTAAGGTTTCCAGATGATAAAATAGTGTAATCTCCTGTAGATAAGTTGTATCCTTTTGGGGGAGGGAAATAGATAAATAGTACAAACAAACTCCACTTCTTGAGAGAACCTGAAGGGAGCGTGGCAGCTTATCTGAAAGCATGTGGACAAGAATGTTGTAATTACTACTATGGGTTTCTTGAAAACAAGTCATGCCAGGCAAGTCTTATATATTTTCTGTGGATATAGTGTATCATGCTTTTGGTAACAGCAACAAACAACTCACCGTTTGGTGCCTTTGAGGGCTGGGGCGTGACATCCTCCATTTCGGTGTTCCCCCCCCCGGGGTGCCTGGACATGGCGGTAGCCATGTTCGTGCATGCGCAATTGAATATGCACGAACATTCGGTCCAATGGCCAATAAGTTCAAAGTGGCCTGCTTTGACCTCATTGGCCAGGAGAGCGGGCCCGTGTGAGGGATTCCTGGCTTCACTCAGGTCCACTCACTGGGTACTTACCTGGCAGATCTCCGGGCTTTCAGCAGTAGGTGTTTGGCGGCACCCACTCCCCCACCCTGTAATTTGTGGTTTTGTTGTAGATATATTGTTTGTCACAACTTCATATGAGTGGTCGCATGGTCAGTGGATCTGGGATAGCGGGTACCTTTGCCACATGCTAGAGGATGGTCGGGTCCCCATTGGGGTCAGGGGGTAAAGTGAGCTGCCCAGCTTGGGTGGGCATGCAGTGGGAACCCCCAGGTTGCAGTAGGACTGCGGTCAGCTATGTGCCATACGGTTACGGGCCGGACAGTTGGATTCATCAGTTAACAGGTGGATTGATGGATGCCCAGATCCATGCCCATGCTTATGCCAACCTTGTCCATGCTTGTAGCCAATAAAGTTGTGACTTTTCTTTCTCCAGTTGAAAATTGTTGTGTTTTCTTTGCTAGGAGGCTGTTGCCCCTGGCCACGCAAAGCTTTTGACTTGGTCCCCCGTGATATTCTTGAAAGCTAGCAGGTAAAATGTGGGCTTAATGATGCTAGTGTTAGATAGATTTGTAGCTGGTTGCTCACCAATGTTTCAACGTCATCCTGGGCAGGAATCACAAGTGTGGTGCCACTCAGTTGTGTCAGTTTTGTACAAGATATAAATGACTTGGGGGAAAGAACAGATGACATGATCACCAAATTTGACTCCAAATTGCTAAGGGTACCTAACACTTCAGAAGACAGAAACAGGATTCAGGATGGCCTTGCCACTTAGAGAACTGAGCCAAAACTTACCAAATGCATTTCAACAGGGATAAATATTTGAGAGGAAAAAATCAGATGCACAAAAATATGATGTATAACCCCTGACTTGAGAGCAGTACCTGTGGAAAGGATCTAGAGGTCTTGGGCAGACCAAAAGCTTAACAGGAGTCAACAGTGTGAAACAGCAACAAAAAATAAAAAGCCCATACAGTTCCATGCTATATCAATAGAAGTATGGTGTCCAGATCAAGGGAAGTAATAAGAACATTCAGTTATGCTTTGGACAGGCTTCCCGAGAAATACCATATCTAGCTGTAGATACCACAGTTCAAAACGATATTGACAAGCTGGAATTTGTCCAGAGGAGGGTGAACAAGACAGTAAAAGGTCTGGAAATCAAACCCTATGAGGAATATTTGAAGGAGTTGGGTATGTTCAGCTTGGAAAAGTAAGGACTGAGAGGTGATTTGATAGTCCTGTTTAAATATCTGAAGGATTGTCATGCATAAGATGGAGCTAGCTTGTTTTCTGCTGCTCCAGGGAGTAGAATATTAAAATTTCAAGAAGAGAGTCCAACTAAAGATTAGGAAGAACTTCCTGATTGTAAATGCTGTTCAGCTGGGAAATGGGCTCTTCTACACTGGACTCTTTAAAATAGAGATTAGATGGCCATCCCCATTTGGATTGCTTTAGTGAAGGACACCTGCACTGGCATGGCTTGGGATTGATGACGGATAACCTTCCAGCTCTGAGACTCTATGGCCCTTTCCGCATGAGATGAGTGAATTGCTCCATGCCATTACTTACCGGCTCTTCTTGGGTCCGAAGTAACGCAGACTTTCCCTTGAGCTCTTCTGCAGGGCTCCTCCATTAGTGCAGGGCGAACCAGAGCAGTGCGAGGTCTGTAGATTTGCACTGCTCTGACTCAAAATGGCGGTTTCCTGTGGCTTCTGGCTCAAAATGGCAGCTTCTGGTGTCTTCGTGGGAGTGGACCAACCGCTGACGCTGGCCATTCCCACAGCCTGCTCTCCACTGATCACAGGCTCATATTGGTGTGAGCCTGCGCATCTGCACAGGTAAGTAGGAATGCAATAGCGTGTTCCAGAAAATGTAAAGACCTGATTTTTCTGGTCTTTATTTAGCACACTGGAGGATCAGTTGGGGGTGGGTTGGATTGGACTAAGGTGTGGAACTAAGTTAAATAGTCTGGACCTAGTCCGATCCAATGTGCGGACGACCTCCATGCCAAGACGCCCTGGCCCGTTTTAACTGCCTCATGCAGAAAGGGCCTATGATTCTATTCTGGTCAACATGCTGGACTACAGTTTAGCACTTTGGATAGTTCACTTAAAGTTCAAACTAAAATGCAGAGCAGATTCACCAACTTATGACACTGAAGGCCTCAACCACTAATGCCCACCTACCATGAACAGAAGCAAAAGAGACTAGTAGATGAATTTTACATCAGCACTGTCAATGGAAAATTGTCTTTCACTGTATCATGCCAGTGTAGAGGAGCAGAACAGGCTGTGTGGGATACCCAACACAGTCTTCTCAGACAGAAGGACATTTGGTACTTAAGAGGAATGGCTGAGGGAGGTGGCTGCTGTCCTCCTGCATCACTCTGCAGAATGGATAGACGGGTTCTGGTGATGAAACAATGAATGCTAAACTCATCTGTGAAGTTCATACAGGACACTCCCTGGGAACTAGCTTGTGTTTCCCGGAGGAAAATTAACCTGTAAAAGAAATATATACATCATTAATCATCTTCCCTATCCACTTTATACATCCAATGCAGGCTCATCAAACAAAAGTTGTATCAAATAGCTGAAAATTTCAGAAAGAAGTGCTTACAACTTTGCAAATTGCAATGCCAAAAACTGCTGCACTGTAGGTCTATTTCTGTGTGGATTCTGCCGCCACCCTACCCCCCAAAGAAGTGACTTAGAGGGACACCCCATCCTGAACATTAGAGAGTCATGGCTATTTTGCAAGACAGAAAGGCAGACAGGGATTTGCCATGTTCCAAAGTATTAGCCTTTTAATAGGACTAAAGGAAAGTTTCCACTCTTCACTGCTTGCTATTCTATATACCTCTGTTTCTAAATTATAATGAACAAGAAGAAGAAAATTTGCTGCCATTTGTTGGAAAACACAATTTCTTCTGCTGTTAAAAAGAAAACTATAAATACATTCCTTTGTGTACACTTTTTGTGGCAATAGAAAGTTATGATAGAATTTTCAGTGCTGAAAATAATAATAATAATAATAATAATAATAATAATAATAATAATAATAATAATAATAATAATAATATTCATCATCATCATCTGCAGCCAATTTTGATCAAAAAAAAAAATAACTGCTACGGTAACGGTTAAGGGAAATCTGTTTGTCAAAAAAGTCATGTTTGTTAAATCAAAAAGATTCTTTGCATGTGTATCCATTTTTTTTTTAGATGGCTGGGAAGTCCTAGAGGACATCTCATCACTGTAAATCCAACTATAAGCATATCTTCCTACATTTCACAGATGAAAACTGGCATTGGAGTTTGGGAGAGATGTAGGTTGGACACTACATTTTGTGTATTTATTTTGCCAATTTCGGGGTACTTCAGGAGAGGGTTGATGTTAAAGGTTATCTGGACAAGACCCTTGTTCACAGATTGGAAGCTGTGCTAACCAGAAGGTGACCTCCAGATATACATGTTAGCAACAAATGGCAGAGAGAGGGCGGGGGGAGGGAGAGAGTATCAGCAGCATCCCATTCCCATATTGATCAACATGTCTCAGATGAAAACTTCAATATTTATGGCCAAGCAATACTAGAGTGGGGGCAAGATGACAAAAGCTATTCATGAGGAAGCTAGGAAAGGCTGCAGCAGTTTGCTTGTATCTGAGCCCATAGGGGAAGATAAGATTCTTGTCTCTCTTGTCCTTTCACCCTTGCTGATTTAATTGAGAACAAACTACTTTTCCACTTTGAACTCAGAGTGGCAGCAACTGAAGTAAAGGGGAAAATGGGAGAAGAAGAGAGAAATGGGGATATTTTAAAAGCAGCAGAAAATGTGGGATAACAGAGGATTAATTGCAAAATCAGGGCAGAGAGAGGGTGCGTGTTTCCTGAGATTTTAGGGCCAAAAACCAAGGAACAAGTTCCTGTGATGCCACAGGGTTGGGCTTTGCTCCAAATGGGCCCAAATGCATGAGGTCAGCACTGTAGTGGAGCTTGGAGTGTGTGGAGGGGGCGGTACAACATGGGGTGTGTGGCCACTGTGCGTTGGGGAATAGCCAGGGCATATGGGGGCATGGCTGTAGGCCAGGACACCCCCAAAACACTGCCGCCCAGGACAAACCTCTTCCATTACCCCTCGTCCCTATGCAACTCATCACAGTTCTCTCCCTAGCACCCTCCCCTTATGCTTGACCTTTTTGGTATGCCTGCATTCTACATCTGAACACCTTCAAGCCAAGCTAACTTGCAGTAGTAAACATTACAATATACTCTATTCAGTAACATTTAAATGGCATGAAGAATGTTAAGAGGTGTACTTCACAAAAGCTGCTCTCTTTCAAGTGTCTTTAGGAGTGTGCTCATTTCTTGGTTAGAGTTAAATCTTGGCCTGGAGGGAAAGATCTCCAGCAAAGGCAGCATCTCCAGTTCTTTAACTCGAATTGATGTTTCCCCCTCCTGCTGTGGGTAGATAATCCAAGTGTGGTCATGACCTACACGGAGTAATCATTTCTCTAAATTCTTAGCTCTGCTCCCCCCCCGCCAGTTTAAGTTCAAATCCTTCACTGATTACAAAACAGTTCTAAGAGTTACCAGAGATTTAGGTTTAATCTTCAAGAAGCAGAAGTAGTTGAGAGATTCAAAACCCTTCTGTTCACAGTGTTCTTTTGCCTAATTCAGAAGAGAACTCACTCAAAAGAGTCACTTGTTCATTTTAGTGCTTGCTGTAGTTGTTTGGTTCATTAGACACAAACAGAGGAAGAAAGAGAGAATGTTTGATTTTTTAAAAATCAGTTATAGGTATTTTAATACCACCTTTCAGTAAGGTTCCCGAAGTGGTTTATATGATAAAAATGTAATATAGCAATTACAGTGTAATTGAGAATACATGAAAATACATGAAAACATGAAAAAGATGCCAAATATCCATACCAATATAAGATTAGCAATATTAATAATCTAGGAAGCTAGAGAACATAGAAAGAGTTCTATCTGGCACAGAAAAAAAAGATTATATAAGGGAAAGAACTTTGAGTTCTTGGGCCAAATCCATCTCTTTAGTGTTCCCTAAGATACTGCTTCCCCATGTCACCATAGCGTGGTGGTTTCTTAGCTTTTCTATAGGACTTTTCCCCACTTCTAAAAAGCTGAAATGGTTCTCTGAAAGACCAGTTATTGACAATAGAAGTTTAAGTGGCTTTTTGTTCCCACACTTCTGCTTTTGGCCCCATCCACCGCTGGAATGAAGCACCAAAAAAACCCAAAAACCCTACACAAGGAAAAAAATTGGCCTTTGGACTGAAAGAGATTCCCCAGCTTTGCACTTGGCCAAGTTAGGCACACACCAAAGCCCCATTTTCAACAACTCTGGAGCACCAGAGGGTTTCAGTGGATTCTCACAGTTGTCCTTTCAGGTGCCCAGAAGCAAAAATGCATCCATTCTGGTCACCTTTTAGTCTGTTCTATTTGTTTCTTTTCTGTTTTGGAATGGTGATCCACCCTCCCCCCACCCCAAAAAAATCCTCACAACATTTAAGCATTGGTTTTAAACAATCAAAATTTAACAATGTGGGATGGAGAGGGGGTTTTGGCTCTATAATTTGGAGGGTTTCTTTTGTTTTGTTTTGTTTTGCCTTTGCCCTAAAAATTACATACAGGATGGCAGCCTAGACTGCTCTACTCTGAATTTTTAAAAGGCATCTATCTGCAGAAGTGTTTTATAATGCAAGAACACACAGCCACTGATATTTGAGCAGACGTTTTCAGCCCCTATCATTATTAAAGAAACAAGCAGGGGAAGTTTGCTCCTAGATTAGTGGGAAGAGCCCATTCTCTCTCCTGCTACCCTATTTGGCTGACTGAACTTCTACTGTGTTGCAGCCATTCACTGCCAAAGGACATCAAAGGGTTTTGGCACTGAAAAACCATTCAGGGAAATAAGTGGATCAACAAGTACATCATGAGTCATGTTGATTTATGTTCTACGCATGTTTGTTTTTGGAGGCTATTAAGCAAAGAAAAATGATAACAGGCTACAGTACATCTATCACTGTAAGGAACTGCACACAATGGTAAGCACACAATTCTCAACACCATACATCATTGCTGCTGGAGCATTCACAAAACGTGAATTAAGTTCTCAAAACAGAGCCTCTCTTGTATCATTTCACTAGAAAGGACAAGCGTTCTTTTCTTTTCTTCGCTTTTTAATCGCACATTCCTACAGAACATTTAAAGCCAAAGTTCTCAATAAATGAAACTGTGACCATCAGTGGAAGCTGATGAAATAAATCTCTCTGACTGCCTTTTTCAAACATCTTTTTGTTATTGTTTCAGTGGATAATCTCACCTATAATCAAAAACTCTTATATAAGAAGGCAGATCAGAAGGAACTGCAACAGGAAATTGCAGCACGGAGTGCCCGTTTCTACCATGCTACTCTAATTGCCTGTCTCATTTTGGACTGATCTTGGATTTTCAAGCAGTAAATCAATGGCCCTTTCCATAGCTTACCTACTGCTAAATCCATTCTGTGCGGAGCCCAATAGAATAGAAGTGCTCCCCTCAACACCAGCTGCATGCTGGAATGGAGGAAGCATGATGGTTCCACCCTTCCTTCCACAATGCAGCCCGGCACTTTCCTAGGCTGTGTGGGGGAAGGAAGCACAATCATTGCACTTCATGACCGTCTCCACAGCAGGTAAGTGCAGGAGAGAGGTGGGAGGACTGTACAATCACAGTTCATTGACAGGAGAAACCCATCAATTATTTATTCTGAGATTGCAATGGGTGGCAACAGGATCACAATGATGTCATGCAGAACCATTGTTGCAGTCCTATCCCAGGAGTGGGGTGCAGAAAAGGTCAATGAAACATAGCCAAAAAAGAAACATAACAGAAGTAAAGAAAGAGATAAAACATTTACTGACCATCTGTCTATCAAAAAGATATTCAATAAATACTACTCCAAATTATACAACTATCCAAAGACCACGGAAAATAGAACAGAATGCATGAAAGACTATTTGGATCAAAAAAATATACAAAAATTAGCAGAAGAACAGAGAAATATATTAAATGCACCTTTCACAGTGGCGGAAATATGTTCTTCAATAAAGAAAACCCTGAAGACTTTGAAAGCACCAGGCCCAGATGGCTTCTCAGTGGCATATTACAAACTTTTTGAAGAAGAGCTGTTACTACCTCTCCAAACGACACTCAATGAAATACTAGTAAATGGTAAACCATAAACATGGGGTGAAGCAAACATAACACTAATTCACAAAGAAGGGAAAGATCCAAAAGACCTGGGAAACTACAGACCCATTTCATTACTAAATATTGATTATAAAATGTTCACTTCAATTATGGCAGAAAGATTAAAAAAAATATTACAGGTACTAATCCATGATGATCAAAATGGATTTCTGCCGAAAAGATTACTAAGAAGCAACATCAGATCTGTAGTAAATATGGTAGAATATTTCAAAAAGCATAATGAAAAGAAATTGGCAATGATCTTTATTAACTCTGAAAAAACGTTCGATAATATCAACTGGGATTTTATTATTGAAGTTTTGAAAAGGATGGACTGAGGACAGAAATTTACTGGCTGGGTTCAAGAAATTTACAAAGAACAAACTGCATCACTGATCATAAACGGAGATAAAACAAAGCCTTTGAGTATAAAGAAGGGGACAAGGCAAGGATGTCCTATCTCCCCACTGTTATTTATACTCGTCTTAGAAGTGCTTGCCACAGATATTAGAGAAGACTCACAGATAAGAGGAGTAAGGATAAAAGGACAGGAATATAAGTTAAAAGCTTACGTGGACAACTTGGTAATCTTTTTGGAAGACCCCAAACAAAGTATTGGAAAACTAATGGAAAAACTGGAAACAGTTGAAGATGTTGCTGGATTAAAAATTAATAAGAAAAAAACTAAAGTACTTACAAAAAATCTTGTAGAGAAAGAAGAAAGAGAACTTTTAGAAACTTCCAGCTTTAAATCAGATAAGAAAATAAAATATCTGGGAATATGGATAACGAAGGACAATACAGAACTCTTCAAAAACAATTAAACAAAAGTTTGGAAAGAGATCATGAAAGAAATGCAGAATTGGAGTAAATTAAAATTATCATTATTAGGTCGAATTGGAGCTATAAAAATGAATATCCTTCCTAAGATGAGTTTTCTCTTTCAGAACCTTCCCATAATTATAAATGATAATTTTTTAAAATCATGTCAAAAGGAGCTTTCTAGATTTATCTGGGAAGAGAAAAAGCTGAGGATCAAGTGGAGAACTCTAATAGAAACGAAAGAGAAAGGAGGATGCAGCCTTCCAGATCTGAAATTGTATTATTATGCAAGTGGATTCTCACAGATTTTGGACCGGATGACGCTAAAAAATGAACAAATTCTAAAACTAGAAGGTCCAGATCAGATTTGGGTGGCATACATACTTGTGGTATGGAAAAGAAAAAGCTGATAAATAATTTTTGAACCGCTTATCAAAAAAAAATCCCTATTGAACATTTGGGAAAAGATTCAAGAAAAAAGACATACAAGAAAATTCTGCAATGGGTCTCTCCCCATGAAGTTTTTTTTGGGGAGATGAAAAGCCACCCAGGAAAAATGGGTTCATTATAAAGAGATCATAACTGAGGAAGAAAACTACAGACTAAAATCAAAGACTGAATTAGAAGAAGAAGAGCTCCCTAGTCAATGGTTTTTATATGTGCAACTTAAAGAAATATTCAAAATGGATCTGAAACTTGAGGGATTTCTACCTAAATCGGAGAAAAATGAATTTGAAATCACTGTTTTTGATAAACCAACCTATTTGACATCACAAAACTATAAATTCTTATTAAATAGAGAAATGGAAATAGAAATGACAAAAGACGTGATGATCAAATGGGCACGTAACATTGGCAAGATGATATATCTGGAAGATTGGGAAAGAAGTTGGAGAAGATCACAAAAATTTACATTATCCCAAAATCTAAAAGAAAATTATCTGAAAATGTTCCACAGGTGGTATCTAAGCCCATCTAAATTAGATAAGATGTATAAAACAGGATGAAAAGAATGTTGGAAGTGTACGGAAGAAGGAACATTTTATCACATGTAGTGGACATGTCCAAAAGCAAAAAGATTTTGGAAGAACATTAATAAAATAATGTCGGACATGTTGGAAGTCAACATACCACTCTCTCCCGAACTTTTCCTATTAAATATCATTCTTAACATAGATCAATTAAATATAAAAAAGCAATGGAATATAATATTTTATATGATTACCTCTGCTAGAATTGTTTATGCAAAATACTGGAAAAGTAATCAAATTCCAGAATCTGATGAATGGATCTTAAAACTTATTGAGATGAAAGAGTGTAATAAACTATCCAAATTGCTAACGAGAGCTAAAAAGGAAGTGAATGTTACAGAATGGATTCCAATAACAACATATTTAAAAAGTAAATTTGGAGACATTATTATAAATTAAAATTAATAATTGTTCAAATCAATTTGGAAAATTACAGTAGCCACTGTGCACAATAGCTACTTCTGCAATCCTTGTGAATAATTCCCAGTGAATAAAATATGACAAAATGAAATATTCCTAGTGAATAAAATGGTACATTGGAGGCACTGACAAATAGTTTCACAGCTTCCAAGAATGTACAGGACTACATCCTGTTGGTTAGTCACAACTTGATTAGTTCCATTGAATAAATGGTTAAATAGTGAGTCAACTGGCAGTACATCCAAATTATTCAGTGGCTCTACTGTAGTCAGGAGTCAGCAGGATTTAATTAGATGTGAAATCATTACACCCACAGACCTCCATTAACACAACTATGACCTGACTATGACCATTCCACAAAAAAGTGTACAGGAATTTACATATATGTCACCAAAGAGACCTAGCATGGTGTATGCTCTGAGTGCTGGATTAGGCCTCTAGAAGACCAAGATTTAATCCCTGCTTAGCCCTGGAAACCCACTGGGTGGCCTTGGGCAAGTTATACTCTCTCAGAGAAGGCCATGGCAAACCTCATTTAAGAAATATATTGAAGAAAACCCTACAATAGATTTGCTTTAGGGTGTCTGTAAACAACAAATGACACCAACACCAGGATTCCAGCCCTTCTGTTTCTTCATTTCCTTATACCCTTTGGTTTGGGTTTTTTCCCTTTCCAAAATGATAGCTTTTGGTGGTACTATTTGGCAACACAAGCAACAGCCTGAACACCATAAGGGATAGTACCCTAAATTTTGCCAGCATCAAGAACAAGAAACCTGGTGCTATGAGAGAATCTTGATGCTCAATAGCTTGAGTCAGTAGTTCTCATTTGCCAAGAAAATCTGACTGTATCCATTTATTTCCTATGTGACCAGTTCAAGGCATTCATTTCCTTAAAATGCTAAATATACAGGTACATGGAAGGGATTCTCTTTTCTCTCTTCTTCATACTGGGCTCCACAAAGAACAATTTTCCAGTAGGTGTACAGGGTCTGTGTGCAGGAGGTACCTTGTTTTTTTCTGTTGTTTTCTTCATATTTCAAAAGAGCTGGTTTGCAAAATCCAAATTAAAAACCATTCTGTATTGGAGACTTTATAAACAAAATTGAAAGAAGTATCATGGGTATATATCTAAATGAATTGAAAAGACATGATTCAGATGTGCAGTTGAGGCAAATAAGAGCATTGTCTTCAAATGAGAATTTGCCCCCCCCCATTTTTTTTTCCATCAGTCCTAAATTTTTTAGCCTTGCAGTAACTTAAAACTACACTTAAGCATTTATAAATACAGTTAAGGCAATCCAAACAAAAGGATATGGTATAAAATCTCAACATTAATACTTCACAAACTTACTAAAATATTGAACATGTAAAAGGAAGCCTTTCCATGTATGTACACTTCGTATGCTACATGAATACCTTGGATGCATCTACAGCTATGTATGAAAATTGATTCTCAGTTGTGACATGTGTTCTGACACCAAATAGGCATTTAGTGCTTCATCAAAGAAAACCAAAAACAGTAATCTTGGCTTTTGAAAGTAATGTGTTTGAAGCAATTCACATGGACAGGTTTCTGTATGTTTGAAGAGAAAGGATGAGACATTAGAGATTAGTAATAAATTAGGCCATTATAGTAGGATGACTTGAACAATATGGCTTTAATTCCTAGCCACTGTTATTTAGTTTACACAACTATTTTGCATGTGGAAAATATTGCATTTTACATTGACTTGCCTTTTTGAAAGTTTCACAATTTTTTTAAAATTAATTTTTCACACAATCTAATTTATAATCAAAACAGTATGCGTTCAAATAATAAAGAAACCGAAAGAAGAAAAAGAAAAAAGAAGAAGAAAAAGTGGGGGAGAAAAATATTGTACCATTACAGATCCAACCAAATAATCTTACTAACTTTACTAATAACCATAACAATAGATTATTACATGATTACATTTCTTATCACTCAAAAAAATCCACAAACAGCTTCTAATTTTTGGAAAAGTCTTCAGTTGACTTATCCTTTAGAAGCCATACTAATCTGGCCATTTGGGCTAATTTAGCAACCTTCACAATCCATTCTTATGTCACCAGTGCTTTGGTATGTTTCTTACGCCATTTCTGCCATACCCTAGTTATAGTGCTATTATTCCACTTTCAACATCTTGTGGAATTCTGGGGTTTGTAGTTTACTGAGACCAAAGAGCTCTCTGGCTGAGAATTCTAAAGGCCCCTCCCTAAAATACAAATCCCAGGATTCCATAGTATGTTGAAAGTGGAATAACGGCACTATAACAGTGTAGTGCAGAAATGGCCTAAGTTTGAACAAGCAATATTCTTGCTGCTGCTGTCATGTATCAAAGAAGTAATCCATATTTACCCTCCAGTTCTTTATCTATAATGTCCAACAAAAACATTTCTGGTAACATTATAAAATCTACCTTCACATTTTTTTGGACTGACATGCAAATCTTAGGCCAGTAACTTTTTACCTTCTTAGAAGTCCAGCACATATTAAAAAGGGGGCCCTCCTTATCTTGACATCTCCAATGTTAGTTTGAAACATTCTGGGGCATTTTTGACAGATTATTTGGGGTTAGATACCATATACACCTTATCATGTATTGTTCTACAGGCTCATCTTCTATCTCTAGTTTCAAAAGCCATTTATACACTTTCTGTTTTACATGGTCATCATCTTTACACACAAAAATGTGTGTAGCAGGAGCCTGGGCAATAGTCACAAATGCTGGAAAATGTCAAGGCTCTGAGATTTCTATTTTCAAGTTAGTGGAAAAGAAAATAACATATCAACGCCCAAGACAGGAAGGACTAGAAAAGTAAGAGAGAGAAATGGTTTTGAGTCCACATTTTGTATGTTAGCCCAATATCTGAAGAAAACAAAACTGAAGATGTGGACATGTTTAACAGAATAGCATTAACAACTATACCAGGGGTCTGATAATTATTGCAAAAAAAAAAAAAAAGAAAGGCAAAATAAGGCAAGATTCTTCAAGTAGGAAATGCTCTCTTTCATCATACAAGTGGACACATATAAGTGGCCTTGCTTAAATTAAACCAATCATTATTTAGATTCAAGCATAATCATTTAGATTTCGACAAGATTAACATGATGTTGTTATCACCATCGGAAGTTGAGTTAGGAGTTTTTTCTTTCACGTTTCTAAATTGCTTAAACTGATTTTATTATAAGCTATAGTATTCTTATTGTTGCTTATTGAGGGGAACTTTTATATCTCTACCTCCTCATACAGAACTACTTTCACTGATTATGGACTAATGTCATATTTCATAGCACCCTATTTTCAAAACTTTGTGGTTAGTGAAGCACCCAGAAATAATCATAGCTTTTAGTGAGCAATGAGATTTAGATTAATTTGTTATATCTATTCTGCTGTTCTGTCTCAATAGCATATAAAGCATTTGCTGATTATAAAGTTCTACTGTCCTATGAATGAAAGTTCCCTAGTGAAAATCCATAATCCTGCATAGTATGCATCCAGTACTGATTGTGAAGTATGGAGTTTGTTCAGTGTCTTTCACAAGATTTAATATATTCTCCTTCTGCTGTTTTTTTTTTTTTTTAATGAGTGTATGTTTTAAGTTGCTGGATTGCTGGAAAGCATTCCTCTTGACTAAAGCATGTTTAAACAATGTTTTCTACGCACGCTTTTGAAATATACATATTTTTTTCTTCTGTCAATTGCAATGATTCTAGAAAACAGATTTCATCTAGCCTTGTTAAAGAGATGGATGCATCATGCTGCACTTTTATAGCATGGCAACTTCCTATGGAATCTTGGAATTTTTAGTTCGATGAGGCTCCAGAGCAATCTGGTTGGGAATTCTAAATACTCATTTCCCCCAAACTGCAAATCCCAGGATTTCATAGGATTCCACCGTGGCAGTTAAAGTGAGGTCATAGCACTATAATTGTGTAGTGTGAAAGGTCCCCAGTTGGAATCTGGAGTAAAAAAAAACATGTACCAAGGAGCCCAAATTTACTAGAGAAAATGAAAAATGCCTTGATGACTGAAGAAACCCTTCCAAATAGGTGTTGCGAGGGGAAATATGCATTCTAAGTACTTTTGGATTTCTAATCCAAAAAGAGAACTATGGTGGCTATTTCTAAAATGTGGGAAGTACAGAGAAGCTAAGTAAGTGAAGCTGCCAAGGTATTCAAAGCTACTGATAATCATATAAAATGAAGGCAGCTGATTATATTGAATTGTCAATCCAAACAGCTGCTTGAGAATTAAAAAAGAAAGCACTAGATAGTTACAGGCCAATTTAGAAATTACAGCAGCCAAATGTAGTAATGCTTTCCAAATGTGTCTCATGAGGGAAGAAGAAAACTGGCAATGAATAAAGCTTAGATGAATCAATGAATGAATCCCAGTAGCAAGAGATTCCTAAACAAGGACGGCATCGTCATTGCTTCCTGGATGCCTGGGAAATGTAGTTTTCCATTATGCAAGGAGGAACAGAAAGCTACACTTTCCATATTCTGAGGGATCCATTGAAATAAAACTTGTATGGCAGCATTTCCTGAACACCTAAGTTTGCGAAACAGAAAAATTGGTGTGGAACTAAGTTCATTATAAACTGAATGTAATTTGTTTGTACTGGGATCAGCATGTTATAGGCTGGAACAGTTCTCCTGAGAAGTTACTATTTCCTTCTCCCGACTTGGTGCACTTGGCATATTGATGCACAGATACTGTCAGAAAGGTGGGAACTGAATTTTGATCAAGCTTTTATTATCAAGGGCAGGGGAATGGGGGCAAGATTTCATTTTCAATAAAATTATTCTCTTTTAAAGAAAACCTACTCAGCCATTCAAGCAAGGATTGAAATGAATGTGGAAGTGGGGGTCATGCTATCACTGTCCCCTCTCTGTTGTCATTCCCTGGGCAATCCAGAAGCTTGATTTTCCAGTTTTCCTGATCATATGGACAGCCCCCATGTCTTCCAGTTGTCACTGATCACTTAAGGAGTATGATAGCAGACAAAAGCGCAGGCTAACTCTTCTCATATTAAGGTCATTTCCACAATGCACTGTTATAGCACTATTATTCCACTTCTGACATCCTATGGAATCCTGGGGGTTGCAGTTGAGGGAGGAGCATTTAGAATTCTCAGCCAGAGCTCTTTGGCCTCAGTAAACTACAAACACCAGAACTCCACAGAACATTGAAAGTGGAATAACAGCACTATAACAGTGTAGTGTGGAAATAGCTTAAGTGTTTCTGTACATGTAACAACAGAGGTCCTTTTTGCACCTTACCTGGTGCTGCTGCCGTTGTGCGGGGATCACACAAAAAGCCTCGTCTGGGAGGCACTTGTGTCCCCTCCGCACCAGCTCTGTGCTGGCCAGAAGGAAGTGTGAGCACTCCGCCCTTCCTTCCACAGTACAGACAGGTACTTTCCCAGGCTGCACTGTGGGGGGCAGTCCAATGGCCGCACATCTGGAGCCTCCGTACACAAGGTAAGTGTGTGTAGGGCAAGGGAGGGATGCACAATTGCATATCATTTTCAGCAATGAGCTGAAAATGATATAATGTGCATCACCACCTAATGGCCTCGGGAACATTGCGCGATTGTGAGGACGTCATGTGGAACAGTCCTTGCAATTGCAAGACGCCTTGAGGCCATTTTGCAACAGGACTGGCTTGTGAAAAGAGCCAGAATAGGGCTTCTAAGAAAATCACTTTAGAGGGAAAAGAAGAAAGGACAAGGCAATATTATTGCTGAACTTGAAGTGGCCAACGTATTTAACATATTTCCAAATTGCTGTTAGCAGAGAGAAGTGTTGGAAAAGTTCCTTCTCACTGATTGATCAAGGAGGACCATCAAATATCCCCTGATTGTGGGATGGGAGGGCTTCACACACACACACACACACACATATATAATTTTTATTATTTTCAAAGTACATAAAAGCATATATTGACACTAATATGTATATCATTGTTATGATGCTTCTATTCCCCCTCCCCACTTCTGTATATCAAATATTTCCAGTTAAATCTATCTTCCATTGATACATATCTTATCAAATCCAATATAGTCAATCCACAGACATTTACAGATTTAGCCAAAGCATATCCCTTTTCCATTCTCTTTCGAAATTTTGAACTGTTTTGTTCTTAAGGGAGTTAGCTAATTTTTCAGTCTCTACCATATCGAACATTTTTATTTTCCATTCATCTAATAGAATGTCTGTTTTACCTTTCCACTGTTGTGCATATGTCAGCCGTGCTGCTGTGATCAAATACAATAATATCTTCTGTTGTTTTCTAATCTCCCAGTTCTTCCCCCCCTTATTTTTATTAAAATACAAGTCATAATAAATAAATATAAATCATAATAAACAATAACTTCCATTCTATAGATCAAATACTTCATCTTTGAACATCCAATTACATTACATTTACTTGTTTATATATATTTTCCATAATTTTGTCTGAATGTTTGAAGGATTCTTGCTCCTATTTTGAATATTCCAAAGCCTCAAAAAAAGAATTACTTTCTCTAAAACTAAAACCAAAAACAAAAAACAAAACAAACAAACAAAAAACTCCCGTAAATCTGAACCCGTATCCTTGTTGTCCAATATATTCAAAGTATCAGTCTGTTTTTTGTACTTCCCTTCATTATAATTTTCTTTGCTTTTCTCTGTATTATAATACCATTCCTATTAAATATTACATATGCTCTGTAAGTGCCAAACCCCATTTGCTACTTAGGAACTTTGTTACCAGATCCCATTCTCACAGAACCTTGTCAGATTTCTCTTTAACTTTTATATAATCTCCCAGTTCTGACCTAATATATTCAATAAATAAAATTCTGGTACCATTTCAAAATTAACTTTGGAGATTTTTTGAATTTCATCATAAATTCCCTTCCAAAATTTCTTAGCCTTAGAACAAGTCCAGCACATATGAAAAAAAGTCCCCACCTTTTCCCCACATTTCCAGCACTTCGCATCCCCATTTTTGGTTATTTTTTGAAATCTTTCTGGAGTCATATACCACCTATGTAACTTTTTGTAATAATTTTCTCTTTGGAATGGGAGGGCTTCTAACCCTTCAGATCAAAAGCTTTCTCCACTACTCCCATTCCACATGCTCAGTCGTCTCTCTTCATGCCCTCTTCTCCTCTGAGTGGGGAGACAGAGGGATCCAACATCAGTTTTCTCTTTCTAAATTGGAACATTCTCTCAGATCTTAGTAGGATGGTCTGATCTTTCCTTTGGACTGAGAGACCACAAGATTGCCCCATAAGGCTATCTGTGAGAAGTATCGATAGCAAGAAAACATTCTTCTGATGTTTTAATCTTTTAAAATTAATTAATTAATATTAATTAATTTTTGGAGAACAGGAGGGCACTACTGCCAACAAAACTGGTTGCAGATGTTAGCACATCTGGATCTCCAAAGAGGAAAGCATAGCACAACACATTCAGTATCCAAACTACATACTACTAAATCACCATACATATATCGCTTTCTGACCAGATCAAAAATATGAGCAGACCCATACAACAACCTCATCGAGGACCAGGATAGTTTTAGTCAAGGTACAAGTCCAATAGATCACTGTTTGGTATCTATTTATTTTATTTTATTTTATTTTATTTTATTTTATTTGTTGAATTTATATGGCACCTTTTCTCCCAAGATGGGATCCAAGGTGGTTTCCAAAAGGTTAAAAAACATTAAAAGTATCAAAACAATTAAAACATTAAAAAGCATATAAAATTATAAAACTAATAATAGTTTTTAAAAAGTCTGTTGTTAGTTTTATAATTTTATATGCCTTTCAGTGTTTTAATTGTCTTGATACTGTTAATCTTTATTAACCTTTTGGAAGCCACCTTGGGTCCCATTTTAGGAGAAAAA
Source organism: Ctenosaura bakeri (assembly GCA_948474755.1). Taxonomy (NCBI): domain Eukaryota; kingdom Metazoa; phylum Chordata; class Lepidosauria; order Squamata; family Iguanidae; genus Ctenosaura; species Ctenosaura bakeri. The sequence continues at coordinate 682,110 of CAOLHI010000274.1, forward strand.
GTGCCATATAAATTCAACGAATAAAATGAAATAAATAAAATTAGTTGTTTTAACTAATAAATAAGTAAAGGGTCTCCTGCTTACCCATTAAATGCCTGTTTAAAAGAAATGTCTTTGCCTGCCTACAAAAGGAAAGCAGGGAGGCGACCAGCCTAGCTTCCTATGGAAGAGGGCTCCACAAGGTGGGAGCAGCCATTGGGAAGGGTCTCTCATGTGTCCTTACCTGGGATGGTGGCGAGTCTGAGAGAAAGCCTTCCTCTGCGGATCTGAAGGCTCTAGCTTGTTCATAAAGGAAGATATGGTTTTTCAAATAGTCTGGACTATTTGGTATCTACATATGTGACAGACAAATCTGACGGGGCATCTAAGAAATTTCCTTCTGCACCTATCTTCTTTAACAGCAGCCTTTCACAATGTTAGAATTTTGCAGAATCATAAACAGAATCTGTGGAACACTGACCCTTTTCGCATCTTACCTTCTTCCAGTACTGGGGTGCAGGGCTCGCGCAAGCAGCCTCCGGAGAGAGGCTCTCATGTCCGGGGTCCTTCAGCTCCGTGCAAGCTTCCTGCTTGTGCGAGAGCCCTGCCTCTTCCCAGGATGCACTGGACAGGAAGTGCGACTAGCCCAGCTCCTGAGGCTCTGCATGCAAGGTAAGTGCATGCAGGGCCCCGGAGCGATACATGACTGCGCACCATTTTCGGCTTCAAACTGAAAATGAAAAAATGTGTGAGTGGTCCCTGCCAGGCCTTGGAGCATCACGCAAATGTGAGTACGTCATGTGGACCGCTCCTCACATGTGCGCGATGCTCGAGGGGCCCCTTTGCATTGAAAATGTTGTGAGAAAAGGACCACTAATAATTGTGCTTAATAATTGTGCTGGGGATCAAAGTGCTCCTTTCTCAGTTTATCTGTACTATGAGAATTGTAAGACAGGGTGAATTCTCACTCCCCTTCCTTTTAATTTGCATGCCTGTGACCCAGCATCACCACCTACTTATTTTCCATTTTCACATAGAGTGAACTTCTTATTATATGTTGATGACAAGACCCCTTTTAAGAGGTACATAATTAATGAGCAATATAAGCAGAGTGATGGTGGAGGGGACGGGGCTGGCATTTCCCCTTGCTCTCATGTTCTTTATGAATGCCTGAATATAGATACATCTTGCTTTCATCATTGTCCAGCTATAATCAGACTGAATGCTTAAAGTCTAATGGCATGACCTACAGCAGGGAATAGCATTCTTTCTCTCATTCGCTCTTATATTTATGTTAAGTATGGTTATCTTTACAGCTTGCTACAAGTGGGCACTTGACAGCTCAGAAATTAAGATAAAGTAGGTTATGAAACTGTCTGAAACAATAACAGCTTTGTAAGTCCTCAGAAGCAATTCTATCTTGGCAAAAAGTAGAGAAGGTAACTTGGTTGTTCCTCATTCTCCTGAGATATTTGCTGGAAAAATGCTTTTCCAATAAACTGACAAGTCCAACAGTTGGAATTTTCCCAAGACAAAGGCACTTGCAATAGTCTCTCTCTCTCTCTCTCTTCTCTCTCTCTCTCTCTCTCCCCCCCCCCCCGGCTTTCTCTGTGTATGTGTGTGTGTGTGTTTGTGTATCTTCAGAGTTCTGCTGAAGGTATGCCTACCAAATATTAAAACACAAATGGTGTCTATTCCTTATGAGATGTACTTATTTGCCTTAGTATTTTAAATTGATAGGGAAGGAAAAATACCAGCTCCACAAAAATGCCTATGGAAACAGACCAAGAATAAACAGCAGAATAGCTGGATGCCTCATTGTGAAATCAAAATCAACCCATTTGATATTGATTTTCTAAATCTCAGGCAAAAAGAAAAAACAAAAAAACTGGAGCTTGGATCAGGTGCATAAATATATTAAAAACATTCTCTCTATGAGTTTTACATTTGCCAGGAGATGGATTCAGTCTGGAAGTCATTATTTTCACAATTTTTCCATTTCATAAAAGCATCTCATGAGCTACAGAACAGCTTGTATCAGCTGACTGTCTTCTCCCTCCAAAAGCCCCTTTTTAGCTTTGTCATACCAGATAATTCTCCAAGGGCTACAGAAAAATTCTTCTTCCTCCACATTTCTATACTTGGGAAGCTGAAGAGGTTGAAAATGTACACCACTGGAGACATCTTCCATGGGAAACATGTGCTTTCCCTAGAACAAAATTTCATGCAACCTTGCTAATTGGGTGTATCCAGTGCTGACAATCCAGTTACAATACTTTACTTCTTGTATTAAGAATAAATCTGGCTTTAAAACAGCCAGACTTGCAACAGAGTTGCTTCAAGTCCTCTCATTAATGGAAGCACTATCAGTTATAATATCTTCTGTACTAATGATACTGAAGTTTCAGTGCTTCTAAAGCAGGAGTTGACAGCTTTTTATGACAGCACCAGCTTTTTATTCTCATGACCTAGAAAGCTGTTATCAGGTGTGGAAATATGTCATAATTTAAAAAAAAAAAATCCAAACTGAAAGTGGCCAAATATCTTCTTCTGGTCCATTTATTTTTATTTCAAAATGTCAGGGTAGTATAGGACCCTGACCACTGTTCCTGAATGCTTTAGGAGCAGAAAGCACTTTTTCCCCTAAGGAAAATGCTTTTTGGTATGGATGGCAGGATGGCATTGGTAGAAAATTCAGGGGGCTGTGGGACACCAAAATGGACCCAGGACATGTAGTTTGAAGGCTGTGCTTTGTCAACCTCTATAATTAAAGGCATTGTGATGCCCTTGTTTTAACAACTTTGTTTATATTTTTTACCCCTGTAATAACTCCCCTTTGGATTCTCCAGATGATTTTTTTAAAAAAGGTACACTATCTTTTTAAACTCAGGAACCCATTTCAGGGGGTTGTGCCAGTCCTATGCTGTCAAGACCCACACCCAGAGAAGCATCCTAAGCTTGACCTCCAGCAAAGACAAGCAAAGGTCTGGTCAAGCCCATGGTCATGCCCAAGGGTTCAAGCAAGCTGGGAGGAGTCTCAGTTGGCCAAGTGACTAGGTTAAGAACGCAGGCTATTATATATTCTATGTATCCTGTTGTTGTGTGTCTTCAAGTCATTTCTCACTTATGGTGACCCTAAAACGAACTTATCACGGGGTTTTCTTGGCAAGATTTTTGGAGAGGGTTTGCCTTTGCCTTCCTCTGAGAAAGAGAGAGAGTGACTCACCCAGGGCCATCCACTGGGTTTCTATGGCTGAGTGGGGATTCAAACCCTGGTTTCCAGAGCCATAGGCCATTTCTGAACTACATGGTTATAGTGCTATTATTCCACTTATAACATCCAGTGGAATTCCGGGGTTTGTGGTTTCCTGAGCCAAAGAGCTCTCTAGCTGAGAATTCTAAATGCCCCTCCCTAAACTGCAAATCCCATAGCATGTTGAAAGTGGGTTAATAGCATTATAACATTGTAATGTGGAAATAGCCTCAATCCAATGCTCAAGCACCACACTGTATCTCATTCTATGTATATCTCACTTTATTTTCCCCAAGAGGGAATCCGAGGTGGTTTACAACATGGTTAAAACAAAACACAGCTAAAACAATTTCTGGAACAAAGTGTTGTTGTTGTTTAAAAAAAAAAACTAAATATGCAACTTAGGTTTTTACTGGGCATCAGCTACATGGGGGGAGTGCTGCTGTGAGAAGGAAGGGATGGAGAACATCCTCTAAGAGTCTTTAAATGATGCCTTTGTGGACCACAACTTCCAAAATCCCTAGCAGCAATGCTGGCTGAGGATTCCAGGGATTGCTGAATGAGAATGGCGTCTAATACTATATTGGTGTCTAATAGTAGATTGAGTCTTACTGGGTTAAAAAAATATCCACCTCACTGCCATTCAAGAAAGTAACTTTCTCAAGATTCTCAAGATCTTCCAGCCTGATTGCACATGATTAAATCTGGATTCCACCCAAGAATGCACAGGAATTCATTCTTCTTGGCTAATGATACATTTCTCTTTTCTTGATGAAAGTGAATGCCAACTATTCATACTGAATGATGATCTGTGTTTGCCAATGTGCATTTGTAGCTCAGAAAGGCCCATTGAAAGCTTTTAATCACCACAGTCATTGCCAACAAGAATGATCTACAGGGTAGCTCAGTACTTCTGAGTGCTACTCCATGTAACATAAATAATCTTGTTAAAATGAGAGACTATTTCCAGAGATTGGCAAGGAAATATTGGCCAAAAACACTTTGATCTGACAGGGTTTCCTTCACTTTCTTCTGAATTTCCCACTAAGCATAATTTCTGATTCCATTTTCCATTGCTGTTATATTCACCCATTACAATAACATATAATTCTTATAATGGTATGATGGCAATATGAATGAATGATAGCAGCACCAAAATTACTAAGCGGATGGTGCTGCTTCAGAGAGCGATACAGAAATGATTACCCATAGTCAAAGCAAAATAACATTACAAGTCCCACACCCCCAAAAACCTTATATAAATAAGAAAGTAGAAATTTCCATGAAGGAGAACTTTCTAAACCTTATACCTCATGCTTTGTAGGAATAAGAATAAGGGGCAAGAATAAGGGTCAGTATTCTGTATCAGCTACCTAGTTAAGTATACTTAGACCATTTCCTCACTTCATTGTTATACTGCTATTATTCCACTGACAACATCCTGTGGAATTCTGGAGTTTGTAGTTTATTGAGGACAAATAACTCTCTGGCTGAGAATTCTAAATGCCCCTCCCTAAACTACAAACCCCAGAATTTCCCAGTACATTGAAAGTTCAATAATAGCACTATAACAGCATAGTGCAGAAATGGCCTTCATTAGTTACCTAAGTACAGAATTCTCCCACTTATCTGACAGGTTAGGGACTGGACACTGTAAAAAAAAAAAATGGAATTAGTTGAAAAGCAGAATCCATGTAAAGCACAGTAGGGAGCATGAAGGATGTATGGAGGGTTACTTGGCACGGGAAAGTCTCTCAGCTGGTTTGGTACCCCCCCCCCCTCAGCTTGCTTTGCAAGCAACACATGCATGCAAGTGATCCCAAACAAGCCTCCATAGGCCACAAGAGCTGATGAAAGAGCAGGAACCCCATCAAACTAGTGAAATTTGTCCTTAATTTGGAAGCATGAAAAGAATAAGTCATCAGATGAGGCATTGAAAGGCAAGGACTTCCTTTAACCTCTCCCTTTTGCCCCCTTGCCAAAAGAAACTTGACAGAAATATCCCATGCTCCAATCTGTGGCAGAATGGACCTCCTTCTTGTCAGAGATGGGTGGATCAAACCTCTAGAAAATACTTTGTGAAGTAAGTGTAACTGTCACGTTGCTTTAATTTTGCTTTAATTGCTTTGCTTTAACTGTTAAGTGCACCTGGGGAAGGAATGTGACTCAACCTAGTTTGTGCTGAGTCATGCTGATGAGTGCCAGGTGCAGACAATACAAGGGTTGGCCAGGATGGGCTAGGTGTCTGCATAAAGGTAGCACAATCGTCTGAAGTGTGTCTGCTGGGGGTTCTGCAGGATAGAGCAAGCTAGATATGCTGGATTGCCATCTGGACTTTGTAAATATTGTTTATATGTTGTAACAAAGAATAAAGAGCTTCCATATTGGAAGATTACAACTTGGAGTAGGTGAGTGTTACTGGCTCAGTGCATGTGCTGCTAATGGTGTTCTCTGCTGCTAGGCATGCTTCCATAGCTGTGTGTAGCTATCTCTGCTTATTTAGATAGAGTTTTCTTAGACTGGCTAATTTTGCTTCCCCCTCTTTTGTTTTTGGGGACAATTGGTTATGGGCCCAGCTTAGCCCAGCTTTGTCAAGTTCTGGTCAGCTCTAGCAGTTTGGACCAGCTAACTCTATTGTTTTTGTGACAGACAGCCTGGGAGATGGTCAGAGTCCTGGCTGGTAAAGCTCCGGTGGGAGGATTTTTTCCTGCAGCAGAGATTTGTTTTTGCCTAGCCAGCATTTATTTTTGTCACTTCACCCATAAGGTCTTCCAAGCTGTAAATTCAGGAAGAGCAGCAAGTTTTGTGATTTTGCTTTTGGTTTTGAGGAAGCAGAATGGCTCAAAGCACAATGTCATTGGCACTTGGATTTGATAAGCTCAGCGAGGGAAACTATCAGACCTGGAGTCTGATGATCCAGAGCTTGCTATGAGGGGAAATTTATGGGCTGCGATGGAACATGCACCTAAAGAGGCAGCTGAAAAAGCAGTGGATCAGTGTGCTAGAGCAACCATAATCCTGAGCTTGGAGCCCAGCCAGCTCATCCATGTGAAAGACAAGCAGACTGCAGCTGATGTGTGGGATGCACCGAGAAACGTTTATCAGCATAATTCCTGCCTTTCCAGAATGTTGTGGACTAGGAAGCTCTCCAACACCAAACTGGAAGAAGGGGGAGATATTAAAGCCCATCTAGACACAATGAAGTCTTTATTCCTCGAGTTGGCTGATAGAGGTATGGACTTTGGTGAGGCTCAAAAATGTTACATCCTCCTAAGCAGTCTAAGTAAGGAGTGGGACGTCATCCTTTATAGCCTGCAAAGTCTGAGGGAAAGAGACTTGACCCTTGATTTGGTTATGTCACAGATTCTGGAGGAACGTGACAGGAGGAATTTGCAGCCCAGAAAGAGATAAAGCGTGTTGCCGAGAGGAGTGCAGAGAACAGCCGACCCAAGCCTTCACATGAGGGGGAGGAGACTGCAGAATGCAGCATAGCCCGGCGGTGCTTCAAATGTGGCAATCGAGGACACCTCCAGAGGAACTGTAAAGCCATGTTGCCTGGGGACAAGGCCAACAAGAGGCCTGGAGTCCGGAGGAAGAAAGCCAGCACCAGAACTGTTGTTGCTGCAGCAAAAGGGATAGTCTGTAATGACTGGCTGCTTGACAGTGGTGCTACCCATCACATGGTGAACAGCAGGAGCATGCTGAGTAACACTAGTAAAGTTCCTGTGAGCTCTGTTTGCATGGCTGATGGAGCACACTCGCAAGTATCCTATTTGGGGTCTGCGTATGTTCCCTGCCTGGGAAAGAATTTTGCAAATGTGTTATGTGGAGAGGATTTAGAACACTGCATTTTAAGTGTGTCATGCCTGACGGATGAGGGGTATGAACTAGTGTTCAAAGGGGATATCTGCACGATTAGCCATGATGGGCGAGTCTGTGCTAAGGGTGTAAAACAGAACGGTCTGTATTTGATGTCACCAACTGCTAAAGGTTCCCTAACAGCTAATGTTATAGCCAATGTCCCCCTACATGACAACTATAGCCATTACCTTCACCAGGTAATGGGTCATGCTAATTACAGCAGGCTGGAGCAATTGACAAGGGTGTGTCCAGACTTGAAAGTCAAGAAATGTGGCAAATTCCTTGACTGTTCGGTCTGCAAAAAGGCCAAGGTAAAATCTTTTCTGGTACCCAAGGAAAGCAAAATCGCCACCCAGAGGCACTTCCAGGTGGTACATGGGGACCTAGCTGGACCATTTCCTGAGAGCGAGGGACGGACCAAGTATATATTTGTGTTGGTGGATAGACACACCGGGTATGGGTACATGTTCCCATTGAGAACAAAGGATGAGGCTTTTGAGTATTTCAGAGATTGGGTTAATATGGTGGAGAGACAATTTCCCCATAAAGTCTCGCACCTCATCACAGACCGTGATGATGGATTCTGCAATGCCAAATGTCAGAAGTGGCTCAAAAGGAGAAGTATAAGACATGACACCACCAATCCGTATACGCCACCGGAGAATGGGCTGGCAGAATGCAGAATTGGAGTGTTGCAACAGATGAAAAATTGCATGTTGCTTGACTCCAAATCGCCTCCCAGATTGTGGGTGGAGGCTGTTCTTGCGGCCAACCACATAATCAACTGGATGTGGTGTGCCAGCATTAAGCAAATGCCTTATTTCATGTTATACGGAAAACCACCTACTCTGAAATAATTAAGGGTGTTAGGCCAATATGCTAATGTCCTTATTCCCAGTAACCAGAAATGCAAAGGACAGCCCAAGTGGAAGAGGCTGAGGTTTGTGGGCTACCTTGGGAACAAGTATAAATTCCATTTAGGACATGGTAAACTCCTGTTCTCAAGGAGTGCAAATTTTGAGACCAACAGTGGCTGGGAGGAGTTGCATTGCAACAAGGAAGTGTTCCTACAGCCACTGGAGCTAGCACTAGATGAAAGCCCTGGGAATGGAGGGGGCGAGACCATCTGCCACCTTTCCACATACACTGCAGGTGCCACCAGATAGCTCGCCCGATACCTCCACAACTGAGGAGGAAACTGAGGTTACTTCTCCACCAAGTACTCAGGTAAAAAGTGAGCATGAAGTGGAAGGGGCCGCAAGAGAATCTAGTGATGAGAGCCTGTCCAGTTTTTCCCCAACAAGCGCTCAGGTAGAAAGTGAGCTAGAAGTGGAAGGGGCAGCAGGAGAGCCTAATGAGGAGGGCCTGTCCAGTTTTTCTCCACCAAGTGCTCAGGTAGAGAGTGAGTCAAAAGTGGAAGGGATGGCTGAAGCTCGCAGCGATGATGGCCCATACAGATTTGAGACTGTCATCCCTAGGAGGAGTAAAAGTGGAGGAATGGCTCCCGAGGGGTTCGTAATCCAGGAAGTCTCCAGGTTCCCCCCATCAAGGGTTCAGGCAGAAAGGGATCCAGAAGTGGAGGGGGCAACTAGAGCATCTGGTGATGATGGCTTGACCAGAAATGAGACCACCATCCCCAGAAGGAGTAAAGGAAGGAAAAGGCTCCAGAGAGATTTATCATTCAGGAGGTCAGAACATGCATGGTGGTTAGCAAAAAGTAAGAAAGCTTTAAGAATGTGCAAGGTTGCTCGCAAGCTGAGCAACAGCTCTGGAGCAGGACCCAGCTTAGGTCCATGGATGCTGACTGTGGGTCCAAGATGGAACACAAAAAGGCTTTGAAATGGTAGAAAGCTCATGCAAGGTAAAGCAGGTGGGGCACAGGCTTTATGTTCATGACAATAATGTCACAATTATGACTAAGGAGCAGTTATGAATATGGAACAGTTACAGAAGAGTAAATCTAGGTAACTGTTCCATATTCAGGACAGCTGCTTAGTCACAATTGTGACATTATTGCCACTATTGTAACTTCCCTCCAACCTACTTTCTCAAGCAACAGCTGCCAGGAGAAAAAGAGGTCCATTCTGCTGGTGATAAGAGTTTAGATGAATATTTCCATCAGTTTTGAGATGGCTGGCTCTTAGACAAATTCTTTGTCCTTACCATCAAACTCCTACAGGACACTGTCCCTTGTCACCATACTTTTGTATCTGTACTTTATTTTTCTACACCCAACTCCAGAACTTCTAGACTTCTGAAAGTGCCTTGCTTCCTCAGATGTCTCTGCCCTTCATGCTTTTCAAGCCTAGAGCAACTTCCCAGAACATCTCAGTTAAATAACTATGTCTATCTTTCTTCTAGCTTTTGAATTCCTTTGCAGTGCTGTATGAAGGCTTGGAAATAACTGCCTGTATTGTTCTCTTTGTTGGTTTCTTTCTGGACATTCATCACACTTAGTTCATTGTAAATGTATAGTTTGGTCTTCAGTAGATTTTGGTCGCACAAAGAGAAGAGGTATTCCTGTTTGATTCTTTTTCCTTGCATACCCTCCAACTTTCCCAAATTGTTAGGGACACTCCTGATTAACCTTCCATTATCCCACTTTTTCAGTTGCTTTTAAAATATCCCAGTCTGTCTCTTCTCCTCCCACTTTCCCCCTATGTAGCTTACTTCCATTGCTGCAAACTGAGTTCAAAGTGTGAAAGTAGTTTGTACTCAGTTAACTTAGCAGGGGATGGGGAGGGGAGGGGAACACTTTGACTCAGTCATATAGTGTGTGTGTGTGTGAGGGGGACTCCTCTTTTTAAGTAAGACCATCCTTATGCATCAAGAGAAATACATAGTTTGCAAAGAAATGGCACAGACACACTGCTTCTACCTCCAGGTTTACTTCTTTCTTCTTTGTATGTTTATATGTGTATGCCAACTGAGAGCAACACTTTATCCAACTCTGCTCCACAAACATCAACAGATTTTGGTAGAAACAAAGGATCCCACCCCCCTTAAATATTTAGCAAGCCTGTGGAGCAACAACTAACCCAAGACATATATTCTAGTGACAGCTGATTGATGGCCCAATTCTTAATTCCATATCGAAGGGGAGATCTAAAGGGAGAGCTGTTTGTTCACAGGAGCAACAGCAACAACAAACAAGTCCTGTAACACCTTAATGATTAATCGATTTATTAAAGCATGAATTACTGTGACGTATAGCTCACTTCATTGGATTTATGAAGCCCTATTCCACATTTTCAGATGTAAATGTGTAGACATTGAGATGGGAGAGCAATTAAACTTGGAAAATATTTTCAGTGAGAATTACATCATTATTTTACAAGCTGACTTAGCTGAAAAGTGAACAGTAATCTTTAGACTATAGCAGAGCTCCACCTAGTGCTTAGTTATCACAGGAGGTTTCGTGGAAGTTTAGGACAATGACACCTTCATCAATGATTATTGTTATTATTTTATTGCAATCTGTTTGTGAAGTTCTTACTTGTACCACATTTGCAGTGTTTAAGATTCTGCCCAAAATCCAGTTTTTCATCCTAGCTATAGCAGACTGCAGAATATGGAATTTATATTAGCATTTATTTGCCTTTCAAGAATTGGTTCAATGGGTCTACTCTGGTTGGATCTAACAAATGAATTCAGGTCTTTGCTTGCAAAATGGGCCTCTATAGAGTGTATTTTGGGACTTTAAAAAAAATCACAAAAATTTGTTTTGACCCCTGGTGGAAATGCCCTCTGCACGCCCCAAGAGATCATTTTTGGCCATTTCAGAGTCATAAACAAATAACTGAATAAATCCCCCAAAAGATTTTTTTTCTTCTGTGGGAGGCCTCTGGGAACCATAAAAATGGCCCCGGGGCTCACATGTAGTCCATGGGCCACACTTTGCCCAGCCCTGATTCAAACTTAATTTTTGTGGATTGAAGAATCATCAAGTGTTACCTTAGTTGGGTCATTTTTTGTACACATGGTTGTGGTGGGAGGATGGAATTAGTGAGGTGAGAAGGAATGTAAATGTAAAAAGTACACACATCGTTATCTTAACTGGCATTAACAACCATTTATTGAATGGGAGCACAGACAATGTTGGATAAATGAGCTGCTTAGCGTGCACATTGTGATGGAAAGTGAAACAAGTAAAATAAAGTTAAACTGGATTTTTAATCTGTATGTCTAAAGGAACTGGATCATGCTTTTTGGACTTCAGCTATTGCCATGTGTCCTTCCTTTCTTTTGCATCTTGCCCTATGACTCAGATGGCCTGTGACTCGGGACCTCCTGGCGTACTTTCACAAATCAGTAGCTTATGATCCATTGGCAATGCCACTGGAAGCATCTGTGCAAGACCAAATGTTAATATTATTGTAATTGTTCTTTTATTTATACTGCATTAGGAATGTGCACGTCCATTTTACATATTTTCCGTCTCCCTGTTAATCCTCACAACAACCCTGTGAGGTAGGTTTGAAGAAAGGTAATGGTCACCTGAGGCAACATGGTAAATTCCACCAAGCAGGGATTTGAACTTTGGTCTCTCAAGTGCAGCACTTTTAAACATTATTCTACATTGGCTCCCTTAGATCTGTTGTATGTGTAAAAATGGTACGAATTGAAGAAAAAAATGCAACAATTAGTGTACCTAATTTGCACAATAATATGAAAATTAATTTATATAATATGCAACTTAGATTAATTTGCATAATATGCAAAGTAGATGCCCAGATTTGAAGAAATGGAATATGGCAATCATAGGCATACACAGAAATATATTTAATTGTAAAAGGACCAACTACACATCTTACTGGCATACATTCCTGTCATTTCGACCAATCATAACTGCTAAAATTGCCCTTTGAAATATTTTGTATTGTGTTTAAGGTATTTGCATACCATCTTTCCAAAGCACCAACAACCAGCTGCAGTACAAGCCATTCAAGGAAGGATAGGTTACCAGCACTCCATTCCTAAGCAATTTGGATGTTTTAAAACAGTAACCAGCCTGATTCCATCACAGTGGGTTATTCTAAAACCAAATAATGCTAAATATCAGTGCCCAAATTTTTGTTTGCTTTGCATTTTCCAGTCCAATTCTTTCCCCTTTCCAACTCATTCCTTAGATGTAACAGTCTTAGCATGATCTCTTTCTAAGAATTTAGGTACAGCATGTACACATGTCATTCCCTGTTTGTTCAACTTAGCCACACCCTAAGTTGTCTGAGTATTTTGTCCTCATATGTTATGAAATCTTTAGTATTGGTAAGAAATTGGATCATAATTCGTTCATAAGTAATTCATATTTTTTTAATCAAAAAAGACTTAAGTCATTTCTAGAGATCTTTCCTATTCAAGTATGTATTTTATTGTATCTTATCTATTTTATTTTTCATATATATATATATATATATATATAAATATTACAAAATAAAAAAAGACAAAGTCTAATTCATTTCTCTGCTACATGTGGTGTAGTTCTTTCTTATCTTCAGCTTGCAAATAGTCATTCCTTTGCTTGTGAGATATGCTACTCTCCCATGCACATCCAGGCAGGCTTTGTAAAGTGTAAATCTCAGAGCATGGACAGTCTTGGTTTTAGTCTCCTGGGACTGCTCTGGTAGCATTTCCAGTTGAAGGAGAGGGTGTTTGGTGTTCCAATCAATCAATGGCAAAAAGTTCCAGGCTGAGTTTCTGAGTCTCCTGTGCAATAAGTAGAAAGTGATGGGACAAGGTTCTACCTGAGAATGGGAGAGCTAAAACCTCTTAAAACACACAGTTCTGGACTGGCTGTTGTCAGTGAATGCTTTCTGTGTCTTAGCCCATTTCCACACTATACTGTTATAGTGCTATTATTCCACTTTCAACATCCTGTGGAATTCTGGGGTTTGTAAGTTTACTGAGGCCAAAGAGAATTCTAAATGTCCCTCCCTAAACTTCAAATCCCAGGATTCCTTAGGGTGTCAAAAGTGGAATAATAGCACTATAACAGAGTAGTGTGGAAATGGCCTTAGTGTAAAGCAGGATCATATGGAAAATATTTGAAATATAACCAGCTGATAACCTGCATATGATTTTCATTTCCTTCTACTACAATGGTGTGAAATGAGAGAAAGGTTTCAAAGTAGTCCTTATGGTAGCATAACAGTCCATTAAACTGGCAGTTTGGCTTATTTCAAGCTCACAGAGAACAGCAGAGTGACAATGGGAGAAGGTTGTGCTCCTAGTGCCATGTCATTTGTTTCATCAGTGCCTGGCTTCCAGGGTGTGTGTGTGTCCGTCTGTCCATCTGTCATGACGAGGAGGTCTGGATGGAATAATTGCCTTGTGATGAGACAAGCCATAGTCCAAGGCAGCCCATACATAATTCCATTAGGGACCCCTAGGAGCTAGGATCCATCCATGGCACTGTCTTTCTGTGGTGGGATTGCACGCTACTGTGAAGCAAGAGGCAGCGCAGTGCTGCTCTGCTGCTGGTTGGTAGGGTCTCTTCACGTCAGAAAGGTTTTTGCTGAGAAAACAGATGAAATGCACCAAACAGCTACAGGGCAGCCACAGTAATGAGGGGTGACATTAGCAAAGAATCTCTCAGGGACAACAGCTGAGGTACCATAGCTAATACTATGCGCAGAAGAAGGCAAAGGTAAAGCACTCCTGAAGCCTTTTACCTTGAAAACTCTGTAGTAAGACAAGCCAAAATGAAATAATACAGTGTTAGAAATTGAGACTCCCAAGTTGGAAGGCACTCAACAAGCTATTGGGGACGAGTAGAGGATAAGTACAAGTAGCACTATAGCTAAGTGACACAACCAGGCTCAAGATGAAAGGACATCAGCTGTTGATGTGGTCAGAGGCAAAATCAAAGTCTGAAGCTGCACAACCCATATTATAGGAATGTGGAATGTGAAAAGCATGAATCAGAGGAGCTAGACACTGTGAAATAAGAAATGAAACATATAAACCTTGAAGTATGTCGGATGAGCAAGCTAAAGTGGACAGGAATGGGACATTTTGAGTCAGATAATTACACAGCAGGGAAACAGAAGATGGCAACAAAAAAAGGCAGAACAAGAGACTTCTTCCACAAAATCTGAGAAAGCAAAGGGAAATGGGATGCTCAGCGACCAGCAGGGGAAAACACTACATGATAAAGAATAAAGAAATGATACATTGAAGCACTATATAAAGGAGAAGAAAGGACAATAGATTCATTCAAAGAGGAACCATTTGAAGATGAACCCACAATTTTAGAAGGTGAAGTGCAGTACACAGAGTACTTGTGAGAAATAAATCCCTAGAAACAGATGGCATGCCAACAGAGCTGTCTCAAGACAGAATCCACCCACATTCTAACTAAAATCTGTCAACAAACAAAAGAGTAGCCCACAGATTGGAAGTAATCAAAATATATTCCATCCCCTAAGAAAGGGGACACCAGGGATTGCAGCAACCACAGGTCAATGCATTAAATTATGCTCAAAATTCTACTACAAAGACTTTTGCAATATATAGAATTAGAAGGCCAGATGTCCAAGTTGGGATCATAGGATCATAGAGTTGGAAGAGACCTCAGGGGCCATCGAGTCCAACCCCCTGCTATGCAGGAACACACATCAAAGCATTCCCAACGGATGGCCATCCAGCCTCTGCTTAAAAACCTCCAAAGAAGAAGACTCTACCACACTCCGAGGTAGCATATTCCACTGCTGGACAGCTCTGACTGTCAGGAAGTTCTTCCTAAAGCTCAAGTGGAATCTCCTTTCTTGCAGCTTGAATCCACTGCTCCTTGTCCTAGTCTCTGGAGCAGCAGGAAACAAGCCCATTCCCTCTTGACATGACATCCTTTCAAATATTTAAACATGGCTATCATGTCCACTCTTAACCTTCTCTTCTGCAGACTAAACATACCCAGCTCCCTAAGCCATTCTTCATAGGGCACAGCTTCCAGACCCTTCACCATTTTGGTCGCTCTCCTCTGGACACGGCCCAGCTTGTCGATATCCTTCTTGAATTGAGGTGCCCAGAACTGGACACAATATTCCAAATGAGGTCTAACCAACACAGAATAGAGTGGTACCATTACTTCCCTTGATCTAGACACCATACTCCTATTGATGCAACCAAGAATTGTGTTGGCTTTCTTGCCTGCTGCATCACATTGCTGACTCATGTTCAGCTTGTGAACTACCAAGACTTCTAGAAGCCTTTCACACGTACTGCTATCCAGCCATGCGTCCCCCCATCCTATATTTCTGCATTCCATTTTTTCTGCCTAAGTGCAGGACCTTACATTTCTCTTTGTTGAAATTCATTTTGTTAGCTTTGGCCCAGCTCTCCAATCTGTCAAGGTCATTTTGAATTTTGATCCTGTCCTTTTGTGTATTAGCAACCCCTCCCAATTTGGTATCATCTGCAAATTTGATCAGCATGCCCTCTGCTCCTTCATCCAAGTCATTGATGAAAATGTTGAATAGCACTGGCCCCAGGACAGAACCCTGTGGCACCCCACTAATCACTTCTTTCCAGGATGAAAAGCAGCCATTCATGATCACCCTTTGGGTTTGGTCGGTCAACCAATTACAAACCCACCTAACAGTAGCCCCATCCAGCCCGCGTTTTATTAGTTTCTTTGCAAGAATATCATGAGGAACTTTGTCAAAGGCCTTACTGAGGTCAAGATATGCTACGTTTACAGCATTCCCCTCATCTATTAAGCTTGTAACCCTATCATAAAAAGAGATAAGATTAGTGTGGCATGACTTATTTCTGAGAAATCTATGTTGACTTTTAGTGATTGCAGCATTGCTTTCTAAGTAATTACTGTTGGGAATGGCAACCTTTGCATGCTTAATTAACTGGCTAGTTTGTTTGCATGTTTATTGTAGGCATAGAGAGATAGCCTAGAGAAAAACTTCCTGTTTGTTTTGGTCAACACCTCTTCCTCCAGCATGTACACCTTCTTTGTTCTTAAAAAAGTTCTCTTGCCATTTACTCCTTCCTTTTGTCTTCACCTTTTTTCCTGAAAGCATGCTTGGAGATCTCCTAACAGAGATTATTTTCAGCAAGCACGCGAGTGCTTAATTTTCTTCCTACCTTCTTCAAGAATTGAACCTGTGTAAACTATGCACAAGATTTTGTGAGTAAACTCTGTTATATTTTAACCAAACTGGTTTTTGTGTTTATTTTGAGCTAGATTAAGTGTGTTTGGGGTGGAGTGATAGAAGAGGGACTGGTAATCTGTTCAACTTCCGTTTTTGTGCAATTACTAAAATACTCTGCTGATTGAGAGTCTCATTACCAAAATCTCTCAATTCCCCAACAATTACAAACTGACTGTTTAATGATCTACTCTAAGATCTTTCCTGGTATTGATGTCAGGCTGACTGGGCCATAATTATTACGGTCCTCTTTTTTCCCTTTCTTGAAGATGGGGATGACATTTGCCCTCCTCCAGTCTGCTGGGACTTCTCCTGTTCTCCAAGAGTTCTGAAAGATCATTGCAAGTGGTTCAGAAATGATTTCTGCCAGTTCTTTTAATATCCTTGGATGTAATTCATCTGGCCCTGGATCAGTAGACAAAGAGGCATAATTCAAATGTATGTTGAATAATGGAGCACACCAAATAATTTGAGAAGAAAATCAGCCTGTGCTTTATAGATTATAGCAAAGATCATGAAAAACTATGGGTCACTCTTTGATTATCCTAATGTGCAATCTGTATTCAGCACCAGACACCGCCATTACGACAGAATATGAAGAAATAAAATGGTTTCCCACTGGCAAAGGATTTAGGCAAGATTGCATTTTATTACCCTACGTGTTTGAATAGTATGCTCAACATATTGTACATAAAACTGGATTAGACTCTGAGGAAGAAGATGTGAAAAAGGGGGAAAGTTATGACATGCAGATGATATCGTTCGTGTGTGCACGCGTGTGTGTGTGTGTGTGTGTATCTGCCTGTCAACTTATGGTAACCTCCATGAATTTCATACTGTTTTCTTAAGCAAGAAATACTCAGAGGTGGTTTTGCCAGTTCCTTCTTCTGAAATATAGCACGCAGCACCTGGTGCTGCTGGTCTCCCATCCAAGTATTAGCCAGAGCTGAGCCTTCTTAGCTTCTAAAATCAGATGGGCTTTGGTGCCTTTGGGCTACTTAAGTGGACACCATGGTACTAGCAGGAAAAAAACCCCTTAGCATTAGTGAAGAAACTCAAGAAAAAAGTACAAAGGCAGTTTTCTAGTTGAACATTAAGAAAACAAAAATAATAAGCACAGATGATTTACATAAACTTAGACGATGAAGACATTGAGGCAGCAAAAGATTTCCTATGCCTTGGCTTAGTCACTAGTCAAAATGGGAAGTGCAGTCAAGAAATCAGAAGACTTAAAGGGAAGCTATGAAGGAGATAAACAAGATCCTCAAGTGTAAAGATGTGTCGTTGAATAACAAAGTCAGGATGGTCTATGCCATCTTATTTCCAGTTTTTCTATATGATTGTGACAGCTGGACAGTGAAGAAAGTTGATAGGAAGAGTCGAGTCACTGGAAATGTGGTTCTAGAGGAGAGTTCTATGGATACCCTGGACTTCTAAGAAGATAAATAAATGGCTCCTGGAGCAAATCAAGTCTGAACTCTTCCTAGAAGCCAAGATGAGTAAACTAAGGCTGTCATACTTTGTCATGCTTTGGACACATAACGAGAGGACACGACTCAGTAGAAAAGACAATAATGCTTGATAAAGTAGAAAATAGCAGGAAAAGAGGAAGACTACGTTACAGATGGATACTCAATCAAGGAAGCCACAGCCCTGAATCTGTAAGACCTGAACAGGGCAGTTGATGATAGGGTGACTTTGGAGTCTCTCATTCATAGGGTTGCCTTAAGTCAAAGTTGTTGTAAATAAAAAGGAAATTCAGAAGAAAAAATAGGGAAAGAGAAATAGTCTTTTATATATTCTAGTTAAAAGATAAAAATAGCATATGGGTTCTTAATGTACAAAAGGTTAAAGGAGAACATGAGCAAGTTTGGCAAGTTAAAATACAAACACAAAATATATCAAAATATAATACCACAATGAAGCAGGATATGATACAAACTACAGCAACAGCAGATCAGAGCAAATCAAGAAGTGAGTGTTCACTAAGAGAATGCTACTCTTATAGAGCCTTTACAACTGCTTCCAATAACAGTAGCAGGTAAAGGTCCTTTATAACACCAATAGACCAATTAACCCCATAATGACTAAAGTTGTAAGTCTTGTCAGTTCCAACAAAAGTCAGTCTGAGGGCAGTTAACAAAAAACAAAACAAAACAAAAAGCCAGCAATTAAAGAAATGGGATAAAAAGTTTTCTTCTGCTGCTCTTATCACTGTTGCTACTACTTTCCTCCTTTCCTTTTCCTCATCCACTTTACTGTTTTGATGCTGTCACCACTGACATAAATATACAGGCAGATTCAACAGGATTCTGGCCACATCATAACAGTAAACTTGTGGTAGTGCATCCATCTACTGAGAGACACATGTACTGATTTTAAGACTGCACATGCAACAAATATCAACCCATTAAGATCTTCTCCACACATTTTCCTTTCTTTGATAATGGAATTGTTTTTAATAAGCCTTGCACTGAATGTGTGGCTTATGGAGTCAGTGGAGTCTCTGCTCCACTTCAAGGCAAAGTGGCTCTCTTTTCAGTCTATGAGCCACCATTTGAGTGCTGGTTCTCCCCTTACATGAAACAGGTACCATCTTTTTACTGGGGGGGTAATGCAAATATAATCATAGATTTGTTTGACAAAGCCCTAGAGGGTAGAAAATCAGAGAGAAATTAAGTTAGACTAAAAAAAAATCAAGTTAATCCAGAATGCAGTGTGCTGTTTCATTGAAGTCTCTTTTGGTTATTGCATTTGAAATATTTAGACTTTGTTTCAGGCGATGCTCAGCTGTAAAGTATTTTCTCTTTGGCAACATGCAAGCTTGTTCCAAAAGCACATGTGAAATACATTCCAGGGTAATCTTTAAGAGCAATGGGCCAGATGGTAGCTGTCATATGTGACCCAATTCTTCTTTTTTTCGCCTTTCTTTCTTTTTATCCTGCACAATTCAAATGAGGTACCCTGGAAAGTCTCAAGCTTTTGGCCCTGCCTTTCACACAAATATACACACAATGTTGACTCTAAATTTCAGAGACTCATAAACAACTGCTTGTTTAAGCTTACAGTAATGAACAGCTTACACACACACATGCACACACAGACTCTTGTGTTACTATTGCTTTTGAACTTTAAAAGTCTCACAAATAACAGCTGCATCTGACTGCTAAACAGGTAATCCCTAAACAGATTGCAATTCATTTCCTGAAAAAGAAGGATTATGAAGAAACAGCCATAAATCTAATAAAGAGTAAGATTTTGTTTTTAAAAAGAATATATATATATTTTGGTAAGGGTGTGGACTACTAATAGGTTCAGCTAGTTCCAAAAGTGAAGAAGCTTTTATTAATAGTACTAGGACAGCCAATTATCTATTTTATAGATGGTTTTCTCCTTCTTTCCTTCCTTCCTTCCTTCGTAGGAACATTTGCTTTCTGCACACAAGAACCACTATTTCAGGACATTAAGAGGGAAAGTGGAAGGAGGAAAGAGAAACTGGGACATTTAAAAGAAAATGAAACAGGTGGCAGCCAAGAAAGCCTATGTCAGTGGTTCTCAACCTGGGGGTTGGGACCCCTTTGGGGGTCGAACGACCATTTCACAGGGGTCGCCGCTCCTCAATCCTGCCCCCCTTTTAAAAGAAGGTGGCCTCACAGCCAATGGGAACAGTGCTTCTGAGACCCCTGCGCTGGGAGGAGGGGAGAGGAGGCATGCTGGGCATTTCCCCATCTTTCCCTGCCTGGTGGGAAAGCACTGGAGGAGCCTGAGGTGGAGCCGGAGGTGCGGAGAGCGGGAGGAGAGAGCTGGAGCCTGAATGTTAAGGCGGAGGTGAGGACACCGAGAGGAGAGAGCTGGAGCGGGAGCGTTAAGGCAGAGGTGAGGAGAGGAGACCTGCAAACCCCAGGATTCCATAGGATGGTGAAAGTGGAATAATAGCGTTATAACAGTCTAGTGCAGAAATAGCCAGGATGACTTTCTCCTCTCGCTTTCGTTGTGTGTGGACCCTTGGCGCTTGCCACACGCACGTGTTGTGTTCTTCGCCCTGACTGTCTTGCATTCCTCGCTTTTTGTATGTTCAGTGTCCGCACTCCCTTTAAGGGAGGGAGGGAGGGAAACAAAATGCGTCTGCTTATGCCGCCGCCATCTTTCCTCTCTCCCTGTCGTTTCCTCCCTGTACCTCGTGTAAAATGTGGGCTGTTTCGGCATTTCCTTTGGGAGTGACTGGCTTTTTGAACTGTGGAAACCCAACATCCAGAACTAGAACTACTGCCTTAATTCTGGCATTGATGGACGCTTTCTGTGCTTGAAAAAAGGGGGGAGGGTTACCAGTTTTTAGGCATTAGAAGTCTATCCAGAGCAGTGATTTAGGGCAGTGTTTCCAATCTATTTGATGTTGGAAATAACTAACTAACTAACTAAATAATAAATAAATCAATCATAACGAAAATGATTTTATGGTTGGGGGTCACCACAACATGAGGAACTGTATTAAGGGGGTCACAGCATTAGGAAGGTTGAGAACCACTGTCCTATGTGATTCTTGGTTGCATCAATAGGAGCATGGTGTCTAGATCAAGGGAAGTAATGGTACCACTCTATTCTGCATTGGTTAGGCCTCATCTGGAATACTGTGCCCAGTTTTGGTCACCTCATTTCAAGAAGGATATTGACAAGCTGAAGCGTGTCCAGAGGAGGGCAACCAAAATGGTGAAGTATCTGGAAGGCATGCCCTATGAGGAGTGTCTTAGGGAGCTGGGTATTTTAGTCTGCAGAAGAGAAGGTTGAGAGAGGACACGATAGCTAGGATTAAATATTTGAAGGGATGTCATGTCAAGGAGGGAGCAGGTTTGTTTTCCACTGCTCCAGAGACTAGGACAAGGAACAATGGATTCAAACTGCAGGAACAGAGATTCCACTTAAACCTCAGGAAGAACTTCCTGACGGTCAGAGCTGTCCAGCAGTGGAATATGCTACCTGGGAGTGTGGTGGAGTCTCCTTCTTTGGAGGTTTTTAAGCAGAAGCTGGATGGCCATCTGTTGGGAGTGCATTGATGTGTGTTCCTGCATGGCAGGGGGTTGGACAGGATGGCCACTATGGCCTCATCCAACTCTGTGATTCTATGATTCTATGGATGACAGAGGATTAATTCGGATTGTCCCTGTGAAATTGTGACAGTTGGAAGGATACAGTCCTGTGACTGGTCTGGTCTTTGTAGAAGAGATCACATGTAATTTAAGCCATACTTAGGCATTCTCTCACACACAAATTGCAATGACATGAGAGGAATAGCAGGCTCATGTCTGACACCCTATCTGCCATCCCTTCCCATCCAGCTTCCACATTTTTATGAAGGAAATTCTGAAGTAGGGATCCTCATCAAGATTCTTTTGTGAGTAGGGTTCTAAACTGCATATACCCTTAGGATATTGTTTTGTTGTTCATAAGTTAATAATTTGGGAACTGGCTCATTTCTTGCCTATAAATGAAATACTTTTGCATTCACTCCCTCTGTCCCTGCAGCAAACTTTTTGGTAAAGTAAAGTAAGCAGACCAATGAAATCTGCACTAAACTTGCACTAAATCTGCAGATGACCAGTTAGGAAACCCAGTATCTGTTAGGATCTCGATATGCAATACATACGGCAGATATTGCTCCCTCCAAACGTCCCTTGTTTTGGGAAGGTGGGGAGGGGTGCTCAGGAAAGCTCTTCAGCTTTCTCACACAGCAGCACAAATCAGTTCAGAGTTATGAAACGCCAATACTGAGTTGATAAAAAAAAAAACCTGCAGCAACTCTGCCGAGCATCTGATTTTCATTCTCACTCTTTATTGTACACTGTAAAAATATGTATTTCAGGAACAAGACCTGGCATGGAACATTTGTAATGAAAACATGTGCATATGAAGTATGTGCATGAAAGTTTTGTTCTTTCTAGAATTTTGTAGACTTGCAAAGCAAAAATAAAGGAACAAATGCCTGGCCTAATTTTCTATGGGGCGCTTTCTGGCTTTCAGTATGTTGTGAGCCACGACAAAGGGACTGTCCCTGCCTCTATGCAAAAATCTATCTAGTTACAGCAAATATTTGCTCCCACTTACATGCCGGTGACCTTGTTGATTGAGATGGAAGTCATTCACATTGTGATTCCTGATCCTGTCATTTGGTCTGCAGTGGGAATAGTGTGGAAGGTATGGATGCTTAGCATGAGATTCCCCTTAGCCACACCTTGAAGAGATTATAAAAATGTGAGCAGTTGTGTTCCTCTATATTAGGGATGGGTATTGTGTGATCTTTTGAGATTATGCCAGATTGCAACTCCCAGCATCTCTCACCATATGTTGGCTAGAGCTGATAGAAAGTGTAACCTAACATCAGGGGGAGGGGGGACAATCTGCCCCATCAGAAGTACATCCTCTCTAAAACTAATAACTCTGATTACCTATTCAAGACCAAGCCTTCCCAAAATACTTTGCCTTACGAAAAGGAGAATTCTCAACAATGTATGGTTGGGATGAAAGCCCTATCACCATTGTTATGGTAAAGACAGCAGCTAAGCTCAAGAGGGAACTCTGAGGAGATCACAAATCAGAAAGTCCTGATGCTTCAACCTTGCAATTCCTGGTCCCACTACATCACTGATGTACAGCAGAAAGCCTTGTCCATATGGATTCCTGTCACAGGTAACACTGTGAGTTGTAGTGGTGGACTTGCATAACAAATCAAATTCAGAAGTGCCAAGAAGAAAACCAGTGTTCGGAAAGGGTAGCTATGTTCAGGCTTTCAAAGAATGCACGTGTGAGGATTAAATATAAAGGGTAATGTCCTGTCCCCACTAGCTCTACTCTTCTTCTAATTTTCCTAAATTGAATGAGAAAATGTAACTTGGAAAGTAACAAGTCCCCCACCTCTGTGTCTTTATTTGAAGGATCAAAGGTCTGTTCGTATTTGTCAGTTAATCTGCATTTAGACTTTCTTGTTTACTGTTTGCTAACTTTAGCTTCCCAAGGTTGTAAACTGTCCAGTGGGCGGGTTAACATCAGCACTTCCCTTCCATGGAAGGGAATTTCACAGCTACCAAGAAGGTCCTCTCTCATCTCTTCCCCAGATTACTTGTGATAATAATGAAACCAAGAAAACCCTCCCCTGATGATCTTAACACTTGGGCAGTTTCATTTAGAGAGACAGTTTTTCAGAGAGCCTTTATAAGGAAATGATAAAACTCTACCTGCCCAAGCAGATTTGCAAAGTCCTTTCAAGTATGAAAAATGAACACATCCTAGCCTTATATAATTATTTGATATCCTGTTTCCAATATTGCCTGATATATAATATCTGTCATCACTTTCTTGGTTGTTGCAGGGGTTAGAATTCTGTTCCAATGATTCAACAATCAAAATCCTCCTTGAAAGCCCACTTTGTAAGTGGTGTAGCACCTCCTCCCCCGGCCTCCCACATGGACATTTCCATGATGTTGGAGACAGTGGGATCAGCAGGGACAGCTCCGTGTATTTTCCTGTAGCTGGACATATTGCAAGAATGTCATTGCAGAAGTCCTTGTGGATGCCTCTTCCAACGTATTCATTTGGAATACTGTGTCCAGTTCTGGGCACCTCAATTCAAGAAGGATGTCGACAAGCTGGAACGTGTCCAAAGGAGGGCAACCATAATGGTGAAGGGTCTGGAAGTCACGCCCTATGAAGAATGCCTTAGGGTGCTGGGTATGTTTAGTCTGCAGAACAGAAGGTTGAGAGGGGACATGATAGCCATGTTTAGATATTTGAAGGGATGTCACGTTGAGGAGGGAGCAGGCCTATTCTCTACCACTCCAGAGACTAGGACAAAGAGCAATCGATTCAAGCTGCAGGAAAGGAGATTCCACTTGAACCTCAGGAAGAACTTCCTGACGGTCAGAGCTGTCAGGCAGTGGAATATTCCCTTACAGGGCTTCCTGCTCAATTCACTTGTGTTTCACTTGGAGTGTGGTGGAGTCTCCTTCTTTGGAGGTGTTTAAGCAGAGGCTGGATGGCCATCTGTTGGGAATGCTTTGATGGGTGTTTCTGCATAGCAGGGGGTTGGACTCGATGGTCCCTGGGATCTCTTCCAAGTCTATGATTCTATGATATTTATCTACAGTGGCCCCCTTGACTTTTGCAAGGGTTCAGAGTGCAGAACCCTTGTGAAAGTAAAAAAGATTTGTAAATTACTTCCCCGTGCATTCCCTTACAGGGCTTCCCACTCAATTCACTTGTGTTTCACCCGGCCACGCTGCCTTCCAGGTCATGGGCAATAGGCAAGTGAATGGGAGGGGGCAGCAGCCATGCCCATGGGCTCTCCCCCATTTACTTGCATTTCACCCGGCCACACTGCCTTTCAGGCACCCAGAGGATAGGCAAGTGAATGAGTGGGGGACGCAACACAACTGGAGAAGGCACGTATGCAGTGTTGCCCCTAGCCATTTGCTTGCTTTTTGCCCAGGTCCATGGAAGGGAAATACACATGCCCAGGCACAAGCTAGGAGAATGGAAGGGGGAGAAGAGGGGAGGCAAGTGGGCACCTTGCAAGTAATCAAGTTCACAAAGATCAAACCCATGAATGTGGAGGGAGGACTGTACAGGAAAATATCCATGATCCTTCCACTCTCTGGCAATATCAAAAGGGCTGTGTTGGGGGGTGGGTGCTGCTGCACTGCATACAAAGTGGGCTTGGAGGGTTTCATCAAGAGATGTAACTATGTGAAACATGTAGACCTTCTGATATAGGATCTCAGTCAATATGTCTATCTCACTCTATCTACTTTTCCTGCCCTCCCCCAAATATGCACTTTGTATTCAACATGGAAAGGCGAAACCAGACTCTAAATCCTGGATGTGACACAACTTTCCTGAATGGTGTCCCCATGACTTGGGTCATTTCCGCACGAGACTGTTATAGCGCAATGATTCCACTTTCAACCTCCTATGGAATCCTGGGGTTTGCCATTTTGGGAGGGGCCAGGTGCAAACCCCAGGATTCCATAGGAGGCTGAAAGTGGAATCATCGCGCTATAACAGTCTCGTGCAGAAATGGTCTATTTTCAAACATACGTTTTGTTTTTCAGATCTGAGAAACAGAAATGGAGCAGAACAGCAGGAGTTTGTTTGCAAAAGGATGCATATCATTTCTATGCTGTCTTGAGACAACCCTGGATTTAGACCGTGGAATCTATTAGTCCCTAATGAAAAGCTTGGCAATCTATTTTATTTCTTGGTTTTTACACTCTTGCTGAGACAATACCATGATAGAAATAGAATAATTTCTGGGTAAAAAAATACCTTTTTGGAAACTGCTGTACTGGAATATTTGAAATAACTGCAGCTGGAAAATGAGAAAGAAAACTTACACATGTATGCTTAAAAATGATTTTGGTCCTACGTTATTTCAGTGTTGATTCTGGTTAGTACAAAACAGAGAAATGAGTGCACAAGAAAGTGAGTTTACCAGAGAAGTGGAATGAAAAGCTTCTCATGTTACTTTGCTGTCACAAGCAATAAATCAAAACCCAACTGTTTCTTACTTAAAAGTTTCAAAAAATTCATTCCTTGAAGTCTGAGAGCTCTGTGGTAGCCAAGTTCATGTTACTTCTCTTTTTACAGCATGGCAAATACATGCCACCTTCTCTTTGGCAAAATTCTGGTGCATTCCCTAGTCATTCTACCTGGACAAATGCATCTTTCTTATCTCTGATCTTCTGTTTTGCTTTTATCTAGAATAGGAATGGTGAACATCTGGCCCTCCAGGTGCTGTTGAAATAAAAATCCCATGTACCATGTATAGGCCATGCTGGCTTGGGCAGGTGGGAACTGCAGTTTGGTAGAAGGCTGTGCGTTCTCCACCTCCTATCTAACACTCTGGAAGCTTTGGATTCCAACTTCCATCATACACAGACACCACAGACATACACTGGCTCTAAATTCATATATTGGCTCTACGACAAACTCCTTCTCCTTGCCATCAAACTCCTACAGGACCTTCCCCCTTGTCTCCATGCTCTTTTGCCTGTCCGTGGACTTCCTTCACCAACTTCAACATCAATAGCTATCTGAAAGTATCATGTTCCCCCACTCTCATACCTCCACTCTCCAAGCCTATCAAGCCTAGAACAAGTTCCCAGAATGCTGCAGTGAAACAACTATAGTTGCCTTCCTTCAAATTTCTCTTCAGTGCTCTATGAAGGCTTGGAGAAGTTTATGATCTGGGATTTTACCCCAAGGGCACATTGAGCTGTATGCACAAACTTGTTTCTGTTAGAAACATTTATAAGACGAGAGAAGCATCTGCCTAAAATCCTAAATGCCCATTTCTCCAAAATATTCAAAGGCTTCAATCCAATATTTAAAGGTATGTGGTCCTTTTAAGCATCATGGGGCAGGACCTATGAACAGACATGGGGTGGACAGCCTCTGGCCCTCCCAATGTTAACAGCTCTCATAATTCCTCAACTATTGGCCAAGCTGGCTGTAGCTTCTGGGAACTGAAATTCAAAACATCTGAAGAGCAAAAGGTTTCTAACCTTTGCAATGGAAACTGTTTGGGTTCTGACAGAGCTAAGTAAAATCTCCAGGTTCAGTATTTGTGTATCAGCAGGCAACAGGTATTGTTGGCCTTCATGATGCTTGTTTCTAAAGGCGTCTGGCTGGTATCTCAGGTGCTTGTGGGGATCAAGAAGGAAGGAATGAAGATTGGGATGAGAAAGGGTGTGGGTTCAAAGGAAATTGCTTATAAAAGGACCCCCTTTCCTATGAGCAAATACTTGCCTTTCCTCCATATAAACTCTTTGATGTTGAAAGTATTTATTCTTTAGGATGGCTTAATCCTACTGCCTGCAGTTTCCCCATTCCTTAATGATTAACGCCTAAGTAAAACATCTGTCGCAAATAAAGATTGAAACAATTAAGGCTCTTCAGGCTCTCTTGGAATGTGGATGAGCAAATATCAAGCAGTTAAATGCTCCTTTTTACCCAGTGTTAACTCCTTTGTTGCCAACATCCTTCGCACTTATGCCTTTACAAAGAGCATGTCATTGCGCAGAATAGATCTTCCATGTTCAGAAGCATAAATGTCAGATTACAAGAAACTGCCTGAGGATTTTGTCACTTCCACAACTGCCTGGCTGGCCACTCCTTTAGAAAGTGGACACGTTGGAAAGTCCAGAATAGCTAATGACAACTGGTGAGATGATCTTCTAGAACTGGGGCAAGGAATCCTTTTTCCGTGGCCTGTGACAGTACTCAACAGGGGACCACATCTGATGGCCTAGCCTGGCAAGCCAACTACTAGAGCAATAGATCATAGATGAGTGGTGTGACATATTTGTGATTTCCGCCCAGAGACATCTAGGAGACAAGCATAAGGGTCAGTTACCTTGTCCCAACAAATTTTCCCATGTGTGCAAAGTTTTTTTTCATTACTTAAATATCAAGGCTCTGCATTTCAGTGGTGTTCACTAGAATTCATGCTTTCAGTGGCTAGAATAGTGCCAGTGGAGATCTTGCCCCCACCCAGCAGAGAAAATTCTCCTTTTCCTTCTCCAGGACCTTAAAAGAAGACAGAAATTTCACTTCATTTTTTTGGAGCTGGAGGTGGCTCTTAGCAAGAACTAGGGCAGAACCTAACCATTACCACTGTTGGTTTGACTACACTGAGTCAAAGATGACACTGAGTAGTAGACATAGAATCCAAAATGACTTTAACAAACTGGAGAGTTGGGCCAAGACAAACAAGATGAACTTCAAATGGTACAAATTTAAGGTACTATATTTAAGCAGGAAAAGTGAAATGCAGAAATATAGGATGGATAACTCCAGGCTTGACAGCAGTATATGGCTGGTTTTGCTGCTGCTAAGTAGAAAGACATTCTTTGATATGCTATGGGCATGGAATAATGAAAGGGATCATGTCATAAAACCAACTTCCTGAAATAAGGAAAAGGCAGGTTAAAATCACCCAGTACTTTAAGCTAGGGAATGGGGAGAAGAAGAGAGTGTGAGTTGTTTAAGTCAGTACTGGATGGATCATTTTCTCTGTACACAGTACATGTGAAAAGGACATAAGGTCTTAGTAGACTACAAGCTAAACATGAGTCATCAGTGTGATGCAGTGGCCAAAAAAGTAAATGCAATTTGAGGATGCATCAACAATATAGTTCCACTCTATTCTGCTTTGGTCAGATCTCATTGGGAATACTGTATCCAGTTCTGGCACCAAAGTTCAAGAAGTATATTGATGAGCTATAATATGTCCAGAGAAGGGCAATCAAGGTGGTCAAAGGTCTAGAAACCAAGCCTTATGAGGAGCTTAAGGGAATAAGTATGTTTAGCTTGGAGAAGAATGAGATGAGCCATATTAAGCTGAGCCATATTGAAATACTTGCATATCATACCATATTAAAATTAATTAATTTAAAAAATAATTAAAATACCATACCATATCATATTAAAATATTTGAAGGGATGCCATGTAGAAGATGGAACAAGATGTGGTTTTTTGCAGCTTCACAAGACTCCAGAACACAAACCAGTGGACTCAAATTACAAGAAAAGAGAGTCCATCTAGTCAGGAAGAACTGCTTGACTAGAAGAGCTGTTCTACAGCCTGTTCTAAATGATGCTTTAGAAGGTAGTAGACGCTCCTTCTTTGCAAATTTTTAAACAAAAGTTGGATGGCTATCTCTCAGGAGTGTTTTAGTTATATATTCCTGAAGGGCAGGGGGTTGCAATAGATGGCCTTTGCAATCCCTTCTAACTCTACAATTCTGTGGTTTTAGGATGGTAGCTGCACTAGATTCTTGCACTGCACTCTTGCACTGCTGGGATGGAGCGGCCTTGTGAAGTCTTCTTTAGGCTCCTATGCATCTCACTATGTGGTGTGTTTATGCATAAAAGGAAGATGCAAGTGGACTGGCTTTGCACAGTGAAAGAAAACAATCTGCTCACTCATTGTTTAAGTCATACTATAAAGCTCTTTTTCTGTCACTACAATAATCTGAAGCCTACGTGGAGAGTGAGCTGGTCATGACTAGATAGCACATGGCTGCACTTGGTAGCCACATGCAGAACAAGCAAGTTCCTAACACTGCCTTGGAACAAAAACTGTGTGATGCCATTTAGCACTCCCCCAGCACAGTAGTTTATGTCATATCAACTCTGTCTCAGTGTAGGTAGGGTTCTTCATTGGAAAGCTAGTCTGAATAACTGGGTTAAATCAGCAATGTACTGTTCCAGAAGTTGAAATAAAACCAGTGCTGTACTTAAGTCTGTTATGCCAAGTCTCAAGTCCCTACCTTCAAATCTTAAGTCAAGCCTCAAGTCTTTGCAAGATACTTCCAAGTCAAGTCTTAAGTGTGGGAGCCAAATTTAACAGAAAAAAAAAGGTGGTGGCGGATGTATGGGGGGAGGTCAATGGGATTACAAGGGTCTGCAGCTTTAGAAGTGGGGAATAGGATCCATCCCACGTCTCATTCCTCAAGCTGGAGGCTTTTGTGCCAATGGGCCAAGAAAGGTCTGCACCTTCTGAAGTGGGGAAATAGGATCCTTCTTCCTCCCCATTACTGAAGCTTCCAAGGCATTAGAAGGAAGGATCCATCCTCCTCAAGTCTGTTGCCTAACACATTTGCTATTTCCCTCTGAGAAATGTGCCCTGCGCTCTGAGGGCAAGTCTTACCTTTTGCTATTGGGAAAAGTTTTAGAAGGCTCCTCCAATATGCAGCAGGGACAGACTGCTGAGCAGACCTCAAGCCCGCCTCAAGCGCATTGCCTAACATGTTTGTGTTTGCTGTTCCTCTCCAAGAAATGTGCCCACAATTTGGGCTTGAGACAGATTGTCACGTGACCAGTACGCAGAGATAACGTAAATATTGTTCAAAGTCATAAAATTTCTGGATAAATGAGTTTCATTACTGAATCAAGGGCAGCAAGTAAGTCACTAAAAATATACAAGTCAAAAGTAGAGTCAAGTCAGTGTACCATTAATTGTCGAGTCACTGAAGTGATTGAGTCCAACTAGAGTTCAAGTCAATAGACTCCAGTCTACATCACTGAATAAAACCATAAAATGTTAAGATAATAAAATAAAACTACCATATTTTCCGGCGTATAAGATGACTGGGCGTATAAGACAATCCCCAACTTTTCCAGTTAAAATACGGTAACACACAACCACAAAAGTAGATGAAAACTATGTATACTCTTCTTTCATATACTTTTTTTAAAAAGTTAGTTTATTTTAAAAGATTCAGACCTAAAATTAATCTAGTTGCCACTGTTGTTGACCCATTAAATCAATGGGGACTTGAAAGGTTAACACTTGTGAAAATTCTATTGATTCAATGGATCTACTAATTGAAGTTAGATTTTAAGTTTATCTCTCATTTGTAGTCCAATCTACAATACCAGCTAAATATATAAATGAGACCTAACTAAATCAGCACTAATGCAAATGTCATTGACTCAATGGCTATACTTTAGTTCAGACTAATTCGAGTATATTACCTAGAAGTATATTAGATTATATGCAAATATTACAGTACAGTACATTCTCATTTTGTTTTTAAGTTTATTTTGTTAAAAATATTTCTGTCTTTCCCTGCATCACAATATCTCAGATTGCTTTACAAATAAAGAAGTTTAAAACAATTTACAGAAATTTAAGTTTAAAACCATGAGGAATAATTTAAGTAGTCTAATAACATACTACAAAACTTAACAACTAAATGTCCTTGCTTCTGAATTATTCTGTATACTCCTGTTTTTACAGATGCCTCTAAAGCAAGGTTTGACATTCAAATTGCACTCACTCAGTCCAACATATTGTTTCCTACCACCCTTAACATGCATTCTGGTTTACTTCAACTTGACTATTTGGGAGAACTATTCCAGAAGTGCTTTTTCACATATCGAAGTCAACAAAAAGCAAAGGTATCCTTACAAATTCCAAAGCAGCATCAGCAGAGGAAGCAGGAACAACTCCAGTTTCTTATCCCACTGCCAATATCTCTTGGAAATAAGGAATCAAGGGATCTTATGTTCCCTTCTTGGATGAGTGAATTGTTTGCTTACATCATGTGATGGTCTTCCTTAGACCGTGTGATTCAAAGCTTGGATGAATGTGCCAGAGCCAGGAAGATAAACAGAAGGCTTTAGAAAACTCACTAGAGGTAACCCCAAAGACGAAAGTACTACCACGTCATTTTGATTTTTTTATTATTATTTTTAAATCTTCAATTTTTTTTCTGCCATGAGACAGGAATGCATGATAGATAGAAATGGCTCAAATGTCTTCACATGACACTCGTAAATCATATTTCATTCACAATTTTCCCCTAGAACATCTACAGTTAACACAGCCCCACCCATTTCCATCCATTATCACAGATTTCATTGTCCATTAAACAGTAGTTGCCAGCAATTGAAAGCTGTAAGGCTTCTTTTTTTGCATATTAGACCAAAAAAACAAAAACAAAAACAAAACCCCACCCTCTTCTGAACTACAACATGAACACCCCCCCACAACTATTAACTCTCATTTTACATGGCAACCCCAAGGTGATAGATATATCCAAATGAAATGCATTGTATTTAACAAAGTTGTCAGAGAGCTCTCTGCCACTGGGTTTGACTAGAAGTACTGTAGCTTACTAGAAGCCTTAACAACTGCATTCAAAGAGTGGCATCTAACTAGTATCTCTCTACCTTCAGAGGGCATCTGTCAGTGGAATGAAGTCAGAACAATTTTCAGTGATCCACTTCTTGGTAGGCTTCTGGGTAAGGGGGGGTTCCAAAGTAGAGGGCATTTGGCATATGGGAATGGTTGAGAATCTTACTCTAAACAGGGGCAAGGGTCAGGTGCCAATCTTTTCACCCAGCCCATACTGCAGGCTGCACCCGCACTCACTGCAAACCCAAATATTTTGTTGTCCTCAAAATGGTGACAGAAAATTACTCTCCATCACTTTCTATTCCCATTTTGAGAGGGACTGCAGAGGAAAACAGATCTTTGGAGGCAAGAGGGGGTGGAGAACATGTGGGGTGTGGATATTTTCATGTATTTGGGGGGCTTTCTGCATCATTTGGGGCAAAAACTGTACAAACATCATAACCATTTTAAAAACTGGGAGGGTTAGGCTACTGGTGGGGGGCTTCAGGGGCCACAAAACTAGGGTCCAGGAGCCACACACAACCCACAAGTGGCACTGTGCTCACCCCACCCCAGTGAATGCCTTTTGTTGTTGAGGAACACTGGTTAGATCCCAGGTGATGTCATAATTTATACCACCCACTGACAATTATTTGGCAAAATGACGAGTCACATACTAGAGCTTTCCAGCACTGTTAATATTTAACAGTACATTAAAAAAAAAAGAAAAGAAAAACACAGAACAGATGGGTTGCTTGGAATCCACATCTCTCTCCATTTGAAGAGAATTATTTTGAGGTTTTCCGGAATGGATGTAAACAAGAGGAGATTATCTCTTCCTCTCTCTCTCTCTTCCTCTCTCTCTCTCTTTCACTGTGTCTGTCCTTTGGGAGTCCATTTGAGTTCTCAATGTTATCAATGATGAATAGATTAGATACCTGATCTGAAACTTTTACTCCTGAGAAGATACTAGAAGGGAATGACAGTTCTGATGCACTTTGGAATGGCACAATCACGTAAACGCTTGCACACTTAAGACTTAAACAAACTCATCCAAAGTTTCTAAACACAATTTCTAACTAAATGCTAAAATATCAGTACAATTAAAAAAAATCTTATATACTCAAAACATAAACAAGTAGGAATTTTCTTGAGCAAACTCTTTTAAATGTAGGAAACTCTAGGTTCTTTAGAAAAATGTAGCTGACAGGATTTTTTTTCCTCACATATTTTTTTAAATGTATTTTTTTCCCAAATGTATAATAAAATGCCATGATATCCCATAACTGGCCAGGTCCAGCCATCACAGAGCTGCATGGCTTACAAAATGGGGCAAGAAAAACAAACAAATGTGCACACGTGCGCGTACACACACACAAACACACACACGATGCAACACACAAAAAAGAAAAAAATCCCCGAATATCCAACATAATCCAAGCAAATGAGACATTTATATTACAGCTATTAAAAAGGAGGCTGTAAAAAAAAGAGAGCCTATTTGATTTCTTTTTTGTTTGTTATTATTATCCCTAAAATAGGTTTGTTTTTTTTTTGCAACTGACTGATTCATTAGATTAATCCCCAAGCACCAGATTTCATAACTTAATGGTATTCCTCTAATATTTAGCCTCTTGTTGAAGAAATGAGTTGTATGAGAAGGCCAAGTTTTAATTCAAGAAATTAGAACTTTTGTCATCATGCAATCAAGTCAGTTCATGTCAAGGTCACAGTAGGTATTCTTGAGTCTCAATATATCTAGCCATGTAGCTCCTTGAAAAGACCTCATATGGTGGTTGCAGATTCAAAAACTAAGCAAATTTTGCTGTCTTAAGTTCAGTCTCTTAAGAATCCCATCATATGGGAATAACAACGAGGCAATGTTCCAAAATATGAGTTGCTTTAGAACTAGCAGCACCTGAGGGCAGAGTGTGTGGAGGCTATAGAAATTGGTAGTGTTACAAAAATGCATAGGTGTTGAGAAGGCTGTAGGCACGGTGCACTTACATGGCTCTGTTGAGATGGTGTTCTCTTCTTGTCTCCTTCTCTTTTTAATATAAAAAAAGAAAGGAGAGCTCCAAAAGAGCTTGTGCTTGGGATGCATCACGCAGCCGTACTTGGTGCTTCTTTTTGGTGTTAAAAGTTCTTCCACGGAAGACTTCACCCCCATATTGCCCTCTCCTCAGCATACTGCTGGAGCTAATTCCTCCTTCCCCTCTATCCTCAGACATTTGTAGCACGCCTCTTTCTGACAGCATTTTCAGACTTAACATTTAATCTATGGTTACATTTTACTTACTATCCTGACTAGCTCTTGACGGGAATTGTCAAGGTGGGTCCTTACAATAGTTCAATGCATTGAAAACAGATGATCAAACTAAAAGCCTTCAGTGGAAACTGAGCAACTGGAGTGACTCCTGATTTGGAGCTGCTTCCCTTCCCCTACTTGAACTCAATTCCCCTTTATCAAAGTATGCACACTGAGGGGGAAAAAAAGAGTATAAAGACCCTCCCAAGCTGTTAAGACACTAGAGAATTTTCTGACTGGTCTTCCATAACAGTGGATTCACTCTGCTCCTCACTGGTTTCATTGGATATCTCTTCACAGTTTGGCTCACCTGGATCCAGACTGCTCCCCTCACTTTGCTCCTCATTCTGCTCTTCGTTGGCTTCCACTTCCACTGTTTGCTCTGGATTGCTTTCCAAGGATGTTGGGGAACCATCAGTTACACTTTCAGTGGTGGCCATTTCATCAAATGGTTGGCTAAGGGGAACAGGGGTGCTTGGCTGTACTAAGCTTTCACTGGCACTCATGGGGACTTTGGGTGTGCCCATTTCTACTGCAATGTCATTCTGTGGCAAAACTACTTTCTCAACAAGTTTCCACTGAATGATACTCATATCTTTGCCTCCAGTTGAAATCAAGTGACTGTCATTATGAGTGAAGCTGACGTTTGTCACATGGCTGCTGTGGGCACTGTATTTATGACTCGGAGCCTGTTAAACAAAACCAGGAAATGAAAGTCTGTATTGTGAGCAACATAACTGTTAGAACACATGAAATGGCAACTGAACAAATTTAATCATGGAAGGAACTATGCTTTCCTCAGCCACTTTTTCCATCTATTTTAGTAAACTGTAAATTTTATGTGGTTGCATATTGTCATAGAATATGCAACCTTATAAAGTCTATATAAGCCTTACTGACATGGCACATGATGAGCTACTGGTGGTCTTGGTCTGTGTTCAAGTTACTAGAGAATGTTTACCGGTAGGAAAACTGCATGGATCCCATGGGGAACAGACTGGTCCAATTATCAGAACTCAGAAGAGTTATTCTGTGGATTAAAACTCCCAGAATATCTCAGGAGACAAGGCCAGTGGCCAGTAGCTTTTTCAAACTCTGTCCATCACTATTATAGCTACCGGCAATCTTATATATCAGTGAAATTGTAAACAATTCAAGGGCTTTAGAAAACCAAACCTATACCAAACTAATACCAAACAGGCTTGTGGTTTCCCAGCTATGGTGATTTCCTAGAGAACAGATGGCAAAAATCACAGCTGCAATATTAGATACATCCTCTGCGATGTTAACTATATCCTTAACATTAACTACATCAATTGTAATCATAGCATTCTGTGTAACTTTAAGAAGCTAAAAATAATCATCTTAAAAATTCAAATAATTAAAAATTAAAATGAGTTCCAGGACTAGCTTGGCTACCTTATCTCCAAAGGAGAAATTCAGCCTGGGAGAGAACTGCCCTTTGTCCATGGTGGTTCCTTCAGGTTAGACCCACATGGATTCCACACAGGGAGTAACAGCAGAATGGGAGTGGGGTGGAAGAGATGGTGTTTTCAATGCAGTGCTTTGCAGAAGTTTTTGACTCTTCCATACTTTGTTTCATTACAACCTGGAACTGAGATGGATTTAACTTCCCTTGTTGCCTCTTGATACTCTAGATATTCAGTCTTGAGTACACAAGATAGTCAGTCTTGAATACTGACTCTTGAGCACACAAGATACTCAATGCTGTGAAGATGCAAAATATTTTTATTGTGAACCAAAACTTAAGTAAACAAAAACAAACTACTGCTTACTGGTTAACTATTCGCCTCCTCTGCTGTGACATGCCTAAATAATCTCTGATGTAACCTCTCAGAAGTCACATATGTAGATGAATAGAATCCACCTGTATGATTTTTAGTGCCGCATGATCTCAAATTATATGCACTTGTTTCTGCAAAGTCACAGAGCTGGTTGGAGAGCATACCAAAACAAAGAGCATCATGAAGACTAAGGAGACACTCAAACAAGTCTGGTATAAAGTTGTATATAAGCACCAGTAAGGATTGGGTTAATAAAAATCAGAACAAAACAAAACTACAAACAGAAATCATACTTCAAACTATGAACATCCCCATGAACATCTTGTTAAATCCATTATTACAAAATGGAAAGAATATGGCTCAAGCACAATTCTATCTAGAAAAAACTAGCCAACAAAATTCAGTGACTGTGTAGTGAGGGCATAAGTCAGGGAAGCAATCACGAAGCCAATGGCAATTCTGAAGAAGCTAGACAGATCCACAGATGAGATGGGAGAAACCATCTGTCAACTGGATGCTCCACAAAACAGCTTTATGGAAGAGGGGCGAAAAGAGATCCATGGCAGAAGCAAATCCATAGTCAAAGCCTGTCTGGAGTTTGCAAAAAGCCATGAGGAGGGGATATACCAGACATGCAAGAAGTGGTTCTCTCATCTGGTGAGATCAAAATCAAACCTTTTGGCCTGGCTGCAAAATGTGCTGTGTGGCACAAAGCCAACATCGTGTAGCATGACAATATCATGTTGTGGGGATGGTTTTTCTCAGCAGTTTGGAAAACTTGTTAGAATTCAGGGCAAAATGGATGGAGCCAAATACAGAACCATTCTAGAGGAAAACCTGTTCTAGTCTGCAAGGGACCTGGGACCAGGGAGGGAGCTGCTCTCAACAAGACAAGGACCCTAAACACACAGCCAAAATAACATTGGAATGGTTGAAAAACAAGAACCTGAAAATCTTAGAATTTCCCAGTCAAAGCCCAGATCTCAGTCTGACTGAGAATCTGTGGGACTTGAAAGTGGCTGTTCACCAGTGAACCCTGTTCACCACTGTGACAGTTTCAGAGAATTGGAGCAAGTCTGCAAGAAGCATGAGAAAAAACTGCAGGATCCAGATGTACTAACTGGTAAAACCCTGCTTGCAACTGTAACTGCTGCCAAAGCTGCTTCTAGTGTGTGTGAATACTTGTACAATAAAAAAAAATATGCCAGAATGTTTCTGTTTACTTAACTTTTGTGCCCCAGTACAGATATTTTGCATCTTCACAGTGCTGAGTATCTTGTGTAAATCAAGTAGTAAATATGCTAATTAAACCCATTTCAGTTCCTGGGTATAACACAACAAAAACTGCAGAAGTCAAATGGTGTGTATAAATACTTCTGCAAGGAACTGTAACGTAATGTTGGAACTACACTATCACTCCAATATGAACATGCATTCCCTTCTGCAGCTACATGCATTTTGGACCCCCTGAAACTGAGCCACCTAGACCTACCTTTGCTTTGGAGCAGGGATACTGAAATAGATGGACTTTACAGAAGTCATCAGCAACTGCTATCACTTTCCTGTTGTGGGACCTGACAAGAGCATTTATATCTGTTCCATCAGATCCTTCAGGCCACACTCCTGCAACATAGGAAAATAGAAGAATTAAAGTTGTCACCCTTGATATGAGGGTGATGAAAGGAAGTGTTGTAGTGAGGATAAAATGTGTGGTAGAAAGCCAAGTATGCTGCCTTGAGTTCATGGGATGAAAGGCAAGATATAAATGTAACTAATTAAATAAACATAAAACCAAAAGCTGCTACTCACCAAATACCTGAAATCCCAGCACACAAGTATATGTTGTCCAATCTATGTCCTTACACTCTGAACGATTCCTTATTAGTTTACAACCGCCTGGAATGTCCCCTTTATAAAAGACATATAACAGGTTACAGAATATAACATATAACAGGTTACAATGAGTATACAGCATTTATCTTTGCAGTCCATTACACTATGAAGGATTTTACCATTTTAAAACAGATGTTTTGAATAAATAATATCTGAAAAGAGTTTGATGGCCACAACATCTTATCCAGTTTTAAAACATTCTTCCTTCAAATTGTCATCCTTTGTGAAAGAGTCCCATCTTCTCCTTGCCTTGAAGTTACGAGGTACTCAGAAGATTATGCCCCTCTGCACCTACCACCTGCTTCTGGGCCTACGTATGATGGAGGCTCCTTATCCCCTGTTCTAGCCAAGGGTTACAAATGCTTCAGCAGGGGGTGGGCAACTGTGGAAGACTTGGGGGCCACATTAGACCTTGCGAGGGCCACACTCGCTCTCCCCAAACTATTTTTTTTGCCCCAACCACTATCTATGAGAGATGGGGGCATGTTTTTTGGCCTCCCTGGGGCCCTGCAGGCCATTTTGAGGCTTTTATTTATTTATTTTTGCAAAATTTTTGAAAATTTTGTTTTGTCACAGGGGAGATGGTCAAAGGGGCTCAAAACATGTGGGGATGCCCTCTACACTCCCTAGAGACTATATCTGGGCATTATAAAGCAAAAATGGCCCTGAGGAGCTTCATTTAGCCCATGGGCTGCACTTTGTCCACCTTGCTTTAGAACAACCTCCCACAACCAGATTCCCTCTAGGTGTTTTGCACTACAAATGTGACTATTCCTGACCATTAACCATGCTGGCTTGTCCAAAATATCCAGAGAGAGTTAAATGGGAGATGTGCTGTTTTAGAGCTACACAGCAATTTCTCTTTCTTTCCAGAGACATTCCCACTATTATCAAAAACAGAAAAAGTATCAAGGGCTTGCCCATGAGGTACCTATCAGTGATGACTCTCTCACTTCAATGGTGCCTGGAAATACAGGTTTCTATTCCCTTCTTTCCACCACTGTACAGTAGCAGTGCTCAACAGCCAGTGACTTATGCAGAAGAAAGTAAAGATGTTTACAGAGGAACATTACTAGACTGGGGTTTAAACCTTGTGAACGTCAATCACCTGAATCCACTCCTGCAGCTCCCTCCAGATTTCAAAACTTGCTCCTGAGGGATTCCCAGCCCTCTGAAAAGGGTTTTTTGTTTTTGTTTTTGAGGTGGAGGGGGAAGCTATAAGAATGACTGACCTCTCCTATTTGCACTCACGGAAGTTGCTTCAATAAATGCCATGACCATCTTGGAAAAGGACTGCTTTTTCAAGCAGGGGGAGCCTTCCTCTAATGTTCAGCATTTCCACTGTGCAATGGGAAGGACTGAGGACTAAGCTAGCCCTGCCTGCACAGCCCTTAAATTCTCTTCATCTTCCAATCAGAAAGAGGAAAGGTTTGAACACACTCAGCAATTACAATGTGTATATGAATACAAGTCACCATAAACTGACATTGATAAATCATAACCCATTAAACAGAAACCTGAAACCAGCAGAGAATCATTAGCTAATATGGGGAAGCAGTCTGACAAATTAAGTTGAGAACTTGTGACTTTCTACACTACACAATTATACTGCTCTGGTTCCATTTCAACTGCATCCTATGGAATCCTGGGCTTTGTAGTTTGGGGAGGTACCAGAAATTTCTGGCTGAGAATTCTAAATACCCCTCCCTAAACTGCAAATCCCAGGATTCCACAGGATGTTGCCATGGCAGTAAAAGTAGAATTTTTGTGTGCCTTTAAGTCATTTCCAATTTATGGCAACTCTACTATGGGGATTTTTTGGCAAGATTTGTTCAGAGGGGACGTGCCTTTGCCTTTCCCTGAGAGAGTGTGACTTGTCCAAGGTCACCCAGTGGGTTTCTGGGGCTGAGCAGGGATCTGAACCCTGGTCTCCTGAGTTGCAGTTCAATGCACAAACTGTTATGCCATGCTGGTTCTCAGAGAGAATTACAGAGCAGAAGTAGAATTGTTGTTGTTGTGTACCTTTGTTTTCGACTTATGGCTACCCTAAGGTCAGCTAACAACTGGATTTTTGGGGGGCTGACAGTGTATAACACACCCAAGGTCATCCAGTAGGCTTCAATTACTGAGTGGGGAACTAACTCTGATCTCCAGGATTGTAGTGAAACATTCAGACCAGTACACCACACTGGCTCTCATAGAATGGAGAATTACAGAGCTATAATTGTGTTGTATTAAAGAACCCCTGGTGTAGTGCGCTGCTGAAATTACCCCTAAAGCACTTGTTCCACACTGCATTCCTTTCTGGTCTCTTTCTAGGCTTGTTGCTTTTCATAATTTACTTTGGCATTCTCATTTTTCAGGCAACTGCAAATATGGAACAATCAGCAGGCAAAAAGTAAGTTAAATACTGGGGGTTAGACACAAGTTCTTTGAAAGATGCCAGAAATACTTCTGCCATGTGATTGTTTAAAGAGAACTGAAACTCATCCATCCCAAATCGGTGTGCTGTTAAGACTGCACATTTTCTCACACTTCATTTGTTAACACAGACTGCTGAAACATATGAAAAAGACATACAGTCTAACCAGTTTCCTGTCCTTTAGTTTCAGCAAAGCACAGTACAACAACAGAGAAAGGCATACGAATTCTACGTATTCCAAATATAAAACCAGTACAAAGTAGCCTCTGAACAATATATAAAGAGGAAAAATCTCCAACAATCACATAAGAACTGAGGAAATTTTCTGAACACAGAGTTCCAGAGTTATTACACAGAGAGAGGTCTCATTCCAGGTTTCCACAGATAATACTAAATTGAAAGTAAAACTTCAGAAGACTGACCCCAATCTAATCTTTATTGGTATTCAAGATCATATGTGGAAAGGCATTTCCTGAGACACAGACAGTTCAGAGCATTGTAAGTCCAAACCAGTACTCTACATTTCAGCTGGACATTATTCCCTGTATGAGATACCTGCAACTTGTATTTCTGATTCCCACAGAGGTAGCTATTTGCACAAAAGCCAAAGAGTCCTGTGGAGCATTAAAGGCTATCAAATTTATTACAGCATGAGCTCTCTTGGACTTTAGCCCAATTCATCAGTTACATGATGTTACTAATTTGTTGTGTGCCTTCAAGTTGTTTTTCTGACTTTTGGCGACCATAAGGTGAACCTGTCACAGAGTTTCTTAGTAAAATTTACTCAGAGAAGGTTTACCTTTGCTTGCCTCTGAAACTGAGAAAGTGTGACTTGCCCAAGGTCACCCAGTGGGTTTCCATGGCTGATCAGGGATTTGAACCCTGGTTTCCAAAGTTTTAGTCCAGAGCTCAAACCACAACACCATACTGGCTCTGAATTTCAGGTATATACACAAATACAATACAATGAAATCCAGAATCTTTTACCTTAATGACTCAAAATTTAGTGAAAAAACCTTCCAGAAGAGATCAACTTAGGAAGATGTCCAGTACTGGTCCACCTATATCAGTGTTGTCTAATCTGGCAGGCAGTGGCTAAGATCTGAGGATCTTTTAAATTTACGGAATGAGCTCAGAACTGCATTGGCCCTTCCCACTGAAACTGCTGGTGATGCTGGTACCCTTCAAAGAATCAGAAAAATAATACAGAAAAGACAATTCTCTTGATCCACTGGGCTAAAGACAATTTATACAATGCATGTTGCACATGTACAGTGGAACACACCTTGCCCCGCCTCCTGTCCCAATGGGCCTGGCTAAAACATGGTGTTACTTTATTACTATTCCACCAGTTTGGCTTAGTCCTACCATTTTTGCATCCTGAGCTCCTTTAATCGTATCTCAAGAGAATGAACTGAAAATTGGGGTCTAAGACAAGCTATTTTTTAATCTCATGAGAGCATAGAATCATTGGCCAGCCTACAGAATTGTAGAAGTAATGGACAGCAAGTCAGAAAAAGGTGTGTGACCCATTAAGCTGACTGTGGTCTCCAACCCATATAGTGGAATACGCAGCTGCTGCCCTGTCCAACTTTCTTGGCAGGTGACGCCAACAAGTAGCAATCGTAGGTGGTTTATCAAACTGCTATGTTGGGGATAAGTGATGTATGGCCCTTATGTTCCTCCTTCTCATGTTTGTGACCTCTAAAGCCACCATATCTAACATTATGCCACTGAAATTCAACAGCGAGATGGCAACATGCCTGAAATTTCCTTTGAAAACCTTGTTTTAAGAGAGAACCACTGTCCTAGAAACTGAGTTTTCTTTTAAAACAAAGTTCAGACTCCCTGTGTACTTTGTATTGAAAGGATTCAAACTGCAGGAAAAGAGATTCCACTTAAACCTCAGGAAGAACTTCCTGATGGTCAAAGGTGTTTGGCAGTGGAATATGATGCCTCAGAGTGTGGTGGAGTCCTCCTTCTTTGGAGGTTTTTAAGCAGAGGCTGGACGGCCACCTATCAGGAGTGCTTTGATGTATGTTCCTGCATGGCAGGGCATTAGACTAGACGGTAGCATATTCCACGGCCAAACACCTTTGACCATCAGGAAGTTCTTCCTGAGGTTCCAATTCCATGATTCTATAACTAAGAATTTCTGGGCATTCTATTATCACATCACCAAATTTTAGTGGTGCAGCAGCAAGCTGTATCTGCATGGTATATAAGGGCAGGTATTTTCCCCCTCCACCTCTGGAAATGGCCCTGTTTTGCCCTCCTGAACAGCCCCAGGTTAAGTGCCGTTACAAATCATGTAGGTCTACTGAAGTACAACTGAGCTCCTAAGGAAAAAGTGCTAGATGATTATTACGATTAGAATATCATTTTTCAGCGGCAGCAGGTGTCTGTACCAGTAACTGCCGAGAAGCTCTAATTAGGCATGTGTATATGTCACTTCCAAAGCTGCAAACCAGCTTCGTGACACATCACACACCAGCACCACTCTTCCCTGTAAACTGTTAAACTGATTGATTGATGCTCCTGCAGAGATGTGGACTATATTTGGAAATGCCGTTAGGTGAGGAACAGCTTTGAACAATATTGAAAGGTCGAGTTACAGAAGGTCATGCTGGGATCCCCTGTCAGCAAGTGTTTTGCGCCAACAGCTTGGCTTGCATCAGCTTTCCTCCCCACCCAGCCACTCCTGTTTACCATCTACGATTGTTCAGGTAATTTTCTAGGTTGGAAGTAATTACAGCTTTGTACTCACAGTATAATATTTCGTAGTCTCCCGAGTTTGACATTATGTACTTGTTATCTGGGGACCAGTCAAGGTGCGTAATATAGCTGGAATGTCCCTAAAAACACACCGAGACAAAAGAGAAATAAAGAAGGTATCAAAATTCTAGTTAACAGTCAGAATTACTTCCCTCTGCTCCTTGCTAAAACGTTAATCTAAAGGAAAGTAGACAACAGATTACAGGAATAATCTTGC
This sequence comes from Ctenosaura bakeri, assembly GCA_948474755.1. Classification (NCBI taxonomy): domain Eukaryota; kingdom Metazoa; phylum Chordata; class Lepidosauria; order Squamata; family Iguanidae; genus Ctenosaura; species Ctenosaura bakeri. The sequence continues at coordinate 725,454 of CAOLHI010000274.1, forward strand.
AGAGCATTCCTTCCTATCAGTGGAGCTCAGACTTAAAACAACCGTGGCAGGAGCAGCAGAAAAATTAGGATTCATTACTCCTATAATGGTGGGTCATTCATTGATTCATTAATTCATTTATTAATTATCTCACTTTTCTTCCAGCATGGGATAAAAAAACAGCCACTCTGAAACAGTCTTTTATTGCACTAGGCTTTCGGCACATCCAGCATGCTTCTGTCTTGCTGCACTTGTTCCAGTGGATGGAGTGAAGTGTTTACTAAGGTTGGAAAGAATATTTGAAAATATTGGAAAAATGATAGAGAAACATGTTTATTGAGAAGCTTCAAGGAGAAGAATCCTGGACTTATGAGAATATTCTCAGTTTAGGACTTATTCTGCAAAATAGTCAACACACGGTTGTTTTGTACAGAAAACAACATGCTCTGAGCAGAAAATAACATAACAACAACAAGGTACATTAATACATAATAAGAAAATGCACAGAAAACATACATTTTATTATTTTCCTGCACAGAAAATGCTGTTTTCTTGCAAGACAACCACATAAGCATTTTATGTTGAATAAGACTCGATCTTTGAAAACTGCATGGTTTTTGAAAGCTTTTTCACAGTGGGAAGAAAATTGCTAAAATTACCCACTGCTTCCTTTGAGAAGAAAATTAGTGACAATATACATCTCTTAATCTTGACAAAACCCAAGCTCCAGTTGCCCATAATAACTAGAAAAGAAGGACTACAGGATTTCCAACAGTGAGGGTAGTTCACAATCAGTTGGGTGCCCATGAACTTGGCATACAGGAACTGTGAATTGCATGTGTCTTTATGAATGCTGAAGTCCTACTGTTCTAGTTATTATAGGCAAGTGGAGTTTGAGTTTGGGCAAAATATTCATCTCCATCCACTACAATGAACACAGTGAGAGAATGCCAGGACATGTGCTAAGACCAAATGTAATGAAACACAACTTCTGGGGCAGCTGGGAAATCCACCATTATGGGGTCAGTGAACCCACTCCTACTGCTTCTCCTCTCACAGATGCTTTCAGTTATATAAGAGCCTCCCCATAATCTAGTCCATTAGAGTTTTGGCACTAGCAGAGCTCTCATTGAAGTTGGATCGGCTGCAGGTGGAGTGGTAGTAAAGCCAAGAGTCAGTTTGCACAAACCACATCCAAAATTGCATACATTAGAGAACATGATCATTGAGCAAAGGGTATCCACAGAAATATCTAGGAAAATAAGAGAAAACATAACGGATCAGACCACACTCTTTGGGAAACCCACAAAACAGATGTGAGCACATGAAAGTCCTTTCACTTTTATTTCCCAGCGCCAGGTAATGAGAAGGATAATACGTGCATATAACCATCATGATTAGTACCCACTGGCAGCCTGATCCTTCATTCTGGCAGCTTCATTCTGAGAAGATTGTATGTTGTTCTAAGGAATACACAATGGTAACTCACATATTGGCCTAAATTCTTTTTTAATGTTGGCTATAGTAGACTTACTGAATTTATTAGAGATACCTATGTTTTGACTGACCCTTCAACAACTGACAGAATTGGTCTCTATCAGTTGGGCCTAACGAATAGGATGCCAGCCATTATTATTAGTTTTTAAAACTGTACCTAATTTTTTCTTAAGTTTTTCACCTAAATGTGTACATAAACTGTTAATAAAACAAATGCATTTGCAAACAAAGGTCATCATTAGGGAGCCAAGGTTGGCTTTACCTTTCTGTTGAGTGCACACTCAGTGGCAAACCTCAGCTTGACTCTCTGTATGAAATGGTCTGCTGCTGAAAGGATTCTGCTCAGTAAGCCCAATAAGCCAGCAAATGAAACAGTCTTTATTATCCATATATTACACTATCCCATACCATGTTCATTGATCTCTGTCACACACAGACAGATATGCATGTCAAGATCACCTAAACAAATCTGCAACCCATGTTGCATGATCACCTAAACAAATCTGCAACAGGGTTGGCGGCAAGGATCAAGTCTATTCTCATTAGGATTGACAGGAGGGTACACACAGATTTCACCAGAAGTGGAGATTAAAAGTGAAAGCCAAAGTGGTGCAGTTGTTTGGGTTTTGGACCAGAATTCCAGGAGACCAGGTTCAAATACCTGCTCAGCCATGGAAGTCCACTGGATGACCTTGCAAGTCATCCTAAAAGGAAGCCAATGGCAAACTTCCTCTGAATAAAGCTTGCCAAGAAAACCATAGGATACACTTGTAACAAATTGGACTTTAGTTGAAGATACCTTGCTTGGAACCCTCTTGGGCCCTCCAGGAGTCAAACAAAATTTTATTTTATTTTTTTAAAATTGCCCCACAATGCCCTCTAGAGGATATGGGGGCATAACCACCATCTTTTGGGCCTATTTTAATTGAATTTGGGCCCAAGAATGACCTTTTTGAAGTGAACAGGAAATGACTTCTACTTACTTCCTGTTAAGAAAAGTCCTCTCCTGGGATAAAAATGGCCTGAGAAGGCCTAAACACGTGATAAACTTGTTTCCTAGAACACATCTGGAGACAAATGGTGTTTTTATTTTTTTTTTTGTGGGAGAGAATGCAGCATGGTGTGTGGGCCTCCAAGGTCTCCTGGAGGGTTAATGTGGCCCCTAACACTTCCAAAATTGCCCACCAATGCGCTACAATCTGAGGGATACAGTGGGCCCTCCACTTTCACAAAGGCTTGGGGCATAGAATCCTCATGAAAGTAGAAAAACTATGAACAACTTCCCCACTGCTATCCTTCTCTCATTCCCTTCTGAGGCTCCCCCTTTCATTCCCCTGCCTTTTGCACACCATGACTGGATACAAGGGAATGGGAAAGGGGAGCTCCAGAGGGGAGTGAAAAGGCTTGCGCAAGCCATCACCTCCATTCCTTTGCATTTTGCTTTGGTGCGAGTTCTCAGCACTGGGTTCAGAGGCAAAGGAATGGGAAAGGGGAGCTCCAGAGGGGAGTAAAAAAGTTTGCACAAGCCATCACCCCCATTCCTTTGCATTTTGCTTTGGTGCGAGTTCTCTGCATCAGGGCCAGAGGGAGGAGAATGGGAGAGGGAGTTCCAGGGGAATAGGTAGGCTTCTGCAAGCTTTCTCTCCCATTCTTTTGCTCATTGTGAATTTTCAGTGCTGGGGCCAGAGGCAAGGGAATGGGAGAAGAGCCTGGTGGTGGGGAGAAGGAAGGCCATCTCCTTGCCTTTTGTCCAGGTGCTTGCCTTCCTTCTCTGTGCCCAGCAAAATGCAAGAGAATGGGAGGACAAGAATGGAAGGAGGCAGATGAGTGCCTGGCGAATATTCAAATTTGTCAAGGTCAAACCCACAAATGTGAAAGACGAATTGTAATTGTACAGCAGGTTCAGACATAATGCTCAAGCCATGTCTTGCATGCTTCCTCCTCTCACTGAACTATCTGTTGAACTTTTACACGATTTAGCAGCAAACTGTAAGTTTATCTCTACATATGGACTTGGACAAAACTGCTGCTTGATCTGAAGAGAGGAAGAACAGGGCTTGAAGACATGTTGTAGAATTAAAAAGGAGAAGAACTCCACATAATCTTCCTCCACTTTTCTCTCCTATTCTTCATCCTGGATCTTTGTAATGCTGGAAGCCAACATTTACAGGGATTTGGGAGGGAGTGGGGAGACAACCATTTACAAGACCCTGCCAGACATTTGGCAGCTGTTAAAATTCCTGTGGGAGGCAGAGAACACAGAAAAGCAATTGGAAAGAAGCTCTTTTGTACTGGAATATACCTTCAAGCAAGTAACTATGACAGGAAAGATCTAGTTTTACATTGTTGCGATAGTATAAACAGTGGAGTTTTATATTCCATTAAGAAAAAAAATATTAAAAAACCCTCTGGCAGCTACCACAATAGAGCAGACATTTTACACTTTGCTTTGGCCACACTGTACACCCAGTAAGAATAAATTTTAAAAATTCTGGGTAATACCTTTTTAAGGACAATGGAAAAACAACAAAAGCAAACAAACTGTTGTGTTTGCAAGCACTCTTCATCAGGCTGATTGGTATTTTTTTAAAAAAAACCACAAACCTCTAGGGCTTGCAGAAGAAAGGTCAAAAATCAGGTCCACTCTTTTGGCCATGAAGTCTGCAGCTGAACTTAGATTCAGAATGGAGATGGCAGTTTGAATTTAAACTCTAACAAGTATTATACCTACCTCTGGACACAAGGATGAAAAGAGAAATGCAGAATCCAGTTGTAACTCCCACTTAGAACAAACCCGTTGAAGCAATGAAACATACATAAATGGTGACTTCACAAATTCTCATTCAGTGAGTGTACAGTAGTTGGAATTCACAACTGTATTTAAGTTAACAGTTGCTTATCACTTCTGAGAAAAAGGATGTCTGGAACTTATTGAATATAGCTACCACTGGCATATGGCTAGCAAAAAGATGTCTGTCTGTCTGATCTAGTTATCTCTGTGTGTACAAATTTACATGGGAAGGATATAATAAGATTTTGAAGAGGCACTATGGAGATAAAGCCATTATGGTACACAGCAACTATGTGATACAGTTTAATGCTCTGTGGATAGAACTCCTTCTCAGCCCCTTTCACATTGCACAGTTAAACAGGTATCAAAACACTATAACTGCACAGTGTGAAAGGGGCCCAGGAGCATGGTCATGGGTGCATCCTGTGGCAGTGTGGGATTTGCAGTGTGGCTCCGAGGCATAAGAGTTTCCAGGATTCCACTGGACAGAGCTATGGCAATTAAAGTGGTATTAAACTCCTACGGTTGTGTAGTGTGAAAAGGAAACTAGTGTCAGAAATACTTTAATTATGTACTATTACAAGGATGACTTAGCATTCTAGAGGTTTTGCTCATTCCTAATGATCTGAGAAACACCTCTGCATGATGAGATTGGGTTTGAATATGAAATACAAAAATTCATCCAGAAGCATCATACCAACTTTTCAATGTTATCTTCCTTGCAAACTGGGCTATACTGCAAACTGTGATTTACTGCATAGGCCTCTTTCAAATGTATACAGAAAGCCAAACAGATTCTGAAACAGAGAAAGTTTCTGTCACCTATCACAAAAGATGGAAATCTTTTATGGGCAATACTACACTGCACTTTTAATTCTGCATTCTTCTGCTGAGGTAGGAGATTGGGAACTGAACCTGAAATATATAATTGTACCCTAGATGCACATTCCAAATTCTCATTCCACCCCTTCAGCATGCAAAAGAAACTTACAAACAAACAAAGAAAATGCTGAAGGTCTGAGTTAAACCAGGGCTCCTTGCACTGAGCCAACTTCTAACATGAACACAACAATACACACAAGCTGCACGCAAAAACTTCCTTTTTGGATATGACAACATTCACAGAACTAGCAATTAAAATAAATGTGAATGGAAATCACAGGGGATTTTCCTTTGTTTAAAATGGGAAGGAGCTTTGGGTACAACTTATTCAGGCAACCAGGAAATCAACAGAAAAGCAATTTAGAGTTTATGGGGGAAATCACAGGTTTGAGAATGAGTATCTGTTAGGCTCTCTGGTAGAATAATCCTCTAAAGCAGAAATTGTAACTAACAAAGCTGACTATGTGCCCCTAGTCAGGTGTTTGACAAAGTTAACTCCAGCAGGTCACAACACATGTGAATGACATTAGCAGGATCACAGTCCAGGAGGTATGCTTTGGCTACAACAGTAAAAAGGTAGAAAAGCAAAAGAAACTGTTCCATTTAGAGGCTACAATTCCCAAGAACCTGCAAACCAGATCAGATCCTGCAGGAGGATCAGGCAAAAAGGGATCACAGTAGGCTTGGGAAAGCAGTAATAAGAGGATTAAGCATATGGGGCACAGACAGGTTCAAGAGTCATGTATGAAGGTCAATCATGCTAACTCCAGACAGGATCTGCTAGTATTCCACCAGCTTCCTTCTCCTGTTTTCTTTTATAGGAGGCTGGAACTGAGGAACATGGGGTGGGGAAGGACTACCAAATCAGTCCCAGCTGTGGTTAACTATGAAGTTTGCAGGGCAGGAAATGAGCAGGAATCTCCAGCAATATCACCCACCCAAACTTACCATTTCAAAGTGATAGCAACCAAAGGGTGCCAGTATTATTATGTACTACTTTTTCCATTGCTGTCTTCACTCTTTACTCCTCTCTTCCACAAACAAAGGCTCTGCAATACTTCAAAGTCTGCATATCTGTTACTAGCTTATTGGTTTCAATAATTTTAATTGTGGCTTTTATTCTAAGGAAAATCTACACCAAATTCAGCTATGCTAGGCCTCTTGTGCGACCTGAGATGGCTAAAAACCAGCCAATCAAAAATACAAATGCTACTCAGTCATCCCCAGAAATCTGCTGCTGTACATTAATTGTGTTGGCACTGTGTTAATGCTGACATTTCTCAATTATCCTTTTTTAAAATTTTAGACAAATAATGGTGGGAGATTTGAAACTCCCCACAAGGGGGCAATAGATGCTACAAATATACAAGCCTGTAGCACTGTAATACTAGGATAGCGAGGTCTAGTGATAAGACAATTGTAATGGAAGCAGCCTGAGTGGGAATGTTATGTGTATTTCCTATGTGACTTTATGAAAACAAGCAAAGCCACCTGTTGGAAAATCTGAGGGTTCACCCAAGAAGTTAAACAGAATCTAGTAAATAGTTCTTAAAGTGCCACAGTAATATATGAGGAATCCAGCATTTTATCACCCTATATAATCAAAATGAGTACTGAAATTAAATGATGCTCATTCACTCCGGACCATTTCCCTCCAAGTGTTGTTTAGTATTTTTGTTATTGTTGTTATGTGCCTTTAAGGTGAGTTAAAGTTATGGTGATCCAATTCTAGGGTTTTATCACTCTTGACAAGATTTATTCAGAGGAGATTTGCCATTGCCTTCCTTTCAGGATGACAGAATCTGACTTGCAAAGGACATTCAATGGATTTCCATGACTGAATAGGGATTTAGTCCAAAATCCAGACACACCACAATGCTGGATCTTTCGTTGCTTAGTATACACTTGGAAAAGCAACCACATTGTCCTCCATCAAGAATCTTCTCCCACTGTCGCCAAAAAAACAAAAAATGGTACAAAGATACATCACAAATATAACGCTGAATCCTTTGTGAAGTTTTCTTTCCTTTGAATAAAGCCCAGAGGGAAAAAATATCTGGGCATCTATCAAAACAATATGATGTTATGTAAAAATGGGGAGTACTTGTATTTCAGGGAAACGAATGAAGTATTTTTCCTGGGCTACACTTTTGTAAATATGGTATTAATAGAAAAAAGTCCTTAAAAGCAAAAAGGTAACTTTGGATTTCAAGTACAATGTCACGTATTAAAAGTCAACCGGAACAGGATCAGAGGAATATTGTCAAAGATGAATTTCAAATGAACTAATGTAGGTCTGGGTTTAGATGCAGAAACCCATACATTCTTCCAGGCTGGGAGGGCAGCATTTAGAGGGTGATTTGCAGGCAGTTTCACTTCTGCTTAGGAGAGCAATGCATGAGAGCACTTTTTAAAGTTGAAATGTGTTTGGGACACTGAGAAAGAAAGAGAGAAACTGAGGACACCACACAAGGCTGCAGACTCACTTCACAAAATCTCATTACCGAGACTAATTTTTGAGGTATGAAAACTTACAGTACACTTTCCATGTCTGCTGTACTTCCTTCCATTTTCTGTTACTGTGTAGAGGTAAATGAAGTTGTCATGGGATCCCACGGCAAGTAAGGTGCCATCTGTAATGCAAATAATAGACAACTGTTATGTTGGGTGACTGACAGCTGACTGGCATTTCAACCCTGTTTCATCAGATTCTAGCCCTCCCCACCTGAAGTGCTCAAAGGAAGTGGCAACAGAACAAGAACATATGAAAAACACAAGTCCATGATCCAGAGCCCACGTGCTGTTCTCATGTTGGCTCTGGATGGAAAGTTGATAACTCACAGATTTTTTTGTACCCCAGCCATTCCTTGTACTTGGTGAGTTCCCTTTTTCATTTGAATTCACATCCCCAAATGTTTTTATTTAGCCCACTGATTTAGCCCATGAATGTTTTATTCATTGCTGGCAAATAATATTGTTGATTCACGTGAAATCAAAGTACAATTGCTGTTTTTAATTTCTACACCTATTTTACTTCATTAAATACTGGAGCATAATTGGGATGGGGTGTGGAGACACATTAAAAAGTTTGTAGTCTGACTGCAATGCTCCCCTTTACATGAGAAATTAAAACATGTATTTTGAAAGAAGCAAGCACTATAAATTGAATGCAGTTTAGCGTACCTACTGTGTAGCGCATCACTGAAAGCTGCTCATTGCCATCTGTATGTATCGAAACCAAATCTCTTGTTTCGGCATCCAGAACAAACCACCTGTTAAGAGGTAACAGAAGGGAAACATTATTTGAAAAGTTGATTTTATTTTGACATCCATCCATCCATAAATTCCTAAGTTAACAAGTATTTGAATACTTCTGAAATGTACCCATGATGGCATGCAATATTCAAAAACATATTCTTTGCAAACAACTTTTTTTTTGAGGTGGTGTATCTATTTATGAATGGAGCATAAATAGACTTGTGGTTCCAGAACATACATTGATGCATTTAAAACATGTATGGCCAGCTGATAACTCTTTAGATTCAGAAAGGAACATGAAGAAATCCAAAAGATCTAGTGAAATCACCAGGCTCTCAGGCACATGGTGATCAAACAGAACTTTCAACAGAGGCAGACAGCAGAGAATATCTTAGCTATGAATTCCTGAGAGGGTAGCCTTAGGTAGGACACTACTCACTTTATCTTAACTTCCACTTTTTACCTAACTGCAGTATAGGTACAGTAATCATAACCAATGTTTATTTATGATATTCATATACCTATTAAGAGAATAAAATATCTAAGCAGTTTAACTAAGAATATACATCACACAACATAAAAAGACAATTCAAAATGTTTAAAAATAATATAATTAACTGTTGTTGCATTACGTTGCACCTCATAAACAAAATCCAAATCTTAATACCCAAATAGAGGGGACCCACTAAATCAACGGGAATTTGGTAGGTAAATGCTTAAGTAAAGTCCACTGATTTCATGGGTCTGCACTGGAAGGGAGTACCAACTGGATTAGGTTCCTGTCTTAATAACCCTTTAAACAGTGAAGAAGCACTATCACTAATGGAACATCTTCTGTATGAAGGACTGCTTCTCCTGTTCACTCACTTAAGCTTTCTAGAAATTATGGTTCTTCAGAGCAGAAGTGTGTAAAGCAGGTAGGTTTCTGGAGAAATGAGAAGTACTAATACATTAAACTGCAAACACAGACTGGCCTCACAGGGTGTGATTTAGAGTTCCTTAAGCAGATCAAATGAGTGCTTAATTTTGATCCAGATGGGTGTAGTTTCTCCATTCGCTATCTGTATACAAGCAACTGAATCTACACCCCAAGCTGCCACACATGAAAAGGATGCCATCAGATGATCCATTTCAAGCAACCATTACTTGGTCCACTGGTTTGTACACATTGTGTTTTATGAAGTAGAAGACAATCAATTTTGTATGCTGTAACTTGGTGCTTCTAGCTTTGCAAGTGTGCTGGGGTCATATCCTGAAGCTACCACAGTACTGCCTATAAATATGTAAAATTAAAAATGTGGACAACAAAACAAAATTACCATAACAATTTAAAATCCATCATGAGGAAGACTACTCAGAGTTAACATTCACAAAAAGAAGTCCCCTTTCTTTCTTTCCTTTTCAAAAGGCCAAGTCTTAAAACCAGATATCTGGAAAACGGCCTAGTCTAAATGGCTTAAAACCAATTTGTGGTTACAGGACCACATGAAAGACATAAAACATGAAGCAGCTCAACATACCACCACAGCTTGTGAATACGTTGTGTGCAAGATGGATGGAACCAGTGGAAAAAATGGCTGAAATGTTTTTGTTGGACAGCAGCAGAAACCACTTTCAATAATATCACTGGGGGCAACACACACATACGCACAAAATGTGGGTTTCACCTATGGTAAGTTCTGTACCGCAGCAGGATGAATGATGAGTTTCAGCTTGTTGCTTTGGTATTGAATTACACTTAAAAAGTCAAGATTTTTTTTAAAATGCCACCCAAATTATGACAGAATTTTTTTCTTCTGCTATCTGTGTTGAACTCTGACAGATCAAAGTAGGAATGGTGCCACATTGTGACTGAAACAAAGAAAAGCAGTGTAGGAGCACGTACACTCTTTTATGAACAATTTTGGATTTTGCAAACAGTCTGTTCTGGATCTTTTCTTTCCTTGGAACTATTCAAAGGAGAGTTTAATGCAAATGTACTGAAGTAAAGAATATTAGACAGAGGAAAATGGTAATCCTAATTAGGCTGGCTGAGTGCAGCTTTCCCAAGGTTGATTTCACAGCCCTTGGCCGTTTTGAGGTTCCCTGGGCTGCCCATTTCTTGACTGAATGAGGACAGGCTCCCTCTTCTGGAAGCCGCCAGGAGTGCTATTTCACCTTTTAAATAGGTTGCAGCCTCCCCCCACCCCCCCACAATATTTAACACCAGTTTTCTTGAACCATAGATTAGGAGTTCTTAATCTTTGGTCCCTCAAATGTTTTGGACATCAACTCCCAAAAGCACTCATCAGGGATTCTGAGACTGAAGGCTAAACTATCTGGATATCCAGAGGTTAAGAATAAAGGTGACTTCTGCCCACAAGTGCCATCCTTTTTGTCTCTCTCTCTTTCTCCCCCAACTCCATTTTAGCAGGCATTTTTAGCAGTCTGTGTAGACTCTGCAGGGCAGGAAATAGGCCCCTACACCCTCAGAACATGCCCAGTTCCGCTATACACTGTGAAAGATAACAACAACCCAAATCAGCACAACTGATTTTGTCATCCTTAATTTTACAGCCCTATGCAGATGGCAGGAAACATGTACAAATCTGCATTCTACATTTAAAGGAATAAGATGACCCTTGCAGGCTGTGAAATTGTCTACCAGCTTCAGAATTCTCTTGTCCTTGGCAACTGCATTAAGAAGTATTGGTCTGTAATGTTAATGAAGGTTTTTGTGTTTTGAAAATATCTATCCCCATAATGCTCAAGTCTGATTCATCGCTGCAGCCCCAAGAAGTGCAGTGATGGAGTGAAGCAAGTGTATTGCTTTGCTTTTCTTTACCCAAAAGATCAAGAAATAATGTTTTCAAGGGAAAAGGGACCTGTATTAGCTAGAGCCTCTCCTTCATCAGGCTTAGCTTTACATCCAGACTTCCACTAGTTCCCTTAGCAGTCTAAATGGGACAATGCTGCTTAAACTCATCAGTCATTCTGTGATGTCAAGGATGGGCAACACGCAGGAGAAGGGGAGCTGCTGGGCATTGTTGTTGAGCTAGAAGTGAACATGTCACTTCTTGTTGCCATTGGGATTCATTTTGGAGCAGTTGAGGGATTAGATGGCAGCAACAGAAATGACAAGCAGAATGAAAGAGGCAAAACATGAGATGTCTCTGTGGACTGGGCATGTGTGTGTGCGTGCAAAAATGGCCTGTGGGCTGCAAGCAGCCTCTGTTGCACTTTTCCCACTCCTGCTATTGATCAGCTTTAAGATTTCAATGCAAAGTTTGTTTCAGTTTACTGTGTGTCTTCAGCTTTTTTTTGATTTAGGGTGACCCTATGTCAAATGTATCATGGGGTTTTCTGGGCTGAGAGTGTGTGATGTGCCCAAGGTCACCCAGTGGGTTTCCATGGTCAAGAAGGGAATCAAACCCTGATTTCTAGGGTTGTAGTCCAATGCTCAAAATACTATACCACACTGCTCATTTGTTTCAGTACTGTAATATAATTGAAGTGATCTTCCACATTTTAAAGTGGAAGAAGAAAAATCAGCTCTAGGAGCTTATCAGTTGAAAGTATACCCTAAAACTTATTCTAAAATGCAATTCTAGTGGAATAAATATGAACTAAATTAATCTATGAATGCATCCAGCCTAACATTGTCTAGTCTAACAGCAATAGCTCTCTAAAACTTCAAAAAGTGGATCTCTGCCCTGGTACCTGTGATTTTTTAACTGAAAGTGATAGTTTGGAACCTAGAGTGGAAAACTGCTTCTGTCTTTTTATTTCTCACAAAACTAGAGTTATGGGATAGAGAAGATAGATAGTGGTTTACAGGGCATTTCCCTCAGGCAACAAGATGCTAAGAAATGCCAGCAAGGGACTGGAAGAATGCTATGTGCCACACAGTCTGTCCTGCAGCCCCTTAGCTAGCCTGCTGGCTTCAGGGGCAGTGGAAAAAGCTGCCCCATGACCATTACTGAAGAAAGATTCAACTGCCAATCTAGTTAGCTTTTGCACATGGGTGGAAGAGGGCACCATCTTATTCTTCACTTTAGGGAATAAAATTTTGCAGATTGGCCCTAATAAGATGAGCAACAAACTCACAGTGCTCCACTGCCATATAATGCAGAAGTAACTTATTAATCATAAGAACTGACTACTTATGGGTTTTCTGGGGACTCTATGAATAGAGTGGCTATTGTCATTACTGTACAGCTAGTTCTTTTTTAAACTGTTGTCACTGCACTTTTGATGCTGCTACTGGGAGAGCACAGACTGTCAACTAACTGCAGTTGTGTGCAGCTCTAGACTTGTAGAAGCCATTTTAAATGTCCTATAACTACTGCCAGATAGTCCATTTTTATCAGAAAGTGACAGATATGGTTACAACTCTCTAGAATTATCAAGCAGAGAGACTATTTGGTGTTGATTTTTCTTCTGAAGGTGTAATAACTTATGAGACCCAGCATGGTGTTGCGGTATGGGTGCTAGACTATAGGAGACCAAGGTTTGAATCCCTCCTCAGTCACAGAAACCAACTGAGTGAGTTGGGGGAAGTCATACAATTGCAGAGAAAGGCAATCACAAACTTGGTTGGAATAAATTGTGCAAAGAAAGTCCTAGGACAAGGTTGCCATAAGTTGGTGTTGCCATGAAATACAAATACAAAAAAGAATTACTTGCTTGAAACTATTTCTATTAAAGGTTTGTTTGTTGCCATGAAACTGGATGGGATAAAAATATAACAGATTAACACTAGCAGGTTACTGCTTCATTTAATCCAGCAATCAGTCCAGCCAGTTATTACTTGAAAAGCTCCAGCGATTAGTTGTCTACATTTGAGACAATCTACACTCAAGAGTCCTATTCCTAAAGAAGACTGGAACTCTTTCATGCGCTTAACACATGCTGTTAGAGAGCACAACTCTATGAGACAAATTTCCTGGATACTAAAATCCAGCAGTTCAACGCGAGCTCCGATGGAGTTTTTATTACTACAGCTGGGTTTCACTTTGGGGGAATATACATTCCTTGAGGAGCTCTCATTTCCAAGTGAAAACGTACGCAGCAAGCAGATGGTAAACTAGCTCAGTAAAATTGTAGCAGGCTGTGAAAGGCTGGGCTTTGGTGCAAGCTAAACATTAATACATTTGATCCATAGAAGAAAATGGTCAGAGGAAAAAAAAATAACCTCACAAATCAGCAATAATGAAATAACAGGCCTTTGCAGCTCACAGATTTTACTGCAAACCTCTTGCACTTGACACTATAGGTTTGATGACTCAACTGTTAAGCAAGTTTGCAATCTCAACAAAGAGTAAGAGTGGCAAATGCTTGTAGGACTAGAGCTAGGTAGCCAACAGCATTCTTTGGTTCTCTGCTTGCTGCCCACAAAAATCTTAAGTAAGATTGCACTGTACTTGATCTGTAGCTTCTTTCTTTCTCTATGCTGCTCCCAAAAAATTCCTAGCAGCCAGTCTCTCCGCTACAGTGAAGGACAAATTGAAATTGTTTGTCTTCACAAAATTAAGTATGGACAACAGTATTTTCCATATTGGGTAGAACATTTGATTGGAAGAGACTTCCTTACTGTTCCAAATTATTGTTGCTTTCAAGTACTTTCCCACTTATGGTGATCCTGTGAACCTACCATGGAGTTTTCTGGGGCTGAGAATGTGTGAAACCATTTTTCACCCCACAGTTTTCGATGGTCAAGTAGGGAATCAAACCCTCATTTTGAGGGTCATAGTCTAATGCTCAAACCACTTCCTGTTGTCATTGGGACTGATTTTGCAGCAGCTGAGAGGGTTGGATAGCAACAACAGAAATAATGAGTGAAACAAGGCAAAGTACAGCATTTGTGGCCAATTTTAATCCATTTTTGGCAATTTGGGGGCCAAAAACCGCTCCAATATTTCCTGAAAGAAACTCAATGTGTCTCCAGGGACTGGCTATGTGTGTGCAAAAATGAGCTGGGGGTGGCAAGGAGCCTCTGCTGCACTTTCTGCACTCCTGCTGCTGCTCAGCTTTAAGACTGCAACACAAATTTTGTTCAGTTTGTTGCTGTGTGCCTTCAAGTCATTTCCAATGCAAACCTATCATGGGGTTTTCTGGGGCTGGGAGTGTATGATGTGCCCAAGACCACCCAGCGAGTTTCCATGGCCAAGTGGGGAATCGAGCCCTGGTCTCCACAGTCATGGTCTAACACTCAAACCACTACACCACACTGGTTCTTTTCCAAATTACAGGTTTTACAGGCACATCTGGTAGAAACATGGGAGAGGGTCTTCCTAGTATCTCCTCCTGGGCTTTGGAATTTCCTTCCTCAGGAAGCTAAGATGGTTCCCTCCTTACTGTGTATCTATGGACAGGTGAAAACTTTTCTACTCCAACACGCTTCTGAGAACTGATGGCCAGGGTTTTTAATAAGCTGCTGTTCTACTCATTTTTACCTTTTAATGGATTTGTTTCAAATGCTTTCAATTCTATAGATAGTTTAATCATGTTTTTAACTTTCTGTATGTTTTAGTTATGTTTTTGTATGTGTTTTTATTTGTATTTGTAAGCCACCTTGACTTCCAGTTTTGGGGTGGGAAATAAGGAAAAGATGATGATGAAGATGATGACAGCTGTTTACATTTCACTTCATTTCATTTCTATTTATTTATAATTTATAGGTGACTACTGCGGTCCTCCAAAAGATTTTGCTTACAATTCTTATCAGCTCCAACCAGCATAGCCAATGTAACACGCAATCTAAAACATCCAGACAGCTGCAGTTTCATAGCTGATTTAATTGACATCCAGCTTCTCTGCCAAAAGCAGTGAAAGTGAAAGAAAAGGGACAAAAATATGGAACGGCAATATCAGTGTCTGGAGTACATCAGCTTAATTTTGCTTGCATACTGGTATATTCCATTCACATTTTGAAAATCTGAGCTTATTTATGTGCTTTTGTTTTTATTCCCGAACATGTCTTCCTTTCTTGATATATTACATATTGGGTAATGGAAGGAATGCAACTTTAGAGTGTAAGATGCACCATTTTGCTGATGTTTTGGATCTTTTTAGGGCTTAGATGGGAGACCAGCAATGCATTCTATGCTGCTTTTAGTTCTGTAATGGAAGAAAAGTGGGATTTAAGTCCCACGATAATAAACAGTTCATCATCATATAGGAAATAATAAATTCAGGGAAGATAACACTTCACCCCTTTGTTTCACTTGAATAGAAGTGTAAAAAGAAAGTTCAGTTTACCTTCCTGAGTGTGTGCCTATTGCTACCACTGTTCCACTTGGATGGAAGTCAGCACAATGTCCTGGTTCCTGGAAGACACATTTTGTTCTTATGATTTGAGGGTGAAATATAGAAACATTCACACAGATATTTAAATACTGAATTTCCCCAGCTGGAACAAAAGAAGCAAAATGAAGTAAACTTTGCAGTTCTTGATATGAAACAACATACTTTGTGCTTTCTGCAATACTCATCTTCAGCCAAGATAACACAAGAAGGAACACTCTATCATGCAAGAGCATCATGTCTGTCAATGAAGTTGTTCACTTGCATGCTTTTATGTTATGGACCAACTACTGCAGCCATTTACAAATGCCACTACAATTGCTTGAACTCTCAATTCCAAATATCCCAGAATAATATAGTTCAATGTTTTGCATCCCTCACATGCCTCCATCCCAAATTTCAAAAGAGACTGTGAGGGTATCTATACTGCTCAAAAACTGAAGATAGAATGTATTGAAGGATCATTACAAAGAATGGAATGACTGTATTGTCCATTAGGGCCCTTCTCTTATCTTCCTTCATAAGTTTGCAATACAGGGGCGTCTTGGTGGTTGCTCGTTGGCTACCTCTCTCTTGACTTTCTGTTGGCAGGAAAATAATCTTACTGTGTTTTAAATCAACTTGTCTATTTTAACCTTTTTTTTTTTTTTGAGCTTTGCCCTTCTTTACTTCACAGGACTCTACTCTCTTGTTTTATTTTCCCTTCACTGTCTTGATTAGAAAGGTGGGATATAAAAGAAACAAATAATAAATTCATCTCATGTGAACTGTATTTGTGAGACAATAAGTAAATACTGGGTAGACGCTCAGTTCAAGGGTAAGAAGATCACTAACCATATCATTATAATGCCATGTTTTCCAGTTTATCTTACTCACACAGACATTAGAGGAATTTTGAAAGGTGATGGCTTGTCCATCTTCCATATGTCAGTCTCTCCTATAACTCAACCCATTTGGGGATGTCAAGGGCTCAATATGATCCCATTTTTATAAAAGGCATGTTCTCTGCCACTGACCCTTCTTCCAGATGAAAGGACTGGCTTGGTCAGGGCTTGCAAAAAGCTACTTGAATACCCCAGGTGAGTAAGTGGGAGTTGTAGTTCAAAAAAAGGGGGGGGGAATTTTGTCACTCCTTGTTGTGAAGTGCAACTGACAAGCTGTAAGGTGACCAGAGAAGGGTTCCAGAGTATGGAAACTAATCCCTTCGAAGAATAGTTGAAGGAGCTGGATATAGTCAGCTTGGAGAAGAAAAGATTAAGATATTACAGCCATTTTCAAACATTTGAGGAACTGTTTTGAGAAACATTTCAGGGTGGGGCTGGCCCAATGGATTCAAATTACAAGAAAATAGATTATGAGTGGACATTGGGAAGATCTTCTTCATGATAATAGCTGTTTGATAGTGGAACAGACCTGCCTTAGAGTGTGGTGGACTCTCATTTCTCGCAGGTTATAAACAGAACTGGATTGCTTGTACTAGGGTTGTACATCTACTAGCTGTAGATTTCTTGTACTTGGGTTGGACTACATGACCTTTAGCATTCTTTCCAACTCTACAGACCTAATACTGCACAATTCTTTCTCTAACAGCAAGGCAAAAGAAAAGCTCCACCTGACCATGTCCAGAAACATCTCATAATCAAGACTGATATTTTCTCAAAAGAAGGTTACATACATCTAGCAACCTGGTCCACTCGAGTGTATGGTCCGCCGAGTTCCACATACAAACTTGACGATCTTGAGCACATGTTAAGAACAGATCTTTGAAGGGATGTGTTCCAAGGCCCCAGAGTTCATCTGTGTGACCCTAAAATCAAAATTAAGTTGTAGACAAATAGTTAGGGCTATATAATAAACAAAACACAATGCAGTCTAGTACAGGGAAAGAAAATGAACACACCTGTACTTCAACTTGGAAACCATCATTAAATGTTCCTCGCAAAATAAAATTTCGGGATGTGCCCAGTATAAATTGATCTGCCTTGCCTTCCGCCACGGCTCTGATTGTTCCATACTGATCTGGAACCTAAAGAAATAATTTTTTTATTAACTACATATCACAGATCTCAGAACATAACAGTCATCATGAATAGGCCACAGCCATCTTTGCTTATAACCCCCATTCTTGGCAAATCATTCTCAGTCATGTACAAAAGGATGTCCATTGACATTTATTTGCATATTTTAATGTGGTGGGTTTTTTTTAAAAAAAAAAACATTTGTATTCTTTGTCCTCCTGTCTTCAATGGAATCAAACATAAAATAGTCATCAACTTGGTGAGGTAAAGCTAGGCTGACATTTGCTAACATACTCAAGTTCACGTGCTGCAAATCATGTCTTCAAACCCAGGTTTAAATTCCAAATGAGCTATTTCTAATGTATGTCTCTGTAGACTACAACATACCATGGTAAGCTGGCTATGCCAGTGAATCTCAAATTACCTGATGTGCTGGGCCAGCAATTATTTTTCTTTCAGTGTGCCAGGGACCAGAACTGTATTTGTGCCCATTGGCTACAATGGTTTTATTCCTAGAAATTCAACAGGCACTGGGCAGCCAATGCCTCATGAAGCAACATGGGTCCAGGGACCACATACACTAATTCAGGATTAGCAACTCATGATCTTTCAAATGTTTTTGGACTACATGTCCCATTATCCTTTACTACTGGTTGTGTAGAGCCAACATGCCATAGTGGTTTGAGTGTCGGACTATGACCCTGGAGACCAGGGTTCAATTCCCCACTTGGCCATGGAAATCCACTTGGGCATGTCACACACTCTCAGCTCCAGAAAACCTCATGATATGTTTGCCTTAGGGTCACCAGAAGTTGAAAACGACCTGAAGGCACACAACAATAAAACAACCTGGCTATGCATGCTAGGGGTCCTGAGCAGTGCAGTCGAACAGTATGTGGGTGGCCATCCATAGAATGAGGATTGCTATCCACAAACAACATATATAGGCTAATCAATAGGGGAGTTTCTTATAACTGATGACTATCCAAGGGGGGAAAATTGGCTCTTTTTTCTAGATATGTATAATGATCTATCCACTGATACCCATCACAAGTATCAAAAGGGCATCTGAATGATCAATGTACATTTGGAAGTAACTTTGTTTTGGGGCCACGGCTGCTCCCTCTCCTTCCCTACTGTCCCACTGCTTTTCCAAGCCAAAGCCTTACTGTGGAGAAGAAGGTGTAACAGCAGGAGTCCCCTTCAATACAGGGATTTCTCCTTGTGCAGCAACTGACACAGAGAATTTCATTTCCCTTCAAGGATCATTGGGCTTCACTTCAACAACCAATGCAATCAATGAGAACTACCTGTACTAAGGGAGCCTCCTGCTACATCTTTCCTCTCACAATAAGACTGGTGGGAATTGCTGGAGAGCAAGTGTGATGCAGTCTACACTGAGAGCCAAGTGTTGCAGTGTTAGGATGCTGCACTGGAATCTGGGGTATCCAGGTTCAAATTCTCACTCAGCCATGAAATTTTCACTGGGTGACCATGACCCAGTTGTTCCCTTTCAATTTAACTTATCTCACAGGTAGTCATTTTCAACAACAACAACAACAACAAAACAGATATACCAATCTGTTTAAGCATGAAACGTCATCAGGGAATCTAGTAGCAGCTTTAAGACTTACTGGGAAGAAGAAATTTCTAACAACTAGAAATGTCTTCTTCCTAATTAGTGTTGAAGGTGCTACTAGACCCTCTTATAATTTCACAGGATTGTTGTGGGGAGCAACTTGGCATGTGTGTTCAGAAAGAGTCAACTGCTATTTCTAGCATTTTAATTGATCTATTATAAAGTATGGAAAGAAAAAGTCATTTCATTATATCTGCTTGCATATAACAGATAATTAGCTTTACTGGAATATGGTGGCTTGCAGTATCCCCATTTAAGAAAGCAAAGAAGATGATGCTTTGCAAACATGTAAAATGATCTAATTTCAATTCATTTTCCAGAGTATTTTAACCTAGGCCACTTTCATACTGTCCAATTACAGCACTTTGAGAGAACTTTAAATGCCATTGCTTCATCCTACTGAATCTTAGAATCTAGTCTGAGTATAGGACCAGGACTCTGGGAGACCAGAGTTTGAATCCCTGCTCAACATTGTCTCATTCAGGACAGTTGTCAATGCTTGGCCATGATGCTAAAAAGGATTCTAAAACCCATCTGCCCAGTGGCAGAGGTCCAGCTTACTACAACTATGGAAACCCAATGGGTGACCTTGGACAAGTCACACTCTCTGAACAAATATTGCCAAGAAACCCCCTGTGATAGGTTCACCTCAGGGTGCCATGTCAGAAATGACGAGAAGCCATGCAATAACAACAATAACAACAAATTTAGAATGCTCTGGGACTTCTAGTGCCCCAACATACTGCAAACTCCAGGAACCAGTAGGATGGAGCCATGGGAGTTAAAGTGATATAATTGTGTAGTGTGAAAAGACCTTAAGTTTTTAAACCTGAGGACAGTAATGTCAGAACCAGCACAATGTAATGGATTTGGAGGATCCAGATTCAAGTGGTCACTGAACTATGAAACCAACCCATGAAACTCACCAGCCACTCACTCCTACCCAGTCACCTTAGCCTATCTCACAGAGTAGTTAGGAGAATAAAGTGGAGAAGAAGAGAGTCACATACACCACTCTGAGTTCACTGTAGCAAAGGCTGGATATAAAGGTAACTAAATAATAATGAAAGGGATGGAGAGGTAGTGGCAGGAACAGGAACCACGGAGGTGGGTTCTGCCCTGGTTCAGGAAAGAGTCTATTAAAAGCTGTGCTCATTTTGAATTGAGAAGGCAAATCTCTCTGTCCTTATTAATTAACAGGAACTAGTGCCTAGATAACAGAAGCAAGGAGAACATGTTCCCTTAATGGTGATAGCAATGGCGTGAGTGCAATTCTTGGAGGCTTATGCTGATGTATTTCCTCTGAATTTTGTGGGTGGTAGAAATGGTAGTAGAGATGATTCTAACCACCCATCTCATTGCATGTCATTGTAAAATGTTACCTTGCATGAAACACACACATATACACACACCACCAAGGACACTTCTAAGATGATAATGAAAGAAAACACCTTCCAGATGTCACACTGAATTCTTTGATACATACCACCTCTGAATAGACCAAAGAAAGTGACAAATGAGAACTTCATATACAAAAAAAGGTTAAAAACTATTTCACGACACTTGAGGAGTAAACTTAGGTAGGAAAAACTGCAGCTTCTCTGAACTGTTTTCCTATATTTTTAATTTTTAAAAGTATTTTTTTAAATAAAAAAACTGGCTGTCTCTCTCATGCCAAGTAGCATTGTGAGAGAACTAAGAAACGAAACAAACAAAAAACAGATTCCTATTAATACTGCCTTATGAATGTTTGTCTTTTCTGAAATGTGTCTTTTGTATCAGCCATCTGAACAGTTGCCAGATACATTATTATTTTATTTTAACTACCATACTTTTTTAGAACTGGAGGGAATTTTCAGCATTAAATAATGAGTACAAACAGAGAACGTGGCATGTTAACAAAGAGAACGGGAAGATAAAAATCTACACCACTCAGGTTACTATTTACCAAGCACAATGGTGATTTATATGCGGTTGGCATCTATCAGTTCATTTTATTAATTATTTTTAAATAATTGTTTAGAAACGATTTCCCCTATCTAATAGCTATATTAAAGTTCCCCAAAGGCTCTAAATCTATCACTGCAATAAGATAACTTGGTATATTTGATAAATACAGACTAGAATGTCCTTTGTTTTTCTAACAAGTGAGAATTATTGACATCAGGGAGATTGCTGAATGGGAACTCAAGAAATCTGGATGCAAACACTTGCTCAACTGTTAATTTTAAGGCAAGCTATGATTTCTTCATTTATATGTCATAATAAGCAATGGTGTGTTTTGTTGAAATTTGACTTTTTATGAAGCGCAAGTCCTTGTTGTGATGTGCAAGCTTCTGCTAACAAGTGATTGTTTATGAAGCAGCTACAAACCACAATCTGAACTCATGGGCTTAAATCCTATTGTTAGTCCTGACTAGACTAAAGCCAATGAATCAGCTGTATTTACTTACATGTTCACTCACCATTCAATATTTTATTGAAAGGGTCTACTCTAGTTGGAACTAACCAACAGGATCCAGCCTATCATTTGCTGTTGGCTTACAAACTCTGGCTTGTTTAAACCACAGCTTGCTGTGATGTCCAAATAGCTATGACTTATTTCTGACTTGTTTCTCCAGCTGCCCACCATGAAAAAGGAGCTGACAAAAGGGTTGGAGAGAAACAAAACAACCATGGAATAGACAGACCATAATCTGTTTCACTGTCTGGAGTGTAATTCACAACTTAAATAACAAACCATGGTTAGCATAAACTATGGCTTAAGGGTTCTGAAATTTGGATCCTCAGGTATTACTGGATGTCAGTTCTCCAAAACTCCAGCAAGCATGGCTAGTGATCAGGAATTTTGGCAGATGTAGACCAACAATATCTGGGAACCCAAGTTCAGGAAGTACTGACTTATTTTATTATGTGAAGGTTCAATATATCAGTCAAGCAGATTATAATTTCTCCATTTGTAAAATTGTGGCAATACTGGAATTGTTTATAGGCCAAAAGAAACCTGAAAATACTAAAAGAGAGAATAAGTCAAGAATATCTCTGGAAAAAACCTGAAATGCTGGGAAAACTGTGTGTGAGTTTACATGCCCCAAATTCATTTCAGTGGGCCAGGAGAACTTCCCAGTGCATTGGGCTCTAATATACCTATTGTGTTACAGACACTTCTAAAGTAGAATCTGCAACATCAGATGTGTGAAGTTGTCCAGAAGTTAGCTGGGAAAGATAGATGGATACAAGGAAAAATGCTGATATGACGTAGTGGGTAGAAATGCTTAGTTTACACATGGGTGACTTAGGCCATTTCTGCACTACACAGTTATAGTGCTATTATTCCACTTTCAACATCCTATGGAATCCTGGGACTTGCAGTTTATGGAGGGGCATTTAGAATTCTCTCCTCTTTGGCCTCAGTAAACTACAAACCTCATAATTCCACAGGATGTTGAATGTGGAATAATAGCACTATAACAGTATACTGAGAAAATGGCCTTAAATTCAAATCACTACCCAGTCATGAAGCTCACTGGGTGAATGTGGGCACAAATTTCAGCCTAACCAACCTTACAGGGTACTGTGAAGATAAAACCTGGAAACTTGTACATTGTTTTGGGCGTTGGAAGAACTGGATGAAAATGTAGTAACTTATATAAAACTTCAGGGTAGGGGAGGTGATGGAAGAAATAAAATGGAGTAGGACTCTTGAAATCTTAACCCTCAACCCCAGCTCCACCAAACCAACAACTATATTTTTTCTGCATACTTTCAGTGACAGTAATTATCTTGCCTACCTCTATTTCCCTTTCAGGATTCAAGTCATGATCCCATAAAATGATTTTCCTGTCCTTCCCACCTCCAGTTAGCAGCATCCCGTTCCTCATTTGACAGAGTGTGAACACGCTGCCATCGTGAGCTTTGATTTGCTTGCTTATCTGATACACACCTGTAGTCATGACAGAAAGAGTACACAAGCATTATAGCCTACATAGGACATTAGACAGCAAACAAGACTAGCCAATAGTATTCATTAAATTAGGGATATGGGGTTCCCCCCTTGTACATTTTTATACTTGCTTAGATAGTGGAACAATGAGAGCATTATTTTAGCTGTCTGTCATTAAAAATGCATGTTAATATTTCTCCCCCTTGACACTAATGTTGTGTACCTCATACTCTATTGGTTTATTAAGTCAAGATATAATCATCTGAATCGGGCTATAGAATCACAGAGCTGCAGGGGGCCTTATACTATTCAAAGCAGGAAATCTAGAGCTAGAACAGATGGTATTCCAGTCTCTTCTTCAAGAGAAGTAGAGGCTATAATCCAAAGTCACTGGTTCCACTGCTGAACTACTTCTATTCTTAAAAAGCTTCTTCCAATATTGTCAAAAATTGCTATTCTCTAAAGTTTAAGCTTAGCTTTGTCCTCTGAAAGAGTTCCGAGGCAGATCTAATTTTGATGCTGCAGAAAATGGAACATCTCTGCACATACTTTTCAAAAACATTCCAGAACTAGCTCTGGTTGATCATGGCTCAAATGATGCTCCAGTTATACTTAACAACTAATCAACTTCTATTAGATATGACAAGCAAAGGGACTCTCCATTTCCACTTGCTAGAGAGAGGGGAAGAGGAAAATGTGTGCTTCTGGACATACAGGCCTCATATAACCTCCAAAAATACAAACATTTACATTTAAATCTATAAAATAAAGCTAGCATTTAATTTTTTTTATTTAAATCTGGGTTTCAGGAAAAGTTAGAAATATAAGGTTTTGCTAATTGTCTACAGAAAGTGAATTGAGAACGAGAAGTAAACACTAATATTTTCAAATTCTGATTTCTTGAAGCTATAGGAAAGTGCTCAGAGGCAGATGCAATTGCAAACTGTAGGCAGCTCTTGCATATCACAGCTACAGAAGAAATTTTTACAGAAGTCTTAAAGAGATATGTAAAGACAACTCAAATCTCAGAACCCAGTCTTTGATCTACCAGTGAGTGTCAAGGAGGACAATGGTTTGTTTGCTCTTTGGTTGTGACACTGCTTGTCAGGGGAGACGAGTCAAAGTTCTCTGTTCATATGTGACAAGCCAGCGAAGTATAGACATAAGATTGGGCCTTCTTATAGCTGTTTCTGCTTTTGCTGAAGGAGACAATTTCGAAGCAATTAACTATCATGCACCAGCATGTTCCCCGAGCATGAAAAGGAGAAATCTGGTTTATTAATACATCTGAATAAGCCCACTCTCTCTTTATTCTGTTGCATTAGTACTTAGAAGGAATCTTGCGTACATTATCTGCATCTTTAGATTTTAGAGAGAGTGTGTGTGTGTGTGTGTGTATTTACCATCATTAAGAACTGACTGAAGCAAAATCCTGGTCTGAAGATTATCCTGAAGAGTCACTCGCAGCTAAAATGTACTTGTTTCAATTTAATTAAGTGTGTGTGTGCGTGTGTGTGTGTATATAAAAATATGCATGCAATAACTCTATATGGAATTAAAGATCTCTATAAAACCAGCAGTAAGTGCACCTTAGGTGCAAATTGGATTACCACTTTTAAAAGCTTTGCACATAACAATGTGTCTGAATACTGAAATTAGAAAACCATGCAGAGTAACACTGATTCACTTGGCTGTTACTGCAAAGATTTTTTAAAAATCCTCAAAATCAATATTTAAAAGGGCAAATGCCATGAGGTGCACACCGCCATCTGTTCTGGGATACAAAATATGAAGCAAATGTGTACCTAGCTTCAAAGTATCCCATAAAACCCAAGAAAAGTACAAGATGCCAACATGACTTAACAAGCCATCCCTAGAGAACGGTTTATTTTATTTCTTGATCTATAAGCACAGACACACACTGACCTAAACCATAATTAAACCCTTGATAAATTCAGGAACACATATCGACCGTAAAAAGCCCAGCTCAACAAAATCCTGGATCTATTTAAATAATTAAAACATTCAACTTTTCATCATGAAATATTTGCTATGACAACTACAGCAAAGAGTAATTTGCTTTAGGTAGGTTATTATAATATTATTAAAGGTATGATCCATTTTATAATTAGACCCTTATTTTATTCTTTTCTTTAGAAAGAAAATTTGTTGAAAATATATATATTTGCCATTAAAATGTCCTGTTCAGCACTGTGTTTTTGCTGGCATGCTTATTTGAGCCCCAGCATTTTAATTAACTGCCAAAGAAAATAATTATCCTTGGATTTAAGAGCTACCTTAGGGCTCAGCAGTGCCAAACCTGCATATGCCTGATTGCAAATAATAATTCTTCTTTAAATTTTTAAACTGAAATGAAATGTTCACTATAAAGCATATCTCACTCAAAAGCCAAAAAATGAAAATTAAAGCAAGCTCTAATGTTCATACCTGGTGCTTGTTCAAATTAAAAAGGACTAAAATTTTACATGACCCTTTTTATGTGTTTCTTTCATGTGCACATCAACATGGAGATCACTAATAATATATTATATGACATTATATGAAGACAGCTTCACTAGTGCTGTAAGCTATAAAATGCAAGTTATAAATTTTGCTTTGGTCATGCATATTTTTCTGTTTCAGTTATCCTAAGCACTGATCAGTTGCAGCAGTGAGTCTAACAATCTGCCTGTTGGGCTATGTAGACTATCAAATATATGTCCTAACAGTACCTAAGAAAAGAGGATTAACAGTATCGAATATGTGGGTACAAGACTGACAATTAAGACCAATAGGCCAGCATAGTATTTCCCACACTGGAAAAAGCTATAGGTTTCTGAGGAGATTTCCCACATGCATTCCTTGATATAGTGGCTGCAGATTTAACTCTCATGCTTCAGGATAAACAAGCTTTCTACTATGTGAGTTGTGGGAAACTCTAATGACTCCAATGGGAATTCCAATATACTGAGAGTTAGCAATAGGGCTAACATTATGATCAGTTAGTGGACACACACATGCCTTTTAGTTCCTAAAAACACTAAGAAATGAAACGTTGCCCTCAAGTGGAACCAACCTACTGAAAACCAACTTGTGTCATTCTTACTTATCAACATTATGGTTCACCAAAAAAATGGTGTGGGGCATTTTTTTGTCCCTGTATATCACATTGGTTGGAGAAGGCACAGGTCTCAGACTCATCCAGGCACCTGTTTTGTGTCTTGCTGGTTTGTGTGCCTATGTGGGGCAGAACTACAGCTGCTGCCATCTTCTCACTGCAGCATGCCAGCTTCTTCTAAAAAGTTCACATGGCCCATGATATTATTCATGGCAGGCTGGCCAGCTGAACTGGGCTGGAGCTCCTGAAACTGGAGGTCAGAGACGAATTCTCTCTGTTCTGCCTAGGGACCATAAAGCTGTGCCTCTAGTAGATCACCTGCATTTGATTGTTCTCCTGCCTTTCCACCCTGAAATGGTACTTTCAACCTTTTCATTTGCTCTTCACTTTTCCTTGTCATGAGTCTGGGTGGTTTCAGCAGGGGGAAGATGTAGAGTTTTTATTTGGGGGTGGGAATTAGGGCCTATTTGACCACCATCCCCAATCGGAAGGAGGTGTCCCCTTAAGGGACCACGAATTGAAATTGGTAAAATCCCAGCTTTTGTCACCTCATGGTCCACCTTCACACTAGAAGCCAGGCTGAGTATTTCCCTGGACAGAAGGGGGGTTGTCCCGTGCCTGGACACTCCAGCCCATGTTAAGCTGATCTTTGAACTGAACTCAATAAAGTTGTTGATTTTTTAAAATTGCCCATCTAAGTGTCTGTACGTTGTCCTTTCACTGTCTCATGCTTCACTTATCGCTCACTTTTAGGGCCACAAAAATGTACCCCAAGGGCAAAAATCAATAGACTTTTTGAACCAATATTTTTTGGGATAATTTCTGTCCCAAATATTTTTCATCTGTTAAAAGAGACAGAGAGAGAGAGAGAGAGAGGTCACAAGAGGAATCGTGGAGACACTGTTTACAATGCTACGAGTGATAAAGAATGCCTACACTGTAGCTCTAGTTGCAACAAAACATGACTCCGAGAGAATGAAATAGATAACATTTCTCTCCTTTTTCAGTTTCCCAGCAGTTGGTCTTCAGTGGCATACAGCCTCTAAACCTGAAGGGAGGATACTGACGTCATGAGAAATACCCACTAACAGACGTATCATCAATGGATTTATCTAATCCTCTTTTAAATCCATTTGGATGAATGATTTTTTAAAACTGTTTGGATGATATACCCAGTATGCCAAAATGGGCAACAGACTGGCATCCTGCTGGAGCAAAGCACACAGAAACACAGTTTGTCAAAACATATCTGATAGTCAAGATGCAACTGATTATTAACATAGCATGCTGAAAAGCATACACAGCTTGCATATACACCATTTCCTCTTTTGAGTTTCTTGCATTTTATAAACTTTTGAACGTATTATTACAATACAGGCAAAGTCAACTGCAGTACCTTTTGATCCTTTCCCTGCTGCGCCTTCTACAGTAGTTTTACTCCATATAAGCAGTATCCCACCTGAGTCACCAGTGAGAACTTCTCCATTTCCTAAAAATGCTAAGCACTGAACAAATTTCGGTTTTTCGTATTTCTGAAAAGAACAACAGAACGCATTTAAAGAACAATGATTCATTCACAGGCAAAGCTCTGAAATGGAAAATTGTACAGAACAGCCACAATTTTAAAGACCTTATGGCACATTTAAGAGAAAACTATTATAAAATGCTATATAGATGGTATCTATCTCCATCACAAATATCTAAAATAACAAATAATAGAAATAACAAAGTGCAACAAAAAAGGGATTTTTTTTTCATTTATTGTGGAAATGCAAATGAATTTTGGAAAAGAAAATATATGATAAAATTCCAAAAATCCTAAAAATCAATTTTCCAATGGCACTAGAAACATATTTACTCAATATGGTAGAAAAAAAACAACAGCTAACAAGTGCGCAGAGGAAAATGCTATTATACATTACTACCACTGTAAGGTCAGTATATACCCCAAAATGGAAACAAATGTCACTCCCAACAATAGAGGAATGGTTATTAAAATTGTATGATATAGTGGAATTAGATGAACTATCTACGTTATAGCAGAAAAGACACTGAATCAATTTTAAAATTAATGGAAAATCACATCCCCATTGTGAGAGAAGAATTAGAAATCATAGGAGTGGCAGAATAAGATGATTATTTTGTTTTAGTGATAAAAATGAGGATATGAGGGAAAGATTCTTAAGGAAAAAAAGTCAAACAAAAATTAAATAAATTACTTGTGTACACACACACGTATGTATATATACACTATACAGTTTATTAAAATAAGCAATATTTAGATCAACAAATATGCTGATAGAGATGGGTGGAGATACAGAACCAAAAATTATGTGTCACTGTAAAATAAATATGAAAAATGAAACAATAGAGAGAGATATAAAACAGATACTTAAAAGGACTACGAAATAAATACAACAGTTTGTGAAGCAACCAACAATTTTCAGAGAAGGAAGTTGGTGGGGATAAGAACTTGAGATCAGAATATAAAATACTGAAATTGATATGAATATCTATATTAAGGCACTAGAATTATAATTATGTTGATTTCATAAATAAGGTTATAGAAAATCTCTGTATCTGGTTTGGTAAATTTATTGAAACAATAATCAATGTTTTATGATGTGATATAATGTAATGTGTTCTTTTAAACTAATATCTTTTAAATAAAAATATATGTTTTTTAAAAAGAAAGACCTTACGTATTAATCCGAAGATGAAATAGCACCCCACCCTGTTCCAGAGCAACTGATGTGACATTATAGATGCTGAGGCCACTTACAGTGTCAAAGTATCATAACAGTAAAACAAATTTCTTGCAGCTGAGAGAAAGAAATACACATCTCTTTGGAACTCTAGACAGCCCATAAAACATTTCACCCTACAAAATAACCATTAAGAGACTAACTAAACACATCGTGATTGTGTGAAATGAAACCCTGGTATGCTCTTTTTTGTAAAGTTAAGTGTTTTTGAGGAACTAAGATTGGATGAAGAGAAGATCAGAGATAGAGAGCTGGCGTAGTGTAGTGGTTAGAGTGCTGAAATGGGATTCAGAATATCCAGGTCCAAGTCCTCACAGATTCATCAAACTCACTGAGTGAACTTGGACCGATCATCACATTATAACTGTAAAGTAATGAAGGTGAATTTTACTCCTTTAATAGTGTAACTGCATCTTATTAGTTACAAGGCTGTTGGTTCACTAAATGGTGGGAGAGGAATATGACATAATTTAAATGCTAGTTTGTGCAAAGCCTTCTCCTCTGTTGTAGGTGATAAAATGACACTGAAGTGTGTTTTGTACCACAGGCCAGTGACTTATAGCATTCAGATGTTTGAAAATAACTGATTTTTTAGTTGCCTTGGAAAGAGGGAAGAATTATTGTAATGGTAACCAAATACCAGGGGAGTGGATTTGGAATGATTACTAATCACTTTTTAAAAATAATTTCCCAGGCTATGAAGAAAGTAAGCAGTCAAGCAAGCCATTCTATTAACTCCATTGTTCACTTTTGCTATCAAATTTTGCTTCCTAAAGCTGTTTTTCCCCCCTGTGGAAATGCAATGGACAGAATTAACATGCATTTGATTCTCCAGCTGCGTATTGGGTAGGAACAGAGAAGAGGCAATGGTATGATTTGAAATGGAAAAATAGCCAGAAGGAATAAGCAGAAACATCATCATCATCATCATTCACAGCTTCTCTGCTCAAAATGGCTTTCCACTGATGCTGCTCTGTTACGTACTTTTGCCTTTTTCGTCCTTATGGTACCACAAACATTTGCATCCAAAGTGGACTGAGAAGCATGTAATGTGCACCAATGTACTGAATTTTATATATCGACTATGAAGGAAAACAGTTATTGTACAGCCTTAATACTTTTTCTTTTTTTTTAGGACACAATCCCCTTCATCAGATAATGTAACCAATGGCTTCAAGAAATTTGTCAAAAACTTTCTTACCCCAAATATCCCTTGCTTCCTTGTTAATGAATTGCCATTCCAAGTCCAGAAAAAGATATGAGATTTTCCAGATGTTATTATTGTGTCTTTATCAGTCGGATGGAATGCCACTGCAAGAACAACTTCATTTGTAGTCTGTTGAAACAGAAAAGGGGTGTTCCCATTATTAACCACTCTACTTGTTCAGGTAAAGGGAGGATTCACTACTAGGCACACAAATACACAAAATTTTATAGGCACAGAGAGGGCTGCCTCTCTTCCTAACAGTTTGTTCTGGTCACCAAATATCCTCCAAGCAATTTTGTTCAGGCGTATGCTGTTTTGCGACTGTGTGGAGAACAAAATATGTAAACAGGAAAACATTTTACAGGTACTTCTGTACTTGCAAAGTTTCTCAAGTCACTATGATCATGGAAACAGCTGTCAAATACATCAACTAAAAGTTTTCCAGATGTAACTGTCCAGAGACTTCTTTGGAAATTCAGCATTCTCTGCCCAATAAAGGGGCAGTTACCTTCACACAGGACAGGGAAAGCCTGGATCTCAAGGGAAGTTACTTTTCTGCTGTTAATGGAGTTGAAATTTTATTGCCTGTGGCTTCTGCCTGCACTGAAATCCCTTTAGAACATCTTAACTGACAACAGAAGTAACATCTGAGACAAGGTATAGGCCTGTGACTCGAACATCATCACTTTCCTTTTCCTGTATGATTCTGAACTTCTTTGCCTGATGGAGAATCCAGCAAAACTTTGAAAGCTTGCATAATGCATTTTGTGCATTTTGTTTGGTTAATAAATATATCACTGATTTGTGGATTTAGGATTTTGGATTTTGTTGTGTTCTTCTAGGTATGTATAGCACTTTTACTACATACTTGAGGGACAACCTGTTCTGGAACAAAACCATTGGATAAACAGATACTAAGATCTAGTATGTGAAGATCAGTCTCTTTATGCCTTTGTCCCAGCTCAGAGATCACATTCAGATTGAAAAAAGAATTTTAACAAGGCACCAGGGATAATTCAGAATATAACAGCAGTGTGTAGAAATGGGCAGTGCAGTTCATCTGTGTCTTTATATCTGCCTTAGGAGTCCCATAGGAAATTCTACCATAGAAAACCTTCAGGTTGCGCTTCATTAGCTTAATTGGGAAGCCTACAGATAGTGTAAAATAGAATGCAGAGTGCTTAATGGAAGGTCCTATTCTGCACATGTAACCTTGATCTGACACATCTGCACTAGCTACCAAATAGCTACTAAACTATTAGTGTGTTGTTCTTAATTTATAAGGGCCTAGACAAGAGGTCAATTTATAAGGGCCTAGACAAGAGATCCCACAAGAGGGTGGAAACCTCTGCCCTGGCCATCCTTATGACACTAGAAGTGAGTACTGTTGTCTCTCCACATCTGCTAGGGTTAGATGCATATGCTGCAAAAGTGCAAAAAAAAAACAAAAACCCACATAATAAAATGTGCATATCTGTGGAAAGGGAGCCAAAGCATGGTGGAGGGAGTGGGCACAAAGGGTCCAAATCAGGTGAGGGAAAGGAGAGAGAAAAAAGGGTGGGTTGTTATGATGGTCCTATACTTCCTCTCTCAGCCATCTCCTTCTTCGTGGGTGGGGAGGCATCAGGAGAGGGTTTGGAGTGCTGAGATATCAGGCTGTAATCTGTCCTTAGCTGGCCAGGCAGCAAATGGTGGTGGTGGTGGTGGAGGAGGACCAGAGGCAGGTTTTAAAGGGCTGTATGGCCTTCGTTGGAGCTGCCAAGAGGAAAGGTTCCCTCAGGAAAAAAAGCATTTGAGGTGAGGGGGAGCAGGAATTGGAGAAACTTGCAAATAATCAAATTTGTGAAAGTTAAACCCACAAATGTGGAGGGCTAACTACAGAACTTTTTTAAATGTATGAGGTTCTTTTTTTCTTTTTCTTTTTTTGGCTAAAACAAGGTATGTTGAGGAGGCACAGCAGTCTTCGCAGGAGAATCTTGATCCCTAGAGGTATAATTCTCCAAGAAAGGTTAACAAGGGGGCTGCTAAGCATTTGTGGGGGCCCTCACAAGTCCTGCAAGCTGCATAATTACCACACTTCCCCTAAAGAGCTCAGGACAACATTTCCTGAAAGACCACTTTTATCCATATCTAACACTTTGATGGGAAGGTCCCAATAACTACAGCCTAACTGAGGATCCTTCAGCTGAAGTGCAGAGGAGGATATTTGCCTTTTGTGATGTCAACTATGTGGAATGATCTGAATCTTGAAAATGTTAATTTTTGAACTAAAATTCCCAGAATCATTCTTTGGAAAATGTAGTGAAAAAATGAGTAATTCCAAACACTGATCTGCTGACTGAGATCAGGTGGATTCCAAGTGTAGAAAGTTCCTACCACTAGGTGAAGACTGATTTGTTTAGCCAGGTACTTTCCTAGTCTTCTAATTTTATCAGTCATTCCTAGGGAGTTCAAAGAAATATTCTATTGCTTTATCATTGTTTTATTATTACATTAATTGGTTCTAATGTA
Source organism: Ctenosaura bakeri (assembly GCA_948474755.1). Taxonomy (NCBI): domain Eukaryota; kingdom Metazoa; phylum Chordata; class Lepidosauria; order Squamata; family Iguanidae; genus Ctenosaura; species Ctenosaura bakeri. The sequence goes on from CAOLHI010000274.1 coordinate 758,346, forward strand.
TTTTGGAGGTGCTTGCGATTTGTAAATTGCTGTGTGTTTGAGAAAGAATATTTTAAAGCAGTATAAAATTAATCTTAAACAGTAAGTAAATAACACAGTGAACTACTCAACAGATGTCGTCTTTGCCTACTTTTACCATCTAATCAATGTAACATAGTTTAAATTTGGGCACCTCAGGTAAGTCTGAATCAACGAGAGGCCCCAAACCAAGTTTTGTTTAGAGGAAAACATGGAGCAGTTATATTTTGGTACATCCTAGTCTGTATCCTCATGTAGTTTTCTTTCTCAATATATATTCACCACAATAGATCTTTGGTATAAAGGAATGCTTCTTTCACCTTTATCCACATCATTCATAAGGAAAATTTTTAATAAAGTTGTATTAAGCATAAGCTGTTCCGTATCCCTTTCTGAAAATGCAATAAAAGTAAGAGCAATTCAAGAAAAAAACAGAAGGCTATTATTGTTTACATTCAATTTCTAGACAGACATGACGAATTCTTGATAATGAGAATAAGCAAGCCAATCAAAATAACTAACTCTTGGCTGAAGTTCACTCATCTCCTGCAGTTTTGCAAAATCACTTTGATTTTCCCCCCAGTCCACTTATTGACAGAGAAAGTAGTATTTAATCTGGGGCATCTGTCCTATATGTGAATCAACTTATGCTTATTATTGCATCATCATCATCATCAAAATAATAAAATTTATTTATATCCCGCCTCTCCCCATGGATCGAGGCGGTACTACAACAATACATTAAATACATTAAAAGCATTAAAACATAACCAATCCTCTCCACCCACCAACCCATCTAAAACCAAACCCCTAAAACACATTAACTACATTAAAGAACAAGAGGACAGTTGATGGGAGGCGGTGGAGTACTAGTCTGGGAAGGCCTTTCGGAAGAGAACAGTCTTGACTGCTTTTTTAAAGCAGTCAAGACTGGTAATATGCCAGGTCTCCTCCGGCAGGCCATTCCATAACTTGGGAGCGATGAGGAGAAGGTCCTCTGGGTAACTGCAGCCAACCTAGTTCTGACTGGCTGCAGTAAATTCCTCCCAGAGGACCTTAGTACGCGGGATGGATTATATGGGAGAAGGCGATCCCGCAGGTAGGCTGGCCCCAAGCCATAAAGGGCTTTAAAGGTAAGAACTTTAAGTATTTACAGACTACAGTCCATGTCACTGAACACATGGAATGTGATCTTCAGTTGTCAGATGAATATGTATACATTTACATACAGTTCAGCAAAAGAAGAGAAATGAAATGAGAAAATACAGAACATGAGAATTAGGTTCAATGTTCATGACAGAATAACATCCTAGTTTTTAAGCTAATTAAGGCATCTACTGTGATATACAAGTAGTTACTAAATTCAGGCCACAAGTCCCAGTCTGTACTTTTGCATTTCACTTCTGGTTCACCTGACTGCTTACCATGCAACACACACATATGGCGGAGGGGAGAGAAAAAAATAGAAAGACTATTCCTGCTGATTTAGGAACATTTCATGCATATGATGCAGTGGACAAAACATTTAATAAACATATAAGTCTTTTAACATGCCATGGAGAGTTTTTGAACTATATTCATCTGTTATCTCTTGGCTGACACAATACTTTTTGATCCAGCAGAGGCTTCCACTGGCAGAACAGGGAAGAAGATGGTTTTGGGTAATTCCCATTTGCCTCTAGAACCCAGAACACCACTTTCTGCTATTCCAACCCTCAGGAACAGACTTGGAAGGCACATAAGTGACAGCAGAAGGGGGAAGGAAAAATCTTTCATAATCATTCGCTGAGTCAGGCCTCAGCAGAATTGACTAAACCAAAGAAATTCCAACAGTGGAAAGAAACCACTTCAAGGAATACAATTCTTTGTTCTTTTTGCAAAAATAGATGCCCCTCGGAGATCTCAATGGTAGTAGTGCTGGACTTTTGTCCTAATAAGGAAAGCCTGCACATGATCAAGCAAGGTATAAGCTGTAGTCTGTGAAAAATCTTTCATATTAATATCAGAACTTTTTTATAATGAAAAGTTGTACCACTTGACCTGCATATTTATTCCTCATTGACAATTCCATTGATTTCAGCTATCAAAGTCTGAGTCAACTGCTACACCTAATTTTATCAGGAGTATGGTTCATATTAAGTAAATTCTAAAATCAAAGCTTGCTGTTTGGAGAGGAGGAAAAAGGCAAGTATAGAGAACAGACTGCTTAGTAAGTAAGGAAGTATAGTAAGGAACTAACTTCAAATGGAACAGCAGTGCTCTGATACACCTTCTCCCCCATTCACTTTTTTTCCCCAAGTGAAAACTGTATTAAATAAATCACTTTTGGGATGTTCACGGAAGAAAAGTTTCCTATCTCCTCCACCCATTTGCATAGGAGTCCTCCTTGTATTATTCAGTAGGGCCTTTGGTCTTCAAGAAAGACTTTGTAGAGCAGTGAATGGTTGCAGGGGGAAGGAAGGCATGGAAGACCTTCCTTCTAAAAATGGCTTAAAGTCAACTTGACTGAAAGCCGTTATTTGGAATATATTGCTTACAAATGCTAATGTGCGAGAAAGTAGGAAAGAGTCATTTTAAAAACCTACGCTACAGCCTATCTAAATAACATTTCATTTAATTTACAGATACTGCAGAAACATTACTTGTAAAAAGGGCATTAGTCTCTTGATGCAATGACATGAATTCCTACTCAGATATAGACAAGCATACATGTTACTTCTGTATAAGAAACCATGGGTATCTTACCATTTATGTCAAACATTCTTATGCATTTTGCTGTGTGAATTCATAAATTTTAAATTTCCAATTACACCTGTTCTAGGAGAACTTTCTAGTGCGTTTTCCATATCAAAAAGGAGAGGAACACTCATCTCAAAGAAGAACCAATGACCTTATTACTATAACTTGTATCAGAAGTTTGTCACAATTTCTGCTTCATACATATGTGCAACATACAGAATCTATCTGCTTTGAATTTACCTTTATCTCCGCTACTTTTGATTTCTTCTGCCAGTCCCAGACAGTCAGCATGTGCTCATTCGAATCATCAATCACACACAAATGTGTACCTGAATCCTTGCAGAAAAGAGTAACAAAGGATATTTATATCATCATTTCAGGTAGCTACAAATGTGACAGCACATAAACACAAGTGAATTGTGCCAATAAGAATCACACGCATATTCTCCCTTCTCTTGGGCAAGGTACTAATGGAGGACAGTAAAAATAAAGACAGTTAACAACAACAACATCTGCATGCGTTATAATGGAAATGGTTGGATATTTTTGTCTGATGCAGAAAGGCCTTATTCAGTTCAAGTCTGCAGAAGTGAAGTTGTGCATGTAGTGCCACTGTACAAAGTTGTGCACTGTGCAGAGAGGCACATGTTCATCATATATGACTGCAAATAGTTGCACATCATGCCTGCAGTTATGCAGACTTATACTTAACTAATGAGCTGGGGTAGCTACTTCTGAGTAGGTACATGACCACAAAGTTATGGTTCATTGCTTTGATGTGAGATCTTAGTCCAGGTGTTCTATTTTACATACACAGTTTTCTTTAAGAGTTAGTTCACAAACTGAGTTCCAAAGGCCTCAGGCCTTGTGGTCTTCCTCACCACCTAGCTCCAACTGAAATGTGTCTTTCAGTGTAGAAAGAGAAATTCTGTGGGTGGTATTTCACATAGCTTAAAGGCCCCTCCCTAAACTGCAAACTCCAGGGTTCCATATGATGTTGATAGTGGAATAATAGCACTATAACAGTCTAGTGTGGAAATGGCCTTAGCACACCATTTTGTTTTGGCCATGGATCCCTGGCCTGTCAACACTGCATGCATAGGTGAGGATATGCAAATTAAACAAGGCTCTTCTTGCTGAATGCCAGATGGCTTTGCTTTTTGTAGATACCCACTTTCATGTTCAAAACTGGGTGTGATATATACTTGAACAAGAACTGCCACCTATGAGCTTGAATTCCTTTCAAAATAGCATCTCCCCAAGCAATCTACTGCTATAAGAAATGGTGCTGATGTGTATTGGCTCTGGTCCATAAGTTGTCTTTAATGTGGTGGAGTTAGATGTGTGAACCTGAAAGTGGTTCCAGCATTTTCCATGTATATAATCAACACACCCTGTGCATCTGCTCAAGAACATTTTAGTCTGATATTTCTCAAACAAGAGAAGGCTAAGGAAAGGGTAGTCTTCTTGATTCACAACTCTTATCATTCCTTACCACTCATTATGCAAACTAGGGATGCAGAAGAGAAAATCAAACTAACTCTCACTAACTCTCTGTGACTCTGACACTGAGCTCACGGTTAAGTCCCCACCAGTCACCTTCCACCAGATTTGGTGAGCGGTCATATTTTTCCAATGAATTACATTTAAGACACAACATGGGAAATATACACAACATCACAAAGCCACTAGATGCACTTTGGGTTTCCCTTCAATCTCATTTCTTCTTTCCATTCCTAGAAGGATCTATTGTTTAGTGCAGTTGAAAGAAGGAAAGCTGAAATTAATACTGCTTTTCTAAATTGTAAACAACTTTAACTGGCTTTCTTGTCCCTAAAGTAATTAAAAATGTATTGCCAAAACTTCCAAATACCTTTACAATGGAGTGGTATGAAAATGGGAGTGGGGGAAAAGTTGGGCACATGACTTGTAGTGAAGCAGCATAAAGACTGTGGTAGCAAATGCCAGAACTCAGCTCAAACACCTGCAAAGTTGCAGCCTTTGAACTATGTACACTGCTTTGGAAAGTAATGTGTTTCTGAAAAGGCCCAAGGCAAACAAAAACAGAAAACATACCAACATGAAGAATGTGGGAAGTGTCAGATCTCATCTTCAGCATCAGTCAAGCATATCTAATTTTATTCCCTAAGTTTACTTTGACATTAGACCCTAGTACACTTCCCGCTGCAACAATTTGTTAAGTAAAGTATGTTCATTAAAATGTATAGGGTTTACCTGTAATGTCTGTATACATTCATTTAGTTAAAAAAAAAAAGACTCCAATGATTACTCCAAGCAAGTAACACAACTTTACATGAGAAACTTATTTTGCTGAAGTTTTTTGATCAATACTAGTTGAACAAATGTATAATAGGCTATTATTATGAAAACTAAAATAGATTGATTAAACAAACATTTATACTAAAAAAATAGTGCTATGGCCAATGTTGAAGTACTGAGACTAGAGTTGCTGCAGATAGTACTGAGTTGCTATTTAAAGAAAAGAAAAAAGGAGCAGCTATTTCTGAAATGGGCAATTGTGCAATGCAACAGTTTTATTCCCTGTCTTAGGTCAATACCTGAGTCCAACTTCAGAAATAAATCTAATCCTATGTATCAGAGCTTACTAAGATTAGTCTTCTTGAACTTCCTTATAAGAAAGATCTACAAGTAATTCCAAGGATAGAAATGAATATTCTATTGTGTTTGTTTTGACACCTGTTGAAAGACTTGTCAAAACAAACACAATAGAATATTCATTTCTATCCTTGGAATTACTTGTAGATCTTCTTGTAATTCAGAAACATCTGGAGAGCCACACAAACAAATGAACCTGAACTATGAGCACGAACAACATGGCACAAGTAAAGCCCACGCTAATTCTAATTGTCATTGATACTGTGCATATTTATATGTTTTTGCTTGTGTGCGCATATATATGCATAACATCATGCTGTTCTCCCATCTCTGCTGAGCCAAACATTGTTAACTATTCTCTAAAATAGGAGTGGGAAATCTTGGTGACGACTAGATATAGTTGGGCTCCAACTTTGATCATTCCCAACAATTTAGATGGGAACTGATATCCAACAACATATGGAAGGTTGTGGGCTTCTGATCTCTACACCAGCATGTTTGTTGTTCTTGTGTGTCTTCAAGTCATTTCCAATTTATGGAGACCCTAAATCTGTGCAGAGGTGGTCTGCCTTGGACTTTTTATGAGACTGAGAGTGTGATTTACCTAGGGTCACCATGGCTGAACAGGGATTTGAACCATGGTCTCTAGAGTCCTGGCCCAATGCTCAAAACCACTATATCATGCTGGCCCTGTACACCAGAATGCATACAAACCCATTTTATAATTCTCATTACAGTTAATGGACTCGTGAGATGCTCATAATATTAGGCTAACTAAGAAAAACTAACTGAGATCTTAGAATGGACTGCTAAAACTCCTGTGCCACTGTACTGTTGCCTTTGTGTCTCTTGCACATTGATCCAGGCCACTAGTTAGCTCTAAGAGAGTTGGCTGCCAACTACTGCAGGACAGCTGTCACAAAATTAGTTTGGCATAAAACCACTGTATACAAGTTGGCTGTGAAGGTGACAGGAGAGGACTGAACTACTGGGCCAATATAAAAACAACCCCATGAAGTAGGAAAAGAATGACTAATGCTATAGCTGTGGCAGATCCTACATGCCATTTATGGTCCATGGGAGACCTGTGCCACAGTTTTACAAAGTGTGAGCAGAAGACCTCACATCTACATATACTTTCCTGTCATTGGCCCTTTCCACACGTGGGTGAACAAACGGCTGGAAACAAGCTGAAACGGAGCTTACCTTAAACCGGGTAAGTCTGTCGCCGGTGGAGCAGTGCGTTTTCACTGGCCACACTCGTCAGCGTCCCGCAGTGCCCAAAATGGCAGCTTACGACTGGCGGAGGCTCTCCACCAACCAGAGAACCTTGCCAGCCGGAAATCCCACCCCCAGCAGATCTGCAGGCACGCCCTTGCGCGCGCCTGCAAATCCACACCGGGCGCTGTGACGCAGCTGCATGGGGCTGCATGCCCCGTGCCTTTTAAAAACCACATAAAAAGTGGTTTTTAAAAAGCACGCGGCGCCACCACTTCCAGTCGCCCTAGCACAGATTGGGGTGTGGAACTATGCAAAAGTAGTCCGCCCCAATCCACTTTACGGTGTAGACGACCTCCGTCAGAGGTCGCTCTACACCGTTTTTTAACCCCCGTGTGGAAAGGGCCATTATGTCTCTAAATATAATTCAGTGGCCTAAATCCAATTATTGATTAAAATAATAATCTGTCCACTGAATCAACGTGAATGTTTGTAAACCAACATTCACATAAATTCAACTGATTCAATCAGTCTGCTCTTGGTGGTTAACAACTGGATTTAGGCCATGATGAAAAGTCTATTGAGAAACCAACAAAACACATAGAGACCTATGTGCACTGTGGATTTGTCTTGCATACAGTAGGTTATAGCATTAACAAGAACAAAAGATATGCAATTTTTCCTTACTGCTTTAGAAAAATCCAGACACCCCACTCCACGTTCGAAAGTTCCGAGGCCAATAACCTGCAGAGTCATCAGGCTCACTGAGTCCCATACTCTAACGTGGGGCTGCAAAGGCTATATGTAAAAGCAATTTGATAGAAATGGTTACTGAAGATCTGAAAAGTGACACATGCAGAATCAATCTTACATTAAGTAGACAATGACTTCTGTTGAGGTGAACACCACCATTTTATTGACCTGTAAAGTAAATACTGACCAAAGTGAAGACCTTATGGACATAAAGGCAACTGAACTCGTTCTCTCTTATCTGTCAAAAGCTCCTGACAGCTGGGAAAAACCTTCTATGCAGTTCTACTTGAAAATAAGCCTCACTGATGATCAGGAGGCCTACTCTCAGGTAAAGTGAATATAGTAAAATTTGGCATTTTCAGACATGTACTTAATTTAAAATTACAGTTGTTTGACCTAACTGATCGTTAGTGATGTTTGACCCCGTGTGTTCTTACTGTAGCTAAAAGATTCACACTCCAAAACTGGAAAGACAGATACAGTGGACCCTCCATATCTGTGTTTCCAGGACCCCTGCAAAATGTGAATGATTCCATCCCATATTATTAATTGGTGGCAAAGTCTGCATGGATGCTTCAGCATGTCCACGTTCACATCGTTGTTATTTTACATATAGGATGTGACACTTCACAGTCACTGAAAATTATAGATCTGCAGGTCACAGATTCGGAGGGTCTAATATACTCAGCATCCATTGTTCAATGCTCAGAAAATCCTATTGCTTTAGTCACATACAAACATGTAGTCCACAAATGACAACTCCAAATAAAAAATCTTTAGTGAACATGCACGTCTGAATCCTACTGACTGTCCTCAAGAGAGCAGATCCATTGAATTATGAACAGTGAATCAACACTTATGTAAATCCCACTAATCAGTGAGTCCAATTCTAGCTGGAACTACCATTAGGATTCAGGTCTTGATCAGCTTATACTGATACCTAGCCCACAATCAAGTCCTATATATTTCTGTTTCTCCAGCCCTTTCCTCCTTCCCTCCTTGCTTGCTTGCTTTGATATGTATATTCAGAATCCATTTTTAAAAAGTGGGTACTCCAGGTTTAAGAATTCAAAGGTCAGATTTACATGATAAGGCAAGTCCTGAAACCCTGGAAATCCTGGTTTGTCAGCCACTTGCTGTAGAAGCACTTAAGCAAACCAAAGAAACCATGGAGCAAAGCTCTGTGGTTTGCCTTAGTATGAGAACAGTTTCCACTTTTGTTTTAACTCTAACAAAACAGAAAAGGAAACCTAAAGCAAACCCTAGATCCCCTTTCTGGTTTAAGAAACAAGTCAAAGATGAAACTGTTTCCAGGTTTGGACAACATGCTGTTTACTTGCTTCTGTGGATCTTCATTTATCAAATTGTCTGAACCAGACCACTTCTAATCACCACAATGCCTGGAAGGGACAATCCCACACCCCAAAAAACCCACAGCAGAATACTTTTAAGGAGGGGGAAAAAAAAAAAAAGGCACACCAGACTAGCAAGAAGAAAATTTGGCATAAAATAACTCGTGATGAGTGTGTAACAGCTTTCTACAAGGTAACATTCACTTAGATCAGAAGTCTTTCCTCTCCCTACTTCCCATCATAGCCCTCCTGGAGATAAAAGCTTCTCCTGAGATTGCAGCACTATGGTGAAGAATCTGAGGCCTTCCAGGCTTTGCTGAACTACAGCTCCCATCAGTCCTAGCTAATATAACCAATGATGAAACATCATGGAAAGTGCAGTCCAACATAATCTGGAAGGTTATCAGCTGCCCATCTCTGTATACAATTAAATTGTTAGGGATATGAACAGAGCAGCCCATCAAGAAATTGGCAAAGGTCTTTGAAACTGAAGATTAAATATCTGGAAGTTGATATAAATTTATTTAAACAAATTAGCTAAAAAATATGGGAATTGTCCACACACACACAGTGTCACTAGCCCAAATCACTACTGCTGTAAAAAAAAAAGCCCTCTCACTGTGAAGCCATCCCATTTCTACACCTTAACAAATATGACTTGGTGATTTATATGCCAATCATAGCTCAGTTTTAACAGCTATACACAAGCCAGTTTATAAGCACTGTCACTCTCTTCTGTGATCCCATAGTTCTTCTCTTGCCAAAATCTTTAGGCCTTACTTAGCTTAGAGCTTAAGGAGGTCAGGTTTCCTTTTCCTTGAAGCAGAAAGAACATATGGATGATCACAGCTCTACTAACAGTCACTTTCTCTTGGAGCAGGGAGAGAGGAAGATAGAAAAAAAGAGAAGGGAGACTTGCTACAATACTTTTTTTAAAAGTGTTCTATGGCCCTTGGAAGACCTTTATGAGAAATCTGCAACACATGGCACATAATTAGAAGGCAGGCATGAATCAATGAATGATGAGCAGTAGTTAAAATGGAAGAAACTCAGCAAGGCCTTCCCACTTTTGAGAAATACAAACAACTGAGATAGCACTTCTTAAACTCACTCTTCCATCTTTATCCACTCCAGCTAGCTGTCCAGTTGCAATTCTGATTTTGTCTGGATGAACAGCAAGGCTAGAAGAAATGATGTCAACATAGAGGTCACTTGTTAGGGCCCAATGCAGGTATTACCACAAAATCAATTCCAAAATTTGTTTTATGGTCCGTTTGTCTTATGGTCAGCCTTTGTATAACTTTGCATGATTAGCATTCATGTAACAAGCTACTTTTCAGAGAAAGACCATAAAGAATTGAAATCATAAACAAAGAAACTACAAAAATCATGCATCCTAATGCAAAAGTATATGATGATTTAATGCACATTAATTTAGAGTAAATATTTGTTGATGAAATCATTATATATTTTGTTTTCAGATAGATGTTTTTACGTATTTTGTAGTTTAGGGCCTGATGGCAGTTGAATAATTATTGGCTGGGATATAAATTGTTATCTGATACTTGTAAATTTACTTTTTAGGCCTACCTTCCTCAAATCGTCAGCCAGATTCTAGGAGTTGTGGTCCAAAAACATAATTTTTCTAAGTTTTGCTCTTAATGAAACAGGAGCACATTTCTTAGGGGCATTCCACCAACTACTAGATATAGTCTTGTATAATTAACAGAATCTTGCCTCCAAGTTCTAAAATCATTGAGTTTTTACTGTTCATAATGACTTTAGCAGAAGTCTTGCATTGGTCGTGCTTGTCCAAATCATCACAATGAGAATATGATTTCAAGTATCTGAGCGCATTTATGTTCACGGTACCAGTACTTTCTAAAATGGAATAAGACCATAAATCATCAAGGTGACATGGGGGCGGGGAGACACAACACAATCAAGAGAGAAGGAGGGAACAAGAGACAAGGTTTATTCACCAGTGCTGTTCAGTGAAATTGTGCCTCAAGTAGCTTAAGGCAGACAGTTGCTAGAATCAGTTCATTCAGGTGACATTAGAGTAGGGAAAATCTCTTAGTATGAAGCTTTTAGAGGATAGCATTCAGGAAAGTGACTTCTGTCTTTCTTCTTGTCCATTTCTGCACAATAAACTGTTTCTTCTTCTTTTTTTTTAAGTCTAGCTTCATAATTGAGGTAGTTGTTCTTTCTGGCACACCAAGCCAGGAGTGAAGTGTCCCAGGCAATATACCACGACAATATTAACATGTAAATATTATATACCACATTACATTTCAACAAGACTAGACATGAAATATGGATTAGGGAGGCATGAACCAACCATTTAACACAATCTGTATGTCCCAAATAGTGGCGCTGAGTCCGTTCTTCATAGTTAAACAACACTACCACGGATGCGATGAAATATACTATTTCTCCAGTAGGAAGGAGGTAAACATTGGCTCGGCAATCCCTTCCACGGTAACCGTATCTTTTTTTTTCTTAAGTTAAGGCTTCTTTAAAAACACCACAAAATGATAACTAATACCACAATATCACTGAAGGGGACCAACAGCTCATATTCCATCATACCAATGGAAGACATCTGATCTCGTCTAACTTTGGAAGCTGAACAGGGAAAGCATCAGGGAATACCAGAGAGCTTTACGTAGGACTAGAAAAGAATCCTGCCTTGAGCTACTGCTCCAGACAGAGCTAACAAGATGGACCAATGAAGCCACAGCCAACGGCACAAGATGGACCAATGATGTTACTCATTGTTCTGTTTATTTATTTCAAACCTTTCTTCCAGTAAAAGACCCAAGTTAGTGAACTTCATCTGACTTGTATTCTACATTTCCCCCAGGACTGGGACTCAAGGAAGATCACAACAGCATTAAAACAGGTGCAAATTTAAAAACAGATAAAAATAAGTGAGTTTTTTAATTTGGTTTGTGCTACTTCCAGCTCTCACTTGCAACCATGGCTATCTCTGAAAATGAAAGACAGAAAAGAATGAGAGGTTCTTAGCACTCTGCAACCCTTATCCAATGTAGCTATTGCACTTGTAAAAGCATCTTCCAGGAGTCGATGCTGGCCAGCTCTCAAGCTCCCAAGGCTCTGAAGACCTGCACTACAGGGCTAACAGAGTGTGGATACTAGAGAGGATGGCAGTGATTGTATATGTGTTGCAAGGGTTATACTGTATTGAGGGCCATGTGTATCAGTGAATTTTGATGGTAGATCTTAGTAATTTAGTGGTGTTCAGGCTTTCATTCTGGCATTTTAAAAACTGTGTTTATATTTTAGGTCTTTCCTTTTGTATAGTTTGCCCAGGGTAATGAGGTGACAAATAAATACAATCCATGGATAATCATTTCAGCAAGTAAAAGCATCCCAGGGAAAACAATCTTGCCATGAGTGAGTATGAATACATACATACAGTATGTGTATATATATATATATAGAGAGAGAGAGAGAGCGCAAGCAAGGGATATGGAGAGTACCAACAGAAGTATGAAGCATAAAACAGTGTCAGTTTATAAACCCAAAATACAAAGTTTTCATTAGGTAATAACAAATCACTGCACTACCTTAACGTATTTTGCAGCCAGACGATTGCATCAGACAGTAGGCCTTCCTACTGCTGCATTCCAAAGAGGAAGTGTATCAGTTCCATTTGGCCTTTTAAAAGAAGTGTGTGAAAATTCCAACAGCTTCTTGCAAGGTGGCAAGATAGTGCTAAGCAAATCCAGAAACCTGGAAACCTCTTTCAGGGCTTGAAGAGGGTTGGGAAGAGTGTAGAATGACTAGGGTTAGAATAAAATAATCCCCGCACAACAGAAGCACGAAAAAAGATGCATCGGTCCCATTCACACTACAGAATTACAGCATTATTATTCCACTTTAATGGAATAATAATAATGGTCCAATCCTATGGAGTCCTGGGATTTAAAGATTAAGGAAGGACATTTAGAATTCTCAGGAAGAATACTCCAGTGCCCAACTAAATTCTGGGATTCCATAGGTCACAACCATGGCAGTTAAAGTGGAATAATAGCACTATAATTGTGGATATAAATATAAATGTGGATGAAACCCTAGTCAAGATTTGGAAGCAATCAGGAGTTAGCTTGTTCCCCACTCTCCATAAGAATATATGAAGAGCTTTGCTGGCTCAGACCAAAGGCCTATCTAGTCCAAAATTCTGTTTCCACAGTGGCAGGACATGAGTTAATTATATTCTCCCTCTTTGTATCCCCACAGAATTGATATACAAAGGCATACTGTTTCTGAAACTGAAGATGGTATTTTGCACATGAAAATTCCACATACATACAGCACTTTTATTTTGGGACCCAGTCATATGAGTAGAATAATGAATTCTTTGGCAATTTTACTAACCATGGTGAACCCAATGTCATTCGCAACCATAGTTAACTCCAAAAATGAAAGGGAGAAAATAATTAGTGAATGACAAGAGGGATGAAAATGTTCATGAGTTTCCATGTTCTGATCTCCTAACCATTGTGAGACATGTCTAATTTTTTGAAGACATTGTTTTAGTTCAAATCCTAATAATAAATCTATTTTTCTTCCCTAAAATCAGATTAGGAAAAGGATAGTATTATTTTTCCACCAGGCTACAGTGGGAAAGTTGTCCCAGAACGTTTTGTTCTGTTACTACAATTTTACTTGGAAATAATTTCTGGAGGTAGTTTTTCAAAGTCAAAAGAAATATAAATAAGAACAATGATTAAAAAATCTAATTTCCATCAAATATCAAAAATATTAAGGAAGAAATGGATCTGGCATCCAGACAGTGCAAGCTATAGAAAGACACAGAACTGATGTTAAAAGAAAAGTCCTTTCTCTGCCTTAGGATGATAATCCAATTCTGAAAAAGAATGCTGATCTCCACGGTTCATCAGAATTTTCCAGTGTACATTATCATCAGCTGCATTTGACATCAATGATTTCATATCAAATTTGTAAACAAGAGATTATAAGTTTCTAGAATATCACTGTGTCATCTGATAACTCTTGTTTAGCGACAAGCAACCAACATTTGGATACTGGTTCACTAATCTGAAAGACTGATTTATACAATTTGAAATAAGGCTGGTTTTCTATTTGCACTATTGTTTTATATATTTTTACATGTATTGAATTTATACTCTGCCTTTCTCTCAAATGGGATCCAAGGCAGCTTTTCAGCCAGTATTTCACAGTTCAGTATGATTGTATATGTGTGTGTGTGTATGTGTGTGTAGAGTAGATAATATTAGATGATAAGGTGGAAAAAATAAAGTAAACAAACAAAAAGTAGAAAACATATTTTCCTTGTTAGGTCAGTCTACAGTGCAACAGTCTCTTTCCAAAAAACAAGGCTGTCAATCCAATGTTATTTCATTATGTTTGCTATGGGAATTTAATTTAATTTTCTTACAGGAATCCCTCTTCACTTTGCCAAACATGAGGATAGACACCCAGTGATGTCTCTGTCTCTAGTCAGAGATAACTTAGTATAGCTACCTTTCCTAATCTCAAACATTATTTCACAGTTTGATTTCTCCCATTTTTTTTTCCAGATGAGCTAACTGTTCTGCCAGGGAACAGAACAAAGTCTTGTTCTGTTCCTGCTGTACTGGTTAGAAATTATTGCTCAAAAAACATTGCTCCTACTGCAATGTAATAAGGCTGCCTAGATGATAAAGTAAAGAGAAAGATGGAGACAGAGAGACACACACAGAGAGAAAAGAATGTACCAGAGGAGGTTTTTGGAAATAGAATTTTGTACACTGAAATTGCTCTAGCAAAGCCAAACCAAACAATACACAAATCAAGCAACTCCTGGGGAACAAGGCAGACATCAGCTAAGGCTCAGCCTATAGCATGCTTCTATCACATGATAAAAGGTAGAAATGTCTTGTGCATGTGAGCTAGTAGCCATGATAATTAAATGGAACCTTCAAATACAGAGGCAAATTTGCATGTATATGGAAACTACTGCTAGAAACAAGGATTACTTTTATTAGCATGCATCTCAGCATCCCATATGTATCATGAAAGCTTATCATGATAACAAGATGGACGAGATCAAGGGTATGAAACAGGTATCTCCTGTGCCAAAGTCCTCACAGTGGTTTATCATTTTCTCAGTGGCGGAATTCTTTCTATTAAGGCACACTTTCTTGTGGCAGCTGAGAAATATTGTGAGTATTCTTTACATCACTAGTATGTATGAGTGCGTACTTGGAGAGGGAGTAAACAAAAGAGAGTAAGAATGAATGAATGAATGAATGAATGAATGGAAATGTGTGAATGGATGGAATGAATCAACAGTTTATGTGTCAGGCTTTGGCCAGCATCTGGGCCCGCACATGTTACCCATAAGGGGATGTTACCCAAAAGAGAAAAGTTTCTCCACTACAGCAGTTAATGGATCCTTGATTTTATCAAACAGGACAATTTCTGGCTTTTGAAGAAAGAATAACACAGTGTCTAATAGACTGAAGTATTCAGAGCACTGGACTAACTGCTTGAAAGCATCTGTGCCAAGATACAAAGCTAACAAAGGGAGCAGAAAAGTAAAAGGAGAATGCTGGCCGCACAAAACCCTAAAAAAGGTTATTTAATGAACTAAAACAGATTTTTGTTCCTATGATGCTCCCCTCCTCCTTTTAGTAATCAAGCAAGCTTCACAGCAATAGGAGAAACCAGGAAACCAGATTAAAAAGGAAGTTGAGAGAACACTGTAAAAAAAGTCATATATTTTGTTGAACTTTGTGATAAGGATACACCCACTCCAGTTTTAATTTCTCAGGAGGCAGCTCAGTCTTGATTTCCCAATATTTTTCCACACCTGAAGGAACAAACATTGTGATGGGTCGTCCCCGCATGAACATCTTGATGTATTCGCCTTCTGTCAAAACAAAAGTGTGTACCGGAGAGTAAATTTGCTTTGCAAACAGAAGTTGGAACAAGCTGTGTAGAAAACTGCATGTTTGCACTAAGCTTCATTGTAAGACTATACATTGGAAACAGGCCCAGACTTTCAGAATAAAATGAATACCACAACTTCTTGGGCTCAGTTTGTCTTTCTTTCTAATTGGCTACCTACCCAGCTATCATTCACCTAAACCCATCAAATCATGACCTCCTCAAAGTGCCATCTTCCTTGATTTACAGGAGCTAGGAGCCTTTGGCCCTCCAGAAGTTTTTACATTTAATTCCCAAAACTGCCAGCCAACATTGCTAATGGTAAGGGATCCTGGGGCTATCTAAAAGAGCTCAAGTTTCCCCATTCCTGCTTCATTTTATGGGGTATACTTGCACCCTCTCCAGTGTTGGCTGCTAGGAGCCCCACTGGCCATTTGCTTTATGTTCATTTGGCAACTCTCCTACAATGTCTAAGAAAGGCAAGGCAAAGAACAAAAGTCACTCCTACCACCAGTTTAAAAACGAAGAAAGAGACAGTGTGGACAAGCCCAGCATTCCGTTTTAAAGGTCAGATTAAGAAGTGCTTCATTTGGGGAATGTGGCCACCTCACTTCTTTTCAGGCAAAGCTATAACCATACCACTTTTTTTAAGACAGACATAATTAAGTCTGGCCTTACCATCCCAAAGACAGACCACAAGTGCACTAAATGATGACATATGAGAGGACCTATGGAATCGCCTTAATCTGCAGGCCCAGCTGGCAGTGGCAACAACCTCAACCTCACTGTCAAGTTAAAACCCTGATTTTTCATCAAAGTATCTGGAGCCCAGAGACCACAGCTGGACAAGTGATGGATTTCTGTATTCTGCACACATTGTTTTAAATTGTTTCAAAATGGTTTAAATTGGTTCAGACTGTTATAAATTGTCAGCTTATAGTAAATGTTTTAAATCGTCTAATGCTTTTATAGTTCAGAGGAATGAACTGGTAAAACCACCTCTCAGTATTTCTTGCCTAAGCAAACCCTATGAAATTCATGGGGTCACCATAAGTTGACAGGCGACTTGAAGTATTCAGAGCAGTGGAACACACACACACACACACACACACACACAAAGTTTTTCATTGCCTGAACTGCAATCTGAGATAATGAGCTAAAGGGTGCAATGCCACTATTTAAATAGATATAATAAAATATTAAATAAAATACAAGAACCTAAATCTTTTGATATTATTTCCTCTAACCTCTGAATACCACTTCTTGCTTCTGAGGAAAGAGAACATGGAACTCCCATGAGAATTCTCATGGCATCATGAAAGAAACAGGAGGTTAAAATGTGGTGGCTGCCCGAGTGGAAGTTTTGGTTATAAATAGCACTGGCAAAGATACCAAGCATCTAATTGTGTCTCCTCAGAACAAAGAAACAATGACAAGCAGATGGGGGTGGAGAGAGATGGTTTCTTCTGATATAATATGCAAATTTTGGAGCACCCTCTGAACGCATTTTCAGACCTTTTGACTAAAATGTCTTGATAAACAAATTTAGACTAACCTAACTACAGGAAATGTGCCTGTGTCTGGGGTCTCTCTCACACAGATCCTTTGCTTCTTCTTGAAATCTAATACCACAAAAACTTCTCTTTGGCATAACAAGCCCACAGGGCAACTGCAGCATTAATGCAAAAACTCTTTTGAAAACTCTACAGATAATGGCAGCATATCAACAAAAGCATTTTTCAAATGGAAGATATAGTTGCCTGGAGCCAAACTCTTGTAAATACAAGCTAAGAGAAGCAGCAGTTAAACTCCCTTTTAATTTATATTAGCTTAATTATCATGTTCTAGAACATCAAACTCAGTTTTATTGGTTCCCTCCCAAACTCTGCAACAGTTTTTCTGGAATATTTCATATGTTCCTCAAGCATACTTTCTATACCCTCTTCCCCTCTACCTTTTTCAAATCCATAAGAAACCATGAGCCACTGCTTACAATGAACATGAGTACCAAAAACAGAGGGGAGGTGGCCATCTTTAAGAGGAAGAAAAAATGTTTAACCCAATATATCACCTCTGTGGTCAGTAGCTTTGTATTAAATATGAGGAACACACCTAAAACACTCAGCCTAATCAGTAAACTTAGATAGACATGAAGATGTCCAAGATCATATTATAGAATAATTGCTTTAAAAGGAGTTAAAATGATGTGCTTCTGCATATGTACCCCTGGGACACATTGATCTTTTTGTCTGATTCTTCCTGGAGAAGTTTACTACAACAACGTAATTGGGCCAATAAAGACAAACTGTTTGCATTTTATTTGCATTATGTGCAAGAGCAAAAATTTCTGGAAGTTGCCATTATCCCTGAACTGATGTTTCAAGTCAGACAGAGTTTAAGTGTCATGTTCACAGGGGTTTGGTACAACCACCACAGAAACACAGAGAG
Organism: Ctenosaura bakeri; assembly: GCA_948474755.1. Classification (NCBI taxonomy): domain Eukaryota; kingdom Metazoa; phylum Chordata; class Lepidosauria; order Squamata; family Iguanidae; genus Ctenosaura; species Ctenosaura bakeri. The sequence goes on from CAOLHI010000274.1 coordinate 776,453, forward strand.
CTATGTATTGTATTTGGAGGAACTTGGAAAAATTATTTTTCTGGAGGACAATTGCCACAGGTGCCTTCAAACGTTCAATGAAACAAAAAAACAACTAAAATGGTACTACATATGGCTGTAGCAGTGGTAGTAAACACTTATACCAACCAGGCTTTACATACTTTAAAAGTCAAGTTTAGACCAGCTTTCAGTTACTTAAGAAATCTCACAAGTACAAATTTGATGCACGTTTTTTTTTTTTTACTTTTCAGTATGTTAAAAATAAATCTATTTGTGAGTTTGTAGTAGCCTTTTCTCTAACAGAGAAATAGAAGAACAACACATATTGGTGTTTCTGAGATTTCTTCTTGCTACTACTCAGAGTGGGGAAGTAACGCAAGAAAGATACTGGAAAGTAAATGCAGATTGACACTTTCACAGCATGAAGCATTTGGATGCGAGACTCTCTAGCTTTCCCAACTGAGTACCCACCAGCATTCCCTCATTACTTTCTATGTATGTTTTTAAAGCAAAGACTACAGACAGGTTAAACATGAAATAGAATATAGTTCAAACTTTATGAGATCTTTCCAAACTATTTCACATTTGCTGCTAAGCTGCGAGAAGTACAGAATGACAACATGTCAGGGGGAAAAAAAACCTACTCCAATTTCTTCATTAGTTGCAAGTATATATTTTTTTAAAAAAATCCCCTATGCACATAAATATCTGTACATAATACCAAGTGATTAAAGAAAAATTTAGCCTTAGGGAAGGATGGGTGTGGGCCAGAGGGGCTCATAATTTCATATACTCACATCAGGTACTTAAACAGATAATCCTGTTTCTCATTACCAGCATTATTGCTCAAGGAATCTGCATGTAGAGGCCTGCTAGCCTTGACAGCCCAGCTCAAAAGGTGTCTTTCACATGCAGCCAAGTTAAAAGCAGAGTCCTTAAAATAGGTACTGGCACATACCTCCATCCTTGATCCTGAGCCAAACATGGTTGAAAATTTATTAAACCGTTAGAACAGATTCTAAGAGTCACGGCATGTTGTTGATGTTAGTTTCAAGGATGTTGTATCCTTTTTTCCCCCAATGGCTATGGCTGTTGCAAGTGTTTAAGAAGTTTACAGTCAGAACAAAGGGAAGGATGAAGGAAAGGCAGTCTCAGTATTCCTGAGAGACTCACTCCCTTAGCAATAGACATTATACAGAATACTTAACCTTCTGGATTTAGGGGAGGCAAACAAACATGAGAACCTAAGGAGAGCTAGATAAAACCCAAAAGACTATCTAAACTAGCATTTTGTTCTGCATCTTGTTCAATCTGATGTTCCCATTCAGTTTCAGGCCATTTCCGCACTAGACTGTTACAGTGCAATTATTCCACTTTCAACATCCTATGGAATCCTGAGGTCTGCAGTTTAGGGAGGGACTGACCGGCCCCTCCCTAAACTGCAAACCCCATGATTCCATAGGATGTTGAAAGTGGAATTATAGCACTGTAACAGTCTAGTGAGGAAATGGCCTCAGTTCATTATCTTTGGTTCTGTACTCCACACAGTACATAATTTTATACAACTTCATCATGTTCATCATGTTCCCCTATGTCACTTGACTCCCCCTCCCCAAAGCTAAACAGCCCCCAAATGATGTAGCTCTCTTTACCGGGGAATTATTTCAGTTCTTGGATTATTTTAGTCATTTCTTTCTATACCTTTTCTAGCTCTCCAAATAGCCTTTCTAAGACATGTTGAACCACACACGGTGTTCCAAATGTGATCATACCACTGATCTGTAAAAGGGCTTAATGTTCACAGCATAAATGTTTTTAATTCCTTTCCTCATGAGTCTCAACATGGAATCTGCCCTTACACAGCAATGAGCTATCTACCACAATCCCAAGTCTGGTTATATGCCGCTCCGGTTCCACCACAACCAACCTGCACCCTCCATACACTTGACGTCAGAATCAAATCATGGAGAAAGAGTGCAGAATTGCCTGTTCATAAGTGCCTTTACTTCTTCAGACTATTTTCAGTGTATTTCTTTTAACTTGTGAAGTAAATTGCTAATTTATTACATTTATTGTTATCACCTCCTATGAACTCTTAGGAGAGTGGTTCTCAACCTTCCTAATGCCACGACCCTTTAATACAGTTCCTCATAATACAGTACCCCCAACCATAAAATTATTTATTTATTATTTACAATGCTCCCCCCCCGCAAAGGCTGCCTCGCCGGCCAGGAACGGGGGGGGAGGGAAAGAGGAGCCACACGTTTCCCCCAGGAAAAAACTCTGAGACCTCCCCCCCGGGCACTGCTTCTGCTTCGCTCTCATTTCCACTGGGGGGGGAGGAATCCCAGCGGAAAACTTTTCCCAGTTTCCAGAGTGTCAACCCTAGCTGGGGGGGGGAGGAATCCCAGCGCCTTTGTCTTTTGCGCTGGGTGCAGCTCGCCGCCCCAGAAAAGCGTCGCCTTGCAGCCCCCCGGCCCTTCCACAGCACCCCCCTCCGTGGTGAGTGGGGCAGGGGCTGTGGCAAGGAGGGGGTCTGCCCCCGTGCTGCCGCCCCCCCCCCAAGCTGGCCCATCAGATGGGAGGTTTTCCCGGTAGCGGAAAAGGGGAGTGATTTCAGTCCCTTCTGAACAGAGGGCAGGAGGACACAAGCACATGGCTCGCGCTTGCGCATCACCACTCTTGCTGTGGAGACGCTGTGGCCGCACGCACTCCCGCCAAAGGGGGCAGGAGGACGCGAGCGCGTGGCTCACGCTTGCGCACCACCACCGAGGAGGGAACAGAGCCTAAGACCATCAGAAATACGTATTTGCCGATGGTCTTAGGCGACTCCTGTGAAAGGGTCATTCAACTCCCAAAGGGGTCATGATCCACAGGTTGAGAACCACTGTCTTAGGAGAAAAGATGTAATTATAAACAAACAAAGTAGCTTGGGAAGCAGCTGTTCCAGAGGACAAAAGGCAAATGGCCATTCCAGAAGACAAGAAGGGAACAGGAAGTACAGAAAATCGGGAGCTTGCCTAGCCATGTTCCCATAATGAAAAATTTTGGTTATTACAGTCAAACATGACCTGTATGAGTGCAGCAGTGCATGTACTGGATGCAGCATGCTTTTTAGTCCAGAAGTGTTTATGCCATAACAGATGTTAGTCTATCAGATGCCTGAAGCCAACATGTCTAGCAGGAAGTAGCTGGTTTTACTAGCCACAGATAAAGGAACAGTTCTGCAAACTACTGATCTGGAACTGGAATAAACAAATAATTTAAAATTTGTTATAACCTCACCCTTTTTGGGGAGGCAGGTTCCTGTTTTTAGTTGTTTAGTGAATTTCACATTAACATGTGATATGAAAGCTGTTTTTCAGAACTGACTGAGAGTACATTGGCACTACACACTTAGCAGAGTTTGATATCACTGGCGGTACTTAGAATTCTTTGCTAATGGGCTCTAGTACAATTTCCGCAACTACAGCACTGGAGTTCTCTAGCAGAGAAATCTGTACTATCAAACACATCAAACTAAAAATCCCAGGTTTCTGTAAGATGGATCCATGAGATTAAAAATGGTATCAAACTGCCATAGTTGTGTAATTAGATACACTCTGGATGATTTATAACTCAGTCCAATATGATAAGGCAAGTATACAAAAAGTCTTGAAACTGCCCAAAGGGCAATTACAGAGTAATAAAGAAATGGAAAGAGATCCAAGAAATAACACATCAATTAGAAAAGACTTCTAGCTTGGCAGTTCTAGAAATAATCACACCCTCTCTGCCCAACATCTTGTGTTTTGAAATGTATTCATCATTGGATGTTAAAAAAAAAATCTAGAAAGATGCATAGCCTTCAAGAGTTACTGCTCAGATTTGTATCCCAGTCATTTGAACAATACAGTTAACCAAATATAATAATAATAAAACAACAAGCAATAGATAATACAGGAATAAATCAGCAATAGTCATCAGCAGCTGGTCAAACTTAATTTTTTATCATCCCAGTCTCTACCTCCTGTTTGTTCAAACAGGAAAGAGAAATATTAGACACAAACATGGTCATGACTTAACAAGGATAGAAAAATTTATATGGTCATTATGTTTAGTCCTCTGCTCCAAGGGATCATAGCACATATATACATACTAGATAATCTACAGAAAAGTACATATTATGTGCCATAAGAGAAGTGCAAAGCAAATAAAGGACACCATCTCAGGGCAGAACAGAGATATAGAGAAGCAAGTGATCTGAACCACAGTCACGAGAAATCATCCGCAAATTTTCTCCAGCTAGTAATTGTGCAAAGGATGTTAACAGAACAAAGAATAGGATTTTTGAGAATGTAAAAAGAGACCAAAAACTCAATGTAAAATGCAACAGCTACGCCATGCACAGAGCAAATACACTCCTGGTTTCAAGCTTTATGCTTGAATGACATTTGCAAATCTAAACCAGTCACTCTTAACAAGAAGCAATTTTCTTAGCTGACATAGATTCATTCTGTGACACTTCTTTTTTTTCTCCTTCTTCAACAAGCCAGCCACAGCCTGATAGTAAGGAAAAATTAACTGACACAAACCAACTTTACTATTCTTTTAAGGGTTATCTTGAGATGATAATAAAAAAGTCCTTTTGTTTATGTTATTCAATTACACTGCTATACTACTGGTAATCCAAAGGGCAAAAGTGATCTTTAGGCTGGCATTCCAGTGTGATAGAAAACAACTGCCTACATAACATTTAACCTCAGTTGAGTGTGTTATGTCCATTCTCTAAAATAGGAAATTAAATTCATACTACAGTCAGCCCTCCATATTTGCTAGGGTCAGGGGTTCAGGACCCCTGAAAAAGTAGAAAAACTGCAAATATCAAAACACATATGTGGGAAGGGGGCTGAGGTATGGTGGAGAGAGGGCGCACCCAGGGTCCAAACCAGGTCAGGGAAAGGAGAGAGAAGGGGTGGGCGAGTTGGCATGGTGGTCCTATATTTCCTCTCTCTCTCCCATCTTCTTTCCTAGGTGTGGGGAGAGCACCAGGAGAGGGTTTGTGGCACTGAGAAATCAGGCTGTGAACCATCCTTAGGTGGCCAGGCAGCTTCTGGTAGAGGAGGAAGAACAGATGCAAGTTTTGAAAGGGCTTCACAACCTGATAAGAGCCACCAAGATTGAAGGTTTTGCGGAAAAGGAGCACCTGAGATGGAGGGAGGCAGTGGTTGGAGAAACTCACAAATAATCAAATCTGTGAAAGTGTAACCCACAAATGTGGAGGGCCAACTGTAATTCACATTTAAAATTTGGAAGGAGAGGGAGGATAATGCTTCTTGATTCCAACACTGTATTATTTAAGTAAAATTCCAGGAATAAATTTCTACTTAAGCTACATAAGTTTGACCCATATGCTTTGGGGGAATAAAAAGCCAAATAAAAGATCAAAAAAGCATTTGATTAGAGAGCAACCAGCTAGTATAGTTTTAATCCTTACCTCGGCTGCTTTTTTCTTGAGTTGACATTTTTGCTGGTTGTGGGACAGAAATAAAATAACTTACAGGTGTTTCCTGTCCTGGGTGAAGTCTACTATTCCAAACCCAATCTAGTATTTTGGAAAAGTAAATATGTAGATGGAGAAAAGTTCTAATACATCAAATAAAAATCAGAAAACCCATACTGCATTTAAAAGCCTTACAACACGCTCATGATGGACGGTATCCCAAACATAGGTATTCACGCTGCAACTGAAAAAGATGTAAGTGTGCTTGGTATGTCAGACATTCACTTCACTCCAGAAATACTGATGAGGGGCCTATGGGTTTCAGAGTGTTTCAGCCCTACTGGTTTAAATGGAGGATAGCTGATCCAAGCCCAGGAAGAAAGGTATATGCAGAGTTGCTTTTACCATAGACAGGAACAGGGTAGATTTTACAGCCAGAACCAGGTGGATGTAAGTGCAGTCCCTCTAAGACACTGACACTTAACTCCTCCTAACCAGTTTGAGCTCAAAAGAAAAAAAATTACTGCAGGTGAATATATGTCAAAATAAGCGATCATATCAATGCATGATTTTACTGTTTTAAGCCTTGGGAGAAACTGATTATGAAAGGCATTTATTAGTCTTAATTAGTAAGATTAATACTCTTAATCCCGAATCAAATGTTTTCTCTTACCTTGGCTGACAATGACATCTTTGTGTCTAGGGAGAAAAATGGAAGATGTTATTGCTATATATAAATACTAGTTTGGAAACACAGATATTAAGATACATTTACACTGACATTTGTCACAGTAGGTAAACTGCACAGAAAATCATATATATGAAAAGTGATGGATAAAAACTCTTTTTTTAAAAAAAAGAAAAAGTCTCATTTCATTTAAATCTACTGTTACCATATAATACCAGTTCTGAAGGATTTGCACTGGCTTCCAATACACTTCTGATCTGAATTTAAAGTGCGGGTGATAACATTTAAAGTCCTAAACAGCTTGGGACATCAAACCTTTAGAGTGAACCTCTCTATATACATGTCTGCCCAAGAACTGAGATCTCATCAGAGGGGTCCACCATTGTGTCCCACTTGTAGGACAAATACATTGGGAGCAAACATGAGAGCAGGCTTTCTCTGTGGTGGCACATCAGTTCTGGAATTCGCTGTCTCTGCAGGCCTGACTGGTGCCAACAATGGGCATGTTTTGGTGCCAAGTCTGGCCTTTTTATTAAAGTTTCACTGATTTTATCCAGGATGCCCATATCATGTGGTTGTACTATTTAAACTTCTTTTACATAATCTAGTGTAACTGGTAAACTATTTAATGTTTTTTCTTTTAAAATTATTGCTATATTTATTGTTTTAAATTGATTTAATTGTAAGTGGTGGCGCAGTGTTAAATGTGTAACCCTGGTGGCGCAGTGGTTAAATGCCAGTACGGCAAGCCACAAGGCTGTGGGTTCGATCCTGTCGGGCTCCAAGGTTGACTCAGCCTTCCATCCTTTCGCAGATCGGTAAAATGAGTACCCAGCTTGTTGGGGGCACGTATAGAAATGTTTCGAAATACATGCTATTTGTAAGTTGTTCGCCGCCTCGATCCACATGGAGAGGCGGGATACAAATAAATAAATAAATAAATAAATAAATATAATAATAATAATAATAATAATAATAATAATAATAATAATAAAAAAGTGGCCCTGAGGTCTTTCAAATAGATAGATAGATAGATAGATAGTCAAGTAATGCTGATGCAGAAAAGCACTAGCTTCAAAGCAAGCTAGCTGAATGGTAGAGTGTTCCACATTGACATTCATACAGTTGAGCTTCTTCTGGCAGTCAGAACTATATCGGGCTTTGAAAGAAATTACACTTTCCATTGAGAAGACAGTCTTAATCTGCAAGAACATCACCTCTATATCAAAACATTAATAGAATTTTGAACAAGGGTGAAAGACCACACAATTACATAGCAAGGGCGGCTACTTCAGAGGTTTTGGGGTCCAATCTTCTATTCCTATGGTCTGCAAGCGCCCCGCCACAAAAAAAAATAAAAATGCAGAAAGGGGAACAGAATGCTATAGAAAAAGAATAATAAAAACGCTATGCGAGGTCCAAATGAAGTGATGAGGGGGTTACTTTGTTTTAAAGGAGAATTGGTTTTAATAAAACTGTTAGCCTATCTGAAGAAGTGGAGAGGAATCCACAATGGCTCATGCTAAAACCATCAGTTTTCAAAGATGCTGCTAGATTCTAACCCATTACCTCAATCTTCTTCATTCTCTCTCTCGCTCTTTTTTTTTTTTTTTTAGAGTGGACATGCAGTAGAATTCAAGGGAAAGCAAATTTTTGTCTTTTTTTGGCATAGCAGCTGGAAGTGGTACAGAAAACTGGCAGGAATCATATGCAAAGTCATCCTGTTGCCTCTCCCCTGATGTGGTGGGACATTCAAATCCATCAGAGGAGACTTCTGCCCTTGCAAGAGGACTTGTCCTTCCAAAACCCCCTACCTCTGTTATGTAGGATTCGTTCTGGAAAAAAATTGGGTCTGCAAATTTTTGGTCTGTTGACAGGCATCTTCAGATTTTACACGGAGTAGACATTTTAGACTCAGAGATGCTGAATATCAGCAGCTCAAGGGGACCATGCTGGCAATGACTAGGAATCGAAGGACTTACTTGTCTGTGTTCTTTCCACTTTTCGGTATTAATTTTGATGCGGATGTTGCCCTCATCAGTTTATTACGACTGTCTTCTGAACTTTCCCATGAGCTGTGTGACTTCTCAATTGTTGATGTTCTTTTTATACTAGGAAAGCAAGCACATTTTATTTCCATTGTTAAACCAAGGACTAAATGGGGCAATGCATGAATCTGCACTGGAAATGCAACAGATCAAGCAGCAGTAGATGAAAGAAATGCCAGACTGGGCCATCCTTCAAGCAAATCCAAAAGGCTCCCAGAAAGAAAGATTAGAGAAAATGTTCTAATTGGACTTTTGAAGACAGTCAAAAGGGCAACAGTATTTTTTTTTAAAGACTACTTATGTGGGATTTGAGTTCCTGTAGAACACTGGTGGGGAGAAGTCTGATTATAGCCTGAGTGATTTGCAGTAGGTTGGCAAGGACTTCAGACTCTAATTTTCCAACATCAGCAACAGCTAAAAACCTCCCCCTCTCATTAAATTTTGTTGCTGAAACAAAAAAAGAGTGCTTGGTGGAGAAGAGCATCCCAGAGTGGTCTGTGCATTGTGAATGTAGTCCTGGTACTGATCACAAATCTTTGGGCTCAAAGACACTCTGTTCCTTGTTTGTTAGCACACGTTCTCTTGCTTAAACTAACCATTTTATACTTGGCTACACCTAGTAGACGTCAGAGTTCTAACAAAAACAAGGGGGTGAACAAAAGAAAACAACATGCACAAAAAGTAAATCTCATCAGCTAGCAAACTACCCAATCTGATGTAGAAACCTAGGTTCAAATGGACTAATGCTCCTGGTATTCAGTAGGAAACAACAGATTACTTGTAATCTTTACTGTGGAGAAGAATGCTAGATATGCAAGTTGGCACAGGGAGTAACTAAGCACAATAACTGTGCTGCAAGAAGTTCCTTTTTCAAGTTTCAACTCAAAGGTAAAAAAAAAATCAGGGTGGCTTTAGGCAAATATCCCTTTCTCTGTTTCTTTCACTCATCCACAAAGTATCTATAGCATAGGAATAATGCTAATAACCTCCCATAAGGGCAAGGATATTTTTTTTTAAATTGTGTGCTGTGCATCCTCACACTTTGTTGCCTACAGAAATACTTCCTTACTTAGTGTACTTAATGTAACAAGCTTCTTCCTGGATGACCCAAGTGCTCACTAGGAATCTGCAATTTACACTCTGCAGTTTAAAACACTTCACAACCTTGCTTCTGTCTTGGCTTAGTTTAGATATAGGGCTGCTACAAGGGAGGGTGAAAGTTTAGCTAACATGATTACAAATCCTACAGGTGCCCAACAGACTGCCTTGCAATACATCCAGATAAAACATTTTTTGGAAAGACGGTATGTGCAAGATATCAACGGCAAATTTATTTCCACAAGACCTTTAAAAGCTAAGGGGGAAAAAAGAATAACAAAGGTTAGAGGTCAAACATTAGGAAAAAAAGCAAGAACACATGTTTCTTGTGATTCAGGCAGTAGCAGATTAAAACAATGAACCTCTGAAAAAAAGGCCAGACAGAACAGTCCAAAGTCCACTTTAGGGGAAGTTTGTGGAAGATAACATAGAAAGAGCTTATGAAAGACTGTTAGACATGCATTAGTTAAGGCTGCATCAAACACAATGGTTTTTCTATGCAGGGAGCAGTTCCATTTAGAGGAAAAACACACAAATTGAATGTAGGCAATAATGTGTGCCAGTTACATATGCATCTGCTTTACTCTGTATCCAGCTGACAGAAAATTTAAATTGGTTGTGGCTTCCTAGCAGGTGATCACATATAAAGAAAGAGACCTATGGCTGTCACATGTGAAGACTTGGAAGCTTCAGTTCATGACATTCCACACAAGCTTTGATTCAAATTTGCTCTTCCACAAGCAGAATGCTGTTCTGCTGCCCCTTTTCCTACATGTCAGTTTCCTTTCAGTTAAATCTCATTCTACTGGATATCCACAGACCTTAAAGGATGATTTTCAGGGAATGCTTATAAGAGATGACTGAGAAAGAAGGGACAAGAAAGACCAGTCATTCAAATGGAATTTTTCTTCCATGACTTACATGGTTTCTACAGAGGAAATTCAAATGTTTGAAGGACATTTTAAGAAAGGATGTCTGGGTATCCACCTGTGAAGGAGTAACATAATGTTCCTTCACAGGGTTCCAGCTGCCACAAAAATAACTTCCCTTGCACCATGTTTCCCAAGGAAACAGAATTGTTTTTGCAGTGGCAGAAATATTGGGGTGGGATAACGGTGTGCCCCATGAAAGCAGGGGGCAATATTTCCTACCCCTGTGAAGTTGCTCATCCCTGCTCTAAAAAGAGGGTAACCTAGATGGAAAGGGTTTGATTTTATTGATGAATGGTGAAAGGAAGCCAGTATGCAGTCAAGCAAGGATTGAATCAGAAGGCAACACAGAGCACCCAGTTCACGAAACAGGAGCCTGAAAAGTAAGCAGCTAAAGTTAAGAATAACAATGGTATCCAGCAGAGTTGTAAGCTATTAGCACACACAGCTGTTCTTCACACCTATGCAGATCAGTATATTAGATTTCTTTGCATTTAGAATCAAAACAGCAGCTCTACAAGTTTATGTTATGGCAACACATATGAATGTTGCCACTGATCTCATTCAACTATTAATGATACCACCATCACCACCATGTTTGCAAAAAACTACTCCTGTACTACATTTGATACAAGAGAGGATGAGGTCAGTACAGCCAGACAAAGCAAACCATACTGAACAAGGTTGTTCTGCTGGCCTCAGCAGGCTCCCACGAATAATCCTCCCTTTGGTTGATGTTAAGCTATAGTAAAGACACTCCAATAATCTGTGTATCTTCTATTATATGCTCTTTAAGTTCCAGTCCATGGGTAGTTGCATAGGGCCTTTTCTGTAGCAGCACCTTGATTATTTTTCACTCCCTCTAAAGGAGATCATGTTGGTTCTAACCTACTGAACTCAAGACAGGCGGTAAAAACTGTACTGTTTTGTCAAGACCTTTTGTTTTTCAACAATATCTTGTTTCTTTTCCTATTTTTGTTGTGATTGTATTGTATCATAGTTTTGTTTTCCAGACATTGCTTTGAAGAAAAGGCAGAAAAGTTCTTTGTACATACTTTTAATAAGTAAATAAATGTTCTAGGGATGGGCCTTAATGAGATTCACCCAATGGAGAGCTGCTACTCTCCAGCAAGGACTTGGACTGAATCAAAGCTTGGCTTTTTTGGATTACTACTATTCCCAGAATCTCAGCCAGCATAGCCACTGGTCATGCTGGCTATGGGCTCCTGGGAGTTATTGTTCAAAAGAGTAACATCTCTTAGCTCTGGAGTAAACTTCTTGAAATCTGAATTTTACCATTCCACTGAGGAGAGGGATGGGCAGCCTTCTACCAGTGAGGCTCATTTTTTTTTTTACAAAGAGATAAAAAACACACATAGGCATGCTTTTAACTGGGAATAAAGCACAGGGTTAGTATAGTTGCAGCCACTTCCTAACTGTGTACGTGGGAACTTAGGAAACCTTTTGCCTGGAGCAGAGCTCTTGACATCTGGGGTCTGCCTGTGTGTTGGGTGAGTCTGTGCAGAGGGCTGGGGAGATGGTGAAGGTGATGCTTGCATTTGTGGGTTTTGATCATTAGAATGAGAATCCTCTTTTTTCTCTGTCTGTCCTTGGAGTTTTTCCTTCTTTTTTTCCGTACCGCTGCAAAACAAAGTATAAGAACATATATATTTAAAATACTTTTTAGAAAGCATACAAATGGAGGGGGAAAAAGCTATGAAAACATTTTTATAAAGGGAGAAGCGGGGGATAAACTGCTAAACAGGTCAGATTAACTGTTCAGAAACCAAATATTTATAATGATTGTCCTTCCTTATAGTTTGTTGAAGAACTCCCCTTTACTTACTACATATACTAGATGGTGTCTCCGCAAGCTTACTTTGTGTTTTAGAGAACTTGGTTTATGTGCATGCCCCTCCCCACTCCAAGCCTAGGTAACACATTTCATAGATTATCATACACCATTAACTCCTTCTGGTGGGAGAGCATATTATTGCAACAGAGGTATTCCTTTATTGTTTAAACCATCAGAATTATGAGTTACTTCATCTCCTGTAAAAGCACAATCAGATGTTCTGTAGATAAATAGAATGTCCATAAAAAGAAACCCTAATATGTAACAGACATAACACATTTAAGTTCACATTTACATTTACATTCAGCTCAACATCAATGCTATAGTTAACTTGCAGCTCTTTCCAGGATCTCTGACATGCAGCTTAGTATAGAAAAGCAAACTGTAGGAAACAGCTTACTAGTAAAGAAAATATCTTTGAAGAATACTGTTATGACAGCTGTATTAGCAATACTTGCTGGTATTGTGATAGTTCATATACCAGTTAACCTACAAATATTGCCTTTATAGTTTCCCCGGCTCATTACACCCTAGATTAGGCTCATTTGGTAATGACAGCTAAACTATAAATGGGACTGCTAATGTTTTATTTGCTATTATACAAATGTCAATTATCTGTGTTGTATTTCTACTAATATGCTGCCTATTGACTAGTATATTACAGCATGTTATTCATGAACTGAGCTCCTTCACCCGTGGGACGAAACACTATCTCAGTATCTGAAATAAAACAGATAGACTTTTGAAATTACAAAATGTATATGACAAAGAATTGTAAAAACCATTAAATACCGAAATCAGAGTCATCCATACCACAGCATTTCCAGTTTCTATGTATAGTTGTAGAAGCTGGACTATGATGAAAGTTAACAGGAAATGAATGGACTCATTTGAAATGTGATACTGGGGGGATAGTTCTGTGGATACCATGGACCACCAAAAAGATAAATGGATCCAAGAGCAAATTAAAGCTGAACTTTCACTAGAAGCCAAAATATCTGAACTGAGGTTGTCATACTTTGGACATGACTCACTGGGAAAAAAATAATGATGCTTGGTAAAATGGAAAGCAGTAGGAAAAGAGGAAATATGGAAGACCTGAGGAGGTCTCTTGATGCCTCTTTCACAGGGCAAAATCCAAAGACACAGCTGTGCTAGTCTGGATCAGCATGCAAAGGGAGTTTGCAGTATCTTTGAGAGAACTGAGAGAAGGAAGTTGTTAGCTTAAGCTTTCAAAGTCTACAAAAGTTTATGCCACCTACCGTACTTGTTTCTCTAGGTCTCAAAAGTACTCCAAGGTCTCATTCATAGAGTTGCTGTAAGCCAAAGCTGACCTGATAGCAAATAACAACCAAATGGAAAACAATTTGGGCTTAAAACAAAATCCACCAGTGATCACCACCTGTATTAGGACCAACTAAAATCCCGCAAGAATGTATACCCTTTGAAGTTTCTATAACTCTTAATCAGCTTAGGTTAAGGATGGGCAAAGTGCTGTCTCTTTTTACCCTCAGGCTCTTCAAACTCTTCAGTTTTTTCATTTGTTTGTTTGTTTGTCCCATTGCCCAAAAGGTGAATTCGCTTTTCCGGAAGCCTTCAGGAGTGACAATGCACCATTTAATAAGTAGCAGGTCTCATCTTTGCACTGCTGGTTTTCATAATCATGGGTGGATTTCCAGCTCCTTCCAACATTTTTTTTTAACATTCTGGGCCGTCCACAAAGCCCCCAAGAAGGCTGAAAACTGGCCGTCTTGATCCCTGCAATTGCCCACTCTAGAATGCTGGAGAACTCTTTTACTTATTTATTTTATTTCTTTATACACTGATTTTTCCCCTAATATTGGCACTGAAGGTGGTTTACTTAAAAAAGAAGAAAAAAGAATAATCTAAAAAAAAATTAAATCATTTAAAATTCTTCAAAAATCAGATATAAAAATCAACAAAACATCTGCACATTACTAAAAGCCCCTTGTAGCCAACTCCTAAAAGCCTGTTGGAACAGGAACATTTTCACTTGCTGGTAGATGGAGAGCAAAGAGGGAATCTTTCCAGCCTCCCTAGAGAGGGAGTTCCAAAATTCCTCGTTCCCACCAAACTCCAAAGGACTCACTCACTGGTGGAATTTTAATTGGTCCTAATAAAAGCATAGCCCATCTGTTTTTGCCATGTTCGTGCAGACCTAAACAGCTGCCCTTGTTTTTGAATTTGGGCTTATTTTCACCTGCTTTCTACGCAGACTTCTTCTTGTAGGTCAAAAGTAGAAAGGATTGGGAAGCAGACTGTATATACTAAATCCACACTGTATCTAGAATTTACAACAATTTATCACTGTATCTGTAGGTTCTTTCAGTGGGGAAGAGAAAAATTTAATGAAACTACTTTGGTCAAGGCCAGCATCATAAAGGCAGGTGATGCAGCAACACAAGTTCCATTGTCCGGATTTCAACAGGAAATAGGCCCAGTAGAGAAACCCTCTCCAATCTGAAATGACGGGGTGGTTTTGATTACATATTGATGTCCTATTTTCAGAAAATGAAGCACTGATTAATCCAGAAGGCTTGTTCTACATTAAGAATTTCAAAGAAAAGAACCACAGAGCTCCCTCCACTTCAAGCACATAGCAACAGCTGGTGGATTCCATATCTGTAGTACAGTAAATCTGTTCTGGGTTTTAGTCTGAAATTTAGGGGAGTTATTCAAGATGCTGAATCTGTTTTAAGGATAGAGTTTAGCAGCTTGGATAGCAACTTTGAAGTTTTGGTTAAAACTCCATGCAGGTAGAAGCTATCAGCTGCCTTTGTCTAAAATACATACAGATGTCATATCTGCTCTTTCAACCATGCGTCAAATATATGAGTCGAAAGAGTGGAACATCAAAAAGTGACCATTTTTTCTCTCAACTGACTTAGTGCCATCTTTTTGTTCAGTCTGTACACAGACCGTACAGAGGTGCCGAGTCAATAACTTAATTATTTTTGGAAATATTAGTTTTACTGAAGAGTTAATACAATAATTATGCTACCAGCCTTTACTTGCATTTGCCTGAAGAATTCAAATTGAGCCTATCTCAAAAGGCTTTTTTTCACTGAGCTCTACCAGTCAGAAGAAGTCTACATATTGCCAACTATAAAAATAGAATATCCTCAAATGTTGTAAGACCGGATGTGATAAGCTTAGGAGTTATGGAGAGAATTACATTCCAAAGCCATGAGGAGAGGACAGAGAAAAGAATCAGAATCAGATGAATGTGACTTAGCAAGAATTTTGTAACTGTTTTGGCAGAATAAAAACTATAGGAGAGTCTGAATTACGGTGTATCCTCTTCAGAAATGTACAGTTTTACTAATGCTGCCAGAACAGAATGTATAGGTCTGGAAAATCCCAGGCATATCTGGAAGATGAATGGAAAGAAATTTGTTTGATTCCTATTTCTTTACAGCAATATTTATTTTGTATCCTCTGGATTGGCATAGCTTGCCTCGAAAATCTATCCATTTCTGAGATATACAATGTATTTTGTTGAAGAATGTGCTCTTGAAAAATGTGCACAATGTATATATTCAAAAAATGTGCATATGTATGTTTTAGTCAATGAGAAAAGGGTGTGGAAAAAATCAGATGTGGGAAAATGTATACCAAATATGCATTAATTTCCACTCACAGGAGTAAGAACGCCTTGCAATGTAATACCAAAATACAATTGGCTAAGAATATTGGTAGGATTCTGAGAAACACATGAAAATGTTCATATAGCCAACCTGGAGTTGGCTACTGTGCTACACAGTGCTGGGGGTGGATCATTTCTACTCC
The DNA here is from genome assembly GCA_948474755.1 of Ctenosaura bakeri. Classification (NCBI taxonomy): domain Eukaryota; kingdom Metazoa; phylum Chordata; class Lepidosauria; order Squamata; family Iguanidae; genus Ctenosaura; species Ctenosaura bakeri. The sequence goes on from CAOLHI010000274.1 coordinate 792,363, forward strand.
CAGATTTCATTAGACGACAAGTCCCAGCAGCCTTTTGCTAGCACAACCAATGGAGAGGAATTCTAAGAGCTGCAGCCCAGCCCAGCATTTCTGGAGAGTTGTATGATTCCCACCACTGTGCTAGAGTACTTACAGCACCTCCTTGCTAAGCTTGGAGTCTGTAGAATCTTAGGAAGCTGCTGTAATTGTTCATACTTGTCTCAGCCGCTTGGGGTAAGCCAGAGGAGTATTAGCACAATGCCCAGCTGATATGTGATTTGAGTCTTTCATCCATCTGTATACTCCTTACAGTCCCCTGCTTTGCTTTTCTAACCTACACGTCTTAATCTTCCTTGCTGTGCAACAGTGGAGACAGGCAGGTTCTATATCAGTGAGGCAGTGGTCTATTCTGGGCTTCAGTCCAAACTTTAATGTAGTTGTCCAAGGTGTTGCTCTGCCTCATCCACAGCCTAGGTTTTCCACCTTGGATATCATCTTTAATGTTTCAATTTAACAATGAAAGAGATTCACCTTTCCCTCCCTGCCTCTGCCTCATGAAAACCAAATGGAATCCATTTTTGGGACATTGTATTGATATAGTGGAATAAAGGAAAGGGTTGCTCATATGGTGAGATCCTTGGAGGCAGGGCAAAATCAAAATGTGACACATGAAAAACACATTTAAAAAAACTCCTCAAATCCAAAATAAAATTATCAGTAATCAAACATCAAGCTATTTTATTTTTATTTTCAAAGCACCCTGAAGGTACCCAGGTTTTAAAGTTTCATCACACTAATTTATAAACAAGACCACCACAATTCCTGAAAAGAAAAGCTTAGTGTAGCATAATCTCAAGTGTAGCATAACATTTCAAAATGTTACTTTCCAGTTTAATTCACTCTCTCCGTATTCTATATTGTGCCAAAAAGAAAAATTAGATACTGTTAAGTCCACTGTCTCTATGGAGACAAGGCATCAGTCGCTGATAACTTCTCAGATGGCAAATCACTGAATGTGGGCTTGGATCTTGAGTTGGTTTGGATTTAAAAATTCTGCTTCATGGGCAGCACAAGAGATTGTCAGTGGGGAGATGTCTATTATCCCCAGGGCTCCCAAAGCAAATTTGGAGGATCTTCCTGATGCTCTGAAGCAAAATACTTGAAGCCTCTGGTTCTGGTGTGTTTGTGTGTGCGCACACATGCATTCCCAAATTGACAGTTTTTCTACTTTCCAGTATAATTTTTGGATCCAGGCCATTCTTTCTATCAGGTGAAATCACAAACCATTCTTCTGAAATATTAGAAGGTCTACTTAATGTTCCAACAGGGAGAACTTAATATGAAGCATAAACATATTTTACTAGTTTCCTATTTATCTTAATGAATTCCATGTTTCAAACCATCCCCCAATAAAGTACATTTCCCAGGTAGTGAATATACAAATGCAAGAAATACAAAACCTCACATAAGTTGTCTTCTTTGGTTTGAAATAACGATGGGTAAATCAGTGTCCAGGGGCAACATACATCCCCTTAAGTGTTTTGGGACCTCAACTCCTCCAGACTCTCTAGACCATCCTTTTTTTGGCACCTCCACCAAAGAAAGTGAACTGACTCTTCTGGAAGCCTTGAAGGACCCTGTTGCACTACACAGGTATAGCACTATAATTAAACTAGCATCCTATGGAATCCTGGGAGTTGTAGTTTGGTGATGCACTTAGAGCTCTTTGGCCAAGATTTCTAAAAACCTCTCCATAAAGTACAAATTCTAGGATTTCATAGGATGGAACTATGTCCACCCAGGTAGAAGCATACCCCTATCCCTGCATAGTGTGAAAAGGTCCCAAGAGAAGTAATTTATCTACTAAAAAGAGCTCAGGGCCCACCCCCAGACTGTTTTAACATGAAATAATATCTGATATTAAAAATCAGAAGGGGCCTTTGGGCTAATTAAATTAATTAATATTTATATCTTGTTCTCTATCAAAAGATCTCAGTGAAGCTTACAATAAAATCAATTTAAAACAATAAATGAGAACAATAATTTTAAAGAGATGGAAGATATGTTAAATACCAGATGATTTAAAACTGGTTTAAATAGTTTAAAATAGTGCAACTGTAGCACACACCAGGCTGAGTAAAACCAATTAGGCCCAAAAGCTTTAATAAACAGCCAAGTTTTGACTTGGTGCTGAAATGACACCAATGTTGGTGGCAACTGGACCTCCAAGGGGAAGGCACTCCACAACTGGGAAGTCATTGCAGAGAAGGCCATCTTTAGGTCATTTCTGGTTTTGTTTCTCTTTGTTTCATTGTATGACATTTTTGACAACCCTTGCTGTCCTTGGACATTCCCCTGGGGACAGAAAGCTGACTCCTGGGCTGACTGTAATTGCTCACCTGGGTGTACATCATGTTTAAAAAGTCAAGTACGATCAACTCCATTATTTTCCCATCTAATGCACAAATTTCAAGAAGCCTTATGAAATGCATCATTTATTAGATTTTGCTACTCCACAGTCTCAATACAAAGATACTAATCTCAGCTTTACATTTTGTTGTTTCCCATCTTCTGTATATGGAAATGTGGAAGAATTCATGCATGTTCAAGTTGTGTGAAGACATTTTTAAATTCTGAAGTGAAAAAAACCTGAAACACCTCACTGAAAATAAGTAACATCCACTGTTTTTCAGTCAGAATATGTTATACTCTTTATAGTTGTCTTGAGTTCATTTTGCTCTAAAAAATCAAGAATATTAGACCACCATATTGTCATGTTATTGTCAGCCATTTGCTAGTTTACCGAAAGCTAAGAAGAATGACAGTTGTTATTGCAGCTTAAATTTTCTACCATCACCTCACACTTTGGTCATCTTGATTTGGTATCACAGTCAAAATGGAATTAAATGGCATGTAAAAGGCCACTAAACAAGGGAAGAAGGAAAGAGAACAAGCAATTTGTAGGCCCCTCAAAGCTGTGATCCGCCTTAAAAAAATCTTCAAACTCTCTAAGCCATTCACTATGCAACCTTCAAACAGCACTAAACGTAAACTGATACCTTCACAACTAGATCTTCTTTACTCACTCTGCTAACATCTTGGGAATTAGTCTGGCTGTGGCGCCCTGACTCAATGACACAACATCTAGCCAGGTTTCTGGACTTTCTGTTTCTTTCCCCATCCCCTATTTTATTACCATCTAACTCAAGGGTAGGCCAAATGTCATCTCCCAGAGGCACTTTGAGCCTCCACTCATCCACATGCTTCATTTAATTTCATGTGTTCCACTCAGATGCTTTAGGCCCAGCTCAGTTTAACTTCTGCTTGACCAAGAAAAAGTTTCTCCTACACCTAAAACTGTATAGCGGGGTTGCAGGGGGATGTCTGTGTGAGATTGACAAAAACATGTCAAAAAGCAAAGTAAAATAAGTTTTGAATCAAAGGGTGTGGGGATTTTAATGTGTAGGACTTTCCAAAGTCCTTTAGGTGGGCAATCTACACTTCCAGGCCTCTGGAAATTCTTCTACAATAACAAAGAGTCCTGGAGAGTTCAAAAGTTTGCATATTTCTGTGATTTTTGGTTGCTCCTAAGAAAGTTATTACTCAGCTCTGAATTTTATTCCTGGACCCCACAGGTTCCCCAAAGGTACATTTGCTTTTAAAACCCTTGGATTTGTTTTCATATTTGAATTCATTCGGGTTTGTTTTTTTTAAAGAAATAAGATAGCATAAACAATACCTTTTAGCAGCAGAGGAGAAAGTTTCTTTCCTGGCTATAGGTACAGAAGGACTGTGGCTGGTTTTTCTGCTTCCTGCACTCCCATTGGTGATGCAGGACATGGAGATAGCTTCACGGAGGCCTGGCTGACCTACAACAAAGGCAATTAGAAGATTATTTGTAGCAGTCTTTAAAACATCCATCTGACATTTAAACTGAGATTTATCCCATTTGAGATTGGAGCGGGTAGAACAACAGAGAAGACAAAAAGGCTATCCATCCGGTACATGTCTAGCTGGGTTGTCTGTCAACAACTGTGCTCCAGCTGAATCCAACTAAAACAGCCCTTTGAAGTACTGTTTTGTTTGGGTTTGTTTAAACCAATAAACCACCATTTGGAATAACAGTTATAATTTCAAGTGACTTTTTTCATTCTGTAGGGGGAGTGTTTTTCCTTAATGTAAAATAAATAAACTTTTTCTTTCAAGTTTTAACCATTGTGCTGTAAGTTTAAGTCTCTAACTGGTATGTAACTAAAATGAAAACAAACACGCCTGTATTGCACCTAATACAAAATCAACCCCTTGCATATATTAATGAAACAAATAACTGGTTGGCCAATCTTAGGATGTATTTGTTACTGTTTAAAATCCTGAAATAGAAAATGTTAACTTTTAAAAGTTCTCTTTTTTTTTTTTTACATCAAATGCATTATTAGCAATAAAGTGAAAACAAGTTGCATCAAGTTACCAGAAGTCCTCAGTCTGTAGAATTATTTTAAAGAATACCCCTTACTCTATGATCAGTGGAGACTGGGGTCCTTTCTGCACCCTACCTTCTGGTGTGGTCCTCTGGTGGCGATCCCAGCAGTGGCTCTGCCAGGAAGGGAGCATGATGGGAGCACTCCCTTCCGTATCGAGCTGGCTCCCCATGGAAGAGAGCACAATGGACAGATTTTTTCCTCCTGCAGCACAGTCGGGCACTTTCCCAGGCTGTGCTGGGACAGGAAATGCCACTATCGCATTTCCTGCCCTTCCTCAGAACAGGTAAGTGTGAGATGGTGGGGCAATCACATATCATCAAAGGGGAAAACCCATCAATGATTTAATCTGTGATTGCACTGCCTGGGGATGGGAGAGGAGCAGGAATGTGACAATGTCCTGCAGAAGTGTCATCATGGTCCTGTTCCTCTCCTGTCCCCATGCCAGGATGGGAGGCCACTGTGGAAAGGACCTGTGAAAACAACAGATGTTTTTTACAACTCACACTTGACAGCTAGAGCAAAGTCTTGTGAAGACAATACTTCACTTTGCAGTACAAACCAAGGTACATCTTCCCTAGCATAGTTTCTGTAAAGAAGACACAGTTTTCTGTGGAAAAAATGCTAGATCTGTCTCTCTTAGCTGGAAATTTGGCCCCTTCTTATTTGCTGTCAAGTGGATTTTGAATTATGGCAAATTTAGAAATCTAGAAATATTGCTATTCACATTATGTTAAAATTGTGGAAGGCCATTTCTGCACTACCTTGTTATAGTGCTATTATTCCACTTTCAACCTCCTGTGGAATTCTGGGGTTTGTAGTCTACTGAGACTAGAGCTCCCTCGCTAAGAATTGTAAATGCCTCTCCCTAAACTGCAAACCCCAGGATTCTATATGATGTTCAAAGTGGAATAATAGCACTATAACAGTGTGGTGTGGAAATGGCCCCAGTATCTGCAAACCTATTTTGAAAACCACCCTAAAAGTTTGCAGTTGTTGACCACCAGAGGGCTCTTATTATAGCAGCTGCGGCAATGGTACTTCAGTTTAATAAATTAAAATTAATAACCTACACAATACTTTCCTGATAAGCACCTGAGCACCTCACTAAAATAAAGATAACCAGTTACTGTTATTTTTTCCCTAAACAAAGTTGCCATTATAGTTTTTAAATCACCTCTTTCCTGACTTTATGACATAACTAGAATAGTTAGTAGTTACTTTAAAAATCCAAAACACATTCTCCTTTTGTCTACCTTATCCTTTTGCAGCACCCATAACTGAGCATGAGGTATCAGTCAACTCTTGAATCATTTAATATTCCTTCTCCAACACTTCTTAAGGCCAAAGGTAACTATAAAATAACTACATTACACTGATACCACAAATGGAATCAAATTATCCCACATTAAGATGTAACCATAATGTAATGTAGTTATATCATTATTGAAAAATGATTAACTACTAGGAACTAATTATTTGTTACTAGTTACTCCCATGTTCTGCCTGCACGCATGCATATTTAAAATGGTTCCCCAACAGTAGAAGAATCAGAAAGCACATAAGGAATTGTTATTTTCTGACTGTTATGTTATAGTGAGCATGAATCAATTTATTTAAGGAGATGACAAGATCTAGTACATTTATATATAGGACATAATAACTCGAAAACAGGTTTAAAAGTCGGTCACTGGAGTAACATTATTACAATAACTCAACAGTTCTGGCTCATATGCAGCTCAAATGGGCACAGGGAACACCATGATCACTTCACTGTCAAAGGAAGTTCCTTTTCCACAGTACAGCTTGAGGAAATTCTGGCTAAGTGCCACTGAGCACTATTAACTAAATGATTTCATAGATCCTTCCCTGAGTAGAAAGACAGAAAGTACATCAGGGATTTTTCATTTGCTCTTGAACTATAGGTGAACTTTCTTTCATTCTACATTATCATAATAGATCAATACCTCAGAGGCTGCCTTCAAAGTAATTACATGGAGTCCTGAATGGGAGGGACAGAATTGTAACTGCTCTAAATTTCCTGTCAGACATTAAAAGGTTTCCATGGATAAGGTGTCTTCATATTTCATGTAGACACATAAGTATGGAACTGAGACAGGTAGGCAGAGACTCACTGAATGGACAAAACTGAAATTAAATAAAATAAAATTGCTTTGATAAAGAGAAAAAATTAGGGGAGGAATGGAGAGTGATATCAACATTTTTCTTCATACCGGGGGCTTTTTCAGGGAATCCAAGGGCTACCATCTTCCATCTCTACCCCTTCTGATGAAACTGGAAGAGAACAGAAATTTGTTCCCAGGATTCTGCAAATGCTACTTGAGTCTAAAACAAGATGTGGGAGGCCCCAATTAGCATTTAATCAAATAAATGTTTGTCCTGTTAGCTTCTGAAAGCACAGTTTTCCGTTTTTTACTGATTTTTTTCCCCAATGGGAACAGCACCCAATTTCCATTCCTTATCTATACTGCATTAATATTGATCTGTATAGTATAGTGAACCATCCACTTTGATGGGGGTAAAGGGTGCTACAACTCCATGGAAGTAGAAAAACATTAATAAAAATAAAAACCAGGAACATTCTTTTTTTTAAGCTGAGAATACTTCTCTAGAAATCTCTTGGTCCTCCAGCACAATTCCATGGTGCACTTCTGGCAGAAGTGGGTCATACAGTCATCCTGAAGGACCTGGCAATGCCTAGAAAACTATTATCTCTAGGCAACTCTAGGCCTTCCAGTGTGACTCCATGGTCCACTTCTGTTGGAAGTGGACCACAGAATTGTGCTGGAGGTCCTAGAGAGAGAGGATATTTTTTCCATTGCAGGGGCAAATAGAGTAAGAACTTTTTAAATAAATAAAATAACTTGCAAAGAATCAAATCCATGAGTGTTGAACATAGGAAAGTGGAGGGCCCACTGTACATTCTATACTGGTCTATACTAATTCTCATAGTACGGTCAGAAACTGAAGAAGAATATATCCAAAAATGACCCCAATATTATTCTCAACCCTGGATTTCATTCCGGGGTTCCATAAACACTTTTTTTATACAATTGTTAGCTTGGGTTCATTTTTGCCCACTTTGTAGTGCAAAGACAGTAAAGGAAAGGACTAACATTCTCTCTGTGTCTTTCACATGCACACATCTCAAGACAGTGCTAGACTTTCCTTTCTCCATGGGAAGATTAAGATTAAATAATTAATAATTAAGATGAAAGGCAAATCTCAATAACACAGAGAAAACGTAAACATTCCTCCCCTCTACCCTCTTCAGACCAGATCTTGGTCAGAATATCAGCCTGGATATCCTTTTTTAATGTACCCTGAATATAGGATTGAAGGGCAGTATGCAAAGACATACATGAAATAAACATTTTTTCACTATCTGAAAAGGAGAGCCTTTACCGTGACACAGAGGCTATAGACTTATCTTCTCTGATGAAGCTTTGAGTTACTTTTCTCCCTCTCTGTAGGGAGTATAAAATTTATTTCAAAATTTGTTGGGCTGATGAACATTGCCTGCCATGGTATCTGCTCAGATTGACTGCCTGTTTTTTATTGTAGGTTTCACTGTATTTTTAGATCCTGGCTGTTTTAAAGTTTGTGCAAAGTATTCTGGACTTTGTTTGAAAGCTATATAAACGGAATGTTGCAATTCTGGTCAGCATTCATCTGTAAGTATGTTCAGGAACTTCCCTGGTGTAGTCCTCTGCATAGAAAGCACTTCAACTTAGATCCTTGGTTTCCAGCAATTCCTCCCTCACTGCGGCAGCATTTAGTAACTCTGCCATATTGTTCCAAGGGGTCCACAACAATTAGGGGCAGAGGGAAAGACAGAGACAAAAGACCCATTGTATGGTCGGAAGCCCATTTCACGAATAAAAAGGAAAATTAGGATCAAAGTTTCTGCTTTGAAACACATATTTTGTTTCAGATCATGAAACCATATGGAGACCAAGACCATGCACAGAGCTTTTGGACTATAGCTCCCAGAAGCTTGGGTTTTGGAAGTTGTAGTCAACTTGTCTATAAAATAGAGGTTGACTCGGCGAAACCTGACAAATCAATGAAACATGAGAGAAAGGAAGGAAACACTTGGGGAAAACTAAGAAAGAAAGAAAAAAAGGAAAAGAAAATATTGTGCTAAACATCTCAGTAAAGATTTTATAAAAGTGTCTGAATAGTCAGGACTTGTAAGCACCTCACGGGCAGCCAAACAAGTGAAACAGAATGCTAAAAGTCTAAGGATAATAGCAGCAGCAGCAACAACAAAGCAATATATGCTCTAAGCTGTAAAAAGTGAGTAAAATCACAAGTCTCAAGCGAGAAAAGAGGCTCCACTACAATGCTACCACTGTGGCGGATGAAGTAGAACTGAGAAAATGAAGGATGAGCCCGTGTATTAAGGAGGAGGGCAGAGCTACTACCAAAGGTTTTAGAAGAGAGCTTTCCAAACTTTACATGTTGGTGACACACTTTTTAGACATGCATCATTTCATGTCACAGTAATTCTGTAACTAATTCAGTAAGTGAAGGCAGCCTCTTAACCTGAGCCTGGCCCTCCACCACACTCGCTGGGGTCATCCTCAGCCTTGGGCGGTGGTGGCAGTGGGGTCTTCCTCAGTCCGGGGCAGCGGTGGGAGAGGCAGTCCCTCCACCCAGACCTGGCCCACTGAGGCAACCCCTTCACCCAGACCTACCCTGTCGCAGCAGTGAGAGAGGCAGCCCCACCACCCGTTACATTTGCATGACACACCTACACACTGCAGCCAACACACTAACATGTTGCGACACACAGTTTGGACAGCTCTGTCTTAGATATCTGAGTGCCTCAAGCATACACATAAAGGAGGAGAGGGTAGGTTGCTGCCAAAATTTCAGCTATCTAGAAGGTTCTGAAGGGCAGCTTCATGCAAATCTGAAGGGGGGCTCCATGAAGGCAAAGACCCAAATGTGTGATACACAGGGCACAATGGAGAAGTCATTTGGCAGACTACATTTTCCAAATTCCTAGATTTTGGACGTTGTGACCCAAAATTTTCCAGTTTCTGATCTTTTGTTAGTGTAATCCACACAGAGAAACCTGTCCTTTGTGGGCGGGGGGGGAGGAGAGAGAGAGAGAGAGACTAGGCCATAAAATCAACCTAATGGTGCTCCAGATGATTTATCTCCATGAATCACTATAGCTCCCTTTCTGAATGGCGTAACTCTAGAGGCCATCTATGAGTGGCAAAATAGAGCTTGGTTATCTGAAATAAACTGAACACTGTAACATTCTTGTGTATTGTACACCTCCAATTGGCAATTATTATGCCACATGTCAATAACCAACACAAAACACCCTGAACCATTTCAGCCCGGGGAGCACTCAGCTTTATCTTTTGACTCAGGACAGGAGCCAGATGTGAAATGAATGTAAAATGAGATACTGTGTACTGGTGATGAGGATTAGAGCCAAAGTACTGGAGATCAAAGTAGTAAAAATGCCTCCCGCAGATAATGGATTCCATCTCCATTCTGATAATTTTCATAGAATAATATCTACCAAGTTCAAGAGGTACTATTCATTAAAAATCTGTCAAGTATACAAGAGTGTGAATAAAAGATAAAGTAGATTTAGACAAAGCCTTCCATAAACCTCTATGTATCTTTCACAGACGCCTAATCGCAAAAGAGAAGTGGCCTTTATTAATAAAAGAAAACTGGCCTTTATTAGTAAAACCGGGGAAACTGGAGAAGGATGAAAGCAAAAAAATTCTTGCAAAAATACATTAACAAAAATATTATAATGCAGAGTTTATAAAGTATGGTGCTTTTACAAACCTTTCAAAAAACAGATCAGACACAAGTAGTGTGATGGTGGTGCAAAACATGTGACAAATCTGATCAAACAAAAGGCAGAGTTCCTTTTAGTCTATTCTCTGGCTACAAGGGAAGCAAACCAACATTATAAGGTTTCCACCACTGTTGCTTCTCCTCAGTAAGCTGGTGGAACTGCTAAAAGCAGGGGGCTCTTAACATCTTTGCCTGCAATAACTGTTTGCTAGATCCCTCTAACTCATCTGTGAGGCAGTTTGGGGCATAAGTTCCCCAGATCCATTCCAGATTAAATGCTGTCACTGGATTCAAACTACAGGAAAAGAGATTTCATCTAAATATCAGAAATAACTTCTTGACAGTTACAGCTGTTTCACAGTGGAATATGCTGCCTCAGAGCACCGTGGAATCATCTTTTTTGGAGGTTTTTAAGTAGAGGCAGGATGGTATTTTGCCGGGGTGCTTTGAGTGTTTGTTCCTGCATGGCAGGGGGTTGGACTTGATGGTCATTGTGGGATCTTCCAACTCTATGTTTCTATGATTTTATGATTCTAGGAAAGTTCCAGCAGATACACATTTATACCTACCTGTCAAGTTAAGACTGGAAAGGTTTCAGGCTGAGGAGCCTGAGGATCCAGACAGGATTTCTGGACTAGAGAAGCTAATTACATATATGTACTTGCCTGTTGTCCAAGCTTACTAAGAGCAGGCAGAAGATGGCTAGCTGAGAAGACAGGGTAGGTCTTAAATGTTCTTAAGTACAGTTGCAGCAAGCTTTTTTTTTCTTACAAAAGGCTTTTATTGTTTTTGATACAACAGAGACAAACTGTTTGGTCTTCCCCAACCCACCCATATTTCCTAAACATTGTCCTCTCCCACCTTTCCTGATGATATTGCTGTTGCTGCTGCTGCTGCTGCTGTTGTTGTGTGACTTCAAATCATTTCCAACCTATGGATACCTTAAGGCGAACCTATCATGGGTTTTTCTGGGGATTGAGAGTGTATGATGTGCCCAAGGTGGTGGGATTCCATGGCCAAGCGGGGAATCAAAGCCTGGTCTCTAAGGTCATAGTCAAACATTCAAACCACTACACCATGCAGGAGCTCTTTCCCAATGGTTCTGTGTATGAAAGATTACTATTTATGTTACATCACCTTGGAAGTTCTGGCAAACTGAAAAGCAATCTAAAAGTAATAGGTAGATAAATAGACAGACAGACAAACATCAGTCCCCATTTCCAGTCTACAGTTTTCCATTTTGGTACAAACTATTCAGGCATACAGGAGCCTTCCTTTCTGGGCATTATAGGACAAAACAAAATTACTTAGAAAAGAGACAGATGAACATGGCCTTCCAGATGTTTTTGGGCTACAATTTCCACAATCCTATACCACTGGCTAGGCTTGCTAGGTCTGATGGGAGTTGTAGGCAGAAGTACCTGGAGAGCCACATTTGGCCATTGGTGATTTAGAACCATCTCAGTCTGGCTCTAGGCCTAGTTTTGGGACCATTGGTGAAGAGTCTATAGTCACTCCTGCACATTTGCTAGTGTCAGGGACACAGGGCCCCCATGAAAGTAAAAAAAAAATGTGAATAACTCAACCCCCCCCCAAAACCATATTTAACACAGAGCAAAGCATGATCACCATATTCAATCCACCACGGATTCTTTCAAGACATCAGGGCTCTTTCATAAGGCAGAAGTGGGCAGCTGGTGGAGCTTACTGCCATCCCCACTGCTGCCCCACGCCATTTTTAATAGGGACTTACAAGCCTCATTCACAGTTTCTCAGACTCACGAGGCTTGCAGTCCCTATTAAAAATGGCACAAGGAGGCAGCAGAGGTGACAGCAAATAATCCATAAATAATCAAATCCACAAAAAGTGAAACCCGCAAATGTGGAGGGCTGACTGTATACCAGAAAGTGGCCACTGGGAATACATTCTTGTTGATTCTGCAGAACTCCTCAGCAGAGATCAATAGGATTTCACATTAGCATTATAGGTCAGTGCAAAGGGATACGATTTGTGGGGAGTAGGTATCACTAGAATACTAATTCATAGAGTGCATCAGACAGTATTGCTCTAGTCTTCCTGGACAATACCTTGGCTGGGTGAGCAAAGTATGGCTATCCAGATGTCACTGGACTGCAGCTACCAGCATTTGTCAACACTGGCTGTCATAACTCATCCTGTGGAATCCAAGAAATCTGAGGCAAAGAAGTCAGACCTGGAAAGACCTCCGGCTTCATATGACAGTTTCTTTCCAGAATCTGGGCAATTAATGGCACATACAACTAGTGAGCAGCTTCAGCAAGATGGGCCATCAGGTTGAACTGATGGACATCAAGGACAAACCCCTGCAATTTGCAGCATTTTGACAAGAAAAGCAGCAGCATCAAAAGAATCAGTGCCTCTTGTTGAAGCTCAATTGAAAAATGCCAAGCAATAAACTGTGAGCTAGTGTGGCGTAGTAGTGAAAGCCTTGGGCTATGACTCTGGAGACCTAGATTTGAATCCCTGCTTAGCCATGGAAAACTACTGGATGACCTTGGGCAAGTCATACTTTCTCAGTCCCAGAAGTAGGCAAAAGGCAACCCCCCTGAACAAATCTTACCAAGAAAACCTTATGACAGGTTTGAGTTAGGGTCCCCACAAATTAGACACAATTTGAAGGCGCACAACGACAACAAGAACAAGAACAACAACACAATTAAATACTTGGTGGTAGGGGTTCTTGCTGTATGCAGCAATTTCTTCTATCTGTCTCTCAGTGCCATTCCTGGCTTTATTTGGATTACTGATTCCTAAACTGGCTTCGCTGTCTTTCCTCTTGGCTTTGACTATTGTGTATGACCTGGACTGGCTTAATTCCCTCTAAGCGCTCCCCTCTGTTTCTTATAGTTTGTCTTTCCTGGAACTTGCTGCCTCCAAGCGTACGACACTGGCTATGCTGAATTAAGAATTGCAGTCCAAGAACATCTGAAGGTCACACTTTCTCCACTCCTGATGTGTGGTTCCTTTCAGGCTACTAACTTGTCCTACACATTATTTAAATTCAGGAAGTCTATCAGTGTTTTCAGGGTTCATCAGCATAACATGCAGATGACATTTCATATATTTCTTTATGCTTCAACCATTCTACAAAGGTCTAGTAGCCAGTCAACTTATAGTTCTATCAGTGATCTATCACTTACTGCAACTTGTGTCCACCCCAGTCACATATCCGCTCTGATCTTTTAATTTTTTTATTTTAAAACAATAACAAACAGAACAATTATAAACTCATTGTTCACAAAAAGTCCATTATAACACAGCAGTCAAACTCAAATAAATATTTTTATTAAATTTTGTTATTAAAAAAAAGAAAAAGAGAAAAAAAGGGTTACATTCCAAAACTACATATTTCCATATTTTCCCCAATACAATACATTCATAATATATACAAATAATATCTGTCGATTTTCTAAACAATGGTCTAATACATAGTTAGTACTCGATCAAAATTAATTCATAGTTAACCCAAATGGAATGCCCGCCCACCCCAGCAAAACAAACAAACAAACAAAAACCTCCCCCCCGGGCCAAAAGCAGTTTGTTACATTAATTGGGAAAATTTAAAAAAAAATCCCAAAAATAATTAATTCCGACCTCCGATCGTGTCCTTAGTATAAACATTGGTTGTGTTCCTCTTGTCTTTTGTTAGGGAAAAAACAACCTTATCCAAATACTCCTGCAAATATCTCTCTCCACATAATTATACAGGGAGCCCTTGCAAACTAATAAATGTACAGAGTTACTGATACATCAGCAACGAGAGTAGGAGATACATATGATTTAACATATGACGCAACCTCTCGTTTCTTTACAGTGGCGGCCAATACAAATACCTCTCCTAATCTCAGGACCTGGAGAATTTTTGTATCTTTGGTTTGATATGGGTTTACTGCAAACAACTAACCTCGGGGTTTAACTTCTGTAAATAATGGGAAAAAATTCTTCTCTGTTAATCATGGAGTTCAGACCATTTAGATGACATTATTTTTCTCCTGAGGCAATTGAGACCAATTCGTCTATATTCATATCCAGTAAACTAGCATCCTGTCCCTTATTCTTATCCTTGGTTTCTTCTTCCATACGTTCATCCTTTGCTTCCATTTTTTCTCTCTGGGTAACTCCTACCAAATCTTGGACCATTGACTCCATATTTCTTCCTCGTGAATGACTACTTGTTCGGGGTGGGAGCGGACTTGATCTTCTTATTTTTTCACCGAATTACTTCAGAAAATCATAAGCCTTATCAGTTGAATTGAGCCGAAATCTCTGATGTTTGTAGTCCACGACCACCACTCTGAGTCTGTCCCACCTAAATGGAATCTTATAATCCTTTAACTTCGAAACCAGGAAATCATACTCTTTTCTTTTATGCAGGATCCTAGAAGGGATTTCCCTCAGCATTATGCATTATTTACCTTTTTCAAACAATGGTGAATGATTATGTTCTTCAATAATCTTATCTTTCGTAGAACGTTTGGTAAACTGAACTACCACATCCCATGGAAGATTTTTTTTTTTTTTGCCACAACTGATTGAACCCTGTAAACCAAGTCGATTTCATTTTCCATTATATCCTCTTCTATCTCCATGAAATTAGCAAACAACGTGACAATCTTCTCTCTAATATTCGCTCCCTCTCCCTCCACCAAACCTCTAATTTGCAGCCAAGAATCTTTTTGTTTTTGCTCAAGTAGAGAAAGCTTATCCAACTGACTTTCTAGTTGTTTCTCAACTGTGGAGGAGGAAGAGATCGCTTGCTGTTTTAATTCCTCAATCTCCTTTTCATTAACCTCTATATCCTCTCTATTCTGTATCACATCTCTCTGGACCTGGACTAGCATGTCCTGCATTTCTTTCATTTGCCCCTTTAAATTAGACAAATCTCTTTTTATATTTATCATAAAACCCCTCATTTCTTCCATAAATTTCTTATGATATTCTGGGGCATTCCCTATAGAGTCTCTTCTTGTTGTAGTATCTGAGGTAGCATCACGTATTTTGCCAGACCTCATTGTCTTATACATTCCTTTCTTATTTCTCAATTACAATCAGGAATTATACTAGCATAAACAAGATTATACTACCATAAATTCTAATACAAATTCAATGTAAATGTGGCACAAAATATCAATATGCATATGTTAATATATCAGTATAAAAGTATATAACCCTCTGTTGATAAATAACATATACATGTACATATACCTGTGCAATGTATAACCATAACCATATGTCAATATATAATAGTTGCAGAGATAGTATATCAGTATTTAACAATTTGTTAATTTCAATCTCACACAGAAGAAGCAGCCACAATAGCTCTCATATGAACAAATAATAAGGCACTTTCAAAGAGGAGCTTAGCAATTTATAACTTTTATAACAAGAGACTTCTGAAGGTAGCAGTTGTTAATGGAAACAGAAATAGCTAGGAAGTCGGAAGATAGAAATGAAAGCAGAGAAGTAGAGGAGAGAAGGAGGAATAATCTAACAATATCCAATATTCAAACAAGGTATCTACGCCAACCTCCCTTCTCTCTCTTCTTTTGGGCGCCTCATCCCTTCGTTCCTTGTTCGTTATCCTCCTACTCCATGTGTTCTTGTTCTTGTTCCTCCACGTTCTTTGGTCTTCGATTTTATGTTCCTTGGTCTTCAGCTCTGCGTACCCTTTAACTCCTTGCTTACTTTACTCCGAGTGCCTCCTTCCTTGTTCCTTACTCCTTACTCCTCTGCTCTCTCTCACTCGTCGCTGCTCGTTTCCCCTATTGTTCCTCCTTGTTCCTTTGTTCTTTCAGCTCCTCATCTCTCGCCTCCTTCTTTAACTTCTCTTTAATTCCTTTTCCTCCTCTGTCCTCAGCCAAATTCAGCACCTTGTATCCATCAGTCCTGAGTATTTCGGCTTCGGGGTTCCCCAATGCTCTTCAGCTCCCCAGCAGCTGGGAACACAGCCAAGTATACAGAGGGAAAAACGCTGACTCTGCCTGGGGTCCACTCATTGTATGCTCGTCACTGCGCGCAATCTGTTTAATGTCTATCAATTCCCCCGCATCCATGACAACACAGTCCAAAATCAGAAGTAAAAAAAACACACACACCAGGAACAAAAAACATTTAAATCTCTACTGACCAGAGAATCGGGTGAGGTCTGATGATAGGGATAGGGGCAGTAGCCCGCCCCATGCGGATGCAGACGGCTGCTGAAGGTGACCGCTACAACCACCTCGTACAGGTGAGGGGAAAAAACCCAAGCCTCGCAGGAGAATGGCTGGTGTTGCCGCCTGTTGGCAGTCCTTGCTGCACACCTCCCCAGTGTGCAGACGAGTCAAGCCAGAAAAAAAGGGGAAAAGTTTAGGCTTGATGAGCCACATCCGCTGCGAAGCTCAGGCGGAGCGTCCGAGATTCGTGCCTCCCTTCCTCACACCAGACAGCAGTCAAACTCAATTCCAAGTTCATATTTTGAAGAGATTTTTTCCAAAAATTCATCGTGCATTTAGATAGGTTTAGACTCTGGTGTATACCATTTTATCAAGACTCCTTTCCTTCCTTGCATTTGTCCAAAATCCAAAAGATTTCATTCTCTGGAGGAATGTAAATATTTGTGTCAAAAGGACAGAAAACATCAAAAAATACAAGCAGAAGCAGAACAACCAAGTTCGCAAATAAAACCAGTGGTGGCAGCGGGGGGGGGGGGACAAGCAAACATGAACAAGAAAACTTGATGAAATGTATTAGAAAATCAATAACAGATAACACACGTACAGAAATAAGCACAACTGCAATACCATTTTTTTTAAATGACTTATATTTGTAAAGAAATTTAAAAATGCTCTTCGGCAGTCTTGCACTACAAGAAATCTTATACTTTTTAATCCAAAGGGACTGAACAGACTTTGCAATAGAGATGCAAAGAATATTTGCATCTATTTTTCCCAACTGAAAAACAGGTTTCCCAACACTCAGGAAACCCAGTCAGGAAGAATAACACAGATGTGAGAATTCTGCAGTTTCTACCTCATATTGCATATTGCAAAGTGGTTTGGATAATTATTCTATTCACAAAAACACAAGGAATTCTTTATACAAAAATAGTGGGCTTTTAGTAAAAACATTATTTTTGCACACAAAAAGCATATATTTCTGGAAGCATCACATGAACAGTGGTATTTGTGTGAAAAACAAATGTTTTTCAATAAAAAAATTTTTTCCAGACGCGCTTGTGGATTTTTTGGACAAAAATGATGATTTTTGTGCAATACCCACAAATTTCATTCAAAAATCCCATATATATTTGTGCATAAAATAATTTCTCAAGACAGTGGAGGTTTTACAATGACGGACTGATTTCACATGACACTTAGGAGTGTGTAAATGCCATCCAAAATCTCACAGAAATATTCATTTTTTTGCACGGTGAGAAAACTACAAACTGCATTCTTACTTAGTACCTAAATAAATTTCTATAGGCAACATACAATACTGAATGAAACACCTGGAATGGATATACATTTTAGATGTTAAGAAAAAAAGGAGAGAAGAGAATGAAAGTTTCTGGTGCAGAGCTATTAAAGAAAACACTGAAGCACAGAAGCTTCCCAAACTGATGCTCTCAAGATGTGTTGGACTACAGATTCCATTATCCCCAGGCAAATAACCATGTTCAATGCTAAACAGCATGATGTTAGCACCTTTTGGACATATATTCAATTACTGTATTGAAGAGCAGGTATCCTTCTAACTTAACACTCTCCTCTTGTCGCAAATTTGCTTTCCTACCATTCAGTTATCCAAACATATATTACAGATTAAGAATACTGATGAGTTTAACATACATTTCAGAACACTACTGAATACCACTAGTCTATGATACACTACACATACTGACCCTGAGAAGACAGGCAAAGACAGAATGATATTTAATGAACAATGAAAAAACGGAGTTAGTTTTACATAGTCATTACACTATGCATTTAATTTTCTTTATATTCCTAACTGCACAAAGTATGGACAACCTATTTTGTCTCCATGTCAGAACTCTGTAGTGACACAGGAAATTCAAATCTCTAGCTGTGGTTCTCTTTGTAAGAGATGCTTGGGCACTGAATCCATGTGTGAGTTGGCCATACTAAGTAATCCTGCCTTCAGTGTTGCACATGACTCATTATTTTGAACTTGGACCATAAATATCTGCATTGAGGAAGCCTTTTTATACAGCTGTATATATGAAGATACCCACATTGCTCCACTCATGTTGCATAAACATGCAAAGGCTTTCACCCTACAGATGCACGTGCTGTAAGCATGACATCTGGAGAGAGGAATAGGCATGAAAAACTGGACACATCTCATGAAGTAGACTCAAGTCTACAAAAGACTATGCTACCAACTTCTTGCTCCCAGTTAATCTCAAAGCTGCTTACAGGATCCCTTCACATCAGAAAAACCTCACACACTGATGCAGTTAAATGAGTGTTTCTTATGAACAAGGCTTGTTGCCAAATCTATTATGTGCCTAGAAGCAATGATGTACTTCATAACACTCCATCTGCACATAAATAAACATTTGATTAACCAGTCATTTCTCTCAATCAGTCTATTTGCATCACAAAATGTGCCCTTAGTTGTCTATCAGGACAACCTGGCTGTCTCTCTGTATTCTCTAGCCATAGAACAACTTATCTAGAATTTCCTAACAGCTCCTAATTATTGTGAAAGGTAATAACCAAAAGAAATTGAACATTTATTCAAAAATCCATATATTATTATTCACCATTTTTATCTTATTACAAATATATTCAGAAACATTTTACACCAAGAACAGTACAAAATTGCTTTAAAGGAAGGGAAAAAAGTCTGTTGAGAAATGGTAATAGTAAGGGAATGCTAATGAAGAGTATTTCCCTTTTTTGTACTTCCTGGGCAATATCCAAAGCATATGGTACCCACATATTACTTCTCAGAGAGTGGTGATCTCTCACTTTAAACACCATGAAAAGAACAGGAAAGAAGTGCTATACTCTTCTTAGCTTCTACATATATCTTTAAAACTGTATCTCTCCCTTCATGTCTTTCAATACACCCAAAGCTGCCTAAACAACTACATAATGAGTAGCTGCAGTTGAGAATAAATGCTCCTTCTAATTTTCCATCTCAAGGCCCACCAGCACTGGGTAATTTTAAAAGCTTGCTAAGCCAATATATGAACATCAGAGAAATACATTCACAAAATGTCCTTGTGCATTCTTTAGTGTAACTGTAGAAATGACTGAGAACTCTCCAAAAATTCCATCAGGGACATTTTTTCAATTAAAATTTTCCAGATTTTAAGGTTAATGCCAAGGCGTGTTTAGCAAGTAGGGGAAATCAAAGATGAAACGCCTGGCAATGAAGAACACAAGCGTTTTTATAAGCCATGGTTTATTAATTCATATGTAGGTTTGAGAATGTCATCTACCTCTCTCCTTCTCTCCCTTCTTGGTTTTAGGCATATTCTGTCTTAACTATGACCTGCAAGGCTGCTTCAGGTTCCTTCTAAGAGAGCTTCCAGATCAGAGCATGGGGGGGAGGCGGACCCTGGAAGTTCCAGATTCTATTTCAGTACTAATTTTTTTTATTTTGGATATTACATGACATTTCTGCATCCTTAAGTATTATCAAGGAGTCTTCTTTCACATTCCACAAGTAGGTTTAAATGAAACCAGTAATGCCTGTATATTTGCTGGTGTATTTATGCTATTTCAGAAACAGGAAAGACGTTCACCACCAGCAGATACAGCTATTTTTTCAGGAGGGGGCACAGATTCAACCATGAGGCAAAGAGCAATATTAGCTCAAAAAAAAAAAAAAAAAAGATCCTAATGCTTAATTAAAGCAAGGGTCACCATATTTTGAAAAGCCAAAAAAGGACACATTTAAAAACTGACTATTTCAAAGCACCACTTGCTACGACAACTCTCACTTTAAATACTTCCACTACGTAATTTGTAACAACTGCTGCTAGAAATATTTCTAAGCTTCTTTGTATTTAAATAACAATAATTTTGCCTTCCTCTTCCCCACCTCTATGGACAACCATCTCACCACTTTGTCAAGCCAACCTCTTCCATCACCCTTGTGAGGTTGGAGGCTTCTTCCGCTGCCTTGCTCAGCTAGCTCACCATCTTCTTCTGGGTCTGTCTCCTTCCCACCTCCTGCTGGTCATTGTATTTCTCTCTAAGCGCTCCGCTGGGCTTCCGCCCCTTCTTGCAGCAGAGCTCTCAATGGACCCAGTGAGATTGTGAGGAGGTGTCAATGATCTAGAGGTAAAGCAGCAGTGGACGTTTTTAAAAAATCCCTGGTCATTTCTAACACCTGCCTGGACAGAAATTTTAGTTCTGAAATAGAAGACATGTGTGGGAAAAGGAGGACATATGGTAACCCTACAAAAGCACTTTAGCAGTAATTGCAGATAACTCCAGAATAATAATTTAAAAAGATTAAGTGGAAATTGGTGAAAATCAGTTTCTGAAATGCTGCATGAGATTGGGTGTAACACAACCTGATGTATTTCAAGAAAAAGACTGGATGCAACTTGTAAATAAACAGGTACAATCAAAACAAAAAACTGTAGGAAACTCTTGAGACTCCGAGAAACACTTTTCTCTTCATTTGGAGGTGTCCTAAAATGAAGAGCATTGTTTGCATTCACCATTCGCTCTTCTGTGCATGATTAAAACAGATAAGAGGGAAACTGCAACCAAGAGACAGCTTTATACACCGTAACTTGCAAATACACACCAATCTGCTTTTTTTCTTCTAAACTGAATTCAGGTTATTTGCCAAAATAGTCCCTGTACGTATTGCAGGTTAAATTATGGTTTACCAATAGCATTATTTCCATGTGGCCACTAAAGCTCTATAAAGCACCCAAACGTAAACTGAGCTCTTTACTTCTGTAAGACAATTCTATCCAGCTGTGGCACAAATTTCCAGCTCTGGGGCTTATACTGGAGACAGATAACATATCACATTCTGATGTTCTCATATTCCACATACACAATTTTTTTCCCATTAGATACGCCATGTGAGTCAAATCACATCTTTCTGTCCACTCTGCAAAGGGGCATGATCTGTTTATCTTTCTCAAGGGGCAGATGGGTTTACACAAGCTTTCATCTGGGAAGTAGAGGGGGACAGTAGCCTTCACGTTGGCCTTCAAATACATACTTAATTGAGCCTGTCTCTATCTAGTGCCATTTGGTGCAATGGACACGTCTGTTGGCCTGGAGAGACTGCAGTTTTATGTTACTTATATTTTGACACCCTCTAAGGTCCTAATGCATTTCCCAGACACCAGCCCTGGTGTAATCTTTCTTCTGGCAGCCACAAGTGCCAGACTACACCCTAATAATTTCTCTGCTGTTTTCAGGTATGGTTTTGGCCTAAATCCAACTGCTAGTATCAACTAGAGTAGATCTATTCAACCAAATCCTGAATGGTGAATTGATACTTAAGTAACGGCACTGATTCAATGAGCCTACTCTAGTCGCCACTAATAATTATATTCTGGTCTTTCTTTTTTCTATGCTGCATGTCAATATTTTGTAACCAAGTGGAGAATCCTGAAACATCAATAAATTATCAAAAGGGGGAGGAATGTATATGACATATAAAGTATATGTTGGAACCCGCAATACCTAGGAAACTACATCCAGCCCATGGAGTGCATTTGAACCATTCCTGTTCTGGAAGCTAATAGCAAAGACTGACTACAGGTTACAATGATCATGGCAGGTGCAAGATCAGAAAAGAATGAGAAGATGTAAGGAAACTGTTACTGCTAGGTCCCTTCAAGTTGATTGGCACTTACGGTGACCCTCTCTCAGGATGTTTTTTTTTTGGCAAGAGTCATTCAGAAGAGATTTGCCATTGCCTTCCTCTAAAGCAGTGGTTCTTAACCTGGGGTCCAGGGACCCCTGGGGGTCCACAGAGCCATTACAGGAGTCAGTGAAACCCTGCTGCTGGATAACAACAGCAGTGGCAGCAACAGGGACTTCCCCATCGTCACCCAGTGTTTGACAGGGGATTTGAATCCTAGACTCCAGAAGCCTTTAATAAATAAATAAATAAATATTCGAATATTTAGATAAATATTTGAATATATAAATTTAATTTTAAATATTTAAATCTTGAGTTAAGTCTTGGGAGTCCCTGGCAACAAATTATATTTACAGGGAGTCCTTGGTAAAGAAAAGGTTAAGAACCATGAGTGTCACTTGCCCAAAGTTACCCAGTGTCACTATGGCTAAGCGGACATTAGAACCCTGACATTCTAGTGCAACACTCGAACTGCTACACTATGCTAGCTCCTGGTGCAAGGAAAACAGGACTTAAAGTCATAAATTCTCATTGTTCTTTTTATGTGACTACATCTGTTTGCAGGCCAGGTGAGAAAGCAGAAGGGAAGAAAGCAAAGAAGAGACGAAGGAGAAAGAAGTGAAGCCAAAACATGGAAACAATGTGTTTTAGTAGTGCATGTTTATACTTAATTACAAGCTAAGTTACAGTCAATCATAGACTTAGACACAATACACATTGGAAGAACCAGGTTGAAGTCCCACTGAGTTCTACCTGAGAAGAGAGGAGAGATATTTTTCAAAGTGATAAAGCAGGGATGTGAAAAAAATGCAACCCCCCTGTCTCATGCAATTCCTAGACACTGTTTTACGGCCCCCAACACCCCCCTCCCCAGGAAACTAACCAAGGTACACAGGATTAAAAAAAAAAAAGCCAAGATCAGCCGAAGAATATGGAAACTGTCATAAATAGTATTAGTATCTTTAGGTATCTTTGTTCCCCACTAACACCACAACAGTAAGCATGCACATGCATACATCACACACACACACACACACACACACAAACATACACAGACCCACATATGGAGCCAGCATGATATAGCTGTTTGAATGCTGAAGTAGGATACTGGGAGACCACAGTTTGAATACCTGCTTGGCCATGGAAACCGACTGGGTGACCTTGGACAAGTCACATTCTCTCAGCCTCAACAGACGGCAAGGGCAAAAGGTCTCTGAACAAAGTCTGCCAAGAAAACCTCATGATAAGGTTGCCATAAATCAGGTATGACTTGAAGACACACAACAACAACAATATATACACACATGCAAACACAAGTCAGCACTTGAATCGAGCACTTGAATCGAGAACTGCAAGGGTGTCACTGTGATCAGTGCTATAGCCCACAGGAGACACACCAAATGAAATGACCTAGACGTCCATCTCTACTGTGATAAAGCTAAGAATGACATACTTTGGGAGTGATTAATTTCAAGAAACAGAAGAGTAAGGCTGAAGCCTGAACTGCAGGTTCAGTTTTGGACACAGTGAGTCTGGGAAGTCAACAAGACATTCAAACCGAATGGATAGAGACAGCTGGAAATGTGAGACTGAAGTGAGAAGGAAAGTTCATGCATACATCTACTGACATTATTTGTCAATAATATATGTATTCAGTATAGGTGTACTGAAAACTTAGATTTAATAAGGTCTTCCAGTGTACTGAGAGAGAAAAGCTACATGTCAAAATTGGATCCCTGAGGGACCTCAGCAGAGAGAGGGAGTGAGAAAAGGGACAGAGGAAAAAGCAGTTCCACCTATGAAAACACTAACTAAATAATCAGACATGCAGGGAAAAAATCCAGCTATGGACAGAATCATAGAAAATTAATAGTAATACACACATCCTTCAAAACAATCAAAGGTGAATTGAGAGAGGGAGTGTGTATGTATATAAACGCATCCACTAAGTATGGAAGGCCTTTAGCATGGTGCCTGGAATTTGTCAAAGATATCCTCCATGTAAAAAAACATGGAGAAAAACAATATTAAAAAATATCCAGAATATTAATACTCTAGGCTTTGATGCTTCAAAGTTGAAGGTGCCATAAGAAATATACTACACATACGGAGAGCAAAGACAGGTTAATTAAATCTACTTCAGCCCAAGAAAAACAAGACAAGACAGCACCGAATACTGACAAATGCCTCTTAAAGAAACAGACTTCACTTCTCAGCATCTGATGAAACAGTGACTTTCAAAAGCAACTATGCAAATAGAGAAATAAAGCTCAACTTAGTATTTTATATTTGTTTGCTATCAGCCTAGGTTCATTTCACTTTAAAAACTATTGCTGACAATGAAGAAACAGAACAGGATATGTAGGTTTTTGGTGTGTGTTTCTATGTGTGCATATATATAAATGTAGATGCGTGGTGCCCTTGGGAGATGTGTAGGCAGAACAAGGCAATACACCTCTTAGTACTGTGACACACAATGCTGTTAAATTAGAAAAAAACAACATAAATCACGTGTTTGACCTTCAGATTTATTTTATTTTCACCATTTGTGAAGTCTGCCTTGTCACCTATTATCTTTCAGTCAGTTCATTGACAATTTGCTTAGGGGAGTAACAAGTGGGCACTGTGGAAAGCTGCCCAGAATCCACACTGCCTCAACCTGAATTGAAGAAGGCCCTGTTACAGTAGATAATTATAACGTTACTATTCCACTTTTAACTGCCATGGTTTTATCCTATGGAATCCTAAAGTTTGTAGTTTGGTGAGTAATTGGACCTTTTTGGTTGAGAATTCCAAACTGCTGTTGTTTTGTGCCTTCAAGTTGTTTCTGATTTACGATGGCCCTAAAACAAACCTATCATGGGATTTTCTGGGGCTGAGAGTGTGTGATGTGCCCAAGTTCACCCAGTGAGTTTCCATGGCTGAGTGGGGAACCGAATCCTGTTCTCCAGAGTTGTAGTTGTCATGCCCTGCTTCCAGAGCATGGACTCTGACTCAGACTCTGAAGCTAGAGGCTGGAACAGAAGGCACGCCAGAGCCTGCTGTACAAAGAGCGGTTGCAGTGCCGGTAACACAACAGGGGATAGTGCCAGCTCCAACAGAGAGTCCTACCTCTTCAGATACAGAAGAATATTTACCTAGACCCAGCTTTGCACAACACAGGCAGCAAAGAGAGATCCAGTGTCGCTCTCTCAGAATTTCTAATCGGCAACAATCAATCAAGGCACAGCTGCACTAGGCTTTGGGTCTATTTAGCTGGTGTCCTTCCCCTCCAGGAGTTGTCAGAGCTTATCTGACCTGCTACCTTGCTGGATGCCTTGACAAATGCTTGGATTGACTTCAGACACTTCCTTGCCATGAAACCCTGCTGGACTTTGTTTATGTTGGATTTTATTTATGAATCCTTGCTTACTGCCCAGAAGTAAGTAACAAACTGGTAGATATACAGTTTGTTTTGTTTGATTTATCACCTGTGCCAGGACTGAGATAAGACAGTAGTTGGCTCTATGAATTCTAAATACTGCTCCCTAAATTGCCAACTCCAGGATTCCATAGGACAGAACCACAGCAGTTAAAGTGGGATGATAGCACTCTAATTATCTAGTGTGAATAGGTAAAGAGTCAATCTACACTGTAAGGGTCCCTCCTCTATTCCTGTAATACTCAGTCAGTGAGATAAACAGCACATCCAGCCAATATACTCAGCCACAGCAGTGGCTTGAACAGTGACCAGACCACCAAGATTCCCCAATCTGGCCTCAGAGAATGGATTTCAGCTTATCTCTCTCTCGGTGATTAGCCAGAGGGTTTTCTGGCAGAAACAATCCCCTCTCTATCTTATTGTTTCATCAAAGATTTTTTACTTACTATTAACTCAAATGGAAACTGGCTGCACAGGTTTCATCTTATAAACAGCATATTATAAAAATTCTAATCCCTTTACTAATGGCAATACTACAGCTAATTGTGTTTACATATAGTATTGACAAATTTACATTAGGAACTGAAGTGACATTCTTTCATTCAAATTGTTTCCCTTTGAAAATCTTTTAGCAATTTTTAACACAAATTAGAATATCTGAAGGTTTAATCAGATAAAGCTTGTTTCTACTTATGATTACCACTGGTTCACAGAGACATTTCCATTTGTTTGCTGGAAAGGAACTTTTTTCCAAATTCAGTTTTGTGGCTGTGATGCTGCTGATGTCAAATTCTTCTTTTTCTGAGGTTTAGAACATTTTCAGAAATCTCATCAAAACAGCAGATGGATCTAATAGAAAGAGAATGTCAGCTCTCTCTTGGAATTCTGTTATTCTGAAGGCTTATGAATGTTGCTGGCTGTAGGAATTATATTTCTTCTAATCAGCCAAATAGCATAGTTGGGTTTTTGGCTGTCTGCAAACTAAACCGTTTTCTGTCTTTTGGGGTCATTCAGACACCATGCCAAACCACGGCCAAGGAAATTTAATATGCTGGCATGACGTCTGAAATGACAAACTATAGATACAGCCACAGTCCTGTTTCTATGGTGTAGCTGTCTCCTCAGGCAGAAGAGCAGAATTGGAAACCAAAATTTGAAAACCAATTATAAAGCTGCTGGTTTGCCAGTTTGGAAGCTGCAATCATGGTTTCTGTTCTATACTACAGTTCATGCAAATCATGGCTTGGTATGATGTCTAGTTTCTTGTGTTGATACGATACATAACTAGACTAACAAGCCCCACGTAAGATGGTAGTCACAGAATAGAATATGACCAATGTTGGAAGCTTTGCAGACCTGACACTGAGGCAAATAATGTTCCAGTTATTGCATTTGACTTTGCGCATATATATTTTCACCCTGGCCTATAATGCACAAGATGTAGCTACCCCTCCCAAAAAAGAAAGACTTGCAGTATTCTTTAAGATCAGTCAATGGATTCTTCAAACCTTGAAATAGTCTGGTACTGCTGCAATTAATGGCCCAAAAATTTATCGTTTTTGTACTTTGGAAGAAGAGTTTCTGTGAAGCTGTTCCCAATAATGAAAGGCATTAGATTGCTGCTAATGGCTCTTAAAACAACAACCTTGCTTTTATAAAAGAAATCTTGTTTCACCACATCACGACTCATCTTACAGTATCATCTTACTTCCTCAGACACATTTTCTGAGTGGCATTATAATTTCCAGCCAACTCTTTATTTTCATTTCCGTTAAGCCTATGTTAAACAATATGCAAAGTACTTTCTGAATTGCCACATATTTGTTTTTAATCGTACCAACATGAGATTAACTCCTTGATCACTAGAGATATCTGAATGTGTTCACTAATAATTTGTATATAGTAACATCTAGGAATTGTTCCCTCAGTCAATAACCTTGTAAATCAAACAGTAGCCATGATACAAAGTAATATAATTTATACAAACACTGCAAGATTCTCTGTTGTGAGACGCCAGCTTATCAGCCATTTAGAATTACAGACTCAAAGTAGAGTTACAGGTCAGAGTGACAGAAATATTAACACTGCATCCATTTTGAGTAGAGAACCTGCCAAAAGACAAAGGCTCTATATAGTAGATAAACACCACAAAGCTATGGATGATTATTCTGTGGTCAATTTCACTAGGTTCAGTAGAGCATTCTCCCAGCAAGTATGCATAAGACAGCAATGTAAATTTACATTTGTTTCTGAGATATTACATTGAATCATGTCACTTCTAATCCGTATCTTTCTTTTTGAATTTTTGCCAGTAGTGCATTTGCTCAGAACTTCTATTACTAGCTGTAACAAACTGTTACAGTAAATCGAATGTTGTTTTCCTCTGCTTACCTTCAGTGATGATACTTCCATAGACTCCCCAGCAGTACTGACCTACTACCAACACTCTTGTGAAGTGTTCCCTAAACGGAACAAAAGAGTTTAATCTGTGTTATCTGCACCCACTCAGAAGAAACTAGCAGAAAATCTGGGTAAGTATTCTCGTTCCCATAAGGCAGATGGGCAAAATGTAGTCTCCAGATCATATGCTGCCTTCAGAGCCATTTTTTTGTGGCCCTCAGGGGTCAAAACAAATTGTGACATTTTTTCAAAAAGATTGTTTTTCCACAAAATACCCCCCAGGGGCCCACAAAGGCCCCCAAATATAGTGAGAATGCCTGTATATCTCCTAAAGAGCATCTGGGGGCAAATAATTTTTCAAAAAATTTTTTGCAGAAGCAGTGCGGGATATGGCTTCTCAAGGTGGGTGGTGGTGGTGGAATAACGCAGCCTGCTAGGCTTCCGCAATTTCCTATCCCTGCCATAAGTGGCTACTTATATCCCTTTGAGACTGTGAAAGTCAAGGAAATGGGGAACTTCAAGGTAACAAAGACAGTTCTTAGTTAAAAAAAAAAAACTATTTATTTTTGCAACTCATACACAAGTGTATCCTGCCCCTGTTACCATCTTTCAGCAACAACACGTATCGAAAGAATTATTCAGACCACACTGCCGAATAGGCATACTGAGCACTGGTTTGTCCTGGAAAATGGATCCATCTTTTATCCTGTTCTACGCTAGGGTGGATTTAAAGATGGCTTAGAAAGTTTAGCTGGCACCTTATACAGCTGCCTCAATGTTGGTGAATACTGAAACATTGCCTCACATGCCAGTGCATTTCTAAGCCCTATCTAAACTGCTGGTTTTAACTTTTTAAACATAAGTAGACAGAACACAGTATTCTGCATCAGCCATTCCCAACCGTTTTTTGGGACATGCCCCCCTTAGAAGCTCTTCTTAGGTTACGGGGTCCCCACCACACAGGGATACAATATGAACAGATAACAAAGAAAATCACTTATCATTGAACATAAAAAAAACAAACATGAACATTCCAACACAATGGACAACGCTTAAAAAAAAAGACTATATGAAAAATGTCTATAAGGCCTAATGTGATTATTGAGCTTGGTGTTTTTCTGCAAATTTCATGATATCAGGCTCCAAATTAGACAATGACAGTTGGTGGTCACCTCATCATGATATTCATTTTGTTCCTGGAATTTGTCAAGAAATCTATCCTTGCTGAATCTGCATTCAACCAAACATGTTGAAGGAAAGGCAACTGGGCCATTTTCACACTAGATTGTTATAGTGCTATTACTCCACTTTCAACATCCTATGGAATCCTGGGTTTGCAGTTTAGGGAGAGGGCTTTGACTGCGAACCCCAGGAATCCACAGGATGTTGAAAGTTGAATAGTAGCACTATAACAGTCCAGTGCAGAAATGGCCTAAAAAAAGCCTTTGGGCTTTCCCCCTAATTTTGGAAATTTATTTGGCAGATTACTCTTTGATCCAAAAATCTTTTTGAAACTGACTGAACTGACGATGTGCAGTTATATCACTCTGAAGATCAATCAAACTCACCTAAATTTCTGCCTTAAACTGGGTGGGCTGTACTTCAAATGGATTCAAAATCCAATCCAGGATACCAAGGTTTAACACGTCATTAAATCTTTCTTGGAGGAAAAGTGTTGATTGCTTGGGTATTCCACTGGCTCAGTTATCAGGGCTCCCATAAACCCTTGGAGCTCCCCTTCTTACAATTTTAAGAATAGTTGCTCTAGACATTGTTGTATTGCACCTCCCAGCATTCATCACCACTGGCTGTGCTGGCTAGGGCTGATGGGGGTTTCAGTCCAATAACACCTAGAAGGCTGCATTTTGCTCATCCTTGCTTTAAACCTTTCCATGTTTGGACCTAAGGCAGTTGAAGGACTGCCTTCACATGCACCAAGTCTGTCTGGACTCTGAAGTTATAACCAAAAGCCCTTCTCAGTGGTACCAAGGGCCTTCTCTATTGTGGAATGAGCTTCTATCAGGTTCTACAAATAGTCTTGACAGGCATTCAAAATCATTCTGAAGATCTCCTTGTTTCCACTGAGTTTTCCTCCACCTGTACTTTGGGGTTTTTGGCATGAGTTGCAATTGCTGGGTGTTTCTGTCTCTATTTATTTTTACTATTTTACTGCAATTCATCTTTTATTGTCAATGTCGCTTTGGGAGAGGTTTACATCTTTAGACGGCCTATGAAATAACTTTGGGTTATACAAATGTTTAATGTGGTTCTCCAGATGGAATATACCCCCCTGTAATCCTGGACCACATGTATCCTTGGTGAATTTTCAAAAATGTAACCTATTGCCTCTTTAAATGTGGATGTACTACATAAAATCTCCTCCAGAAGATCAGGTAGAGCAAGTTTATCTTCACATAAAAAAAAAAAAAAAGGAGAAATTTGGTTCTTTTGTTTTGTTTTAGATTTTTAATACACCAAAAGTAATTATTGTGGTATGTATAAAACAAACATTTATTTTAAAAGTGTTTGCAGGCTAGTAACTCCTGTGGACTAAGGCGCAAAGTTCAGGTAAACAAGCAGCAGAGCATTTCCCTATGAACAAAATTAAGCTGCCTTGAACTGAGCCAGACTCTTTGTTCATCTAGGACAGCACCATCTACTCAGAACATCAGTAGTTCCCCAGGGTCTCAGGCTCAGATCTTTCCCCTCATATGATACCTGATCCTTGTAACTGGAAATGCCAGAGCCTGGACTTGTGACCTTCACCATGCACAGCATGTGATGTATCTCCCCCTATTAGACAGAGGGCATATCACTCAATTGGCTTTGAACACTTGCCATTCCTACCCAGGAAGTGCAATGGTTTCTTCTGCCTCTTCTGTTTTGTTTCTCAGAGTCTGGTAAGCCAGGCAAACATAATACAGAACAATCTGCCTCTAATTTCTTGGAAAGATGAGAGATAATTGGGTATGCCAAACACTACAAATGAAAGAAATCATGAAGACTCTAATACAAAATACAATGGACTTATAAGTACAGTGGGCCCTCGGTATGCACAGGCTCAGTATCCATGGATTTAACCAACCATCAGCTGAAAATGCAGAAATATATATATATATATATATAAATAAATAAATAAAAATAAATGCCTGAGATCTACCACAACCAGGCCAAGAAGTGATCCCCGAGCAGCAGCAGAATCAGCAGCAAAGTCCAGGCATTAAACAAGCAATCTTAGGCCTTACGAAGTGGGTAGTTCACAAGCTCCCTAGAAGCAGGATGCTTCTAGGGAGAATGCTTGCCTCATGGTGTGCTTGCTGACACCACCATCCCCCTCCTCCTGGGAGCTTGAGGCTGTTGTGTGCAAAAGTTTTTTGAATAGAACATGAGGGCAACAAAATAGCCCTCTGTGCTCTGTCCATGAAGGGATTTGTGCATATGGAGGTCAACAACTCAATGCTGGCATGTGAAGCTGAAGCAGGCAGCTCACGTGCTGCCCAGAGGCCTTTCCTGCACTACACTCTTATAGCGCGATGATTCCACTTTCAACATCCTATGGAATCCTGGGGTTTGCAGTTTCGGGAGGGGCTGGCTGGCACCTCCCAAAACTGCAAACTCCAAGATTCCATAGGGTGTTGAAAGTGGAATCATCGCGCTATAAGAGTGTAGTGCGGAAAAGACCAGAAGCAGGGAGAGATACATGAATGTGAGGCTTCAGAGAGACACAGGGATATGTGAAATGGTGGAAATCCAAGCATAGCACTTGGTGCCAATCTACACATCACTCCATTTCACAGATCACTGCATTTCTCTGCAGCCTTATAGTTTGTTTGTTTGTTTTTTGGAGTGTCTCTGTAGTCTCTCTTTCCAAAAGCCTCCAAACTTCATGTGTGTGTGACAGTGGTGACGTGTCACATTGCAGGGAGCACATGGGCAGCCTGCTTTGCAAGGCTTAAGAATGTGTACCTGGTCCCTGGGCCTTGCTGCCATCTCTGTTGTTGCCCTGGGACCACTTCTCAGGCTATTTACATTAGATCTCTGGTTCAGTTTTTTTATAAAAAACTATTCCTAAATATACATATTACTGGAGGCATGAGAGGCTGAAAAATGCTTGCTTTGCTGGGGCTTGGTGCTGCCTCCATTGCTGCCTCCACCATTTCATTAATAGCAAATAGATCATCTGTGTTTTTGGATATCTGCTGGGGTTTGTGGAACCAAGAACCTGGAGATACAGAAGATCCACTATATAGAATATAGATTACATACCAAGTGAAGTGAAACATAAATGTGGCTGTGTATAAATACTTACTTTACATTCCACACAAGTTTGACTAGGTTTTTTGCAGAACTTGGACGTAACAAATTATAATTAATTAGTTTTAACCATTCATGTTAATTATTTCTAATGAATTCATGTCTGGAATAACAGAGGAATAACTAAGCTACATTTTGATTCAACATAATCAACAACCACCTCTTTTACAGTATAACTCTAAAAATCTCTAGTAGTTGTTGTTATCATAGTAGTTATGTTTATTTCTGTCCTGCCTTTTCCCATTTCCTGCAAAAGTTAAAACCAAAACAGCTTTAAAAAAATCAACATCAAATAGAAGTTTAAGATACAATTAAACTCTAAATAGAATTAAAAGCAGCTAAAAGTATTACCCACTGGAAAGAAAAATAACAACAATAAACAACACAGTGTATTACACAAGGCCCTTTCTCTCTCAGAAACCAACCCTCAAAGGCTTGCTGAAACCAAAAGGTCTTCACCTGCTCTTGAAAGCACAGAACAGAGGGTTCCACTCTTGGTCACTCTAGTAAGAGAGTTCCAACGCCTGAGGTGACTTTCTCCTATGTTCCCACCAGCTTGATAGTTATGGGGCAGAGAAAAGAAATTGTCCAGAAGATCTCAAAACACAGCAGAGTCATATTAGATACAGTCTGTTTATGTGCCTTCAACTTGCTTGTTGACTCATGGTGACCCCATGAATTTTTCATAGGGTTTTCTTAGGCAAGAAATACTCTGGTGGTTTTGCTAGTTCCTTCCTCTGAAAAATAGCTACAACACCTGGTATTTGTTGGCAGTCTCCAGAGCTGACCCTGCTTTGTTTCCAAGATCAGACAGGACCTTGTACCATTAGGGTATGGAGAATATGGCTTTTCATATAGCTATATAGGGCTTTACAGGTCATAATCAGTGCTTTGAATAGTGTCCAGAAACAGACCAGCATCCAGTGGAGCTGTTGCAACAAAGGAGTTGTGTGCTTTCTGTACCCAGCTCCAGCTAACAATCTGGCTGCAGCTCTTTGGACTAACTGAAGCTTCTGAATACTCTCTGAAGGTGCCCCCACCCCATGGACCGTGTTACAGTAATCTAACTGGAACATAACTAAGGCCAGATGACCATATCTGATATCTCTGCAAATATGTACATCTTCAGGGGAATGTAACCACATCTAGCACAGGCTGAATTCATTTTTCCTTATTTGGCTTTTGACTGGTCAGGAACACCTACATCTTGTCTGGATTAAGTTTCAATTTGTTTGCCTTCATCTAGTCTCTTACTGATAACAATCACCAGCTTAAAAGCAAGATAGCCTCCTTGTACTAAGGTGGAATAATTCCTTAAAAATTGTAATTGTAGCAGTAACTATCATTGTAACTACTGATTTCCAAATTAACTTTCCAGTGTAAAGTAACTCTGCTGACCCAGCAAAAGATTACACAAGGAGAATGAAGAAACAAGAAAACCTTAGCTAAGGATGGGCCAACCGAATCTGCAAATCCTTGATTCCTGGGTAAGGATTCAAGATTTCTGAATCCGAATCCCTGTGCCAAAATAGGCAAACTGACTCTTTTGAATCCGCCAACTAAACAGACTGTTGGAGACTGGGACGCCTGAAAACCAGGGAGACCAAGACACCTGAAAACCAGGGAGATCGGGATGCCTGAAAACCTATGAGATCATACATACAAGGGAAGATAGTAAGTAGGTGAGGTTTTCCCTCGGAGTAATAATGGCCTTTGCTAACAATTTCACAAATTACATCTGGGCTTGTATTCTAAGATATTTAAATTGAATATTTCATATTGAAGTTCAGTACTTGACTGAAAACTACAGGCTTGAGATTTCAAGGACAGCTGGAACATTCCTTTGCATAGCTCCCTTGCAAACTTCTTTCAGACACAATTCTGGGGTTTGGAGTTTTACAAGGGGTCACAGCCTTCTCTGTCAAAATGTACTGGTGCATCATAAACTACAAATGCAACGATGCCAGAAGGAGCTATGCAAACAAATGCCAGTTTTGACCTGGATTATCTCTCTACTGTATGTATGTGGCCCTGTTTACACAGGCAGGAAAAGGTGGGATTAATCCACATTTTCCTGCCTGTGTAGAAAGGGCCTTCATGTCATTTTCAATCTGGGGAGATCCTGAGGCAAAACTAGGACAATTGTCTTGGCCAGATTTCTTCAGAGGGAGGTTTGCCTTTGCCTAGGCTTTTGCTAAGGCTGAGAATGTGTCTTGTCGAAGATTATCCTTCTTTCCCTTGCTTTTTAAACTCTTTTTTAAAAAAGGATTCGAAAGATTCAAGATTTGTGGATTCTCAGAACTTTCTAGGGATTCGGATTTGTAAAATTCTGGATTTGTCCCATCTCTAACCTTAGCTATCACACATAACTGTTTATTAA
Organism: Ctenosaura bakeri; assembly: GCA_948474755.1. Classification (NCBI taxonomy): domain Eukaryota; kingdom Metazoa; phylum Chordata; class Lepidosauria; order Squamata; family Iguanidae; genus Ctenosaura; species Ctenosaura bakeri. Next base: position 827,084 of record CAOLHI010000274.1, read on the forward strand.
AATCATGAATGTGATGAAAGACATCTTTTCCATGCATATATTAAATTCTTACCATTTGGAAGACATAAGCCTAAATGAAATCGATAATCTCAAGTAGCATCAGTGCATTATATATGTAAGTGTTCTTACTATGATGAGTCTACTGTAGCTAGGACTAGCAATAAGATTTAGGCCATCAACTTCTAAATATATCTGAAATCTTTAAATAAATAAAGTAGGTTAGGTGAGAACCCAAAGGAGGACTCTTTCTCCCTTCCTCCTACACCCACAGTTTGACTTTTCAAAGTACTGTCTTTCCTAGAAAATGCTCGTTCTGAAAAATTGTCTTTACTGGAACTCTAGTAAGTGCTATTTCCTTTCCTGTTACTACTGCTAGCTGTCATACTAATTCAGTTAAACTAAAATACAGCTGCAGCAAGAAACAGTTTATTCAGAAGCATATCTGCAAAGAAAATGCAACTAAATCGAGAACGGCAAGCTGTCCATACATGAAATAAATATTATCACAGAAAATGGATATGGCATGTAAAATGTTCATCACCAAACATGCAGAGGGGGTGACATTTGGGGACAAACTATTTTCCATATCTATTGGGAGGTGGCATAGTCATATGAGTAGCGCACTATAAAAGTGGTTGAATTTCTGCTTTATCTCTAATAGCTTTACTGGTGATTTGTTGCAATAGTCTGACTGCATTTTATCTTTATGCTTACTGGCTATGTTCTTGTGTCTATTGTAAGGTCCAAATTAATTTTAAGCCCCCCCCCCATGTTTTACGGTAGAGAGAAAGAAAGAGATGAACATTAATTAATATACAGAAAAGATTGTTGGCCTTACAGGAAGCATCCAGATGACTTTTTATATGCTTCTGGGTTACTTTTAAGCCCCTTACTAGTGCAGAATAAAATGGTGGAGAATAAAAGAGTGATCAGCCTCTTTCATATATATTGACTAATTAAATTGTTTCTATCCTCTTTTACTTATTTATTGAACTTCTATATTGCCTCAAAGCCCACAATGTCTCCTGAAGCACTGAATAAAAACAACAAAAACAAAAATTAAAACTTTTAAAATACATTTTAAAACAACCTAAAAATAATAATAAAACATAATTTTGAAACAATTAACACAGATCAGTTTCAAATATTAAACGCTGTTATTCTGTCTTTTCCCTGTGGTCAGAAGCTGAAATGCTTATCTTTACCCTGTTTAAAGGAAGAAACACATCTCCATAAGAAGACAAAAGAAAAGAGGTTCTTCTTAGTGATTGGCCTCAAACTGTGGAACAGCTCACCTTGCTACTTTTCACAATTTGCTGAGGGCTACCTTATTGTTATATATGACTAAGATTTTTTTTAATGTTTTAAAAGCTGTTTTAGACTTATATATGCATTTGTTAGTCCCAACGAGCAAATCCACTGAATCAACAGAACTTATATTGGTACTGACTTACCAAGTTCACTTTGATTCAGTGTGTCCATTATGATTAATTAATTATTATTAATTAGAATAAACAACTTGATTTTTACTCCTGTCTCCTTGGTTTATATTATAATTTTTATGAAACTGTATGCTTTAAATGCTTTGATCTGTCCAGGGCAGCATACCTTCAATATTTCACAGATGAAAATCAGGACACATATGAGCAAGCAAGGTTATTGAGGAATGACATACAAGGTAGGAGAGGCTGCAGGGCTATGCTTTTGCCCAAGCATACTGGGAAGGACAAGGATCCACTCTCTCCTCTACCCTCCCCCTCATGAATTAATTGAGAGCAAATTGCTTTTACACTTCGAACTCAGTTTGCAGCAACTGACATAAGCTGACAACAAAAGGGGGACGTGGTAGAAGAACAGAGAATCTTGGACATTTTAAAAGTAGCTGAAAAAGTGGGAAGGGAGAGGATTAATCTATCAAATCAGGACAGTAAGAGGGCATGGGGTTGTGCTTTTGAGTGAGAAGACTTGAACTAAATATTTTTAATCACTGTTGTAAATAAAAATAATATTACTGTTGTTTTGCTAATATATTTTGATGTTACCTGAAAACCACACTGAAAGGATTAGAGTCCTCAAAGGCAAGGTATAAATTTTATACATATATATATATGTGTATATACATATATATAATATTGGGAATAAATGTAAATCCAGAGGTCAAGTAAAGGAAAATGGAACAGATGAAAAACCATCTGTGTTTTTTCTACTTAAGCTAGAAGAAAAGCACAAAGTATACACGGCAATTTCATTTAACATTTGGCAGCAAACAAAGAAAGACGATTCCTTCATTACAGAAGATGGATCTGTACATCCTTCTGTATATTAAAACTATGGCAAGTTTCCAGTCTTGAAATTTTCAAATGCCTATTATGGGGCGGAATAAAAATGACTCACATTACTCCCACCATACCCCACGTGTGTGCATATGTTGTCCACACTTTGAATAGCAGTATCTCTATGGAGATGAACTAACCCATTGTTAAAGTATCTAATAGTGTGGTGGTGATTTGCACCTTTGGGGTGTGGGTATGTCTCTTCAGCCATTTCCGCACTACCCTGTTATAGTGCTATTATTCCACTTTCAACATCCTATGGAATCCTGGGGTTTGTAGTCTAGGGAGGGTCATTTAGAATTCTCATCCAGAGAGCTCTCTGGCCCTAGTAAACTATAAACCCCAGAATTCCACAGGATGCTGGAAGTGGAATAGCACTATAACAGGGTAGTGCAAAAATGGCCTGCCACAATTTCACCATAATGTGAATAGCAATATTTCTAGGTTGCAGATAGATTTGCAGATTTCTTACAATACCTAACAGTGTGACAGTGGTAATGGTTTGTACCCTGTCTGCCTACGCATTTGATTTTGGGGTTGCAAAGTATTTCCTTAATTTCCTGTTAGAAGCATGCCCCAAAATAAGATGCTAATAAGATACTAATAAGATGCTAGCACCTCTGTGTTTTGTAAAAGTTTCTTGGTGCCGTCCAACACTTTATATGAAAAGTTATTTACTGCTTTTACGAGTGACTATGGATCTTTGCTATGGAATACGGCCAATGAACTTTTCTTACTGTGTGAGTAAGAACAGCACTTCTCACCTCCACTCACAGTAAGCAAGTGAAGAAGCAACTGCTAATTTGTCACTATCATGCAGAAGAAATTTCACCGCGTAGCTGTTGTAGTCTGTTGCTGCAAAACCCACAAGAAATCATGGTTTTATTGTAACATGTTAACCAGGTACCCACTACGAAAGTGGTATAATGAAGTAGATATCAATTAACTTCACAAAACCACGTGCACAGACATGATGAAAGCTAATGTCATAATACAGACATGATGAAAGCTAACGCCATAATCCTTTTTTTGAGTTAAGATGACATTTTGCGAAATAAAAGCGTTTCTCTTTCCTATATGTAAAATGCAGTTTACAGGTATCATGCAAATGGCTTATTCTACCTTTCTCCTCCTTTCAACAGCCTTTGATAGAGTTATCCTCCATCATTTTCTCCACTGCTCTTTTAAAAGCATGCAAGATGGTGGCCATCACTATATTTTGTGGACATAAATTCTGTAGTTCAATGTAAACAAGTACTTCTTTTTATACATCTTGAACTTCCCATACTTGAGCTTTTAAAGAGGAAAAGTGTTTATGCATGGCATAAAAAAAAGTGTTTTTTATGCCATGCATAATTTTATACATCTGTATAACGGCTCCTCCTCTCAACTTTTTTTAAGCTAAACAGTTCCATCTGCTGTAACCTTTGCCTCACAAGAAAGTTGTTTCCCCCTTCGTTTCAGTTACCCTTTTTCTGTACCTAAGGAGTAGAGAGAATGTGGTGTGAAGGTCACATGTGGCCACTGGCTTCCACATTTGTAGGCCCCCATGAATATTGAGTGGCTTTTTTTTTTTGGCCTGAAAACTCCTCCAAACACCACCAAAGCTCACATAATGCGTTCCCACTCTGCTTAACCCTCAACCAGAATCTCTCATATTCCTCAGTTTTTAGTCATTGTAAATTGTAACTATGCCACTTCCAGTTACCATTCTGGTTGACATACAGCCAAAACCAAAAAGTATTTTTACTACACTGCCTGGTGGGTATGGCATGTGGAGGGCGGCTCAGAAAAAATGGGTACCTGGCCCACATGCACTCGTCCACTTCTGCTGTACTTTTCCAATTTTGCATTGAACTTTTTGATATCCAGATCTTCCTACAGTATTCTAGTCAGAGTAAATATGAGTAGTCTAGACAGCCAAATAAACTAAAAGGTACAGTTCCTGTATTCCTATATTTTAGCAGCATCCACACAGAGAAAAAAGCTCATAAGCTAGCTCCCAGAGAAACTCTTTAAGTCATTCTCAAACTCTGCCCTTTAAGGGAATTTCTACCTCATTTTGTCTTCCACAGAATCACAGCACATTAAAGGAGATTCTAAGCCATATTCTAGGCCACGAATTTAGACTGTAAACTCCTTGGGGGAGGCATTTATCTTTCCTATGTAACTCTAGTAATGACCATGGATGCTGAAACTGCTCTACTATCTTTAACAAACATTAATCAAAATATAAACTTCACATGGGTGAACTAAAAATTATGCATATTTGGAGGCCTGCCTTACCTTTACTTGGTGCCGATTTTCTCACAGACGCAACATGATCCTCTGAGATGGCAAGTCGCCTCAATACATCAGCCAAAGCTGCTTTCAGTACTGTGATCTCGTCTTCTTGCTGCTGCACTCTCAGTTCAAGAGCTGAAAGGCGGTCTTGGACATCAGATGTACTTGCTGCAGAAATGCTATCATCTGTTGAAAATAATAAGAGGAAAAAAAAGCTTTCAGTATTGTGAAGCTATTACACAAAAGAAAGGGGGAGAACAGATTTACATGTGTTACTTTTATACCTTTTATTTAAAACACATTATGTTCCAGTCATACCTTTTATAAATAACAATAAAATCCACAATAGCATCAGCGCCCCCAGAGTGTGGAATGACCTGCCGGAAGAGATTCATCAGCAAAACATACTATCTGAATTTTTAAAAGTACTGAAAATCTTTCTCTTCTGGCAGGCCTACCCAGTCAATTTTTAACTATAAATTTTAAACTGATGTATTTTAAATAGTTTTATGTGGTTTTAGTTTTATTTTAATCTATATAGTCCTCCCGCCACATTCATGAGCTCAACTTTTATGAATTTGATTATTTGCAATATACATGCTTGCCTCCTCTCACCCCCATTTTCCTCCTCCCATCCCTTGCATTCCTCAAGACAGGCTTTCAAGGCTTGTGTTTAAAATGGAGGTTTTTTTCTCTTTGGGTGAGAAAAGTCCCCTTCCATTGCTAAAGGCATGGCTTCTCTGCCATGTGGTTGTACATTCTGCTGCACATTGGCTGCTGATTGGGCAGGTGTTTCCTTCCCAAGATAGCCACCAGAAGTAATTAGAACTCCAGCACTCTCCTTTTTTCTGTCTGAGGGGAAAGTATGAGTAAGCTTTTTAGGTTGTCTTTTTTCTCCCCATGCAATGCCGGGACCAGAGGTAAAGGAATGGGAGGAGGGAAGCTCCAGAGGGGAATGGGAGAGGAATAGCAAGGGAGGCGTTATTTGTGTTTTTCCATTTTCACAAGGGTTCTGTGCAAATGTGGAGGGGCTACTATATTGTGTTTTTAGTTGTATTTCAATCTATGATGTACCCTGCCTTGAGCCTTAGGGAGATACAGGAAAGAAATAAAAATCTGTTGTTGTTGTTGTTGTTGTTGTTATCATCATCATCCACATATCAAAATAAGGAGGAAAACAATAAAAAAATAAGAGGAAATGCCTATAAAAATGGAAGAGTTTTGAACTTTATCATGGGCAGGGCTGCGGTGCTGGAGTTGGAATTGTGGATTGGAGTCACAATTTAAGGTGGAGTCAAAATTGGTAGAAATCTATCAACTCTCACTCCAGCTTCAAAATAAAAACTTAACAATATTATAATAATATACGGTAACTTGAGATAATTTCATACTTATATTTTTGTATTTAATGAAATAAATATATTTTATGTTCTGTTAGTCTAAGTGATGACTCACATAGTAGTGATGAAATCCTTTATGCTACTGTTTTACTACAGTAACAAGAGCTTTGTTATATCTAACTAATATATCTTTGGCATTTATGAAGGTGTCAGAGTCAGAGTTAGCCATGAGAAAAATACAGGTGCTGGAGGTACAGTCAAAGATACTGACTTTACAGCCCTGCCCTTGGGGAATAGTGAGGTGTGACCCACTATCTGTGTTATGCCCACTCAACTGAGGCAGCTCCTAAATAACTTCTTGATAAACTCTTCTTATTGGATATGAAAGATGGAAAAATAGCAGCAACCATGATGATTTAAACTGGACACTTGTGGCAATCATAACATGTAACTCGGAACAAGACAAATAGATTTGTCTTGATTTGACTTAGACTTATTTGTCTGGACCTAAATCATCATAAAACTAAAGTACTGTTAGAAAATGAAATATGATTGAGTAGAACTGAACTACAAAATAAAATACAAGCAGAAAACTTACAAAACCACAGTCCATTATTGCCCCAAACCCATGATTAAGAGCTAAAACTAATAGATATCTTTTATTTTTTAAATTTTTTTTATAATGTCATAATCTCCAACCTTTCTTCTAGTGATTTCAAATCTACATATGCTCACAACCTTACAAGGCAGGTCAGGCTAACTTCAAGGCAATTTCACGGCTCAGTGAAAACTTCCATCTGTATCTCCCAAGTCCCAGTCCAGTGCTGTAACCACTATATAAAAGTGAATCACTAAAATAATTACTTATCCACTATAAAGTCAAAAAGGCCAGGATAGATATTTATTCTGTCTTGTTTTATTGAACTGATTTAAAACAAAACAAAACAAAACATGACTACCAAGATTATCTACACATCTTTCATCTTTCCCGGAAAAAGATACAAAATAAAACATGGAGTGGTATAAAAGGAGTACTGTGTCCTATCTGGAAATACAAATACAAAATCTTAAGCTGAAAGAAACTTCACCATTAGGATCATCAAGGATGTCAGTCCGCATGTGACGTTTAAAACAGGTTTGGAATAAATGAGACGCCTATCTGAGTCAAACACGCAAAGGAAGAAAAAACTTGTGCCATATATCCTCTGAAGATGCCAGTCACAGATGCAGGCAAAACGTCAGGAGAAAATACTAATAAACCATGATCTCAAAGTCTGGAAAACCCACAACCTATGGATTCCGGCTGTGAAAGCCTTCAACTTTACAGTGTGCCATACTGTAGGGATGGTAATCATGTGGCTTTCTGGATATTATCTCAGTAATCCTAGTCAGCATAGCCATTGCTGAAGAATGCTGGGAGTTGTAACCGAAAAAATATATGGATAGGTGCATGATTTTTATCCCTGTCTTGCATCCAAAGACACTGACACCTGAATGCCAGCAGGACGGAAGTTCACTGCTGCTCTTCTCCATAGAGTTTCTCCATCTTCTGGAATAGGTTTCAGGGTCAACCAGAATTAGTCCCCTGGATGCAGGCCCCCATTGTCTTAAGATATGACAGCTTGAAGAAGTGATTCTAACAGGAGTGGCATAATCCCTTAAAGTTTTGATTTTTATTTACTGATCCCAAGCATGTAACTCCAATTGCAAGCAGCTGCTTTCTTCAGCAAAATACTAAATTTGAACTCCTAAACCCCACTGATAATCCCAGTTAAAGCAAACCCACTGAATTGGTGGGAACTTGGCAAATGAACATTTACATAATTTCCATTGATTCACTGGATATATTATAGTTTCAATGAACTGTTGGATTCAGGTGTGATGAGCAAAGCAGCAACACTTTTAAGACAATTCTTGGAATAATTCACAGAACCAGAAATGGGTACAAAAATCAACGAATAGTTGAGAAATTAGCATCTCAAGAAAATCAACTATCTTGAATCTAGTACTTTCAAATAAATGACCTACCTGAGATGCTGATTTGTGACTGTTTAACTTATAATTTTTATGTCCATATCTGGGTATGTACAATGACTCTAATTACTCATAACAGTTTGCAATTTATATTTCTCACTGCTGGTAACTCTCTGTTGTTTCACTTTTTCGCACATTGCACTGTGTAGATTTAAAATATCCTGTTGGGGGATCAATTTAGGCATGTCACACATTCATCTGGCACCCCTTTTGCACTCTCTCTCTCTGAGTGTGGGTAGGTGGGGTGGTGGTTGTTTTTCATTAGGTCCAGATCACTGAATTAATATTAAAGTGCTCCTTCATCCATACTGAAGAAATGAAAGCCACATATCAATATAAAACTTATCAATAAAAAAACTGGGAAAGATAAACAGGTAGTAAATTTGTTTGGTGGATATAAGTCTGGATATGATAAGCAAGCACTATCACTGCCTGATAGAAATATGATACTATTGCATGGAAAGTGCTATTTTGGGCACACTGTCAGAAGCATAATGCAGAAGATGTAGCAGATAACAGGAACAGTTTCTTTAGTACACATCCAGCTCTGCTGAAAATACAGATATAAAGAACCAAAACCAGTAATGGAAAAGCCTGACAGTTGGGCAAACAGACTGGTCAAGAAGTTATGGAATTCCTAAAGGTTATTAGTAAGAGGATAAATAAGCACCTGTTATGTCTTGGGATGCTCTAGGGAATTTGCCCTTCCAGCTCTGATTCTATTTCAACAACAGCTCCAAATGCACATTTGTAGCTTTCAAATATCTTTAAAGGAGACTTAGATAGCTTGCACACGCATGCAAATATCACACTGTTACAGACATTTTAGAACTGTTTAACATTTCATATTTATGTGGGGATCTTGCCCTCCTGGGGTCTTGAACAGCTGTACATGCCCTTTACAATTGAAAGGAAAATCTCTAATGATTGGGTTTTCTTTGCAAATGGTGAAACATTTTTGAAATAGTTTAAGGTAACATTTGTTGCCCAGGCAGATTTCACTCTAAGGCAGACTTCTTCAACCTGGGGTCATATTGGCTGGGGACAATGGGAAATGCAATTCCAATATATATGCACATTGAGGAAGACTGTTCTAATGTATTATAGTTAGTGGTATTTACTTGTATAGCAATTTCAGACATAAACTTCAGGTAAACTACTGAGCCCTCAACCCTAAATGAGCTATTATCACTTATAAGTCTGCTGGGGAAGAAGGGTTCCCCCTAAACAGATGGGGGAAGAAGAGTCAAACGTTTCTCTTCCCTTCCAGGGTAGCTCAGTGCTAGGAAACACAATTTGTTCCCCTACATTTTACCCGAAATGCAATGAACTCCAGAACAGTCACAATGCAAGGAAGGTGGTACCTAGACATATTCTTAAATCATGTGACTCTCCAGATGTTGTCGAACTGCAACTCCCAGAAGCCCTAGCCAGCCTAGGCAATAGTGAGGGAATAGTAGGAGCTGCAATTTAATAAAATGTGAAGGGCTACGCAATTCACAGCCCAATCTTAAATGCTTGCTGCATGGAGAAGAACATGGAACAGATATTCTGAACATGAAGTCGGTGGGTCCCAGATTCTTGTCCTGAAATCTAGTTCAAAAGAACTCTGATGCCCGAAATCCCAGTGTGCTGCCCCTAGTCAAGTAGACAACACTAGGTTCGGTAGACCAAGGTGGCTTTTTTTTTGTTCTCCACCAATGTTCAGAGATAATTAGCTCTAAAGGCCAGACTCTTGCTCTCTTTGCAAGTTCCTAGAAGCATCTATCTGGCTGATGATGGGAGACTGGACTCAACCAGCCATGTTCTGATTCAGCAAGACAATTCTTACAGCTAGAAAAAAGATAAAAGTTCTCTTTTGGTCTTAGTTGTACTTAAAGAATGCACATGGGTGAGAGTTCTCCCGTAAGTCCCATGTGTGTTTCATGCCAGCTATCTATGCATTTAGCACCAAGGCCCAAAGGAAGATTCTAAGCATGTTGAACAGAACATGTGCCAAAATGATATGGAAAAGGTAATAAATGTTGTAGGGTGCATGGTTAATCAGATCTGGTTGCAAAGAACAGCTAGATGCATATTAAATAAGTGTATCCAGTACCTTTTTTGATCAAGCTACCACACAAAGACATTTTACCAGAGAAACACACACATCAACAGATACATTGCTACACACAATGTGCATTCCAAATACAGCAGAAAAGCATTCAAAACTACAGGATATACTTTTGCTCACATATTAAGTACTCTTTGCTTATTCGAACAATGAATACAATTTTGTTGTTGTTTGTGCTTTGCCCTCTAGTGTATCTTTGCCCAGAAAGAGAACTGTGTTATTCAACTGCTTCATCTCCCGATCAGTTCTGGAACATTGTTTTAAAAACAAAACCAGGGGGAGGGGGAGGATACTGAAGTCATTATGTAGGCTAATTGAAGACAGGGACAACTGGACTGTCCAGTTCTAAACTCTGTTTATTACATTCTGACACTGATGTTAGTTTGCAAGAGCTATTTATCCCAGCTCACTGAAATATGAAGGGGAAAGGGCTTCAGACTGATATACTTTAATATTACTGTAGGTTGCTTCCCAACAAGAGAACACATTCATTTGTGCAAGGCACACGTGATTTCTATCGTATTGAAACAGAATCTTGAGAAACGCATAACAAAAAAAGTTGCTTTCATAAGCATAGTGGTGGCTTGTCTACAGACAGACAAAAGGAACTGAACTGTCCCTGAATGAAATTGTTACCTATTAGAGTAAACATCAGCCTGAACTACCTTATCTTACATCACAGACACAGATACATCCTCATGCAGCTAAGGTTCCCGGCATCACTCGTACCACTGGGGTTATACACAAATTAGCCTTAGGTGAAATGGCAAATTCATTAAGACACAAGGTGAACACAGAGTGTATCTGAGGCTGAGCAAACAGCTAGACTGCATAACAACGCAAACCTACAGTTGTCCTGTTCCTATTCATTTCAATGGGTTTTCCTGATGCATTTGAAAAATGTTCAAAAAAGGCTCTGGTTGGAGACAGAAGGATTGAATTTTCTCTCCTTGCATGTTGGAGCAGAGCCCTGTACATACTATTGAATAAAAGCTAAGCAGAAAAAGTTGCACACTAATGCATAAATACAATTGCTGCTCTCAACTAGAGAAGACCAACTGAATCAATGTAGACTTGGTTAGTTAAAAATTATTACATTTCATCAACTCAATGGGTCTCCCTTAGTAGAGGATATCAAATACAGCTTAAGGCCTATGCATTTAATGTAATATGTTGCGAGGCCCTTACAGGTCTTAAGACCTCTCTGACAGATTTGTAGCCTTCTGTGTCAAGTTCATATACATATAAATAAATTTTCTTTACTTAAAAGAAGACCTTCCTCACTTAAAAGGAAATAATCTTCATTTGTAAACTATGAAAACAGAAAAAGAAAAAGACAATAATGCTGAGAAGCAACATTTTGAAAGATAAAGAGTACAGAACACTTCATCTCTCCCAATTCTTAGTAACGCAGCAGAAAATCCTCTTTTAAAACAAGCCATCATAAAAAGAAATTAGTCATGATGAAATTAGTCACGATAAGCTTCTCTAGTTAAATTTAAGGCTGCTGTTTTTCAACGAAGTTACCTAATAAAATTTGCACTGAAATGATGCAGTGAAATGCTGATGCCAACATCTCAGAAAAACAAAGACACGGGCAGGTAAGTAGTACAAACTTTTATTTTACAAAACTTTATCTGCTTTATTTCACAGCAAAGTTTTATTCAATAAGCTGTAGCATACAGGGGATACACTTGGATCCTGCTTTCTGTCCAACCGTACTCTTTATACTATCTAGAAGAGAGCTTAAGTTCAGCAGCCATAATGGGTTTACACTTTAAAACGGTATGAGAATTTCTTTTTAGGCAGAAATGGTGTGTGTGTGGAGGGAATTCATTTAAACAAAATCAGTTCAAAGAAGACCAAGCCCTAAAAAATTGGCAAGCAACTTCCAAATGTTATTGGACGTCAACACCCATCAGCTCCAGCTGGTGTGGCCAACAGTCAGGGATGATGGAATTTGATGTCCAACATTTAGAAGACCACATTTCTTCATCCTTTTCTAATTGTACAGTGCCCATTATTTTAAAACATTTCAATTACTTCCATTACCAACATTTACCCAGAAGAAGCCTTGCTGATTTCAATGGAAATTATTTCAAAGTATGCAACCAAAAGAGGGTAACAAACATGCAAAAGCTATGCCCTAAAGCAAAAGTAATATGTTTTACACAGATACAATTGCTTACTGCATTTCAAGTGCAATGAGGTGCTTTAAAATAATTAAAAAACCACCCATTTGGTCATAGTTTCCTGTGATGCATATTCAGTATAGAAAATTCAATAGGTTCTGTGGGTTTTACATGGAGATGCCTAAATCAGGGACATTAACTTTCACACTAGAGCAAGTCTTTTCCGTGAAGCCTATTCAATAATTTGTACATTCTAAGCAATCACCTGGAGTGAGGTGTAAACATTATGTTGATGACATCCGTTTCAATTTCTTATTCAGATAAGATCTATGGGAAGTCAGTCAGTTTCTTGAATAAGTGCCTGAATCACATTATGAACCGGATTAAGGCCTATAAACAGAAATCGAATCCTGACAAGAAAAGCTGTTGATAGTCCGCAGGTCTCAAAGTGCTAGGATGATGTTTACGGTCTGTAGTGGATGGGCTTACATTCTGCCTAAGAGACCTGATAGCTAGTCCATAGGTCCTTTTTGACCATGTCCTGCTTGCTGGGCCCACAGGTGGTGACAGGAATCAAGAATGTCTTTCAGCAGATTAGGTGATAACTCAGGCATGGCTCCTTCTTTAACTCATTCTGGTTTATGCAGAGCTATTCTAAAAACAGAAAAGAGGCCCAATAAAATAAAATAAAATAAAATAAAATAAAATAAATAGAAGCTTCAACTGGTGCAGAATGCTACTTGTGGGCTTTATTAACCAAAGTGTGCTATTACTTCAGTTTAGTGGAACCCTGCCCACTCCTTATAACATTGTCCTGCAATCCCTGCATTTTAGCATTGTCGTCTCCGGTTTTTTAATGACAGTTTTAGAAAGATCAGAAGTCTCTTGCTGCAGGACCAGAACTTGGTACAATGATTAAAAACCAAGCTCACTCACATTAATCAATATACATATAATATATATACTTACATGTTCATCTTGGTTTTTTTGTGTGTCTTGGAGTCATTTTTGACTTACAGAGACACTAGGGTGAGGCTAACATGGGGTTTCCCTGGCAAGATTTGTCTGGAGGAGGTTTGCCATTGCCTTCCTCTGAGACTAAGAGAAAGTGGGACTTGCCCAAGGTCATCCAGTGGGTTTCCACGGCCAAATGGGGATTCAAACTTTGGTCTCTCAAAATCTTAGTCCAACTCTCAAACCACTACACTATGCTGGCTGTCCTCACGCTCATCCTACACTGATCCGAAAATGTTGTAGAGTTCACCAACGGCCCATTCACACTATGCAACCACAGTGATATTATTCCACTTTAACTGCCATGGCTCCATCTTATGGAATGCTACAATTGGCAGTTTAGGGAAAAACATTTCGAATTCCCAGTCAGAAAGCTCTACTGCCTCAACTAAAGACTATAAACTCTAGCATTCCATGGCACTGAACACTGCAGTTAAAGTGGAGCAACAGTGTTATAAATGTATAGTGAGAATGGGCCCTATATGACTGATTTGTCTTTTCAAGACAGGAAGGGGATTAATGTCACAGTCCATTGAAAACATCTGATGTGATAGGGGAACAAATGAAAGAACGTGGGGAAAACAGTTCAAAGAAAGGCAAACACAAAATAAAAAACAAAAACTAAACATCTTTTTTACCCTTGGGAGGAAAAGGTTCTTGGTGACAAGTTACAACCATCTTAGACATACACAAGTCTCTTCATGCGCTTAACATTTGGCTCTTGGTGACTGAAGGGTGGGGTAAAATGACAAAAAGTCATTGTTTTAATATGGAATCAACACCCTCCAAGGTGAATTCTTCAGAATTTTGGGGAAACTGTATATTCATAAAACAATAGCAGGAACTGGTAGCTTCAAGTAAAATACATGATGGTACAAGATAATTTATTCATGTTTTCTTCATTCTTATTGGGCAGGCATGTTCCAATGGCAATTTGACCTATCTAAAAAAAGATAAATTAGTCCTATCTAAAACAAAATGTTCATTTGTAAATTTAATATTAAAGTAGTAATTAACACTCAAGAACCCTACTGCAGTGTCATCTTAGGAGAGTCAGTGTGGTATAATGATTAAAGTGTGGGTTCTCTCTGTGCTGAGAGATGTGGGTTCAAATTCCCATTCAGCTATAATCATGACCCCCTGATCACCTCTTAGCCTAATCCATCTCCCAAGGTTGTTGTGAAGCTGGCAAATGGAGAAGAGAACCATACATACATGCAACCTTGGGCTCCTCAGATGAGAAACAGGATAAAAATACGGATAAACTTAAGACCAAGCCTTGCACATCTGGCTATCCCAACACTACTACAATAAACAGATGTGACAAGACAAGAGACTCTTAAAATTCATGTTCCAGCATGCTGTCTTTTAAAATAGCTCTTAATCTTTTACTTCTCTATTCCACATGGCAGCAGATATGTTTTGTTACCTCTGTTCTATTTCTTTTGGTGGGAAATGGGGCCACCTGAACAGTCTTTTTGCCTGGGAAAGCTTGATTCAGACCCTTTGGCTAGGTCCACATACAATGTAAGCACAGCTGCATCTCAGTACCCTGGACTTTAGAAAAGTCCAGAATGTCTGTTCCCATTATTTCCTGCAGAGTTCTCATTTAGTCCCACATGATACATTTGGTATATTCAGAGAAGTTCCATGCATAGAGTCCTTTGTATGAATGTGCTATTTATAAAGGATGTTTTGCACATCATTTTTATTTTGAAATGCAAGATGTCATACATGGCTTTGTTTACATGGCCTAACTGATCCCAGGTGGAAGCTAACTGATCCCAGGTGGAGAATAATTTCAAGAACTCTGTTTACATTAAAGCTAATACAGTTGCACTTGTTAAAATCCTAAAAAAAAATAAAAAAAAATCCTCCTCTCCCAGGCCAACATAATTGCATTCCTTCCCTACTGCAACAGACTTCAAGGGTTAGTTTCATTTTTAGTAAACCAATACACACATCCCAGTCCAAAATACATACATGTGCTGGCAAGTCTGCCAGGACCTCATCTGCAGAATCAGGTTTACACCTCTCCAAAGCATTTTTAGAAATAAGACCTGGGAAAAGCTCAGCTCCATTTGTTTCCAGTGATGTGTGCCTAAATCCAGAATCTGGATGTTCCTTTCTTTTTGGACCACAATTTCTACAGTAATGTTGTCTGAGAGAATCTGGGAGTTGTAGTCCCAAAACTCCTCCAAGTTTTCTAAACCTCATACATGGATACTGAAATGGGGGAGGGGGATGTCAGTCTCTCCTCAGATTAGGCTGCAACAGGCTGAGCTCTCATAGGAATAATCTGGCAACACTGGACCACCAAGCCTCCTACATAGTTGAGTCTTTTCAGGAATTATCAATCAGATACGCACCAAGAGAGCAATGAGTAAGACAGCAATTACCATTGAGCAGTTCCAGGAATAGTAAAAGCTGCCTACAGTCTTTCCTATGTACTTGCTTACTTGGAAATAAGCTACACTGAACACATGGAGGGCACTTCCGTGTACACATTGTGCTTGTAAGATTCTTTATATTTAAGGATGTTTGAATGTTAACAGAGGAGAAGAGTAATTTGTCCTTCCTCTGAAAGTACCTGCAAGTAGGAAAAATTTATAACTTGCCTGCCAAAGTTGAGGCCACACATCTTAAAAATAGTTCCAGGATCCCTGCCTTTATGCACATCCACTGCACCTTATACAAACCTTGCACTCCGTAATCGTCTCCTAAATGAACCTCCTAAAATTGGTGGGGGACACACTGCTAGTATGATTAACGGAAGAGAGACAGAAAACTATGGTTCTGTGGTGGCAGAGAAGGAAAGGACTTTGCTTCTCTTAGAATTAGTTTGATTTAAACTCTGAATGAATAGGGCACTGTCGTTCACACAGTCTCTCACTCACTTGCATGGAATTCTGGTTGGGCTACCAGGCAAGTGCTTAACTACAAGGCTGTTCTATATGTGGTTAAAAGTAAAATGAAGATAATCCGATATCATTGTTTCAGGCTTGTGCTCCAGTTCTCTGATTTTCTGGCCCGTTTTGTGACTGCAAAAGCCCTCTGCAATTGATAAATGTTAGTCTTCTCAGCTGACCCTCTATAACTGATCTGCGTTTTATCCTGATCAAGTCAAAGCATTTTTATATGGCAACAAATCAGAACAACGAGGTAAGAATGGCCAGGGTGCCAAAAGAGATGGGCCAGGAAAGAGAGGAACATTCCCTTCCAGCAAATACAGGACTACCTAGCCATTACACATAGGCCATTTCTGCCCTACACTATTATTCCACTTTCAACATCCTATAGAATTCTGGGATTTGCAGTTTAGCAAGGTACATTTATAATTCCCAACCAGAGTGCTCTTTGGCCTCAGTAAACTACAGACTCCACAATTCCACAGGATATTGAAAGTGGAATAATAGCACTGTAACAGTGTAGTGCGGAAATGGCTACAGACACAGAAGCATGTAGATTTTCTGGCTCACCACCAAGATGCCAGACTGGGAAGATGGGTAGTTTTGTACAAGTTTAGAACACTAATTATGTGCAGGAAGACTACGCTAGACATTTTTTTGATTTAGCAAGACTTCTGGTTAACAGAAACATGTTTGTGTCATAATAAATTTGTTACTTTTTAAGGAACCACAGGACTCTTCCTTGTTTTTGTGATAACAAGCCTATTATATGGGCAACAGCTCTGGATTTTTGCTAGATATTTTTCATTATGCTGATGATAGTGATGATGATCATTATGATCATGAAATGATGCTATTTATTTATATTCCACCTTCTTCTAAGTCTAAGACTCAAGATCATACAACAAGTAAAACAAAAGAACTGTAATTAAAAATACCATATTTGTCGGCATATAAAATGCATTGGTGTATAAGACACACCCCATTTATACCTGACAAATACTACTTCCTGGCACATAAGATGCACCAGGATATAAGATGCACCCCATTTTCAAACAGTATTTTTAGGGGGGGGAGTGTGTCTTACATGATAGCAAACAGGGTATACGTGTATGAAAGTTAAAAGTATCATTCAACTATCCATAAAATTAAAATTAGCTAAAAATACCAGCTATTACAAACAAGAAATAAAATACTGATAGTCTGCAATTATGCAGAGCCCAGTCCCCTTGAACAGTCTATTACCTTTAGGACTGTGATACCATGTTAGAAGAAGATATGGTGTTTACGAAGGTATAGCATTAGAAGAAAAGACTTGCTTTTTACTCATCATCATACTCTGTTCTGCCTCTTCACTTTAATTTATTTGGATAAATTATTACCACCATTACAATGGGGCTGTGCCAGTAGCACATGATAAACGACAGATATCTTTAGTGCAATTATGACTGTTGCTTTAAAATGTTAACTCACCCTCCCTAGCTGATCTAAAAAAAAGGGATAAATAATGTGAGCTTCAAAAAAAAAAGTTTATCCAGAGGTTATCTGTTACATAAAGAATAATGTGCAAAAGGAAACGTAAGTCCTATGAAATTAATCTCTTTATATGTAGCTTATTCAAGTATTAAGCACTTTTACAAAATTACTTCCTTCATGATCAGATTTGTTTTATCCAGGTTTTTAAATACAATATATTGACCTTGGAAATCAGGCTAGAATAGCAAAGGCCAAATGAGAGTCAAGAATCTTAATGTATGTATGTTTGTTTGTTTGTTATGGTGAGGGGATTGCAAACTTCCCATACTGTCCAGCTTCTAACTGGGAGATTCCTGAAGAGCCCTGAATAGGTGACATAATTGTGTGTGTGTGTGAGTGTGTGCTGTTGATTTAAAGCTTCTCAGTCAAACAATCACTTGTTCAGTCTCATAGACAGTGCTGACATAGTCTAGGTTATTCTGGGCACAGCTGGAAAAGGCAAGACATGCTCTGCAGTATCAGTTACCTGAAAAGAGAGACGCACATCAGAAGCGGACAACATTCTGAGAATATGTTGAATGTAAAATTTGGGATCTGATCCAAGCAAGCTGGAGAAAAGACGCTATCATCCGTTTTTGTTTTTGTTTTGTTTTTTGCAGCACAGCTTAAGCCACCTATTTACAAAAACCACCCACTGTGTGTTGATGTGTCTTCTCATTTACAGTGAACACAACTAAAAATCACAAATCCATATCTGCACATGGCTTTAAGCTACCTCTCAAGACAAAAAGAGCATGCTGTTTTCCTTTGCTTAACTTATATATCATCTGTGAGGTTGATATTCTGGTTGGGAAATATTGGAAACTGGTTGGTTTTTCTGACCATGATTCTGAGAGTCATCGTTCAGAAAAGCAACCTTCCCAAGCTTTGGAATCCTCATGGTTGAAAGCTCTCTTGGCAGCAGTTTGCTAGCACTTAATCTGATGTCTTTTCAAGATCTACTTGAAATAAGATCTACTTATTTCTATCTGTGTTGTTTTAAGCCATTTTTAATTGCAATTTATTGATTTCAATGTTGTTTTTCAGTGCACTTTGCAACAAATTGTGTGGTGTTGTTTGTTAGAGAACCTAAAGGAAAATATTTTGAAGGGTACATACAAATTAAAATAAACACAAGAGATCCTTATGAAAGCAATAGGTTTATGGGATTGGGGTGAGGAATATGTCACTTCAAGCAAAAACCAGGACTAACCTGTTAGGAAGCTTCACGCTTATTATGTAACATGGTCCCCTCTTCCTTTAGGGTCTATTCAAGTTGCCACATGCAGCATTATCTAGAACACTCAATGACACTATTGATTTGCTTTGGGTGACAACCATCCCGCCACAACCTGCTTGACGTTATAGCTGTTTTCCTGAAAGATTTAAATCCTGCACCTTGAACTCCAAAACAGTAGAGTCTCAATTCCATCATCAGTCCTTTTTCTTTTTTACTTTAATAACAAATCAGAAAATGTTTTTAATAATTTTGATTTTCAGCATTAGACTTCTACTCTGCTTTTTCGCTGAGGAGATCAGAGTGGTTTACATACAGCTCTCCAAAACTTTTTATGCACATTTCCCATCCATGCAGCTTCTAGGTCTAGACACAGTTTCGGCAGGAGAGCAGTATATCCTGGGCCTCTCTATGATAACTTCAGAATTTTTTAGGCCCCAATCTTGCTCGCAAACCAATTCTCAGAACCTGGATGTAACTATCAACAAATTACTAGTTGCTTGTAGCTAATTCCCTTTCTCCAATAACACATGCAAGTCCACATGAGGTTATGACTGTTTAACATGAGATACAGCCTCCATATTTGCATATAATGGTAATGTTTTGGTTCCTTTCTAGTTATTGTTAGGCAGCCTTATTGAGTTGCAAAGGAAGAATATTTAATGATTCATGTGCTAGCATCTACAATGTCTCTCTCTGAGTTGTGTGAACAGAGGTGATAATGTGGTAGACAGGAAGAAAGTTTGGTTTGTAGCACAGCACAGCAACCTGTAGTGTTCAGACTTTTTTTAATTAAAAATGCGATTGAACAGCATTTTTGTTACTTTTTAAAATATCTTTATGGAAGATAAATAATTACCTGTTTAAAAATGCAACCATAATGGCAAACAGTTCCCTTGCGGGCCTTGAAACTATAAATGCCACTAATTACTTCTCACAAGTAACCTTGCAAGCTCTACTGCTCCAACAGTGTGGTTTCTCAGTGTGGTTTCTGAGGAACCAGCTTTAGTATCTGCTATTGTTCTAAGCCTCAACCAGAAAGTGTAACAGTCATATCATTATACAGAGGAAAATCTTCATAATCTTGGAGAGAATTCACCCACATTTCCCCCTTCCTAACAAACTGTATGAAAAATTACCTATATTATGGTTAAGAAGTCCATGCCACAAACATAGATAGGTATTATAAAACTCACTTTCATTGCTAGTTCAGCCTAGTAACATCACTATAGTATCCTATTTGTTTTAATTCAAATACAAACATCTTTCTCTTCACAAATTTATTGTATCTTACAATATTCAAACTTAAAACCAAGTGTTTGCCTGTCATCCACTTCAGCTGTAGAAAGACTGCTCTTTCCACTATCCTTACATCTTTGGGATGGTTTCGACCTTAAGGTGACCCACAGTCACTGCTATCATTGTAAAAAATGGACCCATAATTATTTGTTCATAATCTGCTAGCAGAGGTGGAATGTATCAAATTAGCTTTTCTCTGTCTAGTTTCAATTGCAAATTTCTGAGTATAATCAAAACTACAGACTGGGTTGCTAAGCTCTTTGATCTTCCACTACAACATCTGTTAGTCATACAACTATCAATTTTGTAGAACACTGATGCACAGATGACCTTTCAGTGTTCTGCTATTTGATTCAGTTTTAAAAAGCTACAAGTATGACAGGAATGGATCCATATTTCTTTTAAGTGATTGGTGGCTCCCCCACACTAAGCAAGTTATATCAAACAATTTGTTTTTCTTAAACTTGAACAGAAAGGTTCAAGAAATTATATGAATGTCTACTTGAACTGATTACAGCAAAAACCTCAAAAGTTCAGAACACCAATTTGAAATAAGTGCTCTTTTTAAAGTGATCCAAATAGCCATGAGCACTCATTCACTGGGTCCAATGAGAATGAATCATGATCATGTAAAATTAAACCCTGGGAACAGATTTTCCTATTTGGGATCTGCCTCGGCTTCTATTGTGTTAAGAATATAATTCCCTTTCAAGATTTCAAATTTTAAAAGATCATCCAATTGTACTAGTAAAAGTTCTAGTTATTTCACTTTAAAGAATACTTCATAAAATCTCTCACTGCATTATGGCTGACTCCTAGTTCTAATCCATTCAAGCCTTGAGGTTGTCGTATTTGTGAAATCAAACTGGATCAGTCGCCCAAGTTATGTAAAAGTCAGCATGAAAAATATAGAAAGGTGAAATAATAAATAAGAAAAGTACATAAATGTGCTTCAGACATTGGTGAACACAAACTGAAAGCAGTTCATCTGCTTACTTGTAAGCATAGATATTTACAAGGGATTGTAGAGTGCCACATCTGCCTTTAACTAACCATTCATCCAAAACTGCTCAGCTGTATATGAGGCTGGTGTTTTTAAACAATGAATACTTCTTCTAAAAGCTGTGATAAAATTCAAAAAATGCAGTCCAGGTGGTACTAGTAGAATTTGAACTCCACCCAAAACAGCACTCAAGAGAAATAATAAGAATTCAGAATCCCCTACCCTCTATCCTGGTAACTCCCTTGCTACTATATATTTGCATAATCCAAAGTAACAAGTTTACTGCATGAAGAATCATTCTTAAGCACCACATTTGTCCCTCCCCAATTTCCAACTTATTCTTGTCCTCACTTCATCCCCTCCCCAGTGGGTTTTAGCACCACAGTGTTAAATTCTGTGCTATACTCCTCTTAATACACTAGGTTTTTCAGCAGATAAAAGTATTGAACATTACTTGTGGAATGTGTAATAAAGCAAAGTTTTTTCCTACCAATAAAAGTAAGTGTGGAAAGATAACTTTCTTCAGTGTATGAAGCAGTTTCTATTTTAACATTTTATATCTTTCTGCAGAAGTCATTTTCTCTTCATCTTAAATTTCCGACTTATCCATTCATACGTTTGTATTTTCATTCCCAAACTAATCTGGACAAATCTATAAGATGTGTAAGTGCTCACTTATCTTTGGCTGTTCTTGTAAAATAGGACTGAATTTGGAATTCAGCTGTACCTGTGTTTTGGCTGTGTAAATGTGCATATGGATATACTAATATGCATACAAGAGTCAGCATGGTGTAGTAAGTAGTCTGAGCACTGAACTATGACTCTGAAAACAAGGGTTTGAACCCCCGCTCAGTCATGGAAACCCACTGGCTAACCTCAGGCAAGTCACACTTTCTCAGCCTCAGAGTACAGCAAAGTCAAGCCCCCTCTGAATAAATCTTGTCAAGAAAACCTCATGATAGAGTCACCTTGGAGTTGCCCTAAGTAACAAACAATTTGAAGGTGCACAGCAACAATACCATAAAGACCCTCACAGCTAAAGAGATCTATAGCTAATTTTCTCATATACATCCACATCAAGCCATTGATGATGAGGATGTATATAAACAGAGTTGTATCAAGGCACTTCAGTAATTGCTGATTAACAATGAAAAGAAAGCCTAGAATATATTGGTCTGGAAACTGTCACATGCTGTGCCAAAATGCAAACCATGCTGTACATGCTCAAGACTGAAGTGGAGATAATGACTTATTGTGCATAGATGTTTTACAGTACAATTTCCTGAAGGTCCCCGATGCAATCCAAAACTCTCCTCTGGGATTCAACTTTTTACTAAAAGTGACTCCAACTGAAGCTTCTTATGCAGAGATTAGAATCATGTTTAAGCTTAGTGTTGCTGTTTTTTTTTTTCAGATCCACCACAACAGGTTTATTTTTTTTTAATTCTTAATATGCCATATTCTCGTTTTCCTTAATGGGAGTTAGCATGCTACGAAAGTAGCCATACTGAAAGAGACTGGGTTCGGTCCCTGCTTTCTAATGTGCATGAGAGGCTTTAACTGGTAAAAATACTTTCCCTTAAGGCTCCTCTTCCTATCCCATGAAAAAGAACAAATTCCAAGCCTGCAAAGAGGTACTGGTAATTGTTTTCTTCCTAAATCGGCATGCATTTGTCGGGACTGAAGACTAGTTTTTTAAAAAACAGCGGAAGCACAACGGGTGAGGGGGGAACCTTTTCCCCTTGGGGTTACTAAGAAATTGGAGAGGTTATATTGGCATGCCCAGTTAACAAAAAAAGGAAGCTATACTTTACCAGTGCAGAAATTCATAAGCGCTGAGGAATTGCACACCGAGGAGGTAAGACAAGGCAAGGCTTCTTCCATTCTTCCCACCTATGTTAGGAGAGCTGCAGACTAGTCCTGTCTACGTTTCTTGCTGCCTTCCCAGAGTTTCAGAGCAATCCCCAGCTCTCCAAATCAGACAACATATTTTGAATTCTGAGGAAATCCTGCCAGTCCAGATGGCCCACCACGAAAGCACTTCTACACAGCTGAAGTAAGAAGTTCTTGCAATAAGCTTTCCTCCTTCTCAGCCCTGGAACTCTAGTGAGAAGAAGAGCTTCTGCCTTTGGCTGTGTGTGAGAGAGAGTGAGAGAGGCAGCAGGGGGGTGGGTTACATGGGGGGGGGAGAAATCTGAGACTGCTATAAGGAGTGGCTAAATCCTAGACGTCATAAATACACTAATAAAGGCACTTACTAGCACAGCCACTACACAGTGATCAGTCACACGGTACAAATTTGAAATAAAAGGCTTTCGAAGTGCTACAAGATTGCCTTTTGCTCCTTTTTCTTAAAAGAAGGAGATAACAATTAAGATGTCTGTTAAGATTTTCATTAACTGGCATACCAAATCCACTAGGATGCAACCGTTTCAACATAATCCAGATCATTTTTTTTCAAAAACCACACACACAAACATCAAACACCATGAGATTTAATTTGGAACCCTGAAGTCTGTAGTGTTTTCTTCTTCACAGGCTAAATTACTGCCACAATTTCCTCAGAAAAAGGACAAAAGTAATAGCAAACGGCCATTTCTATGGCATCGATAAGAACTTGCATGTCTGTTTGTTGGCCATAAAATTCATCATTTGTTATAAGGTAGAATTCTCCAACAACTGAGATAAGGAGAATAGATTTAAAGTAAATAAAAGACGAAATAAGAAAAAGGAATAAGATGCTCCAAGGAAAGCCAGCAATGCATCTAGAATACACTGCTCAAAACTGGTGCTTTCTGTGTACTGCACTACAACATCCACTGTTCTGCAGACGGCACGGCTAATGTCACTAAGTTGGGGAAGGTTAAGCTAGAATATTAAAAAGGCTGCCATCTGCTTTCCAGAAGCGGGGCAGGGAGGGTAAACACACAGCAAAGATTAAAGTACATAACAAACAACTGCCGTTCATATACACATCCAGCAACTGTGGAACTGTTATTCCATACAAACTAAACACTATGGTTGAAAAGCTGCCCAGAAGTTGTGTAGTGCAAAATTATGCAAGCACAGCTATGCCACGTACTGGAATAGGCCTCCGCTCCCCCATTGTACAACACTGATCCAACTATCCACTCATTGCTAATGACCACACATGCAGAACTTCCTTGGCAGCACCCCCAGGTTTGCACAGTGGTTTTACAGTGGCATCACAGGGCTCACACAAACTGAGTAAGACACCATCCTTGTGCAATCTGCAAGAAAGTGGTAACTTTCTGCATAGTGGCATTTATAAAGGGATAAAGTCACAACAGGATTCCAGTCAAAGTAATTAAGCATGAAATGCACAGATACCGTGGCTTTATACCCAGCATGAATGGATGGAATATGACAGCTGAATACAAGATTCCCAAGATCATCTCCCCACTTGATCTCCAGGAGATATGGATTATGGTAGATGCCAGTCACATTCTCTTAGCTTTAGCTACCCCATACAGTTTGTTATTGTTCTTCCACTTAGTTCTATACCACTCCCCCTATCTAACAATATGTCAAAATGGTGAGATATTGAGGGGGATGGAATCACTCCGTGTACAACTTGGGCATCTTGGAGGAAGGTCACACTGCACATGAGTCTGCATTAGAAAACTACACATCTTGTACTGTGGCATTCTGAAATTATATACTGATCACAAAAAGGGGCACAGTGTCTCATGGTGGGTTTGTGCAGCTCTCTGAAAATTATCATTTCATTACGTGTACAAGAACTCACATTACAACTGCACTCCAGTTCATTTAATATGATCATGGTTTTGTCTGACTTGCAAAAATTGAGCAAAGCCAGAGGAAAGCTAATGAATGCAACATGTGTTCACTTCTCTTGGTAGCCGTGTCTAAAGCCAACTGGCAGAACGATCACAGCAAGATAAATGTCAAAACAAAGCAATCTTACCGTGTGGAGTGCTCCCTGCCCCCATCATCTCTTTAATATGTTAGCAGTAATTTACATCTCTCCAAGCCTACAGCCTTAAGCATATGAAGGTTTATCATTATTATAATTATTTTAATACAAGAGAGAGGAGCTGTATGAAGAAGGAGGTGGGGGAGAAGGAGGAGGGAAAAAAGTACAATGAAAACAAATCTCAGTTGATGTGATTACATTTAATTTTGTAAGACACACCATATTTGGGGGGGGGGTTCAGGAGATAGAAGGACAGGACTATCAATCAAGATAATTCAATGGAAAACCCAAGGTTTGGAGATAATATACTTCTAATGTTCATTGCTGAGATGAAAGGAAGGACAAACAAAAGGATGTGCTGTTGCTTCTTATTTTAGCTGCCCATTGTTGGTATAGACCACATGGACTCTTGGGCCCTTTTCGCACCTTACCTTGTCGCGGCAGCGGAGAGTGGTGCTCACGCGAGCTGCTCATGACAGCCCTTTTTGCCTCCCACATCGCCTTCCTTCTCGCACGACCACCGCACGAGCGCCCCGCCTCTTTCTTCCACAGCACAGTCTGGGAGTTGTAGGCTGCACGGGGAGAAGGAAGCATGACCGGACCGCCTTGCCGACACACCGCACAGAGGTAAGTGTGCGAGGGTGTTGTGAGCATTTCTTGAGCGCGGGGCATTTTTGGCTTATAGCCAAAAATCAAAAAATGCACGCGCGCCCCACTTTAGCCTCATGAGCGTCATGTGAGGGGGGTGCGTCATACGGAGCACCGCTCCCACTCATGCAACGCTCAAGGGGCGCTCGCGCAAAAAAAAAAAAAAAAACATGTGAAAAGGGCCTTGGTCAGATCTAGCAGAATTTCCTTTTATATACTTCTTTGAGATGAGGTAGATGGGATGTTCCAACAGCTTGGGACTTAGTGTGTCCTGGAGGCCCAGCTAAGCTTACAGAAAGCACCAGAGATGTGGCTGTGCTGCTGGCACTGTTTCTGCTGGCTACAAGCCCTGAAATGTGGCGTTGTAGGGGCATGGCAGAGCCTTCCTGGTGAATCTGCTGGATGTTAAGCAGCTGCATGAAGAGTTTTTTTTTGGGGGGGGGAATGACAAGATTCCAGAGCCTGCACCCAAAGCCTTCTCCTTGCAAAACCTATGGTTTCAATTTGTTGCTGTTGTGTGTCTTCAAGTAATTTCCAATTTATAGCAACCCTAAGGCAGACCTATCATGGAGTTTTCTTGGCAAGATTTATTGGGGGTGGTACCTTTGTCTTCCTCTCAGGTTGAGAGAGTGTAGCCCAGTGGGTTTGAACTCTGGTCTCCAGACTTGTATTCCAACACTCAAACCATTACACCAACTCATGGTTTATGTGGTTCTACTACTGAGCTACCATCCTTTTCCAGTATCACCATATCCAAGCAAGAAAATAAAGTGGACCATCAGTATTCACGAGGGTTTGGTTCCAGGACCCCCAATAGATACCATTATGTACAGTGGTGTAGCAAAATGGTGTCTCTTATATAAAATGGCAAAATCAAAATTTGCTTTTGGGGATTTTATTTCTTTATTTCTTTGAAATATTTTCAAGCCGTGGTTGGTTAGTTGAGTCCATGGATACAGAATCCACAGATATGGAGGGTCAACTGTACTGCATTTTATAATGCACAGAATAATAACTTTCTTTTGCAAAGAGAGCCACATATTTACAGTTGTTTCACCTGCACGTTATTAGAAATGGCACAAAATGCTTTATTATCTGCACAGCAAGAAAAGCTTATGGGTCTTATTTCACAGTAATTACCCAGGTCAACTATGAAGGCAGAAAATAACTTTTCACAGAATTCTTTGAACAGCACCAGGAAAAGTTTTACCACATATACAGGTGCTAGCTCCTTATTAGCTATTACTTTGGGCCGTGCATCTGACTAACAGGAAATGAAGGAAATACTGTGCAAGAAAAAAAAGAGCATCAAATGCATGTTGGGGCAAGGTGCAAACCATCACCACCAATATTAAGTACTGTAAAAAAAAAAAAGGCTATTTAAAAACGCCAAACTGTAAAATGGAGGTTGTTCAATGTTGAGGAAATCTCTTCAAATACTGTCCACAAACTGCAACTCAGTGACATTACCAACCAACTTAATGTTCCTATAGTGTGTACTTTGGGATTTCTGAGAGCTAAGTACAGGGCAAACAGGAACTAGTTCTGGCACAGGTTCACAAAGAGGCCAGTGAAAGAGAGACTGATAAAACATTCAGAGCATCACAGTCGCTAGGCAGCCACTTTGCTATCTTTAAAGTACCAAGTACCAAGTTAAAATATTGTTAACTCTCTCAGGTAATTTAAGACTCCATACATTAAACACACTGAATTGTAAGAAAATGATGATTGCTGCTTTATTTAGTTTGCACAATTTTACTTACACTGTCGATTGTTATAGCTTTTGCTGTATTTAAATAAAACTATTGAAAACTACCTTGGGTTAATATTTTTGAATGGAAATATATAAGAACACTAAAATAAAATAAATTTAATCAGTATATGATTAAAGTCTAATAGTAGACTAATTTCTGGGTTGAAAATTATGGGCTGATTCTCAGGACTGCATCATAATCTGTCTGATCTGAGCCTGCAAGCAGGACCTGTGGGGCCAAGCCAATAGCCAGGACAAAAGGGCAAACCAGGAGGCAGTTAGCTAGAAGTCTGTGTCAAAGAACATTCAGGAATTCAGGTTTTAAGTGAATGTAAGTACACCAGTGGTTCTTAACCTAAGTTCTGGGGACTCCTGGGGGTCTGTGGAGCCCTTACTGGGAGGTCCACAAAGCCCTCTTGCTGGACACCACCACCAACAGCAGCAATATAGATGTCTCAGCAGGGCAGAGATGCGGATGCTGAAAGTGCTCCTTTGTTTGCAAACAAGGGAGCAGATTGGGCATGTGCACACACAAACACATCAGCTGCCATGCATGAAAGGGACCCAGCAGCAGGCATGTGTGAACTATGACTCTGGAGACTGAGGTTTGAATCCCCACTCAGCCATGGAAACCCACTGGGTGACCTCAGGCAAGTCACATTCTCTCAGCTTCAGAGAAAGGGAAATGCAACAAATCTTGCCAAGAAAACTCTCATGATGGGTTCTCCTTAGGGTCGCTCCAAGTCAGTTTTCAAAAGGGAGAGAAATGATGGCTAGAATCACCGCTGTCAGCAGCACTTTGTTGTTGTGTGCCTTCAAGTCAACTTCTGAGTAAAGTAAACATATTACAGTATTTGGGGAGGGGTGGCAAGATTTATTCAGGGAGTGCCTTTGCCCTACTCTGAGGCTGAGAGAATGTGACTTGCCCAAGATCACACAGTATCTGAGTGTGGATTTGAATCCTAGTCTCCAGAAGCCTTTAATATATAAATATTTGAAAATTTAAATAAATATTTGAATATTTAAATCTTGGGTTAAGTCTTGGGGATCCTCAGCAAAAAAATCTATTTGCAGGGGTTCCCTGGTAAAGAAAGGATTAAAAAACCTCTGCACTACACAGTTATAGCAATATGATGCCCATTTTAATGGCAGTGCCTCCAGCCTATGGAAACCTAAAATATGTATTTTGATGAGGTACTTAGTCTCTAGGGCTGTAGTCCAGGGGAGCAGAGCAGAGCTCTCCAGAAGATAAGTTACCTCAGCAAAGTACAAATTCTAGGATTCTACAGGAAACAGTTATGACCATTAAGAGAGCATCAAACTGTTGCAGTGTAGACCAGTATTTCCCAAAGTTTTGTCTTCCAGGTGTTTTGGACTTCAGCTCCCAGAATCAGTGATCATCTGCCAGGGCAGCTGGGACATCTAGGAGTTGAAGTTGGCAGTGCCTCCAGCCTATGGAAGGACTTGGAGGACTAGAGTTTGGGAATCACTGGTGTAGACACATTGTTGCTTCAGCAAGACCCAAGTAGAACAAGACGCTCTGTTCTCCAGGTTCAACAGCAAAGCTAGGTAGGATGGATCAGGCAAAAGAATGCTTATTGACTGCCCTTCAGTAGTTAACTACACAGGGGAGTCACATAAAGAACCAGTAACTCCTGACAGAACATTTATTGGATTTTCAAGTCAGATTTGACCCTTGTGAGAAAAGAATTTCAGAGCAGAACACATTGCTTTTAGAACTCATATACTGTAGAGGAATTTTTACTCACTCACATGTTCTCTTCATGAAAGCCTTGTGGCTTTTAAAAAATATATCTAGGCCTAAAGCTTTGTTGCCTCATTATGTTCCTAATCTATTTAAACCAAAGACAAACAAAAGATTTCTTATAAGAACTGAAAATTCAAAATGGCAGTGTATGTTCACAGTGCGTATCCTTGTTCCATAATGACCTCTGATAAACCAAGGAAAGGTCAGAAACCTTTAAATCTTATTTTGTCCTAGGCATAGTGCAATGAAGGAAACGTATCCAAACCATGGGAAGTAATATCGCTCCCAAAAAATGTTCAGCTCTTCAGAAGCATTCTTTGTTTTCCTTCCATCACAACCCTGCAGAATGTAGAGTTCAATGAACTATCAGAAGCAAACTGATATTCATATGTTAACACTCATATATAACATAAATATTCATATGAAGCATTTGTAATTTCCCATAAATCAAACACTCTCTTTGTGTCAGAGAAGGTGATGAAGCAATTTGTGAGAAGAATCTGTATAAAGCACATTCCCCTGCACAATTTATGGCTAGTAAAGGAACAGCAAAATAGTTTGAAATATCCCAGAAAACACAGTGAAACAGCTTCATGACAAATGTTACTACTGCCTTACAACTGTCCTTGCAAATTACAAACCTGCCTTCCATTCAGTATAGTACAGGGTGTGCAAGTATTAACGAGAGAATTCCAAAAAGAGAAAAGCAGTCCTCGATAAATCTGTTGAGTTTAATTTTTTTAAAAAAAAAAATATTCCAAACACAAGAAGTTATCCAAGCATTCATCTGAACATGGGACACCCTGCCTATGTGGTGGATAGATCTTGATAATTTACATAGTGTTCTCTATTTCCTTATTCTTTTGCAAAAAAAAAAAAAGGGGGGAGTGTTATTATCAATCCACTTAATTCAAATCTTGGTTCAAGAGAGGCACTATGAGTAAATTTCATGCAGAGAACTGTGTCAGTCTGTTGCAGTAACAAGAGAGTCTTGTGACTCTTTAAAATGGATATATTTATTATGGTATATTATTATGGCACGCTAAGAATGAAAAAACAAGATAACTTATCTCTCCCCAACCCCAATGATTAATTAAAAAGGTGGGCTCAGCATATGTAGCTTTCCAGTAAATAATAATTTGAAGCTCTTAATGAAATGCTTGCTTCCTTTATATGACCTTCTATTGATATGTTGACCTTCCCGACAGTCTCTTTGTTCTAATGTCAAGAATTGCTTTAGGTGCCCCAAGGAACCATATTTTTTGCCAGGATGAAACTTTTCCAGATATATCAAACACAGACATAAACCTTGCCCAAAGAGTGTTCGATCAAATCAAGCAGAAGCCATATGAAAAAGTATTCACAAAAATCCTACACTAATCCATATTCAGTTTTCTGAAGCAAACAAGTATTTCTGAGACTCAATAGCAAAAAAACTTGCAGGATGTTACTTCAGAATTACAGACACTATCATTCCAAATAATTTGTATAAAAGTGTGATTTATCAAAGTGTGATTTAAACACTGTGTTTATCAAACAGGATTCATCAAATAGTCAGTTAGTGACAGTTTGATGGCCTAGACCTTTAAACGTTTAGACTGAAAATATAAGGGAAAATAAAAGCATCGGAATAAGCACACTAAAGTATTAAGGAAAAAAGTTTAATGTTAAAACCATATACCCAAATCCCTGGCAGGAAAGGACTGGTAGGACAAGATGGGGCTTTTGAAAAATATTAATCACATTGTTATTATTTTATTTGGTAGTAGTGCTTCAGGCAGAACGTGTACAGTCATTTATCTTGAACTTCATATGATAGGTGTTGCGGCACCTCATACCTCCATAAACAGGATGAATCACGTTTATCTGAAGGAAATAGCTAAGCGAGCTATATTGTCTAAATATCCTGCAATAAACCTTCCTGTTTAGGTACATATATATACAAACTGATAAAGACACGGACAAGAAGGGAAACGAGAGGTGAATGAGGATTTTGCAATCTTTCTCTTTGTCTCTCTTTTTTTAAAGGATTTTCAACATTCTAAGGATTTCTTTCTCCTTTTTTTGAGGATTTCTACAAAAGAATTTTTTAATCTTTCTGTCTTTTTTTTAAGTCTACATATTTTCTTACACAGAAAAAGAAACACAAATAAAGAAAAAAACAAACTTGGACATACAGTACAAAGTACATACAGTTTGCTAACAAATACATTTTCCTTGGAACAGACAAAACAGAAGCATCTCTGCTGTAATGTACACTGGGGGAAAACTGCAACCAGAGTTGAACAAAGATTGTGGGCAGAACACTGTTGTTACCCTGATTTCTGGGGTCCTGTGAGGGACACCTCAATGTGCTCCAATTACTAGGGAATGGGAATTAGCAAGAGCACAAGTTAAGCAATGGAAGAGGCAGGGCAACCTAGCAAGATCTTGGACCCAATGTTTACGGGGTCAGGCCGAGTCAATAAGCAACCAG
Source organism: Ctenosaura bakeri (assembly GCA_948474755.1). NCBI lineage: Eukaryota > Metazoa > Chordata > Lepidosauria > Squamata > Iguanidae > Ctenosaura > Ctenosaura bakeri. The sequence continues at coordinate 858,899 of CAOLHI010000274.1, forward strand.
ATGTAAATAATAATTGTTTCTTTATTTTGAAAAGCACAGACAAAACATATGTATGCAAACACTCACACAGACTTAACGAAAGAAAGGTAGGAGTTGGATAGAGGGTTTTAAGAGGGATTTTTCAGGGGGAAATACTACACCTGATCCTGAAGCCCAGGTAGTCAGAAGAAAAGTCAGTTGGAGCGGAGGTTCTCAGCACATGGAAGCTGAGGGGAAGGCTTGGCGAACAGAGCAACAGCAAGGCAGGATGGAAGCCAGGAGTGATCCGAGTCACAGATTCCTTCACCCTCTGGGGAAAGCCAGGCCCCACTCCAGCCAAGCGGCTGAAGTAGAAGCTCTAAAGCAGTGGTTCTCAACCTGTGGGTTGGGACCCCTTTGGGGGGGTCGAACGACCCTTTCACAGGGTCGCCTAAGACCATCGGAAAATACATTTTCCGATGGTCTTAGGCTCCATTTCCTCCTTGGTGGTGGCGTGCAAACGCGAGCCACGTGCTCGCGTCCTCCTGCCCCCTGTTCAGAAGGGACTGAAATCGCTCCCCTTCTCCACTACTGGGAGAACCTCCCGTCTGATGGGTCAGCTTGGGGAGGCGGCGGCAGCATGGGGGGCAGGCCCCCTCCTCGCCACAGCCCCTGCCCCACTCGCCACAGAGGGGGGCGTTGTGGAAGGGCCAGGGGGCCGCAAGGCAGCGCTTTTCTGGGGGGGCGAGCTGCACCTGGTGCAAAAGACAAAGGTGCTGGGATTCCTCCCCCGGCCAGGGTCGACACTCTGGAAACTTTTCCCACACTGCCCCCCCCCAGCGGAAATGAGAGCGAAGCAGAAGCAGAGCCGGGGGCGTTCTCGGAGTTTTTTCCTGGAGGAGACGCGCGGCTCTTCTTTCCTTCCCTGCCCCCCCCGTTCCTGGCTGGCAAGGTAGCCTTTGCCAGGGGGGAGGCATTGTAAATAATAAATAAATAATTTTATGGTTGGGGGTCACCACAACATGAGGAACTGTATTAAAGGGTCGTGGCATTAGGAAAGTTGAGAACCACTGCTCTAAAGGCTATCTTAGAGCACAAACTGCTTGACTGCCCCCTAACCATCTACACTGACTCAGATTGGACTGCTAAAGCAGCCAGTGTACACCGACAGGTAGCGACACAAGTAGGAAAGAACTTGCAAAGAATGGACAAAAGGCTAGGATGGGTACATCACCCTTGCCAGTGGGAAGAGGGACAGATGGTCTTGTATAGGGACTTCTATAAAGACAAGCAGTCTCTTGCTGCCAAATGAGTGGGTCCCGTCCTCATTATGACAAGGATTTCGCCTGCGGTTTATCAAGTCCGCATTCCTAAGAAAAGGGGAGACTGGCTTAAGTTCTTCCACGTCTCTCAGTTAAAAGAATGGAAAGGACAGCCTGTTGATCCCGCCTCTGTAGTAATCCCAGATTCGGAAGATCCAGGCATCCAAAAGCCCAAAGTATGCCCGATAATTCCTCAGACTTCTTTGAGTTACAAAGAAGTGCCCGCCGTCAACCTGTCAGAGACGTTTGTCTCAATTTATGAAGCATTCGACAACGGGTAAACGAATGTTGTTGGAACGGGACAGAGAGGAGTGGCAACCCCTCTGAATCCCCCGCTTCTGTAGATAGCCCATGTAAATAGATAGGTTAGTATAAGTTAGTGACGGACTCCCGTATCTGTGTTCCCTACAGGGAGACAGAATGGGACCATTTGCGTGGATTCTGGTATTGTTTGAATTGTTTGAGTATACCGTCAAAGCCTTTCCTGAATACATGATCCAGTTCACAACCGATTGGCAATACAATGTATAGGCAATCTGCCACTGGAATCCTTACCAGGAGACAGAAGCCCTGCTACGCAATATGCGTCTGTTACCATGGTTTCAAAAACGTTTTCCCTTGGAGATATTCACTCAAGTACAGGTACGCCCTAGGGGAAGACTTAGTTCAGGATTACGAATGGCTGTTGCTGACAGCGAAGCCAAGCTATACACAGAGATGGCAACAGCACCATCTCCACTGACCGTTAAAATGGTCAGGAGACTACACCGCAATGCTTCCCTGTTTGTAATCAGGTTTACATATGACAACTGCCACCAGGCATGGGAATGGAAAACTTTTCTGTTCACTTGCCATAACCTCACCCACACCCCGACAGGTTGCAAATTCTCGTGTGGGAAAATGTGGTGCCCAGACACCCCTGCTTATACCCCTCCTTCTGATAGTTCCCCTGATATGTATGTGGGCAGCACCGTTGTTCGCAGAGACATTGAGGTGGTCACTTATTCGAACTCTCAAACCATTGTTTTCCCCGGGAACGGACTAGCCTACGGGCACTTTTTCCCCTATAAGACCCCCTGATTTTGAGCGTTTCTTCGGATCGCTCCTGGCTTCCATCCTGCCTTGCTGTCGCTCCGTTCGCAGAGCCTTCCCCTCAGCTTCCACGTGCTGAGAACTTCCGCTCCAACTGACTTTTCTTCTGACTACGTGGGCTTCAGGATCAGGTGTAGTATTTCCCCCTGAAAAATCCCTCTTAAAACCCTCTATCTAACTCCTACCTTTCTTTCGTTAGGTTTGTATGAGTGTTTGCATACATATGTTTTGTCTGTGCTTTTCAAAATAAAGAAACAATTATTATTTGAATGTGTTTGCTTATTGACTCGGCCTGACCCCGTAAACATTGGGTCCAAGATCTCGCTAGGTTGCCCTGCCTCTTGCATTGCTATAGCTTGTGCTCTTGCTAATTCCCATTCCCCATTGTTTGAACACATTGAGGTGTCCCTCATGGGACCCCAGAAATCAGGGTAACACTGTTTTCCCATTCTTTCTTCCCTTCTGCAGAACTATGGATCTATCAAAGAAGAGACTTCCTTTCGGAACAACATGGCACACAGCAAACAAAAGTGGCTCTGCTCAGTTACTAATGTTTCCCCACACTTACTGCACTGTACCATCCTGAAAAGAAACAATCTCTAGCTGAATATGAAGAGTGACTCAAGAGACTTTGAATGAGATGACATTCTCTTCAAGCATGGCTGGCCATATGCATTACATGCTTATCATATTCAAGAATGCTGATGCAAACTACAGAGTACAGATATGTTTGTGGCAATCACCAAGTGTAACAGATCCTTAGCCCTTAGGCCAGCAAGAGGTGCTGTTAAAAGACAGCTTTCCCTAACTTCACAGGAAAGTAGAGTTTGTCCTGATACAGGGATTCCAACCAATGCCATCAATTTCAAGGAAGGGGATGGCAGAAACTTCTTTGGTGTTTCCCCTTCCAATTCTTTGTCTTGCACAAAACTCAAGGAGAAACTGTATGAAAGCCATTCTAGGAGGAGGAACTCCTAATTCAGTTTTTCAGCACATTAACCAATTTATTTCAGCATAAGCTTTTGTGGGCTACAGTCTCCTTTTTCAGATGCACAAAAGCTTGTGTTGCAATAAATGGAGTAGTCTTTAAGATGCCGTTTTCATACTGAAACAGACTAACATTTCTCTCTCTCTCTCTCTTTCTCTCTCTCTCTTTGACAATTGCCAGCTCTCTGTTTTCAGTGCCTTTGATGACTGGGATGTGTTTATTCTCCACAATAAAACTGTGAGGTATGTTTCATTTTACACTATCACAGTTCTTCCCAATCAGTAATCAGATACCATCCTTGAATGTCTGGTGTAGTTATACTCCTACTGCCTCCCAGCATCTACTCTCTACTCTGCCCAATCATTTAGGGCTCAATGATTTTCCGGGTAATGTGAATCCTTATGAAATGCACATGGTGAATCACATGGTGCCATGCTATTCGAAGCAGAGAACTGTGGATGGGGTTGGTCTGTGGCTCCATTAGCAACTACTGTCTACCAGTCCACAGAGAAAGAAACAGCTGTAGTCAATGGGAACCAATATAGTGCCCTGAGATAGTACATGCTGCATCGTGGAATAGAATCCTGGTGTGTCTTAAGCTTTTTCTCTTCCTGTTTGGCAACACAGACAGGGAACCTATGATACATGCCCTCCCACTTGGCACAGACTAGTAAATCCATTGAAATTAGTAGCTGAGCCTTCCCAGGCATGCTTCAGCCCTGACAACACATATTTTTGGAAGTCACTGTGTACAGTTCCTGTTTACACACACACATACACACACACACACACACACACTCCAACACAGAAAGACACATATGTGTATGTTTTAAGAAAGAAAATACAGGCAAATAAAGTCCTTCTTACTGTTCTGATACTAAAAATAAAAAATGTCAGCATCACACGCTGCCAATGTTTGTCAAGATTCATTCACAAAATCACTGGGTCTTACATATATCCATAAAATAGGCACAACACAAACTGTCCAGCCAAAACTGAGGTTTCAGTAATTCAAACATCCCTTTGTTATGACAGGATCTCTTGCTGCACTTTTTTTTAAGCAGAGGCTGGATGGCCATTTGTTGGTAATGCTTTGATGTGTGCTCCTGCATAGCAAGGGATTGGACTGGATGGCCCCTGTAGTCTCTTCCAACTCTATGATTCTATGACTTTTCTATCAATCAAACTTTGGTTCCTGCAGGTAAATTAAGGGACTATGCCTAAACTGCATACCACTACCTCGTATTTCTCATTAACGTGTGCCTAGAATAAGGCCATTTTTTCCCTTGTTCGTAAATCAGCGATTCTGAAAAGAACGTGAGGTATTATGATAAACTCTTAGCTCTAGACATTTTGACTATGAATGCTGCTTAAGTAGTGCAGAAAAGCTCAATACAGACACATGCACCTGCTTACATATAGAGGTAAACTGGGGCACGGACATGAATGTAGACCCCACATTTCATCATCCTCTGGTAGCTTCTGAGACCTCTCCAGAGCCCTATATATATATGGGAGCCCTGGTGGCGCAGTGGTTAAATGCTAGTACTGCAACCAAAAGGTTGTGAGTTTGATCCTGCCGGGCTCCAAGGTTGACTCAGCCTTCCATCCTTCCGCAGGTCGGTAAAATGAGTACCCAGCTTGTTGGGGGCAATTAGCTAAAATACATTGTAAACCGTTTAGATAACACTCAGTTGATAAGCGATATAGAAATAAATGCTATTGCTATATGTGCAAGGGTCTATATACAGCACTGTAATCATGCCCAGGGGAACACGGAGCTCCTGAAGGAGCTCAGCAGTGTTTTTGGTCACAAGAGCTTTGTAATTATGCTCTACTGGATATGGTTACAAAGCTCAATACAGACTTAACAGCTCAACACATGAAGGTATGAGAAGCTGCTAGACATATAACAGCATTGGTATGGAGGTTGTATTAGTGCACCCACATCACTGTTTCTGTACCCAAGCAAGCAAATATTTCAGTCACTAAAGAGAAATCCATGCTCCTTCCTCGGGTACAAAACACCGGTATGGTCATTCTGGCCATATAGTCAGCCCTCCACATTTGCAGGTTTCACTTTTGCAGATATGATTAGTCACTGATTATTTGGTCTCACTTCTGCTGCCTCCCTATGCCATTTTTTTTTAAACTGCAAGCCTTGTGAGACTGAGAAACTATGAATGAGGCTTCTTTCTAAGTCCCTCTTAAAAATGGTGTGGGGCAGCAGTGGAGGTGGCAATAAGTCCCACCAGACACCCACTTCTGCCTTGGGAAGGAAACCTGATGCCTCAAAGGAATCCATGGTGGGTTAAATATGGTGATCATACTTTTTTGTGTGTTATATATGGCTTGGGAGGGCCTAGAGTTATTCAGTTTTTTCACTTTCACAGAGGTCCTGGGCCCCAAACTCTAGTGAATGTGGAGGGAGTCCTGTACTTGCAAACCATATGTGATAGATGGCTTTATCAAGCTCTCATCTATTTTTTTTCCTAAAGTTAAAAGAACTAAGAGAACATAGTGTAGTACTGTGAGTGCTGAACTAGAATGCCAAGGTTCGAATCTTCACTCAGGATAACTTTGGGCAAGTTACACTTTCTCAGCCTTAGAGGAAGACAATAGCAAACCTCTTCTGAACAAATCTTGCTGAGAAAAACTTAGGGTAGAGTTGCGATGAGTCAGGTCTACTTAAAGGCACATAATAAAAAAGAACTAAGCGGCAGAAAAGTATGCAACCATAGAGAAATGGCAAAGAAGAACATACAAAGACTTACTCTCCACTCCACCCCACCTGACATGCAAATTGGCTTTTAAAGGTGATTTGACTACATGGACACTTCAGAACCACGGTTACCCAATTTGCTTTACACATTTAAGCATCTTAGGAGCCTAGCAATGCAATCCTAATTAATGCATTCTATTCAGAACCAAGACACTTTGAATTCAATATTATTACAGGTGAGCATTATAGCTTGAGTTTCACAGAATAAAGATCACAGACACCAAACTATAAATCTCAGATATTAACAATACCTCTGACATTCCAGATGTTTTGGACCAGAGTGGGCGAAGTACAGACTTCCATGTGTTGTTGGATTGCACCTCTCAATAGCCCTAGCACACTAGGGTCAGAGGCAAGAGAATGGGAGAGGAGAGCTCTGGAGGGGAGAAGGTGCACACACACGTGTCTCCCACCCATTTCCTTGCCTTTTGTCTGGGTGCTTGCCTTCCTTCTCCATGCCTGGCAAAATGCAAGGGAATGGCAGGAGGAGAATGGGGGGTGGAGGCATGCACACTTTGTGAATAATCAAATTCGCAAAGGTCAAACCTGTGAATGTGAAAGGAGGACTGTACCCCCTGGCTTGGAAGGGGAAAACACACAGGAACATTTCAGCTTCTGTTGATGTACATCTAAGCAACTCAATTGAAAGGTGTGGCAATTGCATTTTATGTTCCCAAATCATGGCTTGTGTATAAATTGAGATTAAATAGATCTGCATGTAGCTATAACTATACTTTTTTAATGGCTCTACATTCAGTCATAAAAATGGGATGTATTGGTCAAATCATAGGACTGAACAGGCTTGGTCAAATGGTCGAATACCAACATTTCTTCACCCTGATCAAAACAAGAACAAAGACCATTTAATTTCCACCAATGATCAGTGGCTGTACTGGTGCCTGGGCTAAACATTTTCAACAAAGGAAGATATCAGATTCCAATATGAGGCAGTCTTACAAAGAAACAAGAGATTTAGAGCAGTATTAAAGTGAGCAATCTTAGTGCCAAGTTTAGATTTATTGGAATATGTTCTGCTATGGATGTTAAGTCTATTTGTCGCAAAAGAACTGTAGTTAGAACACAGGAATGTGCTTTTTTTTTTAATTTCAATTCCCACTGAAAATATGTGATATTCAGAAAATTAAGTATCAAAACAAATTGAAAATATCAAATACAATAATTTAACTGGGGTTCTCAAAGATACTTTTTCAGAGTTATCAGAAGAATTTTAAACGATTATACAGCCTGACATTTGCCAAGGAAGGCATCTTACTATACGACAGTAATAAAACTTCAATTGCTAACGGTCACATAAAATATTCTTTCATAGTGCATAGCTAGAAATCTCCAGTTTGCTGTACATGCCATTTGTTAACAAAGCTTGGATATTCTTTAACAAAGCACTAAAACAGATTGCTTTGAAATTCCTTGCAAAGAGTGAATCAGGTGATGCAGAAATGCAATTAACTGCAACTACAGAGATATTGTGTGTTTATTGTGTTATAAAATAACCAAGTCACAGAGTGCCTACCAAAAGAATTCGAAAATCTGTATTTGGCAAGAAAAGTAGTAACTCTGATTACAGAAGTCATTTTAAAAAGTAAAAGGCTAATACACATGACCAAGGAACATTGGTTACCAAAAAAACCCAAAACACCTAAACACAAAGAAAATTTTGTATCAAACATTACACATTAAATATATAATGTTCCCCTGTTCAAGATCTCATTCTTATCTACCAAATAAGCAAGCAGGGCTCCCCAATACTGGGTAAGAGCAATTTAAACAACACCATTACTTAAAAACATCATTACCCAAAATTGGGTAGGAGTAACTTAAATTACCCTATGTGGGAAATACAGCTGAGGGGATCTATCACTGTCAATTAAGCTTACAGCACCCTTCAAAACACACAGAAGGGTGAATATAGGAGAGAAGAACTGAGAGGAAATTTTAATGCAATGCGTTCTGTGTTTTCATTGTTTTGTAAAAACATATCTGAATGCCACCCATGTTCAGTGGCTCCAATCCAGTTTGGACCTCCATGTGCTTACTCAGTACTAAGAAATTAAACAATCACAAACTTAACACTACCCATTTAACATACTGTGAAACTACCCTTCAGTTCTCATTTTAGCTGCCTAACATTTCTGCTACTAAATGCAACAGCTCTTATTTCCTATTTTTAATTAATTACGTTTTTGATAGCCTGATATAGAAGAATAAGATAAGGTGAGGAATCTAATCATTATAAATTGAAAATTTATTTTAAAATGTAAAGTTATCCATCCTGAACCCTTAGATGAGTGAGCTGTATATTTAGGTAGTAAATCAACTGCTATAGATTCAATTACTGGTAACACTGATTGAATCAATTATTGTTAACCAATTCAATTACTGGCTAATCCACAGTGACAGGAGCCAGCAATTTTTCTTCAGAGTTCCACAATTTTGCAAAATTTAATTCCACAGTAATTTTTTTAATTATTTTAAAATGCAGGCTAATGTAATACCTTTGTTAGGCCAGTCAAATCCAAATAAACAAGCACAGCCCTCTGAAAAATTTCCGATTTATTCTATAACAATTTATTCCTTAACATGTCACAGGAGCTGCGGCAAAAATATACAGACCAACGTGGATCAAAAGGACTATGGGTGGAAGGAAAAAAAGCATTAGCATTGTTCCATGAGCTTAACTCACAAGCTCAAGCATTTGCCCAGTACAAGAGTGCATCCCAGTAAAGAGAGTATAGAACACAGGCTGCGAAAGCAAAGGTGACTACAGAACACAAGCAGTGAGAAGAAAAGGACCAAGGATGACCTCTTGCACAGGAAACTGCACTTCCTCAGCATTCATGGAAGGAGACAGTGGAGGTAGTAGCAAGATGCCTGCCCATTTTCCAAATGCCTTGGGAATATGGCACATGAGTGTGTATGTATTCAGGGTCAAGGTTGTCTGGGAAGGATGACTTAGATCAGGATTTCTCAACCAGGGTTCCACAAAAGATTGTGACTGAAGACTGGCTGTACTACAGGAGAGGCTACTGTCTAAACCTCTCTTCCAGAATGCTTCTCAGGTTCCAGCCAAGAGCTCTGAGGCTGGATGCCACCAGTTTATCCTGCTGCTACCATCTCTTTGTCTCACTTTCAACACCACCAGTTCATCCATGGTCTTTTCTTCTTGCTTCTGGTGTTGTCTGCAGTCAGCTTTGATTCCGGCAGCTGAATATACAAAAGTAGAATCACAAGGATTCCAGCCAAGAGCTGTACAGTACCATTTTTTGGAACAGGGTGGGGAAAGGAGCCTTAGCCTTCTGCCCCCACCATTATTTTCACCCTACATGAGAGCAGGAAATGTTGCATTTATCAGAGTAATATTTATACATTTATAAAACCATTTATGTGGCATTTTTACTTAACTACATGTCATATTGGAGACACAGGTATGTTAGATTTGTCTATCTGGGTGAGAATAACAGCTGTAGAAGATGGTTTGTCACCACAAGTCATTAGATTAATGGGCATTCAGAGCAAGACAAAAGTCAAGCACAAGAAAAGAAAAATCTGAAACACTTTTTCCCCAAATTTGGGGGAGAGGAAACTTTTATCCTTTTTTCTATAAAGGATTTCACATTAGTGGTGTTACAAACAGTTAAAAATATGTTTGTGTTTATTCTTTTTCTTTCTTAGGAAAATGAGAATTATACCAAAGATATCTAAAGATTTGATATCCAGTCTGTATATATAAACCATCTGGTCTACAGTTCCATTTTTATTTTTGTTTAACAATGCCAGAACACAAGTGACATAATTTAAATCCTCTTGACCCAGTGAACATTATTTCAATGGTTTTTCTACAGTGATGACTCAGACAAAGGATAAGTCTAACATGCGTTACAAGAAGTTGTTATGCAGGATGTAGCACTTGTCTCCCAGTGTGACCCACTTCCCTTTCCTCCCAAGTCAAAAAGCTAAACATCGTAAATCAAAACCCGACTGATACAAATCCAACTGAACCCTGCTGGGTCCCCAGACCTACAGCTGTCATCTTTGCTGCCTACCCTCTGTGTCGCCCTACTGTTTTGCCGGAAGATGATTATTATTTCTGCATAGCAAATCACTCAGTTCAGAAAGATCCAAATATATATTTTTAAAGCACTGCCAATAGTAGTATGATGGACTGGCAGACAAAACTGTTTCTCCTAATGGCTAAATATACCTTGCTGTTAACTGCTTAAAGGTTTCCATTTGCATATTCACCTATGCAGGGCAGTTTTAAAGCTAAATGGGCCATTTGTTGTTGTTGCTGTTCATTGACTTATGACAACCCTAACGCAAACCTATCATGGGGTTTCCTTGACAAGATTTCTTGACAAGTGTTGTTCAAAGGTGATTTGCTCTTGCTTTCCTCTGAGGATGACAGAATGTGACTTGCCATTGGGTTTCCATGGCTGAGTGGGGACTTGAACCCTGATCTTACAGTATCCTTGTCCAACAATCAAACTACTATACTACCCCCAGCTCTCATGCAACCAGTCTTTAAAAGTCTTTAAAGTGAAGATTTAACTATAGACAGGATTACAGAGTTGGAGAGGAGACGTTGGCCATCCAGCCCAACCTCCCAATGGATAACATTGGTATCGCAATGGGTACCAAAAATCCAAAGCTATAGCATTCCCAACAGCTGGCTAGCAAGCCAGGCTCTAACTAGAGACCTCTGGTGATGAGACAGCCACCACTTTCCCAGGTAATTGGCTGAATTGCTCTTACTGTCAAGAAGTTTCTCTGAATGCTTAACTACAGGATTCTCTCAGACAGGTTTAAAGAGACACAAGTTTTCACACTCCTTGGATTCCACTGGTTGTTTTTGCCTCTGTGTCCACTCCTTCTATTGTTTTGGGGCAGGGGAGGAGGCTATTAATAGTTATCTCTTGGATTCGCACTCTGGGTGTGTGTGTGTGTGTGTGTGTGTGTGTGTGTGTGTGTATGTTTTCCCCTTTTCTTTAGCCAGGGTTATGGTTTGATGAAGTAGTCAGATAGTCTGGAGGACAAATTTTTAGAGAGAGAGAGGGAGGAAAAGAAGACAATTTTTGCCCAATACATCTCAGAATTAAGAAGAAACCCATTTGACAGGGGGAATAAAATGTTGTTAAATGAGTTAACAGAAGCATGCCTGCATATAGTCTTTGCAGACAGATGAAGGAGGGTGCAGGGAGTATACCAGAGAGGCACTGCTGAACCAATCACCAGGATATGGCAGGAGAGAAAGAAGTTTAACACTGGAGAGGAAGGGCTCTTTCAGCACCACATTTGCTGATGAGGAAAGAGCCAAGAGAGTCATGTCAAGAAAATGTGCAGACAGAATGTCAAGAGTCATTGCTATAAGCTCCTTTGCTGATATTTCTCATCTCTCAGCACAGCAAGGTCAGCCCACTCTACTGAAGTTTGCTCAGAGCTTCACCAAACGAGGAATAAACAAGAAATGGGATAGTTGAAGACACTACATATGGAGTATCAAAGGTGCCCAATTTCTTCTGTAGAACTTTTAAAGGAGGAGAAATAGTGCTGTTGCAATTATTGACAAATCACTGCTTTTTGTTTCCAAAATAACTCTAGTCTTCATCAATAGACAACCCAACTCCCTTATAGGGAATGGATGGCCCAGACCAGGATAACCCAAGATAATGCATGTTAGGGAATATGTGTTGAAAGGATTACTATAGTTTTAGAAAGGTGGCTAACCAAGAACAGGACTGCCTACAAGAGAAAACCTCCAACCAGAATCCTCTTCGAGCTTTATGTTAATGTTCCATGAGTTACACTAGAACAATTACATTTTTTGACTATGCATAAGGAGATATCCACTATCTTTTTATGCAACAGTTTCCTCGGATTGTTCAGTGGCTGCCTGACCACACTTCTGCTAGCTGATGAACAATGGCCATGGGGTGTGCCAATAGAATGCCACTACCTGATGTGTGTCCCCTCCTAGACTGGCAATGTAACTACACTGGCTAAACTTTATGCCCTGCCAAGAATGCAGCAAGCATTTACACCATTATATCAAATGTACTTTATAAATGTCATTAGGGGGCAAAAATAGTTTGTTCACAGAAACACTTTTTATGACTTTTTATGAATATACCAACCTGAGCCCCTTCAGATGTGATAAATGACAACTCTTTTCATACCCAAACAAACATGGAGATCTAAGGAGTTTCTGCAAAGTTGGACAACATTTTTCATAAACAACACAGCCTCAGTTCAGGGGCCTAAATACCCCAAAGGTACCAGATCCCATCTGATCTTGGAGGTTAAGCAAGGTCAACCCTGGTTAGGATTTGGATGGGAAACCATCAACAAATAGCAGATGCTATAAGCTATATTTCAGTGGAAGGAATTGGCAAACTACCTCTGAGTATTCTTTGTCTAAGAAGACCCTATGAAATCAACATGCCTTCAAGTCAACAAGGTACATGCACAAACAGAGCCTCAGTTCACAAGGTTTTGTGTCCAATGAATCTTAAGGTTCGACAACACTAACCAACACTTTGGCAGTTCTGTAGATTTACAGTCCAGGAACACTAGCGGGTTTTTTTTTTTAATGTCTTTTTATTGTTTAAGACCAGGAGCTCTAACCAGTGTGAATTACCAAACATTCACACAGTACAAGCACAGCTTCCTCCAGCTGCCTTCACAACATATTTGGCAGATGTGCTAATCAGCAAATTGAATGATGATTCAATACTTCAGTCTTCTCCTATTTTTCCTTTAGTTGCGCTTTCTGCTTTTCTCTGTTGCATGCAAAGCTGGAAGGAAGGGACAGAAAATAAAAAAAGAAGAGGCAAGAGGAGATGGATGGCAGATGAAGTGTGTCTGAAGAGAAATAGTAGGGAGGAGGAAAGTGAGATATATTGATTCAAAAAATTATTTTAGTCACCTTAAAGTGGTTTTGCCTTGGAGGTGGGACAAAAATGAGAACATAAGAACTGCTATGATCACTCAGACCAAAAAAGAGCAAAAGGTGGGCAACCCCCCTCCTCCACAGTGCCTCTTTCTGCTCCCTCGATGGATCTTTCTGCCCACCTGCCCCTCTCTGTATCTAGTGAGCCCGATCCCCACATTGCGGGCCTCAGCTGCTGGTAACCCATGGCAATGCTCTGACAGCAAGACTTGGACAGAGGAGCAGTCAGAAGTAGAAGCAGATTATGAGTGCTAGCTGCTGGACCCCTCTTCAGAATACTGGCAGCTAGAGGCCCGTAATGTGGGGGTCATGCTCACCAGGCAAGAAGAATGCCACAGCTGCAGGAGAGGTGTGAGGGCCACATGAAATGGCCTGGCGGGCCAGATTTGGCCTATGAACCTTGTGTTTGACACATGTGCTCTACACTAATTAACACAAAAATACCTTCTTTTCATAACTGGACTTCAGTTTTTCAAAACTGAAAGCTACTTCTGGTTTCCTTTCTTATTATGGGGGGGGGCACTTTTGGCAGTCTACAGAGCCCTTGAAGGGTCTCAGGAGCAGAAAATTGTTGCCTGGGCCCACCACAGGTGCCCAACCCCAGCTTATATTTGGTTCATACAGTGGCCAACTAGTTACTCATGAAAAGTCTCTCAACTGGACCTGCAAGCAAAAGCACACACACCCACATCTTGCACTGCCTTGGAAGTGTTAGATAGAGAGGCATGCAGCTTCTGATAACTGAAGGCAATCCTGGGTTGTTTCTTTAAAGTAATTTAAAGCAATGTGAATGGATCTGCAGGCACCCAGTTGCACATGGATAAAAGTCTCTCACCAGAGGCCAGAGCCAGGCAACAACAAAAAATCTTTTTAAAAGAAAAATCAAATAAATTATTAATCAAAAAATTTCATTCCCTCTCCATGGGTTTGCTCCTTATGTGGGAAACACAGCACTTGGGGCAACAGAGAGCAGTTGGAAGAAGCCACAGCAGAACCAACAGAAAGTGAAACAAGGTCATTATGCCTGTTTTCAAAACACAGGCAAAAGAAATCAGCATTATACCTACCCCAGCTACGGTATTCCATTTACATCCAATTAAGCCCTCTTGGAATCATGCCATCTTCAAACAAGGTTCATAACTGAGTTAAGCCTCTAATACATTATTACTTTAGGTTTGAATCAGACATCTCCCTTGAGCATACTCTTGAGTTTGGAAAAAATATTTTTGAACTACAACTCAAAAGAGGTGCCCAGCAGGTATATTGGCTTATATTTCTAGGACAATAGTCCTCCTCCACAAAAAGGAAACATTTCCAGACTTTGAATACTATATATAAGGATGGTTGAGGGTATGGTCAAAAATGGATTATTATGCATGGAGTCATCCTACAGTTCTCACCACAGCACAGCTGAGTGCTGAGACGCAACATACGTTCAATTCAAATATAGATAATTCAATTTAAATGAACACATAACAAAACAAAACCAGATTGTATGCCTTCACCCTGGCCCTCATCCATTTTGGTCCATCTAAGCAGGATGTTAACATAGGAAGGAAGACAAAATATTAGCGCAAATGAGGAACAGAAAGTAACAGTAAGCATATATGTGGCTAGGTGAGAAAAAGGCCAAGCTATGCGCAGGAAGAGGAGAACAGAAAATAATGCTGATTACAAGTCCAAGGGTAATTGCTGAAAGAGACAAATGTCATGCTATATTTTTTAAAGCAAGAGTAATAGAAAATGAACACAAACAAGTAAAAAGACAAGGAGATTTTCCTTGTGAGGATTCAGCAAATATAATATTTGAAATATCAAACTCCAGAGAACATAACGTTTTATTTTTATGTTTTAGTCAATCAATGGCCACAAACCTGTACAGTTCAGCGTAATGTAGTGGTCCTGCATGCAGAACTATGCTGCAATGGGCCATTCACTAACTCCTAGAGGTGTTGTAAAGTCACTGCAGCTTCCCACCACTTGGCCCTTCTATCGCTATTGAGACCAGAAGGGAATGGGAGGAGTGTCTGGCTATGTCTTCACAGTCAGATGTGAAATGATTATATCCTTCACAAAGGTCCTGCAAGGGTCTCAGTGGATAATGCAATAATTTTACATCTGGGTATAGGGGCATAGCCAGATGATCCTCCTATTCTCCTCATCTCCAACAGGTACAGAATGGTTGGGAGGGAGATGCAAGGACTCTGCAGTAGGTCCAGGGGGCTAGGTGGGTGTGGAAGGAGGAAGGGAATACTAACCTCTATATTTAATTTATTTAATGAAAATAGATATACTTAGGTGCAAGGCTGACTTTGACTTACACCTTTAAATGACACTAACAAGATGGCAGCCAATCAGGAAATGTGCAGTTTTTAAATGACAACAGAACTATACCCCACCCAGAACTACAACCCATCTAAAGTACATAGTCTTAGAGAATGTGTTCAAATGCTTGTATAAATCTATTCACCATATTAAAGTTGCTTGTTTTCCTGATCACTGCAGGGCAGGCAGGAGATACATGTACAGCCAGAGGAATATCCCTATGAGCGGTGTTCCTTTGCTGCAATCTGTAAAGAGATTATGCCAAGCATAAGAACAGATATATACACTGGAGCCCTTGTCCTTCAAAGGAGATAGCTGGATAGCACCATACCTTTATAAAAATTAAAAAGGTTTTAGGGCACCATAATGCCTTTCACATTCATGTCAAGAAAGAAGTCTTATATTGTTTGTTATAGTTACTTGCCATCAAGTCGACTTCGAGTTATGGTCATCTTATGAGAGACATTCAAGAGTTCTGGTCATCAACAGCCCTACTCAGGTCTTACAAACTCAACTCTGTGGCTTCACTGGATTGAGACAATCCCTAATGTTGTCCTTCTCTCTCACTATTGCCTTCAGCTTCACTGGTCATTATTATCTTTTCCAATGAGTCATGCTGTCTCATAATATGTAATAGCAATAACAACATTTAAAACAATAATAAATAACAACATTTATTTATAATGCCCTCTCTACTAAAGGGCAGACCATCAAACATATATAAAGAAAAAGACAATATACATTATATTATAAATACACATAAAATCCTCAACATCCCACCAGTCACTACTCATCTCAGCAACTTCAGGCGCATGTCAGCAGTTTAATCCAGCAAATAAAAAAGGAAAGTCTTCAACCCCTTAAGAAAATGGATGAGATCTTCCAGCCGGATGTCAAAGGAAGACCATTGCACGGATATGGAGCCAGGTCTGGAAAGGCTCACAACCTTGACAGAGCTGTGCGCATCGGTGGAACAGACAATGCCTGTAGATCTTAAATTCCTAGATGGTACATACCATGCTAGCTGAGCTGCCAGGTAGTAGAGGAGATTAGACCACAGAGCCCTAAATACAAGAAGCAAAATACAGTATGTCCAAAGTATGATAGAATCGATTTAGTTATTTGGCAAGAGTTTGGGGTTAATTTGCCCTCTTTCTTTGGCAATCCATGGTATCCCTGGAACCCTCTTCCAGAACCAACTTTCAAATCAGTTGATTTTCATTTATGAATGAGACAATATATGAATATAATAATGAATATAATATATGAAATAATATAGGAGTATACTAACATAAAATAATGAATATAATAAATCTTAATTATTTCAATATCTTGATCATCCACTTTTAACTTGCATAAATCTTCTCTGGTCTTTATTTTTCTTGTAATTCTACTGTAACCCTGCTTTTACACATTCTTCCTTAACTTTCATCAGTGGTCCTTCCAATCCTTTCCTATTTTCAGCTAGTGATGCGCAATTATCTGCATATCTTAGATTGTCAATATTATTTCCTTCAGTTTTCATACTTCCTTCTTCTAAATCCACCTTTGGTATGATACATTCTATTCTGTATATAAATTAAACATACAAGGCAATAAAATGAACTCTTGTCTGATTGGAAACCTTCCTGCTTTTCCATATTCCATCCTGACAGTCAGCAGCCTATTAACCAGATTACACATCAGGACAAATCAACTGTTGAGGTACTCCTATTTATTTTATAGTGATCCACGGTTTTTCATGATCTATATAATCAAAAGTCTAGCTATAATCTATAAAGCTCAGTTAAATTATTTGGTGAGCTCTATTATTCAATATATGCATTATGATCTCTAGTAGCTATTCTTTTTCTGAACCTAACTTGGTCATCTGGAATTTCTCACTCCATATATTGTAATAGCACTATAAATTCTTCAGTATTACCTGCATGGGAGATTAATGTGATCATCTCATGATTACTTTAGTTCCAATTGTGTCCTCTTTATTGGGAACTGGAATATATATTGAACTTTACCAATTTGTGGATCATTGTTTTGCTCTCTTTATTTGTTTGCACATTTTCTCTTAGAATTTGGATGGATTCCGTCTCTGTATCTTTAAGCGTTTCTACTGGTGTGTCATCTGTTGCTGGTGATTTATGAGTCCCAAACTGTTTTAAAGCAGGTTCACAATTTATAAAATTGCAGATTCTTCATCTAAATGCTTTGGGTTGTAGGAATAGCTCCATCTTTTCATTTCTTTTGCATAGTTGGTCAGTGTATTGCTTTGTCTTTTTATTTTGTCCTGAACATATGATATATTCTCCTGTTGGGCATATAATATCCGTACTCTTGGTCTGAACCTCCTTTTGATTTCTTGCATCCTGTAGAAGAGATCTCTTGCTCTACCTTTTTGTTGTGGTTGTTGTTGTTGTCATCTTCTTCCTTTTTTTTTTTTTTTCCCTGATTAATATAATCATTCTCATTGGCCCTATGTACAAGTTCCTGAACAGTTGCATTCAGAATTCATATCTTTTTTCTATCATCTTTTACTTTCACTTTTCATCCGTTTTCATCTGTCTGAAGTGCTTCATCAGTTGCCCAATGAAGCTCTCCTTCCTTTTTGGCTACAGAATTCTCTTTTTCACACTCTTCCAGGAGAAGGTCCCTGATTTAAGTCTAGAGTTCAACTCAGTTGGTTAGGTTTAGTAGTGCAAATAAGCTATTTCCCAGTCTTTAAATTCTACAGAGACGTTCTTTATATTCTACTATGATTAGTATAATGTTTTTCTTAAGTTTTACTCTAACTGCACAAACCAGTTCACGGTTTGTGCAACAATCTACTGCTGGTTTTGTTTTTGCAAACAAAATACAGCCTTCCCATCTTCTGCTTGCAATTGTGTAGTCTATTCAACATCTATATTGGCCATCAGGTGACACTCATATATAAAGTTATCTGTTTGGTGTCAGAAGAATATGTTTGCAGTGAACAAACTACTGGCCTCACTAAAGTCATTCTCCTGCTTTCTTCCTCTACTGTAGGTCAAATTCTCTGGCATTGCTTAATTCTGCTCACCTACTTTAGCATTCCAATCACCTACCAACGCTCTATGCTGGCTCCCCAGTTCCAACCTTTAGACTCCTATCACCCACCTTGCCCCTTTGCCTTCAAGATTCCTTCCTGGATTTGGTACTTGGGCCTCAAGGTGATCCCTGCTACAGACAAATGGCTGTGTTGATATCAGTGGGATCAATGTGGTAAATGTGAACAATCCCCTTAATTCTTAAACAGAAAAGTCAGACATAGTTATAGAAAATAAAATAAGATTTATTATCTAACACATAAGTTAAACAAGAAATCCCTGAACTATTTCCTCATACACAAGCACTTCAGACCTCACTCAGATCTTCCCCCATCTCTAACTGCCCTCATTCTATTCCATCTTTACCCTATCTAACTTATCTGACTCTTTTTAAAGACAACCATCAAATTTATATCCTTCTCCCCTGTAGATACTCCCCCTTTAACAGCATTTCCTCAGTTGTGATTGGCTGCTTCTAACCCAGTTCCTCTCTTCACACCTGTGATTATCAACATGTCCTGGTTTTGTGGGTGATCAATTTCTTCCCAGATGCCAACATAAAATAGTTCTATTTCTTCCTCTTTTGCCACAGTAACTAGAGCACAAACATGTGTTAAATTGTACATGCATAAAAACCATTACTCTCTCTTAAATCCAAATCCCTTTATAAAAATAAAATCCAATACTTTCCTAAAATTAGCATTCCTATGTCTAAGGATTTTGCCAAAGGTTTCAAAGAAATGCTAATTAGTTTAAAAGGCAACCTATTCATCCCAGCACATCAATGTGACCACACTGTGGACGTTGCTTATTTTAGAAAGCCACAACTCTGATGTCTAAAGAACAGATGCGACATCTCTGTGGTGTCATCTTTGATAAGGCATATTTCCATAGTTGTTTTGTAGTGGAAACCTAATAGTTCCCTGGATGGTTCTGACCCTGACTTTTCTCAGAAGTCATAAATATACTCTTCTTTAGGAGAAAAAAATATCTCCCAGGATAAATTTAGCTCTTCCATTGACATTTTATCAGATCAGGGTTGTACTCCCTGCTGTTACTCTATTCTTGTTCTCAGAACGTACACATCAAATGTTATTTGAATGCTAAACACAAGATGTTCTGTAACAGGTGGACCCCAGGATTATTATAGCAAAAACATTAACAGTTTTCTGTGCTAGAAAGTACATTGCAAACTTGCAACCAATAAAGCAAGTCAACATACATGGTTTTTGATAATAATTATCTTTGGGCCTATTTACTGTATATCCTCATGTATAGGACTACTTTTTAACCCCAAAAAAACTTTTCAAAAGTTGGGGGGGTCGTCTTAGACGCCGGCCCAAACACCGGCCCCCACCGCTGAGGCAAGTCTCCTCTGCCGCCGCTGCCATCGCCTGCCCCAAAACAACTCCCCCGCCCTCCCCCGCCGCTGAGGCAACTCTCCTCTGCTGCCATCGCAGCTCCCATGGGTTTATTGTCTTGTCCTTCTTTTAAGCTATAGAGTGAATTAGGAAAAGTTTAATCCACTTGCACTGTTTTATGTTTACATGTTTGATGACAAACAGCCTTATGTTTATAAGTGACAGTTTTCCTGCTAAGTACCTGCATGTCATAAGCCTTTGAATTAAAATTACCATATTGAAATCAAATCTGATGTTTTTTTAATTTTTATTTGGTGTGAGTTGGAAGAGGGGTGGTCTTATACAGCGAGTATATCCTAAACTCTATATTTTTACTGGAAAAGTTGGGGGTCGTCTTATACACCAGTCGTCCTATACATGAGGATATATGGGTTAATCAATTTTTGCTTTATCTTTTTTGCTCAGGTAAAAGTTGACTCCCCCTTGAAATATTTACACTGTACTGAGACTTAAGTCTCTACTTAAGTTAAGACACATTTCTTAAAGAGTTTGACTAATATAAGATTTGGAAAATGCTGTACTTTCACAAAGATTTCCCTTTTCTTTGTTCTTTCCTTTTCCTTCTGACAGTAGCATGACTGATTTCACAACCCAATGTAAAATGAAACAATTTAGGATTTCAATGGGTTGGAATGACATTTCAGTTAGAAATTGCTAGAGACATTACATACTGATGTGAGAACCTTTGTCAACAACTAATACACTTACACTGGAAGGGTTACAACAAGGGGTCATCATAGAATAACAATACACATTATCCAAAACAGAAAACTGAAAAATCATTCTTGCCAAAAATATGCTATAGGGTTTTTTCTTTTTGTTTTTTTAAAAATGCCTTCCTTGAAAATCCTTCCATGAAAAATGTGCATTAACATTAGGCTGCTCGTTCACTGGTGTTTGGAATGACTCACTTACAAAGGGAATGGGAAGTTTTAAAAACAGGTTTTATGCAGTTCCTTTCTAGACTTATCAGAAGCAGGAAATGACCAGCTTAGTCACTCTGCACAAGAATGACAATGTGGTATATCTGACAGGAGGCTGAATGGAGTATTTTTCTTCTAGAATTTTAATTCACCCTCATAATAACAACTGGAGCTCCCCACAGCTGTGAAGGACTGAGTGATAATTTCGGCTTGGTTTTGATGAGAACTTTCCGAAATCTTCGAAGTTTCAACACAGGAAGAAAAATATATGGCAGATTTGTCCACCTCAAGGGAGGGGTGAAAATTTCAGTTCACTTAATTTTTAATCAGAATTTACTAGAATTTGCCAAAAAAAAAAAAAATCTGACAGCAAACGTGATAGAACTGCCAATTACTAATGAAGAGTAGGTAGCAAAGGAGTTCATTTGAGAAGAGAAGAAAAATGTGAAGTAAGAAATGAGCATAGAAGGTTCAATGACAAAGTTTAGTGGCAAAAAAAATACATAGTGGAGAAGTTAACAGGACAAACTAGAAGCAATTAAACATAGACATATCTTGAAATGCAAGCAGTTGTAAGGGCATAAAAGCAAACCTGAAAAATAATTTCACAATACTGAATTGTAATGTCTTGATAATGTCAATCTTTTGTTGCAATATCATGTTGCATAGAATTGTTTTGAAAAATCATCTTATCTTAGCTTGTCTAGACCTGAAAGTTTTTGCATAATCCGCTACCAGTATTATAAAAGAGGGCACAATCAACATAAGCTTTTCCCAGCCTTGAAGCCTCAATATGTATAAGACTGTAACACTTAGAATCCCCCAGAAAGTTTCCGAGAAGTACAACAATCTAGAGGGCACCAGTCTGAGGCGGATCTATTCACCAAGCCTTATGAGCCATCACTGTTCATAATCCAAAGTGTTTATAATCCATAATTCCTTGTTCTTCACGAAGAGGTGATATATGCACAAGTGACCTGAACCCCCTCCTCCCGGTCACTGCCCATGTCAACCTCTTTCATTATTGGACTGTTTCTTTGTTAATTTGTACTACTGTAGCCATAGATACATTCATGTTCACTGAAAAGCCTATCTAGTTTAAATATTCAGGTAACAGGTAATGGGATAGACCTCTCTACCTGGCAATTTCTACAAATTCTTCCTGCTGAAGTAGGTAATACTCAACTAGATAGATAATATCATCCCACATAAAAGAGTGCCAAAATGTTTTTGTACCCTGGAAAGTTAAATGGTCATTTTTTCTATGACCTTGGCATAGAAGGGCTAAATAGAGTATATAAGAGCAACAAAGACTTTACCAATTGCTCAAAATTAAACAGTAAATTATCAAAAAAAAAGAGCTCAGAATTCTGGGAAGGTATAAGGAACTGCACAAAGAAGAATCCACACACTGAGAAAGAAAAGAAATTAACTGAATTGGAAATGGAACAAGAGAGCTGATGCGGGTATGTCTATATTTGAATTCTTACACAAGATGGAAATTTTGTTTGCATATAGCTTCTTTTCATTTAAATTCTTAAAAGTTTTAAGAGAAATGTTCAACTGTCATACACAAGTAATGCCTCATCTTGTTATGGAACCAGTTAAACAAACCACAGTTTTCATCAGTATCAAATATGATATAACACTTCCCTCACCAAACTGTTTCCCAGCTGGGTGTTAGTCCAGAGGAAATGAAAAGTTCCAGTACCATGAAGTGCATTCTTGCCCTGAATGGTGCATCACACCATATTAAGTATATCATCTTACAACAAGAGCTATTGCCCAGCAAACAAGTAAAACTCAGTTTGAGATACATTAAGCGGGAACCCTCATCAAAATTTTGAAATGTATCCCCAACCCCTAAGGCAGGTTCCAACCAGCCTGAGCAGGAGATTTGTAAGACTAATTATACCACTTATGTGAGAGGCAGAGGGAACTTACATTCAAAGTAAAGTTGAGGTGATTTGCCCATCCATTTTAACATAACACAAATCTGCCCTTTAAAGAAACTATAGCTTGTGGCCTCAGTCCACTTGTTAGTTCTAACCTGGATGTTGAATGTATGGGAAATTTGTTAAGTCAACACTTAACACAGTTTCCACGGACTCAATTACTTTGCTTTAGTTGGAACAAACAACTTATTTTTCCTCTCTCCTTTTTCTCCCTGTGTGACATGTCACACTTCTCCTCACCAACACATCCTGAAAGATGATATAAAAGAACTCAATGCATAAAGAAAACCTGGTCTTTTGTCTATTTTGATGCCCCCTTACCAACTGAAGACTGGGCATTATGAGGGTGAAATACACCACATTCTTGTGCTATACAGGGAGATTTTAGAAGTCTCTGATCCACTTTGTAGTAATAAATTAAAGTCTTTTAGCATTATATCGCTTGAGCAAAGAAGTTTGCAAGAAGGTAAAAAAGGATTTAAAAAAAGTGCCTCATAACTCTAAAGCAGTGGTTCTCAACCTGGGGGTCGGGACCGCTTTGGGGGTCACACGACCCTTTCACAGGGGTCGCCTAAGACCTTGTTTCAAGCCCTTCTCAGGTTGAGCTTCTGACACTATGATAATGGTTGGGGGTCACCACAACATGAGAAACTGTATTAAAGGGTCACGGCATTAGGAAGGTTGAGAACCACTGCTCTAAAGTGTCCTCTCTCACACCATGAAGATTTCTAAATATATACAATCCATTTCTAAATACCCAACGGGATATAACGTGGAAGACAGAGAGAGAGATGGGGGGGGCTATGCTGTTTCAAAGGATAAGACCAGGACTAACGGATTCAAATGACAAGGAAGGAGATTCAGACTAAACGTTAAGAAGAACCTGCTCACACAACAAAAGTGGAATAGACTATGTTAGAGCTTTGCAAACATAGATAGGTGGCTACCTCTCAGCAGTACTTTAGCTGTGAATTCTGCACTGGCAGGATGTTTTCCAATATGGTTCATTCCAGCTTTATGATGCTATAAATTTTTAAATTTAGGTAGAATAGGAAAGAATTAAATATTTTAAATTTTATTGGCTTATAAATACAGTCCTCTCTCCACATTCATGGGTTTTACCTTCACGAATTTCATTATTTGCAAGGCACGTGCTTGCCTCCCCCTGACCATTTTCCTCCTCCTAACCTTTGCATTCCTCACCAAAAGCTTACGAGGTTTGTGTTTAAAATGGAGGGTTTTTTTTTCTTTTGGATTAAGCAAAGCCCCCTCCCACTTCAGAGGTATGGCCTCTCAACCATGAGGTTGCACATTCTGCTGTGGATTAATAGCTAATTGGTCAAGGGTTCCTTTCTCAAGATGGCCACTGGAAATAATTAGATCTCTAAAACTCCCTTCTTCTCTGTCGGAGGGGAAAGTGCCAGTAAGTTAAAAAAAGTTGCCTTTTTTCTTCTCCCTCCCTTCCATGCTGGGGCCAGAGGCAAAGGAATGGGAGGAGGGAAGCCCCTCAGGGGAATGGGAGGGGAATCACAGGGGGAGTTATTCACATTTTTCCACTTTTGCGAGGATTCTGTGCCCCGAACCCTTGAGAATGTGGAGGGGCTACTGTACTGACATGCAGACATGGTAGAAATGGAACCAAATGCCTAGAGAAGTTCTCTGGACATGTTCAGAAAGAAGCTGGACAGCTTCCTCCTGGTGATGCTCTGGCTGGAATCCTGCATGGGGAGGTGGACTCAATAGCTCATGGGATCTCTTCCAGTTCTGTGATTCTACAATGCTATGTATTATTCTCAAATGAGTAGGAGTTGTACAGCCATCCAAATGTTGTTGAACTCCCTGCAGCCATAGCCAATGGTGGGGAATTCTGAAAGCTTTATTTCAATAACATCCAAAAAGCCATACAGTTCCCACCACCTGGCTTATATACAGTGATTTGCAGTCATGTTGAAAATTCTTTGGTGTAATCACCAGATTAAGAGTCTGCAACAGATATTTAGACAGCTGGATAACCAGGTGTCCATAATTTTTTCAGACTTTCATATTCAAAGATAATATACATGCACACACAATCCAAATATATAACCATATGACTGGAAACTAAGAGTACCCGAATAATAAGCACTATGTTGACACAGGAACATTGTAAAATAATGTGTTGCTTATCTGAAGATTAGCACAACTTTAGCTTTCAAGCAGTAGCATATCAGTTCTTTGTAGCTTAGCAAAAACTGACACAAAAAATAATAATTAACTGGTCACTGTGCTTGCTATTCAGGCAAAAAAAGAGGGTACGCATAATAAGAATTATTTTGGGGGAATAAGAAATATGAAGGCATTAAAAAAAACAGAAGCATCAAGTTTTTGATTTGATTCAAATCATTTTTTCTCTTTTTTCAAACCTTCAAAAATTGGAAAAATATGAAAAATTTGGATCATGGAATGTTTCCTTCTACAGTGATGAATAAAAAGTTTAAAACTAGGTGTCCACATATTTATTCTTTTAAAACTATTTCTAAAATCTATGCAACAGGAATTTTTTAAATGTAAAAGAAGTTAAAATATCTGGATACTACTATGCCTGGTTTTCTTGCCCTTTTCTGTTTTTTTTTGTTTTTTGTCTGCTTGACAGTATGGAAGACTAGAGGACATAAAAATGTACTCTGTTATACTAATGTTAGCAATTTTTTGTTTTTATTGGTTTTTGCCTGCTCTTAGTAATGTGGCAAACCCAAAGAGGGTTCTCATAGTTTAAGACCTTGTGATTCAAATGATAACAAAAAGTATAAAAAAAGGAGGGAATTCTGTTTGTAATTATTATCCAAATACACTATTAATATACAAAACATGGTAATATTATCCCAAACAAAATTATATAATTGCATTACGTTATTTATATAATTCATTTAATGTTCCTAAATTAACAAAGTGGCCTTTCAATCTGTAAAGGATGATAATATATATATATATATATTACTGTGTGTGTGTGTGTGTGTGTGTGTTTCCAAAAATTTCCCATTTTCCATTTTTCCCAATCCCTGAAGAAAAATGTGGGAGTGGAGGGTTCATGGCTTCTAAGTTTCCTTAAATTTTACATCTCTATTCTGAAACCAAGAGTATTTTTTTAAAAAATAAGGAGAGAAAATAGAAAGATACTCTCTCAGTTGGGTCTACTGACACAAAAAAGTGTCAAAGAAAGGTATCCTGACTTTGCATTAATAAATGCATGCAAAACACTGACAGAGCAAATCTGGTATCCTTCATTTCCAAGGACCTCTCTTTCCATTCAGAAACTCCCACATGGATGTTTTTCCTCATTCATTTCCAACCAAAGAGGCAGCTTTGTACATGTGGAATGATCAGCTCCACACAAATGAGTGATCTCTTCCAATTTAATTGCACAGAATAATCTTTGTGGTTTGTAAGGGTTGGAGCCCAGAACACTAGCTGGAACATCTGAGCACCTTTAACTCATATCAAGACACACCAAACTGAGGTACTGGCTTTCACATGGACTTTTTTAGATCAAAATTTGTACATTTTTTCTTAATTCAACAAACATGTATACCTTCATGAACTGACTGCTCCCTGACACACATTATTTTAAGACAGAGCTGAATTTGAGCAAGAAATGAGCAGACACCCAAGTTTTATTGCCCGAGAAAATCTCAGACCAATATGATATGTTATTAATCTAATACCAACAATGACAGCAACTACAAGGAAACTCAAACCAAGATGCTAAAAAACCAGACAAGTCTTTTTTTAAAACACTAAAACTGTTTCCCAACTGCACAACCATTATCTATAGAGGTGTGCTAAGACAGTATAACATTCAGGGTAAGTACTAGAGCTGGTTCTGTTCTGTTATTTTGCTAATTGAAAGCAGACGTTTAGATGTTGGAGATTTCCAATGCACTGGACAGAAGACGTCACAAAAATGAGTCATGTGCTGCTAATATCGCAGAACTCTTACTTGAAGACAGGTTTATCTTTCCTATACAGAGGAAATTTAAGCACCTAATTAACAACACATTTAAGTTTACAAGGATCCAGCTTAAGTGAGAAAACCACAATTCATCCTAATCATTGTTAAGTACTCTTGTGTACTTCAGAATATCGTGGCTGTAGTTATCATAAAAAACAAAACTATGTCTTAGATTGATTATAACTATTCCAGAAGGTACGCTGCTTTTTCACGTCGCACAGCAACACGATCTCAGGTTGACACCACAAACTGCCAAGTTTTGTACAATAGCAACATTAATAATATAATAATGGTTTTCTTGCATGGACATAGATTTCCAAGCCACACAAGTGGTTTGGAGTGTTTTGGCAATTACAGAGGGCTGCCAAAAATGGTCCAGACTAATCTGAACTGGAAAACAAAGACGCCTGAGAGCTGCAGCTGGATATCAGTCTGAGTGCTGCATTTGGACAGTGGGTTATGATCCAAGTACCACTGTACAACAGATGGATCTGCATAACTTCAGTTATTATCTTAATTTCAAATTTACTGGTGAATCCTTTCCTTATACGATGATATTTCCAGCCACCAGACAGATGTACGTGGACACAGAGACAGGGATACACATAAAAACAAACTGCAACACAAAAGAAAGTGTTAACCAAAGAGAAAAAGTACATACCATGCATGGGCGAAATGCACCAATGTTATATACTACATTTTGGAATCCAGAAACAATGATAAAAGACTGGCTAGCAGTAATATTCTAAAAGGAAAATAAGGTACATTTCCCTGCACGTTTGCTAATTTTAAGGACCGGTGACACAATTACAAGAAGGTATCAGCAGTATGCATATTATTTGAGTGTATTTGCAAGGCCTTTATAACAGAACTGAGAATGATGTGGCCTTCCAGACGTTTTCACACTTTAAGTGATGTGTCCCTCTAGATGTTTTTGAACCTTAACTTCTATCATTATTCACCATTGTCTATGCTCACTAGTGCTGCTGAGACTTACAATTCATCAGCGTGTGGAGGGTCTCCCCAACCATAAAATCTATCAAGCAGCTTTCCAAATTAGATAATTATAGATAATATAGATATCTATATTGTGTAGATAAAAATTATACAAAAACATAATACATATACTTGGCTCCCCCTACAAACTAACAAATTGGACCTAGAATGGATGGGGATCTAGTGTTTTTAGCATATAAATAAAACAGCTAGCATGAATAGAGAACCCACTTCTAAGAAACATATTTGAAATTTGGGTTAATGACAGATAACTTGATATTTACACCATCCTCGCTCATTCCAGTATTATGTTACCCTATATTCTTAAAACACTGGAAACAATCTTCGATTTCCACATAAATTAAAGATCAGTTATCTTCAATTAACACTTATTGGTTTCAAAGTCATCAAATATTATCCTTTACCTCAAGGAAAGAGATTAAAACTTGGTTTGCCTATTAGCGAATGTGAAACTGTGATCTAAAATTCATAAGATAATATCAAAACATAATTTTTGAGCTACACAAAATTGTAGTCAATGCTGTATCAGATAGGCATGGTCTATTGACCTGAAACAAGTCATAAATGAAACAGAGTGGAATTATGCATTATGGAAACCAACATCCATGAAAATCATCTTAGCATGTGCTGAAGAACATACCATTAAAGTAATCTATATTATATATATATATGTATATGTATGTGTGTGTGTGTGTGTGTGTATATATATGTTACATCAAATGACAAAAGAACAAAATAAATACAAGAATGGTATACTGTACATAGTAACAGCAGCAAGAATTTTATATGCTAAATACTGGAAAACGAATAAAGTTCCAGAAATAGAGGAGTGGCTTATTAAAGTTCAAGAATAAGTAACTTTAGATAGCCTATCGAGAGCGATGAGAGGAGAAAAAAGAGGAAACAAAAAGACTGAAATGATAGAAATTAAGAGATATATTGAGGAAAACTGGGAAAAGATCTGTAATGAGTAATGAAAGAACTAGGGTAAGGTATAAGGTAGTAAAGACAGAAGAGCAAAAGGTACATTTAAAATATGATTAATGGGGAAGATAAATGTTTGACGAGAATGATTCTAATGTAATGTAAAAAACTGAGTCAAAGAAAGTAGGAAGTGAAAGAGATAATGAGAAACAGGGAATATTTCTTTCTACTGTTTGTGTGAAGAATTTAAGGTGATTGATAATGTAAATATTGTAATTTGTTAAGATGTTTGTAATTTGTTGTTAATCTTAATAAAAATATATATTAAAAAAAATAAAGTAATCTATAGATAGTGTGTCACACCAATACAGTCATATCACATGGAGACAACCATTAACAACAAATGCTGGAGAAACTACAACACAATAAGAACATATCTATATATGTGGTGGAGTTCCTTTGATTAAAAACTTTTGGCAAAAAAGTTTTCTAATATACTAGCAATATTACACATCAAAGCATAGGAGCTTCTCCAGAAATCAGTGTATTCTTTCTCTTTATAAGAAATTCAAAAGCCTGAAACACAAAAAGTTAACTGTATTATTAGAAAAAGCTGCTATGATAGAAATAGCCCAAAACTGGAATAAGGTAGACCCTCTCTCTAATAAAAGTATGGATTAAACACACCTGGGAAATAGTACTAATGGAAAAATTATCTTCCGTTCCATGGAGGAAGAACAAGCAGAGCCAGAATTTTATACCACATGAAATCCACTCATTGACTACATAAATAGCACATCAGACTTTGCACTGCCACCAAGATCCCACGTGACTATCAGGAAAGACTCAATTTATGGACACAATTTACAATCAATTACAATTATATCATAAATGTAACATGAATATCACCCTACTGTCTTACATTCAGATTTATTTCTGTAACCATTTTTCAATGAAAGCTGAAGCTGTTGTTAAGCAAAATTTAATGAAATTATTTTAAAAAAAAACCTGGAGGGCCACAAGATCCCCATACCTGTTCTGCTCCGTGGAGTCTCTCTTCAGATCCAAAGGTGATGATGCTGTGAAGAAGACATCGAACTTTCCTGCTTATTTATTCGAATATGATTTTTTTGATGAACCAGATGCAAAGTCAATCCTGAACCTACTGCATTTCTAGAATCCCAATATTATAATTTCTACTCAGTACTGCTGCCATTTTAAAACAAATCTGCTACACAAAAATTACTCAACCACTCTCTAAACCTGAGGTCAGTAACCTACTAAGTTACAGATATTTTGGACTACAAAGTTTATTAGCCTCACTCAACACACAGTGGTCAGGGATGATGGTAACTGTAGTCTAAACCATCTGGACTGCAACAGATTGTTAGACTGCATTGATGCTTACAACAGAAACTTCTTCTCCCATTGCAGTAATGTGCACTGGTAGGTTTTCCAGCCCTCTGTACCTGCTTGGGGGGGGGCTCCCCAAGTTCCACTGGGTGACGCTTTCATAACAGAGGAAGTTAACTCTTTGATCCTGTCATCCAGATTTTAAAAAAACTAAATATTATTAATTCTTTCATTACCGTTGTTCCAGTCATCTGTCTCAGTGAGTAAGAAAGTAACGTTCCAAAATTCCTACTTCAAAAAATAAATCCCCTAAAAACTAAATCAAGTTGCTTATCAGTAACAATACTGAGAACTTCTCTAAGTCTTCCAAAACACAGAGAGGTTAAGCTATATATGCCTTGGATGACATACACAAATTCCTTTGCCATTCTCTGAGGCCCTCTTAAAGCCATCTGAATGGGAGATTTGCAAATATTCTTATGGTTATCCACCATGATCCCTCTGTTAACCATTTAGAAGACATTTAAAAGCTCACTGAATAGCCATCCAGAAATCCTTCTGTTGACCCAGAGACTTAACAGTACAACAGAAGGTTTATAATAAAGGGGGTTTCTGTAACAGCCTGAGAATAGCAGAATATTCAAAAATGAGATGTTATTTACAATTTTTACAACATCTATAAAGATCATAAACATCATTAACTGCAGTGAATGTTATTGTTTAGACATGCATGGGGAAAAGTATTAATCATGAACTTGGCAAAGAATTATCTGCCTCTGGGGACCAAGTTTTCAAAGTGTTTGAACAGGAAACTCTAGCTGTTTTTATATGCAAACTGAGCATTTGCTTACATGCATGTGGACTGCTGCAGGCATAAAAGGGTACATAATATCTTTTGATATTACAATTTAAAGTCCCATAAATGCAGAATTTTTCTCCTTCGCTTACATTAAAATTGATAAAATGTTAAATTATATTACATTGTTACTGTTTAATCTGCATGTATTAATATGTGCACTCTTTCATTAAAAATGAAATGGGATCTGTAATTTTACAGAACCCCAGCTAGAGATCTTTGAAATAAGGGGGGGAAATGTCTTTCTTTATCCCAACATAAACCATTGATTTTTTTAAAAAGATGGAGGAGGTAAGAAAGAGAAGAAGCAGAACATTTTAGATATGCAATGCTTGGTCTTATAATAATAAATATATATTATAATAGGTACAATAAAACATACAATAAAAATATATTAGTATTTTATATAATAAGAGACAGTTTTCTCATTTAATAATAAGAAACTGCAGACCATACATCCTCCTATTATGGTACAGAAGAATTTTGAGCTAAGTAAAAACAGCAAAAAGCAAGTTGTAGGACCTGTAACTACAGAAGACAGAAAGACTTCCATCACATCATGATCCCCCCATCGCATCCCACCGATTTCCCAAATGATGCTGCACCAGCGAACAAGCCAATACTTAAACAGACACAGTTAGTTTAGCCTTTGCCTCCAGAGCAAATGCATCTTCCGGCAGGTGTAACAGGGCAGCCTACTTCTAGAGGAGGGGTCCTTACTGGAGACCAGGTACAAGAAGCAAGTTCAGCAGTCCAAAGTCACAAAGATGGGAGAAAACAAACAAGTACAAACCAAGTGCAGCATGGATATCTAAATCAATCCTCATCCCTGTTACTCAGGTCCTACTTTGGTGTCCTGGGATATTGGAGACAAGATAAGCATGAAATGAAATCTTTGGTTTTGTTTGGTTTGGTTCAGCTTGACTGTCTACATCCTGTTGAAAGAGAGGGTAGAGATTCTTCTTGGCCTGGACTGCTGGATTCTGGCACAAAATGGTCATATGGTGACCATGGCCTGGCCAAAACAAGGGACTACCCTGGAGACATTACAAAGCAGGATCCTTCTAGGTCCACAGTGCGACTTAGTAAGAACTCAGGATCCCACCAATTGCTCCAACACCAAAGGGAACTGATTAAGGGGAATGAGGAAAAGGTTCTGTAGTGAACTTCCCCTTCTGACCCATTGTATAAAAATACAGAATCAAACCATTAGTTACCAGGAAAGAAAAGGATCAGAGAGCAAGAAAAGGCTATGAGTGCTTGGAGAAAAGTAAAGTTCTTTACTGGACTCCCATGTTATTTGAACTCTGTCACACACAAATTAGAAGCCTCCCTACTTTACTTTGCATGTACAGAAATTTATGTTTCTTCTTTGGTAACAAGGAAAAAGGAACTCTGGGGGTTAATTTTTGCTTCCAAAAACATCCAAAACAATGGGATAGGTTTTTTTTAGTACTAATTTACTGCAGAACTCTGACTTTGTAGACTTCGGTATTTATTTTATTTTTTCCCTTTTTTCCATTAACTATTTTTTTTCCATTTGAATTTCTCTGGATCCTATATAACATATATCTATATATACAGAGAGACAGACAGAGAGAGGGAGACTTAAGCCACAATCATTCTTTTTCAATCTTCACCTGAACAGTTAGCTGTAAGTCTTTCAACTTTATTTTTTAAACCATTTTCAAAGGGGTAGCTGTGTTAAGAGAGCCAGCAAGGTGCAGCAATAGCAATAGCATGTGTATTTCTATACCGTTTACCAGCTAAGTGCTCTCTAAGCAGTTCACAATGTGCTAGCTAATCGACCCCAACAAGCTGGGTACTGGTTTAAGGGCTGGATTATAGCTCTGCAGACCAGGATTCAATTACTCACTCAGCCAGGGAAACTCACTAGGTGAGTTTCTGTACTTTGGCAGACTTAGAGAAGTTCTCAGTATTGTTACTGATAAGCAACTTGATTTAGTTTTTAGGGGATTTATTTTTTGAAGTAGGAATTCTGAAACGTTACTTTCTTACTGAGACAGATGACTGGAACAACGGTAATGAAAGAATTAATTAATAATATTTAGTTTTTTTAAAATCCAGATGACAGGATCAAAGAGTTGACTTCCTCTGTCATGAAAGCATCATCCAGTGGAACTTGGGGACTCCCCCCAGCCACCCCCAAGCAGGTACAGAGGGCTGGAAAACCTTGGGCATGTCATACACCCTCAGCCCCCAGAAAATCCCATGATAGATTCACCTTAGGGTTGCCATAAGTCAGAAATGACTTGAAGGCACAGGACGACGACTACAAGCTGTGTTAATCGGTTTTAACAAAACATTAAAAACACTTGTGCCATCTACATGTGAAAAGGATCTAGGAGTCTTAAGTAGACCATAAGCTGAACATGAGTCAGCAGTGTGATGCGGCAGTTAAGAAAGCCAATGTGATTCTGGGCTGCATCAACATGAGCACAGTGTCTAAGTCAAGGGAAGTGATAGTACCCCACTATTCTGCTTTGGTCAGACCTTACCTGGGATAGTGTGTCCAATTCTGGACACCACAGACAAGGAAGGATATTGACAAGCTGGAAAGTATTCAGAGGAGGGCGATCAAAATGGAAGAAGGCCTTGAAACCATGCCCTATGACAAGCTGGGAGCTGGATATTTTTAGCACGGAGAAGGGAAGGTTAAGAGGCAACACAATAGCCATTCTACATATTTCAAGGGATGTCATATGCAGGATGGAGCAAGCCTGCTTCCTGCTACTCCAGAGACTAGGACATAGAGCAACGGCTTCAAACTTCAGGAAAAGAGATTCCATCTAAACTTTAGGAAAAACTTCTTGATGGTAAGAGCAGTATGACAATAGAACACACTGTCTCAGAGTGTAGTGGAGTCTCCTTCTTTGGAGAGTTTTAAGGAGAGATTGGATGGCCATCTGTCAAAAATGCTTTCATAGTGTATTTCTGAATGGCAAGGGTTTTGACTCAGCAGCACTTGTGGTCTCTTCCAATTTTATGATTCTATAAATTCTATGAATCCATGTATTCTATGAATCTAAGACTACCAAGTTTATTTTAGCATGAGCCACTGTGGATTATAACCCACGTCCTCAGAGGTATGAATATTTAAGCCTCAGTCATATATACAGTCTACATGGTCGTGGATGGGAACAAAGTGCAACAGGATGCAGAAAATCACAATAATATTATTGATCCTGCTTGTAAAAAATTAACACAAACATCCTGGTAGCAAACAGACCCGTTACACAACTGAGAATGTAGTAAACTTTAAACAGAAGGGATGTGGAAGATTGCAAGCAAAATGGGCTTAACTGTAGCTAATGTCGCACGTTATAAATATTGTATACA
Source organism: Ctenosaura bakeri (assembly GCA_948474755.1). Lineage (NCBI taxonomy): Eukaryota > Metazoa > Chordata > Lepidosauria > Squamata > Iguanidae > Ctenosaura > Ctenosaura bakeri. Next base: position 893,189 of record CAOLHI010000274.1, read on the forward strand.
AGAATGAACTTCCTCTGATGCTTTTATAGACATTCTACATTTGACTTTTAATTTAATTTAATTATTTGTAATATAAAATTTTGCAAACGTATTTATGAAAGCCAGCATAGTATAGTAGTGTGAGTGTTGAACTAAGACACTGGGAGACCAAGGTTCCAATCCTTGCTTAGCCACAGAAACCTAATGGGTGAACTTGGGCAAGTCACATTTTCTCAGCCACAGAAAGCAGCAAGCGCAAACCTCTTCTACACAAATTCTGCCAAGAAAGCCTTGTTACAGCATCAACTTTGGTTTCCATAAATCAGAAATGACTTGAAGGCACACAAAACAACAAAAACATATCCACTGACTAATAGAGAAAATAGAAATGTACTTCCTTCAGTCACCAGCCTCTGAAAATACATATCTGCATTGAAGAGCAGTAGCTGGGGCGGACAGTTTTACTATATGTGTAAATGCCTTCAAGCCTCCTGCTAACTTATGGCAACCCTGTTAATTTCATAGGTTTTCTTAGGCAAAGAATACTCCAAGATGGTTCTGCCAGTTCCATCCCCTGAAATATAGCTTGCAGGACCTAATATTTGTTACTCATAAAAAAAAAAACTCCCTTTCCTTTTGTTTTTCCTTCTTTCAGTCTTATATGAATTAGCTGTTTGCCTCAACATAAATAAATAATGACCTAGAAAAAATAAAAACAGAAAATGTTTTTTGAAATAAAACGTTTGGGTTAAATCCAGTTGTTAGTCTTAACCAGGGTAGACACAATGAATGAATGGGACTAAATAAATCAGAATTTATCTGTTCCCTAGATTAGTTTTCAGTCCTACTGTTAGTCCCCACTAAAGCAGACTCAATAAATAATGGGCCTTGTTAAATCAATCCTTACGAAGGTAGGTCTCATTGATTTAATAGTCCTAACTTTAATCAGAACTGATAACAGAATTTAGCCCTTAATCTGCAGAGGATCAGCACTGTTTGGACCAGAATTCATCCAAGCTTGCTGCTTCCCAAGTGTGACATATTACAATTAATAAAGGAATTTCTTTAAAAACAATCTTTTAAGGAAATTTATCATTTTCAGGAACAGTCAAAAGAATGTATATTAACATGCTTCAGCTCTTGCTTTAGTTACTCCAAGAGATAAAGTGTGTTTATTATCATTTCAATGAAAGAAACAAAGATTGCTAGGCAGATTTCAACAGCTTTCAAGAGGTGTGGCTGTTTCAACCCGACATGGACAAATTAAGGGAATTAAATTAATGCTGACAATCCCAGTTTCCTGAAGTCAAAAGAAAACTTGATGATGCCACCCTTTTTTCCAGTTCAACCTTTAAAACAAACCAATTAAACTGATTTGTATTAAAGGTCACCAAGAAATACAGCACAATAAGCAGGATAATTGCCAAGAATGAGATGGGGGGGGTCTTGTTTCTGCAAGCTGTATCTCAGAACCCAGACATTTATTTTCTAGAAGTAAAGATTTCACAGTGAAAATATCTTCAAGTGCTATTTCAAGTTCAAAGCAGTAGTCAGATCCTGGAGTATGTGAAGAGTTCACATTAACACCAGAAAGGAAGAAGGAGAAAAAGAAGTTGAGAAATTCAGAGATTTCAAGCCAGCCAACAGCAACAACAATGAAGTGAAGCACTGGAATCTATTTCATTTATGAAATACTAAATGAATTGTGGATTTGTTCTGGAGTGTCATTCCAATGTTTGAGCATTTGAGAGTTAAATGTGGAAGTGAGTGGGACCCAGTCCTGCCCTTTCACATACAATCTTAATGCAAACCATTTACTTACCTAGTAATTATCATACTTAATCCACAAGGGTTCAAAGCAAGTCGGAACTTTAATGCATATACAAAGAGAGAGACAAATGATACAGCTCTGATTTTGCTACTTTGTGTGTAGATTTCAAGAATATGATGTCAAATCCTTGCAAGTGCCCATTCACTAATATACTGCCCAAAGAAATACAAATCGTATATTGGTTCTGAGCTTAGAACCAATACACTTCTACTACACTTCAGTCACCATGGACACTGTTCTTCAGAAAATCTCCCTAAAATTAATGAGCTAGTAAAAAAGAAGCTGAAAGGAAAAGTCAGAACAGTCAAAACTCTCTAGGAGGTTTTGAGAGTACTAAACATTACATTAACAGAGGTGCAGTAGCATGCATAAAGCAGGTACAAAGTCCAAAAAGCAACCAAACTGTCTATCAAACAGTGTGAAAGATGCTATAAAAATCCTTTCTTAAGAAACTGGAAATCTTGTGGTGAACTTAAAAGAGTACAAACTGTTAAAAAGGAAATGCAAGCAGAAAAATAAGGACAGTGGGGCAGAGAATTTGGAGGAGTATATCACTAACAGTATCAAGACCAACAATAAAAATTATTTAGCTAAATGGTGGAAGATATAGGATAAATAAAAGGAATTGCTTCTCCATGCATGACATAGTCAGTGCCAAAAGATATAGTTCTAGCTGTCATTTTGGATGGCTTCAAAGGAGGTGAGATACATTCATGGAAAATGGGGCTATCATAAACTATTAGTCAAGACAGTTATATATATTATATATTATTTTCTGAGGAGCACAAAATGGAGGGTGGTTTTGCACTCATATCCTGCCAATGGGTTTCCCAGAGCCAAGTAGCTGGCCACTGTCTTAACAGCACGTTGAATTAGAGAAGTCTTTGGCTGATGTTACACGGTTCTTCTTATGTCCACCCCCATCCACTGCAGTGACAATGCTGCCTCCACTTTAAAATACACATGAGCACATTTAACATGCTGCCTAGTTAACATTTAGAAGTGGAGCGATAAGTTGCTAAAATCATGCACTTGTCTTTATGGATTCTTGTGCCCTATGAGACTCATGTTTGCTATCTAATGACAATGTGAAGTGATCCTCTGAAGTCCTTGGACTGTACAGCACATGGATGTCTGAACCCAAGCTATATTTAATCATTTCATTCCAATTTTATTTTACCAGTCTTCCTTCTTCTATAATAGAATTTACTGCTGAGCATTCAGAGTAATCCATTAACTGGCCGCACAGCCAAAGAGAAACGGCCAAGACTCTCTCACAGCTAAGTTTATTTCTAGACAAGTCTAATTTACTTGAATTCTACACAAATGGAAAACATGCACACACAACCACACACACACATCCATGTTTTCAATTTAAAGTCACAGCTTGACATTCACCAAGAATAATTACACAATCGGGAAAAGCAGCTGACAAGGAGACAAGATTAATGTATGCACAGGACAAGTAATCAAGGAGAAGAACTTGCTAAATCTTGTGGCAAAACAGATCCTCTAAGAGATAAACAAATGAAGTGTAAGTCCTACAGAGTATCACAAAAGTAGAAAGGTACCTCTAAGTGCAGCTATGAGAAGTTTAGCTTCGACATTTTTCTTTGGCACATCAAAGGAAAGGAAAGGAAAGGATTGTTGTTGTTTTTCCTTCTTTACACATGAATCCTGAAGATGTGCACAGGTACAGTTCATGGCACAATCCAAAAACCTAAGAGTTTTGGTGGGGCATATTCATCTGCTGATTAATGTCTATTTCCATATTGCCAAGGCAGGTGTTGAATAGCCAGTTGGCAAATGCTATGCTTAAGCAGATGGCTCCACCCTGCAAAAATTACCTTTGTGATGATGAAGAAATAAGTGCTTTCTTCCTTTAAGAACCTGGAAATGTCATGTCAAGTTATTCTATTATTATAGCAGGCATACCACACAAACAAAGAGATGATGTGCAGTGGCAAAAATCAGAGAATAGTACCTACAGATTGAAGATACTGGAAACTGTGCATGCTCAAGACTAACAGTTAGCCTTTGAGCTACCTAAGAAGATTCTTGAGCTGTGGAAAGAAGCTACTGGACCCCATTAAAGAATATTATTCCAAGCACATCATCCAGCTTCCTTGCTTTACACTGCACATTCTGTTATGCACAACTAAATATAAAAATGAACAAGTATGTAAAGTAACAATATGTAAAATTCATATCCCTTTTTCAAAGGAAAAAAAAGACTACGAAGTCATTTCCTGATCCCTTCTGAATTGCTGCTGCAGAAGACAGTAGGAAGCAAGCAAACTAGAGTTTACATTTGTATTGGTTTTAGACTTCACAAAAGCTACATTTGCTTTCCACTCAACTATCCTTAACGCCACCATAGTGGAAGCTTTATATCTGCCCTTGTAAAACCAGGCATCATATTCTATGCTTTAAACCATCATCTGACGTTTCAGTCAGTCTCAGAATGCCAGAGCATGGTCTAGATACAGGATAAAGTGAAAGTAGGGACAGAAGGGCTCCTGGTAAGAAATCTGCAATCTAAAAATTGCTAATATCCTCAAAGTGTAGTTTTATGTTTAAGTAAATGAAAAGATACCAGGCTTGATTTGGACACTTGGGCCCCCATTTGGGTGTGGTTTTTCAGGGGTAATCATGCCACACAGGTGTGGTTTTCATTTTAACCACCTGTGAATTTTGCAACCAAATTCTCATAGAAATAAAGTAATGAAATCCATCCCTTAAAGGAGTTTTCTGTCAAGTCTTACTGACATGGGCACTTCTTTCAATACCATTTTTGCTTGCTTAAAATTGGCATCCAGAGGCCAGAGCAGCACCCTGGGTGGGCTGGATTATATGAAAGGAAGGTTTTACTGACTTTGGTGAGTACATCAAACTTACCTCTGAAAAAGGCAAAGGTATGTAACACTCTTGTGTTCAGGGGATTTCGTTGTTTTACAATTTAACGATTTCTCCATGCTTTACAAGAAACGAGGATTTTACCACCAGTCAGAACTCAAACCACAATTTTTGTTAAATTTAGCAAATCTCCAATCAACAAGCAAAATTTATCATATCTGCAACACACCACCACCCACAGTTGTGAAAACAATTAAGAAGTTGGGAAGGAGGCATGCCGCTACAGCGAAGTATGTTAATATGCTCAACTTGTCTGCTAGCACACACAAACCACATGCTTCTTCTCACAGTCTTCCCTAAAGCAAAGCCACAAGGATAATAGTCAAATGTTCTTACAATTAACTGAAGTGGAACTCTATTATGCATGTCAGAAAGGATAATTACAACTGCAGTTATACAATGCACTGCACCTTCTTGTGATGTTAGTTTCCCCCTCCAGTTTTTATATTACTTACTGGAAAAGCTTAGCTTGTTTGTGTGCGCGCACACACACACACATTGTGACTATGAGATTAAAGTAAATCTTACCTATGAGATGAAAGTAAAATGTGATCATTCAGTTAGAAGGAAATGTTCAACATTTTCTCAGATTAATATAGGTGGTGCTGGTACAACTGAAGCGTAATCCAGGCAAGACCAAAGTGGGTTGGTATGCATATTGGCTGAGAAAGCCATGTGGAAACTGCCATCCAAAGTTGCAGTTTGTGAGGACAACTGCAGTCCTTCAGGAGACTAAAATGCAACCATTGGAATGTCGGTGGGAACTAACTAAACATCTAAATTGCACCATGTTTCCATAAGGTACATTGGCAGCCTATTTATTTCTTGGCTCAATATGAAGATGGTAACATTAATCTATAAGAATGCAATCTCATTGGGCAAAGACAGCCAAGAACCAGTGAAGCTAACACTAGACCAGCTGAAGCGGTATTGAATTCAACTCCCTTTCAGCTTAGGACTGTTGGAAACTCCTTGGAACTATCCTCATAGGAAGCTGCTTCCTATTGAGTCAAATAGTTCATCCATCTTGCCAGTACTGTCAGTTTCAACCAACATCTGCTCTCTGGGGCTTCATTCCTCCTAGAGATGTTTGGTATTCCCTGGTGGTTTCCCATCCAGGTACTAAAAAGCCTGATGTGGATTCCAAAGTGAGATGAAATAAAGTATATTCACAGAAATAAGTTGAAAGTCCTTACTAACTTTCTGCCAGTACTGTGAGGCTGCATTCCTTCATCTGGAAGAAGTTTAGATCTTAAGTAACTCTGGTCCTCCCTCAATCCATCCTTTCTCTGATCACTGTTTGGCTCTTCTGCTAGCAATTTCATCCAGCAGACCAGTCCTGCTGCTAGACTGCTTTGTCAGCAGATCTCTAGAACCAGCTGATAGAAGGATATTCTCCTGGCAGAAAAGTCAAGTGCTCAGTCCTAATCACCAACAACAGTAACCTCTGAGTTAGAATAGCACTGTAAAGCCTTGAATGGCATGCAACTATATTTTCTGAAGGAGCAATGGCTGGGTCTTTTCAGTAGTCCTCTGATTTTAGATTGTGATTTGCTGGAGATTCTGATGAAGAAGAATGTCACCAAAAATATCTTTCAGAAATGCTATGCAAGATGCAATTTGCTTCCATACTAAGAGCCTGCACTATCATCATATTTCCCATCAAGAAGGAATGACCAGCCAGAAAAGGGCTGAATTACATATGCATGTTGGATTAATCTATGCAGAGTTCATTGAAAAGTTCTATGCTTGAGGTATGACAACATGGAACCTCCCAACTGTGGTGCCTTAATGGTTAATTTCCATATGCAGGGTCAATTCTTGATGCAGCAATAAAGTATATGTGAATCATGGCCATTGATGGGATTTATGATGATGGCAGTGAGTGAAAAGAATATAGTCCTAAATTCAGTTGTTAGTACCATCTAGACTAGACCTGTTGTATCAATGTGAATGTGGTAAGTCAACATTTATGTAAGTTCCATGGATTCCACAGTCTAGCCTACTTGGGATCATCAACTAGATTTAGGCCACAGTTTCAATGTTATGAGATGCTTTATAAAAATATGCCAAGTTGTTTTCACCTTTCAGTTTTTGAAAAAATCTCCTCCACAACATTTGGAGCCAAGAGAATCAAATCAATTTGACTGAAGAGAGCAGTAACATTGAACAAGAGGACAGGAAGAACTTTTTATAAGCCTACAGGGCAGGGCAAGGCATATTTGCAGTGGGAGACAGTAAAAGGAAAAATTTTTACTGTAACAGGATATTGAGGGTGAAGATAGAGGAACAGTAAACTGTTAGTAAGGATTAGCCCACTGGAACAAAAACTAAAAAGGTTTTGGCATCGACTGTTCTACTGGCAAATGTGTATGAAGTAGGAAAAATGCAATCCAGAAAATAATACTTGAACTCAACGAGGTGCAGAAAGAAACAAGTGCTACAGTTAGATAAATTGCAATTTACTCTCCTAGGAATAACTCCTTGAGGCATTTTCAGGATTTATGGAAAATACGATAAAGTTATTCTTTTTAGAGAATATGTACATTAAAATACACTAATCTTTCAGCTTTATCCTGGAAACAGAGATCATTTCATGTATAAAAATATTTGCGATGAAGAGATCCAAGTGAAGAGGGAGAAAAACACTGATTTACCAGTGCAGTTTTTAACAGATTGTCACTCTACTCCACTATCTTAAAAAAAGCTTAGCTCTCTTAAAACTAATAGTGATGGAAAAGCAATTATATTTAGCAATCAAAAGTTAATGTGTTATCTGAGAACAAAAACAGCCTTTGTAGCACAATCCTGAGTTGGGCTTTTAATCCGGACTTCCTGATTAAAACAAATACATACGTGTTACCCTTCTCTTGTAACTGTTGTTATTTTTATTGTTATATATTTTATTTCTACCCCATCCTTCTTGAAAGGAGATAAAATTAAACAAATTAAAATATTAAAAGATAATTCAGAGAAAAACAATTTAAAAAATACTGTTTTTTAAAAAAAATATAGAGCACAAGCCTAGAGATATGAATTTGTTTAGCTATTTTGAAGCCATGGGGGAATTCAATTTTTTCCTATTTTTTTCATAAAAGAACAATTTTCAGAAAAAGTGAAAAATGTATTAACAACCAAAGGCACCAGATTTCATTTAATCTTGGAAGCTAAGCAAGGGTCAGGCCTAGTTAATACTTGGATGGGAGTCTGCCAACAAACACCAGGTGCTGTAGGCTATATTTCAGAGGAAGGAACTAGTAAAACCACCTCTGAGTATTCCTTAAGAAAACTCTATTCATGAGTCAACAGGCAACTTGAAGGTGCGTGTACAGACACACAGATTTAAAATCACTATTACTTTCAAAAATTTCACTTTTTGTTACAAATAGAGCTGACTATATATTCCTTTCTCTTTTCTAGATTGGTGCAGGTGATAGACTCAACCCAAGCAGTCTCAGAGTTAAGATTCAATCCAAACAGATAACAGCTAGACAAACTGAAGGAACAACTGGCACAAAAAGTCATGTTCCAGTAATTTTCATCAACCGATTACAAGCCACAACACAGAAAAAGATGGTGTTATACCATGTTATACCATGGAGAAAACTGCTGGAATAACATAAGGAGTTGTTATCTATCAAAAATATGCCACAATGAGAAGTCTTCATTTAGTTGAACGTTCCATCAAACGCTTGATCACTAATCACCAAATAGATATAAAGCACTGTGATAAACCAATTGCTCTTCCAACTCTGCAAGGTAGGAAAAAGTTTTGAGCAAACTTTAGATTCCTCAGGGATCATCACCATACTGTCAGAGCTTGAAAAAAATTACATTTTGAGGCTACAATTCTGAGAATTCCACAACTAGTCGAGACAAGGAACAAAACAAAACCCTAGGCTAACAGCAGACAACCAAAGCAATTTCAATTGCTATTTCTGAATACAGTTGGTCCTCCACATTCACTAAGGTCAGGGGAACAGGACCCCCACAAAGGCAGAAAAACTGCAAAGATCAAAATGATCTGTGTGTTTGTGGGAAGGGGGCTGAGGCATGGTGGGGACAGTAAGTACCCAGGGTCCTAACGAGGTCAAGAAAAGGAGAAGGAACGGGAGTGGGTCAGCATGGTGCCTCTATACTTCTTGCTCATTTCCTTCCTTGAGTGTGTGGGGGACATCAAGAGAGGCTTTATGATGCTGAGAAATCAGGCTGTGAGTCATCCTTAGTTGGCCAGGCAGTGGACCAGAGGAACAGAGGTGGGTTTTTAAAGAGCTGTGCAGCCTTATCAGACCCACTGAGAGGGAAGGTTCCCCCAGAAAAGAAGTACTTGAGGTAGGAGGACAGAAGAAACCCACAAATAATCAAATCTGCGAAAGTGAAACCCACAAATGTGAAAGGCCAATTATTTTTATTAGAGGACCAACCAGAAAAGTTCAGCAATGGGACAGTGGCATCTAAAATAACATAACAAATAAACTACGAGCTAACCAAACTTATCACAACCCAAGGTACTAATGCTGTTCAAGGGAAATCTATTTCTCAGATTTTTTGGTCTAGCTCAAGGCTGTTACTGCCACATCTGGTCTATCTGTATCCACAGGAAGGAAATTTCTTTTTCAACCAACTGTATATTGGGGAAAGGAGGCTGGACAGACACCCAAGGGGGAGATTCAAACTGACTAACCCACAGTCTTGGAGGACTTAGTTACTCAGCTGCATTTTTGAGGCCAGGTCAGCCCAGAATGTGCACAAAAACTCCAACTGTGCCTATACTTTCATAACCAATCAGATAAATTTCTGGAAAGAAAGTGAAGAGAGCTACAGCTGAGGATCTCAGGATGGTGCGCAATGAAATCAGCTGAGAACAGCGTGAAAGAATAAAAACAATTTTGAAAGACTAAGAGACATATACCACTGAACAACAAGAGAATTTCAAACCAGTTTAAAGTACTTAAAGTAATACAAATGATAGTGCATGTGCAAATTGGATAACATCCCCAAAACTTTACTAAAAAGCCATGTTTTGACTTGGCACCATAACGGCATCAGGGTTGCCTCCAATCCAACCCTTAAGAGTATTCCATGACCTTGATGTCATAGCAGGGAAGTTTGTCTCCCATCTCATCCCACAGTGTGTTGCCCCAACTGGTAGGGCACAAAAGAGGACCACTCCAACACATTTCAATTCTTGGTCAGATTTACATGGATACAGAAAGTCACTCCTTCAAATACTGAAGTCCTAAGCCATTTTGGGCTTCAAATGTTATCACCAGCACCTTAAATTCAGACCAGAGGTAAATTGAGAGCCAACGCAATTGCTTTAACCTCTATGTTACGAAGGCTTCTGTATGATGTGCCAGTCAACTGTCTGACTGCTGTATTTTGCACTAGCTGCAGACAGGATGGTGTAGTAGTTTGCAAATTGGACTATGACTCTGCAGACCAGGGTTTGAATTCCCATTCAGTCAGGGAAACCCACTGGGTAAACTTGGGCAACTCACACACTCTTTCAGTCTAAGAGGAAGGCAAAAGCAAATCCCCTCTGAATAAATCTTCCCAAAAAAATCCCATGATAGGTTCGCCTTGGGTCACCATAAGTCGGAAACATCTTGAAGGTACACAACAACAACAAGCAGCTTCTCCACTAGGTCACAGTAGGGTATCCAGCACTCTTATGTGGTAGCATATAACAGAAGAACCTTAATATCTTGCCTCAGTGTCTAACTGGCAACCACACAAAATGAGGATGCTTCAATCATAACACCTCCCTTTGTTTTACTTTCAAAACTTGTTTGACACATAGCAATAATAGTTACATTTCTATACCACTATCAGTGCAAAGCACTCCCTAAGTGGTTTACAATGTGTTTCGCTAATTGCCCCCAACAAGCTGGGCACTCATTTTACTGACCTACAGAAGGATGGAAGACTGAGTCAACATGGAGCCCTGCAGGATCCAACTCACAACATTGTGGCTGCAGTGACCACTGCACCACCAGATGTCAGAGTCAAACTCCTTGCCTGTGCCTCTCTGCCAGCAAGGGAGGGGAGATGAAGGTATTTGCCCAAAAGGAGGAGGAAGAAGCAGGGAGTGTCCAATACAAACAACAAGTGGAAACGCTGAGCCAAGCCAAGTCAAGGTCAATCCAAAGGGTCCAGAAAGCCGAAGGTCCATCCAGATGGGTTGAGGGAGCTTGAACTCAAGGGCCATGAGGACTTGTATAGTAATTTGCTACAAGCTAAGAGCAAGCCACGCTAACAGACTTAAATAGCCACTGAAAAAAAGTGTTACGCACCACTGTTCTGTTTCCTTAATCTAGCCAAAGCGGCTTCCCTCTGAGCTGTTTGTTTCAGTCTCCTCTGTGATTAAAGGCTAGGGGGCACAGCTGAATGCAATTCCTCTAAATCACTGCTGGCTCCTTCTCCCTGTGGAACTTGCTGGGGCAACTCTGCCTCCACTTTTCTTTCAGCTAATGGGAATGATTGCAAGCTGGTTTGGTCAATGATCGGCTCTGTTCCTAGCATAATCAGTTGCTCATCGACCTCAGAGCCATCATCTATCACACTAGGGCTCTTCTGACATCTCATGTGTTCAGACATCTCATGTCTGAATTTATTTCAAAGATAAAATATGGCTTGCTTAAAAATTCTCCTCAAAATGTTTGGGAGAAATGGCAAAATAGAGACGTATACCTTATTTCATAAATGTATTACCATTGCTAGTGTGCAGGCAGGTGCACAGATATTGAGGGTCATGCACAGCATCTGAGCACCCATGGAAGATGGCACTCATACCTGCATCCTGAATAAAGTTGTCCTTTACAGCATCCCTCTTATTTTGAAGCTGAACAATGAATTATTAAACTGAACAACCATCTGCTCTGAGATATTCAGAGATGCAGTGATGCCTCAGCAGCCTGACTAGAGCATTTCAAAACTATGCCTCCAGGCATATTAAAACCTAAATCCATATGATACTGAAGGGAGAGATTTTCTCAGTAATGAGGAAACATGTGCAAACCAGCACTTGTTCCTTATTAGGCCAGAAGCTATGGAGGGCATCTCTTGCTTCTGAGAGATTAGGAAACATGAAAGTACTAATAACAATTTTCCTATATTACACTGCAACATTTTTTAAAATATAATTATTGTATGTTAGACCCATGGACACTTTAAACATAGTGTGCTGTGTTTTTTTTAAGGACAAAGCTTGACTAAAAGCCAGAAAGGAATAATCCAATTAAGATTACATCTACATAGGTAGTTTTAAGCAAAGAATGGGGGAAAATACTTGTTTCCCCAAAATTCTGGGTTTAAGGTATCTATTAGAACAGATTTTTGACTGAAAGCTCATAGCTTTATTGTCGTATTTTTCAGCAGCCTGGCAAGATGCACATAGAGATTGCAGAATTAGTGCCCAATTTTCATTTTCAGGTGTTACTTTGGCTGTCAGCACAGATGCTTTAAATTTGGCTTCTGACATTATCAGCCTGGAACGCATGGTAAACATTGGTATCCATTTGTCAAACTCTAACTAGAGTTAGCTTTCCACAAATCTATTTTTACTTCATAGCCCAGATCCTCAATTGTTCAAAATGTCAACACTTTTATTTACCATTTCTTGTTTCACTCTAAGCTGGCTGGCATGGCAAGGCAGAATGCAAACACATTTTTTACTTCATGTTAGCATTTCCAAGCCTAAAGCAAGCTAATAAAAAGGAGGAATAATTGATCCAGAGATATTAGCAAGCAATTCAAATTGAGTAATGTACAGTGATTAAGACTGGGCTGAAACTAAAGTACTACTGGCAGTAATAATGCATAGTAGAAGTAATATCCAGCCTCTGGATGAAAGGTGCATAAAGATATTATAATATCAGTATATTTTGGGAGATAAAAGCTTCAGGGAAAAGGGAAGAGGATTCAAGAACAAAGCATATTGGCAAGTTGGTAAACTCCAAATTCTATCTGAATTGCAAAAAATACAGACTGACTTTCTATTAGATTCCATTTTAACAAATAAAATATATCAACAGCAGCATTTAGGAGACATGGGGAAGTTGTTGTTGTTGCTGCTGTGTGCCTTCAAGTCGTTTCTGACTTACAGTGACGGTAGAGTGAAGCTATTGCAGGATTTTCATGGCACGATTTGTTCAGAGGGGGTTTGCCTTTGCCTTCCTCTAAGGCTGGGAGAGTATGGTTTGCCTATGGCCACCCACTGGGTTTCCAGGGCTGAGTGAGGATTCAAACCCTGTTCTTCATAGTCATAGTCCAAAACTGAAACCACTGTATTATACAGAGATGACTGCTCAGGAAAATGTTCGCCATTGCAGCAGATTGACAGAAGTAGAATATTCTTAATATGAAAAGGTCAACACTAGGAAAACACTAGGAAAAGGGCAGTGCTCTAGTCAGATTGAATTCAAGACATTTTCTTATTATTCAGAACCACAACTATTTTGTAACTCAATGACACTCAAAAACAGATGTGTGTTGTAACTGTGGGTTCATCATTCAAAAGTATGAGTGGACAGACATGAAGCCCTATAAGGAGCTATGTGTTATATCTCATCTAAGTCATAAACATTTTAGACAAGACTATGGAAAGGTAGGAGAAGATGATAAACTCGCTGCAACATTTCATAGAGTTTCTCCCACCATATAGCAATTTTACTTTCACAATAAATATCTGTATTATTATGAGGGATCAGTGCTGCAGGCCATATTCTTCCCAAAAGACTTGCATCCAAATGGATTTTTTTCCCTTTGTAGTTCCATTGTTTATTATTTTGATTATTTTTAATTTATTTTAGAACATCTGATCAAATAAAAAGGTTTTTTATCTTGAACCAATGAAAGTTCCCTGGTACCCTTCCACGGCAGGGTACTCCAACTGTGAAGCATATCCCAGCAAAGGCCATTTCTTCTGTAAATGGTAAATGCATTTCTCTTACCAAGCTGTCCCTTCAGGGATTTTAATAAGTAGGCAAGCTGACAGAGAATGAGGCATTCCTACAGATACTTCAGACTGAAGCCGGCTAGGCTTTTAGAGGAAAGTATCAGCATACCACCATCATCATCGAAATAGTATATCCCACACTATATCATAAGATCCCTGGACAGCTTACCATACAATCAATTTAAGCAATTTAAAACAATAAAAATAATTTAAACATTCTAAGAACCTACTGAAAAATATTAAACAATTGGGTCTTCAAGGCATTCAGTATCCAGTGCACCACTTCCACATCTGCAGCATATAAATCCCACTTGTGAGACGGAGGATGGTCCTTCTCAAACCTCAGCCAGGTGTATATTGGGAAAGGTATTGTGGTTCCACCTTGAATTAGGATTGGTAGTGAACAGCCAGCTCTTTCAAAACTAAAGTAATATGATTTGCCCTAGGGCCAGGCAAACAAGCCAAGATCCTAGCAGTCAAATTCCATACTAGTTCACAGACCATTTTCAAGGGCACGTCCATGTATAACGTATCAGGGAAATCCAACCCAGAAGGTACTAGTGCATGGATCACTTTGAAGAAATTTAAGAACTTCTCCTACCAATATTTCATAAGTATTAACTTATAAAGCTTTCTAATACTTTCAGTCCCTGGTAGTAGCAGTGCAAGGTATCAGACAAAGAAGTCCTTTCCAGCTCTGGTATCTAAGAACATTTCAAATGGAGATGCTGGAGATTAATTGTGGGACCTTTTGCATGCAAAGCATGTACTCTACCACCGAGCTATGAGCCTTCACATTTAGGAATGCAGGAAGCTGCCAAGTCAGGCGACTTGTTGAGCCATCCCAGTCTACTTGTGTCTGGCAATGGCTCTCCAGGGTCTCAAACAGAAATCTTTCCCATCACCTGTCACCTGATCCTTTTAACAGGCGGTGCCAGGGATTGAACACGAGATCATCTGCATGCAAAGCATGTGCTTTGCCACTCAATTGTGAGCCCTCATATTCACTGAGTAAACCAAAACACTGGAAGAGCTCTATCAATCAGACCAAAAATCCATCTTGCATAACATAACTTGAAGTACATGTTAAAACAGCAATGGAAAAGGTACTTTTTAAAATCACTGGCTATGCTAGCTAGAAGATAATGGGGACTGTGCTTCTCAAAATTAACTGATTCAGTGCTCTGCTTACAAGTAATAATGTGATACATTAGTGAGAGGAATAATTAAAGGGCAAGGTTACCCTGAAAAAAAAGATGATAATTATTAAAATTGCTAGCTTATTGGTGTTATTCTTTTTGTTTGTTTGTTTTGTTTTGTTTTGTTACTTTAAGACAATAGTGAGAGGGTCATCTGGGGAGATTTTGGGCCACACACACACACACATATATATATATATGTCAGTTACATAATAACAGACTACTAATGCTAACAACTAAGAGTACTCATTATGCACTAGTTACAAATAACGAGCAGCTTTAAAAAAAAAAACAGTAATCAGAGATCCAGAATGGTATAGTGGTTCAAATGCTCGGCTATGACCCTGGAGACCATGGTTTGATTCCCTGCTCAGCCAAGGAGGCCTACTGGGTGACCTTGGGTGACACACTCTCAGCTCCTGAAAACTCTTTGATAGGTTCACCTTGGGATTGCTGTAAGTTGGAAATGACTTGAAGGCACACAGCAACAACAACACTTACCAGTTCCTTGAGTAAAGGACTTAGATAAATTCCTTCTTTTGGGAAAAAAGAGGCTATTACAGTATTGATTGCTGATTAGCCACAAGGCGACACCAAACTAATATGATTTTTCAGCTGTTATTATGAGGGGTAATAATTGAGAATCTCCAGTCTTTACATTAATTATCTTGTAGTACTAACCATGGATGCACACTATCTCTCCTCCTTTACGTCATTTCAGCAGAACCCCTTGTTCAAGCATTAAGAGCCAATCAGGTAATAAGTTGATAAAGGGAAACTAAACCCACAATCCTCTTCTCTTAATTGAATACAATGGGAGTCTGACTTGGATTAAGAGAGTTTTGTCAACAACTAAGAGATCTGTATTTCCAAAATCCTTGAGCTATCACATTATCTGAACTATTCATTATCTGAATGTTATCAAAAGAAACATTTATAGCCATTATGCAATAATTGTCTCATAATATTTCATGGAGCAAAGGAAAAGCTCAACCAAAGCACTTTATTTAAGATAACGTCCTTTGATTCAATATATTAATGATGAAAATACAGACATTAGATTTCCAGATAAATACAGAGCAGAACGGCTGAGATAAGTACAGCTTCAAAGAAGAGGATAAATGTGAGTGTTCTGTGTGTGATTTTTTAAAATTATGGATTCTACTATTATTTTATACACCTGATATGGAAGTAGGGGGTCTAAACAAGAACCAGTTCCAAGCTTTTTGTTTTCCTTTTTGTTGTACTAATTGTTGAGCAGGGGGAAAGGGCCAATAGGTGGGAGGTCTGTTGTTGGTTTACTGGTATTTTTGTTTGATGCAATTTTTTAAACTCAGCAAAGCATAAAAATAATTATATATTAACCTGTGGCAAGTGAGCATTCTCCAGAGGAAATGAAAAGTGGAAATTTTACAATATTGGTTCTCATGCAACCCAAAATTGTCCAATAGGGATGCATACAGGCAAATTAATTAATCATTACTTTTGTGGGACAGTAGCTTAAAGGACATATCTGCAAGGTAGGTAGAATCATGCAGGATAAAGTGTATGTTTCATTTTACCCCCTGCAAAATAGTCACTTATTTTGCCACTATAGATATTTTTTCTCTTCTAAAATAATAGTACCTACCACTTTTTAGGGAAGGAAATTCACAATGGATATTTACATCTTTGTGAATAGGTGAAAAAGAGAATGGCGTTGTTACAGTAAAAGATCAAATGCATCAGAAAGAAAGAAAACTTCACAGGAATGCAGAACTGCCTTTGCCCTCTTGTTTTGCCAAAAACAAGAAACTAGAATCTTTCACATTTCTTTTTTGATTCCCCAAGGTTAATATTAAGCAGTGTGCCATTTTAAACATGGTTAAACCTGAACAATTACTTTCAGATGAAGTCTCTCCCTCTCTTTTTTTTTAAAGGACTCTGACATGAAAACTTTGTAAAAATACACAAACACACAAATGATACTGTATTTACTGGCATATAAGATTTGTTTTTCCCCAAAAATAACGTTCGAAAATAAGGTGCATCTTATAGCAATAGTATGTGTATTTCTATACCGCTTATCAGCTAAGTGCTCTCTAAGCAGTTTACAACGTGTTAGCTGATTGCCCCCAACAAGCTAGGTACTCATTTTACCAACCTGTGGAAGGATGGAAGGCTGAGTCAACCTGGAGCCCAGCAGGATCGAAACCACAACCTTGTGGCTGCAGTACCAGTATTTAACTACTGCGCCACCAGGGCTCTTATAGGCAAGTGTGTCTTATACGCTGGCAAGTAGCATTTGCTAGTGTATAAATAGGGTGTGTCTTATATATGGATGCCTCTTATATGCCAGCAAATACGGTACTTTCACTAACTACATTTTAAAATACAAACCATATTAAATGTACAGACAATCGTAAAATTAAAAAAAAAGATTTTGGAAACATATTGAACTAAATCCAATAGGTAGGCCCAACTAGAGCAGACCCAGTGAATTACTAGAGCTAACTAAATTAACACTTACAAAAGGCTTACTGATGCAATGGAACTAACAATTGGATTCAGCTCTATAAAATTACCAAAACAGCACTTTTTATGAGGATGTTCAATTCTTTCTTCTGCTGCCATAATTGGTGGGGAATATTCACCATTATGAATAGATACACTGATGTCTTCTCTTCTGATGAGGACAGTAAAACAAAAGAAACCTATTCCTTTCATTTTTAAAACAAACGAAAGCCCAAAATGTTGCACAAGGTTCTAACCTGTCTCCCTTCCTTTTCCTGCTGCACCACCACACAAACAGGCAATCTAATTCCAAGTCATATGCCTATTGACTTTATTTTAGCCCCATGAGGCAAGACCACTCACTTTACTGAAATGCACGGAGGTCTGTAGGAAGCAGACACCCAAGATTACACAGAAGATGAACTGGAATAAAACAAACACTACCAGGAGTATAAATAGACTAAACGCTTCCATAAGCGTTCCATACAGAGCAAGAAAAGAGAAGACTTTAGAAGAAATCCAGAATGGTCTAGTGGTTCGAATGTTGGACATGGACTCTGGGGAACAGGGTTCAAATTCCTGCTTGACTATGGAAACCCACTAGGTGACCTTGGACAAGTCATACTTTCCCAGCTTCAGAGGAAGGAAAGGGCAAACTCCCTCTGAAGAAATCCTGCAAAAAACAACAACAAACAAATGCAATAGGTTCACCTTTGAGTTGCCCTTAAGCTGGAAATGACTTATCACACAACAACAAAATGTATTGGTTTGCCATCATTACATAGTGATCTTGCCAGTTACATGAATTCATTCAGTTGGATGAAACCTCTTTCTGATAGTCTCTTTTGCAGGGGAAGAGGGACAGCAGTACGCTTGATAAGGCTTTTTTTTCTGCACTACCTGTTTGACAACTCCATTTCCAAAATTTGTCACTCTTGCAGTTGGCCTATGCTGAGATTTTCCAGATCTGGGTGGATCTGTAGTACATTCCTAGGCATGTCTGCAAAGAAGCAAATTCTGAACGGAATGGGCCTTATTTCTCATATAAATGGTTATTGAAGGGACACATTAACATGTGCGTAAAACTTAGAATCACCATAAGGAAAACCCAGAATCTACTGTGTTCTCCTGCAACAGTTAATTCCCTAATTTAAGAAAGGAAGCTCAACTCACATATTTGACTCACTCAATTCTCTCCTTACATTTAAGTGTAGATGGAACAGTGTGAAATTCCAATGTAGGGCTTAGATATTTAACATCTCAGGAGGAATAGTTAGCAACTTCACCATCTCCTCCCTGAAACTCTATTTTGTTTTCGAGTTTGTTCCACAGATCCAGCACATATAAAAATAACTGACTGAAGGACTTAGGGATCCCATTGATCTGGCACTGAATTCATGTATGATACTGTGACTCTGGTTTATCTCCACTTCCAACACTCTTGTCACAGTTTCTCCAACTTCAGAGAAGCAAACAAACAGTTATGAGAAAGGTCAATACTTATTCAAGGACCACTCATTTTGGAGGGAAAAAAGGTCCCTTCCTCAGGGGCAGTCTAAACATGCAAATAAAAACCGTACAGTTTCATATATTAAAACTGTTACATTTCTCATTGTCAAGATGTACGTGTTAAATTGCTAGTCTCAAATATAGCAGAGCCAGAGCCAGCACGGTGTAGTGGCTTGATCAATGGACCACAACCATGGAGATCAAGATTCAATTCCCCACTTGGCCATGGAAACCCACAGGGTGACCATGGGCATGCCACATAGTCTGAGCCCCCAGAAAACCTTATAATAGGTTCAGCTTAGGGTTGCTATAGGTCAGAAACAACTTGAAGGCACACAACAACAATACAGCAGATCCACTGAATCAACAGGACCTGTTAAGTCAACACATATATAAATTCTTTTAGTTCAATGGAATGTTCAGTGTTCTAGCTGGAACTAACAATTGGATTTGACCATAGGTTTTTCTGTACAGTTATACATTTTCATTTTTAAATTGCCTTTCAGGAAGGAACCTTTTGTTTTCTGAGTACCATATCAGTATCAACTCTATTTGTTTGTTTTTATTTGCCATAAAGCTGACTTAAAGCTGACTTATGGCAACCCTATCAATGAGATACCGCCAAGAGTTCTTGATGTCAGGGCTTGCAAAGTAAGAGCCATGGCTTCCTTCATTGAGTCAATCCATTTGTAATGTAGATTTCCTCTTTTCCTACTGCCTTCCACTTTACCAAGCACTGTCATCTTCTGCAGTGAGTCATGTCCAAAGTACAATAGCCTCAGTTTAATCATCTGGGCTTCTAGAGTGAGTACAGGCCTGACATGCAATTCATGCATTTACTAATGTCACTCATTTTTATATTCCATTTATTATATGCTTTTGTCTTTTGGTTTCTTGCCCAGCTTAATACCACAGACACTGGAGCAGCTTCCTCAATCCACATTGCTTGCCAGATCTATGGAATAAACTGAAATATATGGAGCTCCATAGGCCATCTGTTTTGTTTTGTTTTGTCTCGATTTTAAAAGAGCAGCTTCAAAGGTGATGACCTTTTTCCTATCCATACAGGATGTTACACAGACAGGCGCAAGAGGAAAGACCTTCTAAAGGGTGATGACATAATTTTGGAAAGCTCTCTTTTGGAATCTACTATGCAAATTGGAACTGGTGTTGATTTTATATTTGGATTTTACATTCTGAAACTGGTTTGTGAATCTCAGTTTGAATTTGCAACTAGGTTCTATTTAAGTTCTGTTGTTTTTGCTACAGTGAATTAGTGCTGGCAGTCAGAAAAGGCCAAAGTCAGAAAGTAAAACTGAAGGATTCATTCAAGGAGAAATGATGAAAACATACATATTAAACAATGAGATCTGAGAACAATGGGTAAACTGGGGAAGTGGGAAAATATAAATAGAGGCATAACAGAAATCTGAAACAAGGCAGTTCAATAGGAGAGATGACGATGATGATGATGACCATTATCGCTGAATGTCTATCAATAAAACATATATATTACAAAAACTTGAAAGACAGCTGCCAAAAACATCCACCTACCAGTTTTGGAATGGTTAATGACATCTTGGGATGAAGGACAAAACCTGTAGCAACAATTTTACATTCTGCTTCCTTTACATTTCATGACTTCCAAACGAAATTTTTGTTCCCAACACCTGAACATCTAAACCAGGACCCAGTAAAATACTTAATTGCGGTTTGTCAGTATGCTCAAACTTGGCATCTTGTTTAATCCTAGTTCGTGGTGTTACTCCATCGCTTACAGAGACAGAAAGGAAGAGAAATAGAACTACTCATGTTGCTGGAAGACTCTTACTGGAACTTCCATAGGCCTCTCCCTGTACACCATGGGTGGTGAAAGTGCAATCTGGAAGCTGCCTGTGGACCTCAGACATTTTTTTTGTCTCTTTCTAGAGTGCAGAAATTTTTTGGCCCTCAAATGCCCTAGAAGAAGTAGAAGTTGACTTCTGGGTCAGCTATGTTGTAAAAGAAAAAAGAAAAAGCTTTCCTGAGCCTAAAACTGTTTAAAAGGCTACAAACACAGCAAAACTCATCCTTTGTTTAGGACAGTTAGAACAAAACAATATGGGCCAAGAAGAATGGAACAGAAGGAGGTGTTAGGACTCTTAGCTGAAAGGACTCTATGTCCTGTTTCTTCAGCTACCCATCCACAAGCAAACTAGCAATGCAGAGACACCATAGGTCTCATCAAACACTGAGAAGGGCTTTGGTATAGCAGCCAGGTAGTTACATATTGGGGCGAGGGACAAATCAATATTAAGTCAAATAAGTCATTCTTAGTTTTGAATGTGTGTAAGCCAGATCTGTGGCTTGCTCAAGAAACAATGGTTAGACTATGGCTTGTTGTTAACATTCAAACTAAGCCAACTGATTACTTAAGTGTATCTGCCGAGTTCGCGCAGAGATTAGTCTGGATATTTCCTGTTCTGTAGCTAAGTTCCTCAGCTACTATGCTGCACAAATTGCCATGCAACACACAAAGCATACAGTAATCTCTATCATTCCTATGCTGCTTCTAATGTGTAAGATAATTTCTGTATTTTAATATTACAGCCCACAGAACAGCAATGCTGTCATTTTTATGTAATTAAATCCACTCCATTTTCTCATGGAATATATACCATTTGTCACAGCACACACCGAGGTATACACTATAACTAAAGAGCCAATAATAATATGTCATTATCAAACTTTTTTTCACTTAGTCATAACTTTGACAAATTGCATCCATATGACCTAAAAATCTGCGTATTTGATTTTTCTGCCTAAAGGCAACTTTAAGTCTTTGAACTTAACCCATTTTGCCATTATTTTTCAGTTTCTATTTTTTTAAAAAAAGTCAATCTTCTAACATGCTGTACTAAAATAAACCTGGACTATCAAAGCAAATGAGGAACGATTGATCCCTCTTCACATTACAATGTTCAGCAAAGCATTCTAAGGCTGTAAGAACAAATTACATATGAATTGTTGAACTTCACTTCTCACTCACTTTGAAACCAAGACTCCTCCAGATGGGACAGGTGGCCAGTTTCATGCAAGTTTACATCACTGTTTTATCTCCCAAAATGCAGCCCTCAGTTGCAGGGGTTTGCCTCCCATTCTTGGAAGTTGTCCATCTTGGCTTACATCCAGAAAAGTTTTGCAGAAGGAAGATTCTTCTTTTCATGCACAAGGGGTAGGACTTCCTTATTCTATTGTTGTTGTTGTGTGCCTTCAAGTCATTTCTGACTTATGGTGACTCCAAGACAAATCCATCAAGATTTTGTTCAGAGCAGGGTTTGCCTTCCTCTGAGGCTAAGAGAGTGTGACTTGCAGAAGGTCACCCAGTGAGTTTCCATGGTGGAGTAAGAAGTCAAACTCTAGTCATAGTCTTAACACTCAGACCACTACACCATGCTGGCAAACCCTGGTCATAGTCTCACACTCAGTCCACTACATCATCCTATTTTCTTTCCCTCAAGACTTAAGAGTGAGGCTTTGGGATTCACACAGCTTTAGAGGGAATGCGGAAAATGGAAAGCCCTGATGGATGAACACAGTAGAAGCCACTGTCTGCAGAATTAAAGCCATCATTCTGAGCTAAAAAGGCTTTATTTGCCACTAGCTATACAACACGTAGCCAAATGTAACCGACACAGTACATTGTGGTATCACATCCAAGATTAATTCCCAGCTGTAGGGACTATTTAATAAGAAATGAAACAAAAGATTAATACAGTGCCAAAGTTATAGGGAAGGAGCGGGCACAGGAGATGTAGTAGCTGCAAACAAATGCACTAGGGAACTCAGTAGAACTAAATGTATAAAACAAATGTAAGAACAAAGAATAGATGAATACTTATAATTATCAATAGCAAGAGAGCTGTTAACAACTACAGCATTACAAAAGCCATTAGGGACTTTGCCAACTTCTAGAACCATTTTTTTAATTTCTCGGAAATCTATTAACTGATTCCTGAAAATTTTTCCTTAACATACACACCTTTTCTGACTTAATACTACAATTATCTCTAACAACCATATGTGTGAGGTCTTTGTATATTAGAAAGGTGTGATTTATAACGTCCATTTCTATTGTCTTTAATCTCTCACAAGTAGGGATCAGTCATTGTGAGGTAGATGACTTCTCTTTGTATATAGTTGCAACTATGAAAAAGGAAGGGTTACTTATCGGGAGGGATTCCCCCCCCATCTTGTTCTTTTCAAGACTAGAAGTGAACCTGAGCAGCATTCCATTCAACTCCTACACAAAGTTATAAATTAGCTTTTTAAAAAACAGACAAGTGAAGTTGAACCTGTTTCTACATTAAATTAAAAAAAGAATGTGGCATCACGTTTAAGACTAACTGGTTTTTATTTTAGCATGAATTTTTATGGATATAAAGAAATGGTTTTATATCAGTTATGGGCATAGTTACATGATATTCAGTTCACTTTCCTCCCTACATTTCCCCCATCATTTGGCTACATTTACACTATAATTTGTATTACTTAGTGCTGGGAAATTTGTAGATTGCAATTTCTGTAACTATATGTTCTTTTGTGCTACTGTTTCCTTCTATTTTATCAAATTTTTCCTCTTTTTTCTCTTATTTTCTTTGTCTTTTTTTTCTATCCTTGTTGACTATGTTGTCTATGTATGCATCACTATATATGTTGTTTGTGTAATTTTTTTGTGTGTAATAATTTTGTACTTAATAAAGATCAATTTTTTAAAAAAATTGTATTACTTAGTCCTGGGAAATTTTAGTAATCTTATTGGCAAAATCAAATTTGCACTTAATTACAACTGACCCTCCACATTTGCGGGTTTAACTTTCACAGATTTGATTATTTACGAGTTTCTCCAAACTCTACCCCCCACCCCTCAAGCACTTCTTTTCCAGGGGAACCTTTACTCTCAGCAGGTTCCAATCGGGCCACACAGTCCTTTAAAAACCCACCTCCAATCTCTTCCTCCTCCACCACCACCAGCTGCTGCCTGACCAGCTCAGGATAGAATGCAGCCCAATTTCCCAGCACCACAAACCCTCTCCTATTGCCTCTCACACCCAAGGAAGGGGATGGGCAAGAAAGAAAATATAAGGCCACCATGATGACTCACCCCCTTTCACTCTCATTGCCGTGACCTGGTATGGACCCAAGATTTCCACTATCCCCACCATGCCTTGGCCTCCTTCCCACAGACACACACATTTTGATATTTGTGATTTTTCCACTTTTGCAGGGTTCCTGCACCTCTAACCCCAGTAAATGTGGAGGGTCAACTGTAATTGTTAAACTCCTAGCTTAACCAAGGTAGTGGAGACCATATTCAACTCTTATGTGAAGGCTGCATGTGCACCCAAAGCAGACTCACTGAATCAATGGGATTTACCTGTTTCTACTCGTGGCACCACCATTGATTCAAGGGATCTGCTCTGGTTAGGACTGGCCAATAAGATTCAAGTTATTAAATGTCAGAACTGTCGGTGAAAGCTGTTCAGCACTGGAATGTGCTGCCTCAAAGTATGGTGGATTCTCCTTCCTTGGAGGTTTTTAAACAGAGGCTGGATGGCCATCTGTTGGGAGTGCTTTGATCTGTGTTCCTGCATGACAGGGAGTTGGACTGGATGGCCTCTATGTTGTCTTCTAACTCTATGATTCTATAATTCTATTATGTCCATTTACAATAACAGCAGCCTGATGCTTTCTGATTTCTTATTTTTATGGTTTTGGAGGATTTTCTAAAAAATTTAGTGGCTCTCACTACTGATATTTTCAGCTGAAGAATGGAACAAAAGCTTTCTGAAACAGCAGAAACACCCATGTATTCCATAGGGAAGAGTACTTTTCTCTATTCATATAAACAAGCACACACACTAGGCTAAGTCATTCAACTCATAGAATCACAGAATCATAGAGTTGGAAGAGACCACTCCCCTAAAATGAACAGACTTAATTCTAATCATGTCTGCTTATTCAATTATTCAATTTCTTTATATATTCAATTATTTCATTTCTTTGGGAAAAAGAGTAAGAGCAAACACTCCCAACTATGGGTGAGGCAAAAGATACCAACCAAGTGTGAGGCTGTCTGAAGCTATTCTGTTAGAAGAAAGGTATAATAGCCAGGAAATTATTTATCTATTTAAGTAAAACTTTCTGGTTCAACTTACAGGTGAAGGAGAGGAGAAGAGGGTCTTTGGATATCCAACTGAAATGCCCTATGGAGTTTTGTTGTTGTAAACTGATGATGCTTTGAACAAAAATAAATGTCTGCTTTATCATCTGGTCAACCTGAATCAGGAAGGAAAATTTCCTATAACACTCTGCCCTGTGCAGTTCTCTTTTAATATTATAATCCTGGAACAGCTGTGTTTGAAAACTTTTATTTAGCAATATCAAAGCATTAAAATGACAATGATGACAGTAGGTTTTTAAATTCATTTATGTATCAGTCAGCCAGGCAGCAAAAATATTTTCATAGGTTGGTATCTTTTGTGAACTGGGCTGGCAAAACAAATAGATTGGAAGCTACATCTCTAAATCACAAATACCAGTCAAAGACTTTCTGATGACCCACAAGCTGATTCTAGTTCAATCTTGTTGTTACTGTGTGCCTTCAAGTCATTTCTGACTTATGGTGATCCTAAGGTGTTTTCTGAGGCTGAAAGTGTATGACATCCCCAATATCACCCAATTGGTTTCCATGGCCAAACAGGGAATCGAGCTCTGGTTTCCAAGACTATGGTCCCATGCTCAAACTACTATATCACACTGTCTCTCTCTAGTTGAACAGCCTCTGTTTCATGCTTATTCATGTGTGCAACTATATTTCTTTAGAGGCTGCATCCTCTCAGAAATAATCTGTCAAAGGGATGGCACCCGCCAGCAGTGGACAGGACTGGAGCTACTGTGTCCAGAGGCAGGATTGCACGTATGTGAGTACAACCTGTTCTCTCTGACCCCATTTCTTCTCCCATTCATTCTCTATCTCTAGAAAGGTGCTGGGGAAGGTACCACAGGTTCCTGTAGAAGCCTGAAGTGTTCACTTAACACTTAGGGCTTTTCTGCACTACAGTGTTCTAGTGCTATTATTCCAGTTTCAACATCCTATGGAATCCTAGGGTTTTCATTTTAAGGAGGGGCATGTAGAATCCTCAGCCAGAGAGACTTTTGGCTGAGGATCCTAAATTTCACAGGATGTTGAAAGTGGAATAATAGCAATATAACAGTGTAAGGTGGAAAGACTCTTAGCTTTCAAAATGAGACCAGGACAGTGCCCTATAGCAGGGGTGAGCAATGTATGACCTTCCAGGTTCCACTGGAATGCAACTCCCACGCTCACTCACCTTTGGCTGTGCTTGCTAGGATTGACAGGAGTTGCAGTCAAGAAAATCTGAAAGCCACATATTCCTTACTCTTACCTTGATAATCATTTAGAATGTAGCTTTTAACTGTATTTTAAACTTAGAAATGTATACATCATTCATAAGTTTGTGTGTGTCTGATAACATCTGATTAGTACAGACACAATTTGCAAGTGCCACCTTCTGATCCAAGAAGGATTATGTTGTAATATAATGTGATTTTTATAAATAATCTAATCAGAAAATGTCAACCCTTAAAATCAAATAAATTTGCATAGGCTTTTCTTTCCACCTGGAAAGATCATCTGGGAGAAGAGATTTAGAATGCTGCCTCGCATTCTAAAGGAACTCAGATTGTCCAACAGTACAGGGAGAAACTGGGAGGTGGCAGGGAGAGAAAAGAGAGATAAAGTACATTCATATGTTTAATTTTCCCAAAAGATTATACAAACAGCTTCACTTCAAAAGGATTTCAACATTTTAGCATTACCAAACAGGCAAAATTGGGAGGTGGGGAGAGAATCCTCCAAAAAGACAATAATGCAGCACTGGGATTATTTTGACAGCTGCCAACAAAGAAAGAAACACAATTATGGTTCTTGCTGAAAGGACTGAGTACTTCTCGTAAGTCTAACAGGTAGGCAGGCTTTACCAAGATAATCGTCCTCTATAATAATTCATTCCAGGTTTATAGAACATAATTCTCAAGAATATTACTTTGAAGTCACAGAAAAACATTTAAGACTTTCAGACAAAATTAATTTAGGAACAAACACAAATGTTGCTTCAATTCTAACAAGAACATTCAGGCTTCCTTGCCTAGAAGTGCACAATAGGTTTGCTTGTTAAGTCTGACTACAATGGAATAATCACTACACTGTATTTGAAGATAAATCTGTTGTACATCTCATGCAAAACTGCTTTCTAATTTGTGAACAGTGAGACAGCAAGGCAAGTTTGCCTTGGAAGGGAGCGGGGAAGAAGGTTGGGCCAACAAAGGGAAGGAAAATCAATATCTAGCCGAAAATCCAAAGGTGAAGACTATCACTTACATTCATGTAGCACTATGTGCAGGAAGTTTGAGTGGTAAGACTACAGCTAGTTTATAACTCCCCGAACTAACAACCTTCCTACTTCTTTCATCAAGCAAATTGGAAGACATAAAATTGCCTAGTTGGCACATTAAAATATATTACCAGGCACATTTAAACTAAATCAGCAGAATACAGCTCGTATCATAAGATGCAGGGCATGAGACAACCCATGTTGCTAGTATCCAAAAAGTCCTTTTTCTTTTTCAAGGACCACCCAGATAGGCTCTCTTTTAAAAGCTCTGAGCAAAACAACAATCACTGTAAACTTGTGTCACACTTTCTTTCTTTATTATTCTAATTCCTGTCTTTCTTTTAACACAGGACCCAAGGTGGCTCACATCATAAATTAAAACAAACATAAGGCTCAATGTGTTTCTAGTCTAATAAACACACATACACACACATACATGTGTGCATGTATACATATACATGTATATAGATGAATGCATGTACCCCAGAAATAAGGAAACAGCTGAACCTGAAATGATAAATGGCTTAAACTGTAAGAAAAAAAATCATCTAAAGATGAGTTACTTGGTCAGATAAGCGGAAATTCAAACAACAGCTTAAAATCACTGCCACACAACTTGTACGTCTGCAGTAGTTAAGCTGCCCTTCACCATACACAGAATTTGGAGATTCTGTAATATATAGACAGCTAATACCATTCTCTATATGTCAGAGCATTGTGAGTGGTCTGATGTGGGATACCAGCAACTTTTTTTACCCAAATGTCACAAACTAGTACTGTATTTGGCCTACTGGCTACAACTGTTTCTTTCTTTCTAGGAAAGAAGGGGTCTCTTTCCCATATACCAGAAGCCAATTGTTAGCACCAGTCCACAGACCACCAAGTGTGAGCAAGACCCCACTGCATAGTACCACCTTTGAAATAGTTCAGAAGTTTCACCTGATATTAATACAGCTGTTGTATGGTTTCTGGGATTTCAGGTAGCCTGTACATATAACATCAATTCTGCTTCAAGTATGTTGATTATCTACATTTTTCTGAGTTCCAGTCAAAGTGCTGGTTTCAACTTTTAAAGCTCTTAACAGGTCCAGGTTATCTACATCCAAAAACTAAAATGCTGAAATCATTTGATCATTTTTTCCCCCTATGATGGCTCCCTGCCACCCAAATTTCTCCACTTAAAATATTTTCTGTTCATAAAAGATAGATTTTAATGTGATCTTTTTAATGTGGTCTGCACTTAGGGCTGGCCCCTTCAACATTAGGCTAGCGATTTCAAAGAGGCTGCTGCATTTATCTGTTTCACATGGCCACTGCAGTGTCAGAAATCTCAAAAGAGGAGTAACCAAGCAAGGAGATGTTTTCTCTGCTGACAAAACTATTTTCAGAAACTGAGGAAAATTTTGGATGATCAGAGTTTCTGATGCCCTTTTGGTAAATGCCTAAAAACTAAAGGCTGAAATCCAACTATCAATTCTAACCAGACCTTATGAACTTGGAGGCTATTATCACTATCATCATCATCATCATCTTTTATTTACGTCCTATCTTTTCCCATCAAACCAGGACTCAAACTGGCTTACAAATTAAAATAAATAGAATATAGCTAAAATTTACAAAAATGGACACAAAAATGGAATTAAACTTCAATAATATTTTTTAAAAAATCAAAACATAAAATTAAAAACAATCAAAAGTTGCATAAAAACATTCTCAACAAAGGTTTTTCTGGAAAAGAAATTAAGACACTTGGGTCATGTTCTGGATTTAATGTGAACTGTAATAAAACAAAACTGTTGACCAAAACATGACTTTGGAAGAAGAAAATGAATTAACTGCTCTTTCCAACTTTACAATAGAAAAAAGGGGATCAAATATCTGGGAGTTACAACGATGAAGAATAACAGTCTACCGTTTCAAAATAACTACAAAAAAGTCTGGAAACAAATTAAGAGACTTAGAAAAATGGGGAAAGTTAAATTTATCCCTTTTGAGAATTGTAGTAATAAAAGCAAATGTTTTGCCAAAACTTTTATTTTACTTCTAAGTGATCCCTATCATAAGAAATGGAATACCCTTTGTACAATGGCAGAAAGAAATTTCCAGATTTGTTTGGCAGGGAAGAAAAATCAGACTTAAACTGATGCTAAAGAACGCGGTGGTCTGGTAATGCCTTTTAATAAATTATATTATGAAGCCTGTTGTTTTGCATGGTTGAAGGAATGGATAATGCTTCAAGATGAGAAAAATCTTGGAATACGAAGGTCATAATTTAAGATCTGGGTGGCATTCTCATATGATAAACTTAAGGCTCATGATAAATTTAAAAGTCATTTAAGCAGAGAGGCTCTTTTACAAGTGTGGCATAAATATAAGTAAAGACTTTTCCCTAAGAGAATAATAGCCACTTCACCCCTGTAAGCCTTCTTCAGGATGGAATGACTTGGTTAAGAACTGGAGACAGCTACTTTATGAGAATCTTTTGTATTTTGAACAAGATAATTGGGAGTTTAAACTGAGTAAGATGCTTCTTAAGGATGGCAATGATCTTATATGCTACTTAAGGATAGATTTTAGAGGTCAGAGAAAATGAGAGCCGTTCCACACTACATTGTTATAGTGTTATTATTCCACTTTCAACATCCTGTAGAATTCTGCGGTTTGTTGTTTACTGAGTCCAAAGAGCTCTCTGGGTAAGAATTCTAAATGCCCCTCCCTAAACTGCAAATCCCAGGATTCCATAGGATGTTGAAAGTGGAATAATAGCAACTACAGCAGTGTAGTGTGGAAAGGCCCTGAGTTTTATCTAGATTTGTGTCAAGACGACCATGTAATCAAAAAAGTGTATAAATGGCTTTTGAAACTAGAGACAGAAGAGGAACCTATTACAGAATATATGATAAGGTGAGCCAAAAATTTTGGGCACCATGTTCAAATGGAGAAATAGGAAAAATGTGGTCTAAAGATATAGAAGTTATTTGTGCAGTAATCTAAAAGAAAACATGTATAAAGCAGATATATAGATGATATTAACTCCAAATAAGACACTGAAAATGTCTTAAGATTTTTACAAATCATTATTGATGATGCCAAAATAAGGAAGGCTCCTTTTCCCTATGGAGTAGACTTTTAAGAAGGTGAAAAGTTAATATTAAGATTTATATGTTAATTCAAAAAAAATATTAAAAGTAGAATTTGTAATGTCACCAGAAAAGTTTTTATTGGATAATATAGACAAGGAACTAGATGATGAATATAGACTACTTTTTCACTGTATGATAATGGCTGCAAGAATAGTGTTCTTAAAAGTCCTTTCTTTAAAAACATTCAGTTCTTCAAAGCCTGTCAGAATGAAAAAGTCTTTGCTTGCTGAAAGAGACAGAAAGGTAAGAACTATTCTAGCCTCCCCAAGAATAGAGTTCTAAAGCCAAGGAGCAGTGACTGAGAAGATGCTGGTTTGCATCCCCACCTGATGTGCCTGTGAAGGTGGTAGGACTTGAGAGAAGGAACATCTCCAGAAAATCTCAGGGTTCAGACAGGTTCATATGGGAAGATATTGTCTGTCAGATAGCTTGGGTGCAAGCCATATAGGGCTTTATATGTCACAGCCAACACTGTGAACTGTGCCTAGAAAGAAACTGATAACCAGGTATGCAGTTGTAGCAAAAGAATTAGACACCATCATTCATGTAATTTCCACTGATTCAATTAGTCTACTCTAACTAAGACTGACAATTGCCTTTAGACCAAGAGCTTTCACTAGTTAATACTAACAAGGAGTATTAAGTGACAGACCACATATCTATACAATTGCCTTTATCACATGCAAGCAGAAATATCTCTACATTTTGGATGCCTGCTCTCAGGGCCAACTCTAGGATGGAGGGAGTTTGGGGCAAAGATTCTTTTTATGGACTGTCACCTCTATCAGTGGTGCCTGATAGGCTTGAGTAGCTTGTGTTCCAAGCTGTTCTGAGTAGCTTCTTCTAAACCAGTGTTTTTTAAGCTAACTGATATGGCAGACCACATCACTGTATCAGGGACTGATATTTGTGACATTTGGTTTCAGCTGTTGCTTTCCCTCCTAGAAACTCTTCAGGGCCCAGCTACTAATGTCTTGTGGGCTAGCACTGGTCCATGGACCACCACTTGGAGTAGCACTGTTCTAAACACTTCTTCCACTTTGAACAATCCTTCAGAACAATACTAAATCAAAGTATTTCAAGAAATTACAGGGGACTCCCAGATTCAGCTTGGGCCAAGAAATAAATGAAAAGGGACCCCAGAGCTGGCACAAGGGGTTCCTGGCAGCTGCCCAGTTATTCCAGATACTGACACTGCAAGCAAGCATACAACACAAATGTGCCAGGTTATATGTGCTTTTGATGTTAAAATATAGGTACAGGCAGATGTATATACTTGTGATAGGGAAGAATGAGGCAATGTGGACTTCCAAACATTACTGGACTGTACCCAAAGTAGCTAAAGGTAAGGGTTTACGGAAACTACAGTACAAAACTCAGAAGTTCTTCATCCCTGTGTTAGAGTTCAAGGGAGATCTGAATGGACAGAAGATATCTTGCCACTATAAATCTTTAGGAATACAGCACCATTTCTTCCCATTTCTTTCCCAGCTCAAAGATCTGCAAAAACCTTCAAGTCTTGCTTTTTTTTCCCCAATGGAAGAGTTTTGACCATTTATTCCAACTGAACAAGTTATACAAATAGAAGAGTCTTTCACATAGTATCAGTTTAGTAATGATTAACTTTAATGTCAGTAGTTGATTATAATCAAGGTGATTATAAAAAATATGCACAATCTTCAGCACTCAGATGTTCTACTTCCTTGCAGATTTCCTGGTGTAAATTGAAGTAATGGAAGTCCTTGAAAAATGAGTCATCTCAAACAAAACCTAATCAACCAGATAATCATTAACCAAGAACTGGCATAAATCCTACATTGGAATACAATTAGGCCATGTGTGCGCTCCTCAGAAGAAAAAAACTAACTGCAGTGAAAAATATGTACTCTGGTGCTTTTCATCTGGAGGTTAATGTCTTATTTGCATTAACAGATTTTTTCAAAGAAAATGCTTCAATGAGACAAGGCAGTGTGAATTACACCTTTCTGAAATAGTTTTCCAGCTGTATTTGCTCCAAAATTACTATCAAAAAAACAAACAGGGAACTGGTGAGCTTTGCAGTTTTGCATTTTTAGTTTGGCCAACACTATTTCACATTTTCAGTAAGGTATTCATGAGGATGGAGAAGCTAGTTTTGCTGGCTTTTTTTTTTTTTTTGCTATTACAGTGGAAATATATGTCCTTAAGACCAAAGATGATGATGACGACGATGATGATGATGATGATGATGATGATGATGATGATGATGATATTTCATCTTAAATTGTACATACAATATCCAGTGACCAGGAGAATAGAGCTTTAGAAGAACAAGCACAGATTTAATGCTGAAACACAAGTTCAAATATAAAATAGCCACCTACAGAGGAATGGTATAGTTGAACAAAGGTTTGTACACATTGTACAATAATTTTGTATTTCTTGTTATTATTAAGTACAGTTATCAGATCTCAGATTCAGGATTGTTCCATACTGCACAGTCATTTTTTTCCAAAAAAATATTAAACATACAAGATTTCATAACCTAAAACTTCTTACAGGGATTACTGTAGACATAAATACACAAACAAAGATAACTAATAAATTTAAAACTAACCTAATCTTCCTAACTATACAAATATAAACTACATAAAGACAACGACATCTACAACAAAGTAAGTCATTAAGTGATATCCAACACTTCTTAAGATGGATATAGTTATCATATTAATATTTATTCTAGATAAATCTAAAAAAAAACCTCCAAAGTCAATTATCAAGTTAGATATTACTGCATCTGCCAATTATCAATAAACTATTGATCACTCAAAAACAAACGTTGACACTATCCCGCAGTGATCTTTTAAATATAATATCACCATATCCCATTCTTATTGAATCTACCCAGGTTTCCCTCTTTGATCAAAATAATTTGTTCATTTCAGCAAAATCTTCAACCACCATTTTTCTATAAATGGAGTCTGTAAACCTTTCCATTTGAGTACAAAAAGGAGTCATTCAGGTGTAATCATGTATTGGAATATTCTTCTCAAATTCTTATCAAAGTTTTCCTTAATCAAATCCAACAGAAACAGCTCTGGGTTCAACTGAATTTTCATCTTCAAGTGATGTACCTTTGACCAGTATTTCTTTCCCTTTTCACATGTCCACCACATATTTTAAAAAAGCCCTTTTGTTATTTCTTCATTATTTCTACCTTTCCAACACAAATTCTGAGAACCTTTATACATTTTGGAAAATTTCTCAGGGGTGAAATACCATCTATACATAATTTTATAAAAGTTCTCTCTAAGATCAAAACTCAAGGAAAATTTCACATCTTTTAGACAACGTTCTTTCTCATGTGTCAAATGTGTCTCATGACCAATACTTTGTGCCCATTTAATCATGACATGCTTAGCCGCTTCTCCTTCCATTTCTAATGCCAATAACCATTTGTACATTTCTTACAATAAATAATCATATTCTAAACATAAAGATTTTTCAAGTTCAGGGGTTTAGAAGTCTTTGGTGTAGACACTGAAAGACTGTGAACCATCCCAATGTCACCCAACAAACTTCCATAGAATTATCCCAGTTCACAGTCAGAATTTTACCCACTACACTACCATGACTCCCATACCATTTTTCATTAAAGGTCTGTTCTGTGAGACACTATAGGTATGGAAAAGGATCTTCTAAGGTTCCTGTCCTGCATATTTCAGTCTAGTAGGCCATTACAGATAGACTCTGAACTCTTCGATTTTATTTCTCCTTCTGCTGCGGTTGCCTCTCTCACCATTCCACCTTCTTCCAGAATTGTCTGCATGACGCAAAATAACTGCTAAAAGCAAAATTCCTCAGACTATACAAACAAAGCATTTATCCAGTCGCAAAGCCCAGCCACATGTGAAAGCACAATATCATGTTTCTGTGAGTATCCTTTTTGAAATCTGCAGGAATGCTTTCAATCAAATACACTGCAGGGCAAAAGAAATCTTTTTGACTACTTTCTTATGTAGCAGTATAAGAACAGGGATCACCAACTTAATAGCTGTACTGAGCCTCCTACACATATTCAAACACAAAGCATGTACAATAACGACCAATTTCCAGGCACTACCTGTCTTCTGCTATCTTCAACACACTTTGACAACTTCCCTTGACACTGCTTATTAAGCGCTCAGCTTTGGACAGTTTGGATCAGGACACATGACCTATAAGGGAAATGTAATGGCAAACTGCCTCTGAACAGATATTGTCAGAAAAACCCAGTGAAAGGTACAGCCTAGGTACATCATAAATTAGAAATGACTTGAAGGCACATAATAACAACAAGAACAACAACAACATCATTGTACAGAATTGCCATTTTATATTACAATAACAATGTACAGTACAGGGACCAAACTATTTTTATTAGTTATACAATATATAATATTAGTTATATAATACTATAATATTAGTTATATTATATAATATAATATGTAATATTAGTTATATAATAGTTATATAATATTATATAAAATATCTGTAATACGGGTAGCCCCCATTCTCTTCTCAGACACACACTATTAACCTATTTACCACAAGAGTTTTATGCTAACTTTTATTAGGTTTTTCTATAGCTCAAATCATGTATCATTTTAATCCTATCACAAGATTTGTTATTTATAGTTGCTCTCTCATAAAATTAAATCATTTATACAAAAATTAAGTCCAAGATTAATTGATAGCATGTCAAGCACAGACACACACACACACTTAAAATATCTGGCATATACTATGAAAATTACATTTCAACGTATATAATTATGCCTTTATTACTGTATTTGATGCTTTTAAAAAAATACAATGATGTATTTGGTGTCACTATTGTTTTAACTGTAGCAATATACCCCTGCCTACCCATAAGGATAAAATGTGCTTCTACATTGTTTTAATAAAAATACAAATAAAATGTATGCACATGGGTGCATTTTGGAGAAGAGTTAGTAAGCAGCATATCCATGTCTGCAAAAATAATCATCAATTATCTCATCATGTCTCTAGAACTGCAGTGAGCTGCTACTTATGTTTGGCTTTGGCCAGCTCTTTCTATGGTACTGGTTCCAAGGCCACGTGTCTCATTAGTTGTGCAGTGCTTAACATCATACAGCCCCCTGCTAGGAGAAAAAAACCCAAACAGTTGTTCAACATTAGTTATCCATAGAATAATTTCCTTCTTATCTCATCACTAAAAATGGAGCATATTTGTTAAACCTAATTAAAACTAATTTGGAAATTGCTTCCAATATCAATTACACATGGATGGAGAAAAAGAAAGAGCCAACAAGATGACAGCCATCCCTTCATTAAACATAATGATGGTAATGATTATTTAGACAGAGAAAAAGCTGGTGCCATTGTTGCCTTATTTTAGCACAGTACATTGTGTCCAAAGCAGTCTTTACTTACAGAAGAAGACCAGCAATCTGTTGCAGTCACTGACACAGGTTAAAACTGCTGTGCTCAATACTCAAAGCTACAATATTAACAACAAAACAAGACATCTGGCTATTGATAAAGGTTTAACTTTTAATTTGAGGAATGCTAATAAACACAGTAGATGTAAATCTTTGCCCATCTCATGCTGGCTTAAAAAAACAAGACCAAAAAATTCTCAAAAACTTTTTACTCCTGGAAGATATCACAAGAGTTTTTGCACATGTTTCAGCTTCTTGTATTCACAACCCTTTTTTTTAAAACCCAAATTCCACAAATGATTTTTGCAGAAACTACTACCACTGCTGCCTTGTTGCATGGTCTTTTTAAAAAAGCTCAATCACTGAATGGATTACTCATATCTTTCTGATGAATACTCCTGTCTTTTGCTAGCTATTGCGTGTAGTGTATTTAAATCAAGGAAAGACACTACTTTTGTGTTGAGTCTTCTTGACCAAGTTGTAGACAGTCTGAGAGGAAAAAGCATCTATCTTTCTGCTCTTGCATAAGTAGGGGAAAAAATCATAGTAGCTGCCAATGGTTCAATGGGATGTCTCAACCATCCTTCCTGCAGTGGTCAAAAAAGCATGCAAATTTTCTTTACATCCTTAACAAAAACTGCTTTAAAATCTACAGTAAATTGTAGGAGGATAAACATCTATGAATATAATTATCCTCAGAAGGAGAAAAAAGAAAGTTACTTTGAAAACATCTTGAAAAATATAAAATTCGCAGGCAGACAAGACTTTTTTTTTTTAAGAGTGAAGCTAGAATGTCACTGAAAAATATTTAAAGTGGCCCCTCAAATTTTGCGAGAGTTTGGGCCACAGAACCCTCATGAAAGCAGAAAACCAAAATTACTCCCCATACAGTCTCCCTCCCATTCATTCCTGGGGCTTCCTTGTCCTATCTGCATTTTCCCTCAGAGCAAGTTCTCCATGCCAGGGCAAAGTACATGGGAATGGGAGGGGGAGCTCCGGGGGGGGAAGGAAGGCTTACGCAAGCCCCCCCCATCCTTTGCATTTTGCCTCACTGCAAGTTCTCCAGGCCAGGGCAAAATGCATAGAAATGGAAAGGGGAAGCTCCAGAAGGGAGAATACACATACGTCCCTCCCACCGCCCATTCTCTTGCCTTTTTGCCGGGCAATCTGGCCTCCCTTCTCTGTGCCAGGCAAAACACAAGGGAATGGGAGGAAGTATGCCTGTGAATAATCAAATCTGTAAAGGTCAAACCTGCAAATGTAGAGGGAGGACTATACACATTTGAGTTCTCTTGATCTCGCTTGGTCTGTGTTTCCCAAAATCTGGTCTTCTAGGCGTTTTGGACTTTAGCTCCCAGAATTACTGATCACTGGCCACCTGGGACGTCTGAAAATTGAAGTCCAAAATATCTGTAGGCAGTGGGCCAGGTGGTAGAAAAAGCAAAGGATGAGGGCTGTTTTTGTGTGCCACCAAGTCCTTTCTGACTTATGGAAACACTTAAGGTGAACCTATCACAGGATTTTCTGGGGGTGAGAGTGTGTGACACACTCAAGGTCACCCAGTAGGTTTCAATGGCCAAGTGGCAAATCAGATGCTAGGTCAAATGCTTAAACCACTATACTACACAGGCTCTCCAAAGGATAGAAACAGGAAAATTCAAAAGTTAGGTCAGATATTCTGAGTATGAGGTTAGTTTAGACTTAGGACACAGTCTGAAGACTTCATTAATTAGAAAGTGTTCCATGTATCAAATTACTTAGCAATCTGAGATACAGAAGCAATGGCTGAACTCTGCTTCTTAAAAACAAATGCCAGCTGTAACCTTAATCCATCTCTTGCCTTGGGTGAAACACACAGGTTTCTAAAGAGTCAGGGAGCAGAAATAAAGAGAAGCATTACAGTATTTACACTAACAAAACCAGAGATTATTTTCAGGTACATAAAAATCACTCACTGTCAATACAAGGCAGCTGAAATCAAACAGTGGCCAGAGGATTCTAGCTATTCTGTCAATGCAAAGCAGTATGCAGAGAGACAATATTAAAATTTTATGAATCCAAAAACAGAGTAGTGGACATCAGTAAAAAAAAGTATAACAACTTAATAAGGGAACTCAGTATCTGTCTCAGCAACAACTCAGCAAAACTGACATCTCTTCTACTAAGTTTCCTAGCTCAGTCCCAAAGTACGCACCTGCAAAAGAAACTTCCTTCTGTTCCTTCAGAATATGGAAAAAATAGTTTTTAGATTGTTCCTGGAAATCCCTAGCTAGCAAAACTAGGCTGACTAGGGGAAATGGTGTGTTAATAGTTGAAAAAAGTAGTTGAAAAAAGTAGTAGTTTCCAAGTATCAGTCCATGATTTGTTGCCCAGCCTTGTTTCCTCTGAACAGAGAGAGGGAGACAGGTCTTCTGTTCTATCATTCTGAGACAGAACTGCCTCATTCAAGTACCATGCAAATGTAGGAGGACCACCTGCCTTCAATGCAATATATGGTGGGGGGAGCGTAAGGCCCTCTAGATGTTCCTTCAGCTCTAGCTAGCATAGCCAACACCAATGAACACTGGAAGATATGGTACAACAACATCCAGAGGGCCATGATTCCCAGTCCAGCAATATACACAGAACAATAGCTTATACAAATAAAAAGAACTTAAGAATAGCCCAGCTAGATCAGAGAGACAGTGGTTAGTGTATTGACTAAGAATAAAGCAGAGATGGGACGAATCCAGAATCTTCTGAATCCGAATCCTTGGAAGGTTCTGAGAATCCACGAATCTCATGAATCTCAAATCTTTCGAATCATTTTTTCAAAAAGGGTTTAAAAAGCAAAGGAAAGAAAGCACTTCTACTGGAAAGCGTTTTTGAAGCAGAATTTGACATCTTTGTTTAGTGAAAAACAAATTAAAAAATAGTTTTCAGTCCAGGAAAACATACCCATTCTTCTTATTAAGAAGATACAAATGCAATTGACATGTTTATCTACTACATGAAGTACATAAGTCTCAAATCAAAAGTATAGAGATTATTACCTCACAGAGGGAGGCAGCCGAAGGGACAAGCAGCAGTCCCAGACACGGGCAGCAGGAGTGAGCACAGGCAGCAGTCCTGGGCACAGGCAGGCTCTGGCATGCGCACATGGCTTTAGATTTTCACGCCAATTTTTAAAAACATGGGCAAGCTCAGACCCCAGGGTGTGCATGGACATGGGGATAGCTGACCTTGTCCACTCCTGCAGGCC
Source organism: Ctenosaura bakeri (assembly GCA_948474755.1). Classification (NCBI taxonomy): domain Eukaryota; kingdom Metazoa; phylum Chordata; class Lepidosauria; order Squamata; family Iguanidae; genus Ctenosaura; species Ctenosaura bakeri. The sequence goes on from CAOLHI010000274.1 coordinate 932,359, forward strand.
CGATCTGGGGCGCTCTGCTCCCTCAGGCCACAGAGCATGCAGGGGCGTGGCAATAACCGGCCTTGCAAGCTCCTGCAGGCTTGATCCATGGCAGTCTGCTCCCTCAGGGCTTGCACCAGCGGAGGCCGTGGGACGTGCAGGGAGTCGGCCACTGCTGGGCCTCCATGCCCCTGCGGGTCTCATCCAGAGTGCCCGCGTTGACAGAGACCCCAAGACATGCAGGGAGCTGGCCACCGCTGGGCCTGCACGTGACTGGGGGCCTCGTCCAGATTGCGCACATCGATGGAGACCCCAGAACGTGCAGAGAGCTGGCCATCACTGGGGCCACTGCAGGCACTGGATTCGAAAGATTCTGTTTGTCTATTTTGGAGCCTGGATTTGGATCCCTGAATCTCGAATCCTTGCCAAGGATTCGAGGATTTGTGAATATGATTGGCCCATCCATAGAGTAAAGATATCCAGGTTCAAGTCTTCATAAACCCATGGAATTCATTAAAGGCTTTATTATAAGAGACAAGTAAATCACAATTACAGCAGGATAACAATAGTGTCTTTGGCTGGGACATATCACATTATCTCATTCCCCTTCTGTTGTTCTTCAGGAGATCATCTAGAAAGCATTTCTAACAAATGTTTTGTGTTTATAAAAGAAACAGTTTTCAATGACATGACATAATACGATAAGTCCAAACCAAATATGCCACTATCCTGCTGTACTTGCAATTTACTTGCCTTAAGTGATGAACTCCTAAGTGTTGCTGTTGTCATTGCTGTGTGCCTTCAAGTCGTTTCCAACCTATGGCAACCCGAAGGTGAACCTATCACAGAGTTTTCTGGGGCTAAGAGTGTGTGATGCACCCAAGGGCTCTTTCTCACACACACCACAGATCCCATTCTGGGGGAAAGGTAGGGTAGAAATTCAACAAACAAAGAACTTCACAGAACTATTGTGAGGAAAAAAGTGGAGGAGACCCACCTATGCTTCCTTCAGGTCAAAGGAGGAAAACCATAACGCTTGTGGAACTAATAGAGTAATATATATTATAACAAATGATCCACCTAGCATCCTACTTCCTACAGGGCTAAACCAGATGCTTTCAGGACATGGGATATGAAGGGGAAAAACCCTTCCACTATTGCTGTCCAATGGTTCAAGTGTTGAACAGGGACTTTGGGAAACTGGGGGTTTGAATTCCTACTCAGCCATGAAAACCCACTGGGTGCGTTTGGACAAGTCACACTTTCCAAACCAAACTTTCTCAACCAGGGTTCTCTGGAACCCTAAGAATCCATTAGAGATCTCTAAGGATTCTACAATAGATTATGATTTATTTATTTATTGAGCTGTAGATATAATAATTTTTGGAGGGGCTCCTTGAGATCTGAAAATTATTGCAAACATTCCTCCAGCTGCTCCAAGTCTTAGAGGAAGACAATGGCAAACCTCCTCTCAGCAACAGGAGCAGAAATTTCATATATTCAGCCAAGTTAGTGGCCACTATCAGTGATGACCTAAGACACTGTCCTGCCTAAGACCCTTTTCGCATGGCATTTCCAAAGCGAAAGGGCCCCTTGAGCGTCACGTAAATGTGAGGAGCAGTCCACACGATGCACTCACATTTGCGGGACACTCAAGGGCCTGAGGCGAACGGCGCATGCATTTTTTCATTTTCGGCTTAAAGCTGCATGGTAACACATCGCTCCAGGGCCCTGAGCGCACTTATCTGGCGTGCAGAGTCTTGGGAGCCAGGCCAGTCACGCTTCCTGTGCAGTGCAGGCTGGGAAAGGTCCCAGGCTGCACTGCGAAAGGAAGAGGCGGGGCACTCATGCGACCAGGAAGCAGCAGGGGCGCAAGAGCCTTCCTCCCCAGGCTTCTTGTGTGAAAAGGTCGTAAGATGAAGATGGTGCCTCCACCTCCAATCCCACATGGTCTGGCAGCTGAATCTTTCCCCAAATTAGTGACAGAACAGCATCCTCCACCACGCTTGACAAGAGCAGGCTAGCTTAAGAGGTAACACCACACCATAGTTCTCTCCTACATCGTTCTGTAATTTTCCATCACCTAGTGCTCAAGGCAACCACTTCACTTGTGGTCTGGCCATCACCCCATCTTGAGGTAGAGAATACCATAGATCAATTGTGAGCTGTAGAGTAAGTTGTATGACTTGACATAAATTAAGTGCAAGCTACAGGAAGAAGTATTTCCCTTTTTCTTTCCCGAATCCCTCATCTAAAAGGTTAAAAAAAAAAAAAAACCTTCATTGGATGACCCTCAACTTTCAGCAATGAACAGCAGACTGATTTCATTTGAGGCAGGGTGGCTTTTCTTCTCCCACATTTTAGAAAGGAAGCTGAGAAGGGCAAAAGAACGGAGCAGGATGAGAGCACAGCTAAGCCATCAGAGATCTGGGAAACACTAACATAGAGACACTACAAAATTATCTAATATGAAATAAAAGAAATCATGACAACCTCTGGCAGGCAGACAGAAATAAGGAAAGCATGTCAGGCACACCCAGAATTAACAAAAGTGAAAATGTTTTCTCAAGTTAAAAAATGTACTTCATGTTGTGGAGGGACAGCCAGTGGGTGGGTGTGAAATCCTGGCTTTGTCCTGTCAGCACTCCAGGGTCTGGAGACTGGAACTGTCAAGGAAAGCAAATTCCAGGTCACAAAACAAGAGCTGAATCTGCAGTCAGGAGCTGCGTAAAAGAGTCACTATGCCATTCACAGAACACAATGCCAAAAGCTGTCACAATTCTTCTTATTCTTCTCTACTGTAATGAAAAGGAGAACTGCCGCTGTGACCTTCCTTGAAGCCCTGGCAATACTTCCATGCCTCCCCAAAGAACATCCCTCAGCTTTCCAAAGCAGACCACTCCCACACAATTGTAACCAACCTCAGATAGACAGATGTTCCTTAAAGCTCCAACAAGTCTGAATCATCATTTGATGGAGGATGAAAGGAATGTTTAATATTAAAAAGACACACACACACACAGAGAGAGAGAGATGGAGAGAGAGAGAGAGAGAGAGATGAATTAGGTGGCAGCTTGTACTGATAAAGTGATTTGCAGTGCAGTCTTATATATTTTTACTCAAAAATAAGTTCCCAGGATTATAGTCTGAAGCGCTCATTTTTCTCTGCTTAACTCAGAGAGGAACAAAAGCTAAGGCCTGGTCTATACATACACACACATCAAGGTGAGTTGTAGATAAAGAGGTAGAGGTCTAAATAGATGAAACTGTACAATTTGAGAATACAGGCAGGAGAAGTAAAAATAACTGTCAGCAGAAAATTAACAGAGCAAGGTGTCACAAAATATATCAACATGTTTGTTATTCAATTTTCAAATATTTTTCATCTTAATTCCCTTAATATTAAGAGATGCAATCTTTCTGCTCTTGTACTATCCTTCAATAACTCTTTTTAACGAATCACCGATTATCTCCTTCTTTCTACATGATCTAATTTTGCTTCTAATTTATCTATTAGTATTAGAGAGTTCTTAGTCCCCCCCTTTATTATTTTACTGTTTTTCTATTTGAAATCCTATTTCATTTCACTCTTCTTGACTGGATTTTATTAATGTTAGCATGAGTTTCTCTTTGATTCTTCTCCTACCTTTACAGTTTTTTCTTCTGTTCCATTTCTAAAGTATATTTCAAAATCCTACTCAATGACTCCAGAATATAAATAGCCATTCTCTGGCCTCTGTGGAATACTAATAACTCAAAAAGGAAAACCTCAGCAATACTTGATTTAACAGTATCTTAACAGTTCAGTTATTCCCATACCTGTTCTTTTTATGTGTCTTTAATTTAAATCAGAACATGCTTTAATTTCCTCATCTCTAACTTTGTTTAATTTTCAAGTCTGTACTCTTAAGTATTACATCTCTCCATCTGTAATTTTTGTGCAATCCACATGGATTTTATACACACCATCCAATGAAGTAATTTTCCTTCTCCTCCCATAAAAGATTTGAAACCAGTAGTAACAATTACAGTACAGAAACCAGTAGTAACAGTAACAGAAGTTTCCAATTTAGAAATCCCTTTCAGAATGATTTTTTTTCCTGAAAGCATTATCCCTTCCTGACCTCACATCTAAATTACTTTCTGATGCCTAGTTTAATTCTAGTTCTTCAGCCTGTAAACAAACTCACAAACAAAAAAGTTCTTATTTTTTACCATATGCTTTCTTCTCATTCAGTTGAATGATTTCATTTGAAATTTTTGCTTATTACTTTCTCAACATCTTCACATATTTTCTCCATTCAAATCTTTAATTTATTCTTAAGAATGATCCTCATTTATTTCATTGTATTAGATCCAAATTCTGCAGGTTCCTCTGAATGTTTCTCTCCATTTTCCATATGTGTATTCTATTTTCTTGTGCCTCCTCCCAAAAAAAAAATTTTTTTTTAAGGGATTCTGATTTTGTTTTGCCTTTCCCCCCTTCATTCTGTATACTTTTTTCTTTTTCTTTTTTTTAGGGTAAACTTCACTATCTTGTCTTGTTTGCAAATTTCCCCCTTAAATTCAGGCTTCCAAAATGTGTTACTTTAACTAATCTGAATATTCAATACCTTTTCTGAGGAACCTTTATCACTTTAGTCCAAACTTTTTCCTGATCATTCAGCTTTTCCGCATTTCATAACACACAGAAGTACCCTCAGTGTGTAGAGCTCTGTAACTCAAACACAGGTACATGTCCTCTCCTGAAAGAGAAAAGATGCTACATGCATCCCCACTTCCATCTAGTGTTTAGAACTCTGGTATAAGGCAACAGATCTACTCAAGAGACCACAGTAAGCCCTAGAATGTTATTTTGGGATTAAACCTCCCCAAAACCCTGGCCGCTCTGGTCAATGTTGGCTGGGGGGCGGGCAGGACTGGGAGTTTCACAGGCATACGTCAGTTATCAGAGCCTCTGACAAAGGCCCCTTCCACACCGGGGTAATAAAACGGTGCAGAGCGACCTTTGACGGAGGTTGTCTGCACCGTAGAGTGGATTTGGGCAGACTAATTTAGTGTAGTTCCGCACCTCAATCCGCTCCAAAGTGACCGGAAGTGGTGGCGCTCCATGTTTTTTAAAAACTTCTTTTCAGAGGTTTTTAAAAACCACAGAGCACACAGCCCTGTGCAGCTCTGTCGATGCGCTCCAGTGCAGATTTGCAGGCGCGCACTAGTGTGTGCCTGTAGATCTGTCGGGGGCGGACTTCCGGCTGGCGAGCTTCTCCAGTTGGTGGAGAGCCTCCGCCAGCCGGAAACTGCCATTTTGGACGCCGGAGTCGCCATTTTGGATGCCGGAGGCTGCTCCGCATGGCAACGGACTTACCCGGCTGCCGGTAAGCTCTGTTTAAGCGCGTTTCCCCCGTTTCTCTCTCCACATGCGGAAAGGGCCAAAGATGTCCTTTTTCAGGAAGTCTTTTTATGCCCTCCAAACCTTCCCTCCCCCTTTTTTCCTCCTTCATCTAGCTGGAATTTTTTTATCAGTATTTGCACAGGAAAACAGTGAAGGAAGAGAAAGAAACACAAAGTTTTAGTGTCAGGTTGCAACAAAGTGTCTACAGCAAACAATGCTGGAAAAGAGTGGGAATCTCTTCTAGTCTGATCGTACTGTAGCCTGCCTACAACAGGCAAGGTAAATTGCAGCTGTCTCCAGAATCCCTTACTGAGCATGCATGAATAACAAAACAGAAAGGAAAGGGGAAAGCAGATAAATCTGCCTCACAACCCCAGAATGTCAAAGAAGCATATATCAATAAATCTGGCTATCAAAATGAAAATCACAAAAGTGAAGCTCTTCGAGTAGTCCCTAGAAGATTCAAAATGTTTTTGTTTACTTATGCAAAGGTTACGTGACCCTGGTTGTGCATATTATTAATTCTGAATAAAAAAAAAATCTGCCAAGCAGGTTGAACTGCTCACTTTTTTGTGATGTAGGAATCTATTCCTATTCTTTCCATGTTACTTCTGCTCTGGTGCCAAATTTACTGCTAAAGTAGTAATGCCTAGTAACATTTCTACTGCATTAACTCTGAAAGACCTGTAATCCAAAAGCTGATTTCTCCAAGTTCCAGTGAACCCAGTGGGAAAAGTTGCTCATAGCATTTAAGTCATACATACACTTTTGATGTAGTAACTTGAGTGACACAACAACAACATCACCCTCATTGAGAACCAGTGTGGTATAGTAGTTTGAGCATCAGACTATGACCTTGGTGAATAAGGCTTTATTACCCTCTCAGCCATGGAAATCCACTGGGTCACCTTGAGCACTTCACTCACACTCAGCCCCAGAAAATCCCATGATAGGTTTGCCTCAGGGTCACCATAAGTCGGAAACAACTTGAAGGGATACAACAACAATGCTTCTAAAATCAGGAGAAAGTTTGTTTTTCAAGTTTACAGCAATACAGTGTGTCAGTCTGAAAACTGCTGCCTCTTTTAGACGCAGCTTTCCAATCATCAAAAAAGAGGGCACAAGAATAAACAAATATTTAAACAAACACTGATTAGCAAAGTGCTCAGGTGGCAGGGAGCAGACAGTGCAGAAAATAACAGAATAACAGACCACAAAGAAATGACAATCAGCATTCAGTTTGGAAGCTAATCCCAAATCTCTTAGGAGAACAGAAAGCAATGATGAAGGGAGAGCTCACGTCACAGAAGAAAAGCTGTATCAGCTTCCATTTTTCAGGTTGAATTGTACACATCTAACTCAGACAAGAATCGCCTTACTGTTTCAATTATAGCTATAATAAAACTAAGATAAAATGTTTCCAACAGTCTGAACATCACTGGAAAGTGAAGAACAGAAGAGAAAACCAAGTTCTGTCTCATTTTCTTCTTTAACGGCACATGCTCTGGTGCACGTACATGCCAAAAAGATTCTATTCCTGACAACCTCATTAAAAACTAACTGCTACTGGTGTTCTTGTGCAAAGTACATTAGTCAAACATCTCCATGGGTGAGGTCACACACAATTCATAATAATACTGAACTCTCCTATGCAGAAGGGGAGGAGAGATAAAATCTTTCAATGGCTGAGGCATCTTATACAAAACATTATTTTGAAACAATCATATTCTGCAAGAAACTATAACGAGATAGGCTTGCAAGATAGTACAATTTGCATACTACCTGCAAAAAGGGACCAAATACTCTCTGAAAGGACACCTCCCCCCAAAAAAATCAGAACGTCTCCACCTAAAGTCACACCACTAGCCCAGGATTATATATGATATATATTTGTGAACATCTTACACTTTTTCATGGCAATAGAAAATGGGCAAAGTTTCTTACAGTATTAAACATGACACCTATTCTCAAGTTCTTTCCCACTCTCTGAATACCTGATGATAAAATTTACTGCAAATCACTCCCTTGACCAAGTTAATTATATTTCTCAAATAACTTGCTGCGGATTCAACAGCAGTCTTATAACTACAACCACTTTCAAAATCTACTCTCCAAATCAGCTGAACTGCTAACTTTAAGGAATGTGGGGGAGCTTTTACAAGGAGCAAGGTGTGCCTGTACAGCCTAAAGCAGAAGTGCTGATACACTAATTTAATGTGGGAAAACGAAGAAGATTCTGTTTACGCAAGACACATCCTCAAGTCTAAACAAGAGAGCTAAATGGTTTTATTATCCCTGCAATTTAATTGGGGGGAGGACAAAAGTTAAATCATAGTTCTAACAAATTATGTTGCATGCAAGCAGTTGTTTACATCCAGCTTTGGTGATGCGAGGGAAGATTTCTCTTCATCTGCTTAAGAAACTAAAGCTATTCACACACATTAACATTAAAATCTTAACTCAGGTTCCTAGGATTTTGAGGGGGGGTTTGGGGAGGGGTGTTAAATATTAGGTTGAGTTTAATTACACCACAGCTGCAAACCTAAATAGATATGCCCATGAAAAAGTCTCACAAAAAAACCAAAAATGAGGAAAACCAGTCATGGTCTGTTTGGTTGTCTGCAATGAAATTCACCACCTAAGCAACAAATAATGGTTAACACAGAGCAGGTTTTGTTTGTTTGTTATTTTTATTTTTTACAGAGCAATCCACAAACATGTTCATAGTATAATACCATTCAGTAGCACCATAACATTCGTGAAGCCTGGGATCCTACTGGGGCAAACTGTTTACCGATTAGACCATTCCACAAGTGGTCTGATAGTCTCCCCAATTCTGCAAGCAGCAGCAGTAGTTGGGGAAAAATGTGAGCAGCTTTCAGGCTTTCACTACCACCAAAATCAGTCATTTACGGGAGAGGTGGCCTGGAACTGACCATAACCTCTCATCAGTTTATTCTTTTTTTCTCCCATTATTCAAGTCCTGTAGCTCTTCTTGTTTTCCTCAGCCTTCCTATTGCTTCCTCTGTCACCTCTTGAGTAACTACACCCAGGGAACAACTGGGTTTCAGTCTAAATGGTCATATTCAGCTGCAGACTCACCTAAGTAAACAATAATAAGAAAGAAAAGAAAAGAAAAGAAAAGAAAAGAAAAGAAAAGAAAAGGAGTAGAAGGAGGAAAAAACTACCAGAGCTGCCCACCTGAGTGTTATCTGACAAGGCAGAAAACCTGGATTGTGGCTCAAACTTCATCAGGATGATTGGATATTCATTAGATTTAAATAGGACTTTAAGTAATAAGATGCTCTAGCATAAATCTATTTTGTGGCTGTAGAATGTTTCACAAAATTTCTAACCTAATAAGAGTCCATGAAAAGTTTTGCATTTGTTTGAATTTAGCCATATTGGTGCTACAGTCTTATATACATGTAACTGGGAGTAAGTCACAGTGAATTTAACACAGCTTGCTTCTGAGTACTTGCAAAGGATTGTGCACTTACTTTTAAAAAGACACAATGTGCAGACAAGCCAGATATGTGTACAATATCCTTAGTGCTTATTTCATTTGGGACTGTTGCATTTAGCTGCAAACTAGAAACTGTAGATTAAATATGATTTGGAACTTAGACTAGAGGTACATCATGCAGTGTTTTGAGTGCTGGACTAGGACTCCAAATGACCAGGGTTCAAATCCTGTCTTAGCCATGGAATCTGCTGGGTGACTTTGGCTACCTCACACTCTTACAGCCTAAGTGGAAGGCAACAACAAACCTCTTCTGAATAACCTTGTCAAGAAAATCCTACAATAGGGTCACCGTAAGTTGGACTCAGCTTGAAGGCACATAATAACAACAAACTTCTTATATTAAAGTTCACGGTGACATGAAAATCTCACTTTACTTCAGATCATTCAAGTTATAGCTCATTCATACAGAGCTCCCCAAAACATTAAGCAAAAGTCCCTGCAAGTAAACCAGAGGGGTATGGGAACTATGTTAATTCTTTCCATTTTACTTGAATTGACTGTCTTAATTTGGCACTGAATAATATACGTTATCAGAGACTGGCAAAATGACATATCCTAAATTACACACATTACCCTATCTCTTTGATGGGGAAATACAAGGATGTAAGACAAATTAACCAGTTAATACATAATAATTGTTTACTTTGAACATGGGTGTGTATTATATAATTTGCCAGAGGAGTCAGCAAGACTTTGTATATCTGTTCCCTGTTATCTCACCCTAATTAAAAATACCCAAAGTTCTAGGTTGTGATACCCTTCAGATCCTTTTCTGGTCTAGAGTTCTTGTTCCATTATTATTATTATTATCATCATCATCTTTATTTTTATCCCACTTTTCTCCCCAAGGGTACTCAAAGGGACTTACAGCTTTAAAAAACACATAATTAAAAACTGTCATATACAAAAGTTAAAACAAAGATTAAACTACAATAATAATTAAAACATGTTAAAATACATATAAAAACAGCATTAAAATATCAGTTAAATAACAATTAAAATGACCAGCACAGACAGAAATTACATATAAAACTCCTGCTGGAAGAGGAATGTTTTTAGCTGTTTCCTGGAGGTAGGCAGGGAGGGTGCCAGTCTAACCTCTTTGGGCAGGGAGTTCCAGAGCCTGGGAGCAGCCACTGAGAAGGCCCTCTCCCGTGTTCCCACCAAACGCACCTGTGAGGGTGGTGAGGCCAAGAGAAGGGCCTCTCCCGCAGATCTCAATGCCCAGGCCGGTTCATAGAGGAGGATATGGTCCTTCAAGTAACCTGGACCTGAGCCGTGTAGAGCTTTAAAGGTCATCACCAGCACTTTGAATTGTGCCCAGAAACAGATCTATGGTACAGACAGATGGTAAAACAGACCACTGAGGTGGGACTCACACGGTCCAGAAGATGTCTCCAAGGCCATCTTTGTGACTCTTTTGAGACTCCTGGTCCTTTCCGGACCCTTCTCTAGGGCACTCCCCAACAGCAAAATTCACCCCCCCCCGCCAAACACTGTTAGGATCTCAGTCATACAAGGGAAGGTGAGGGGGAGCACATGGCTTTATAGAGGTGTTTTTGTTACTGATTCATTCTGTAGTGCTATATTCAACTCTTCCAACAACACAGAAATCAACACTCTGTAATTATTTATTTAAAATCCCAACTTTCTCCCAAGGTGGCACCCAATTTAAGTCCAAACAGCTGAAATCACTAATAATAATCTTTATATAAAAGCTTTTAGAAAAAATGCAGCTATCCCATTCAAAATAGCACTAAATCAAAAACAGTCTGAAAGCATTCAAAAAAATAAGAAATGAGGGGAAAGAGTATATCCCTGCCATTGAATTCAGCACCAACTTGGCTTCAGAATCTGTCCAAATAAAGACGACGTCACCTGACAGTGGAAAGGGAATGACAAAGGGGCAAACCTTGCTTCCCATGGTGGGTGTTCCAGAGTCTGGGAAGGGGTATTGAAAAGGCCCCCACCAAACATGCCTGTGAAGGAAGCTGTACCAAGGGAAGGGTTTTCCCACAAAGGTCTCAAAACTGTGGCAGGCTCCTACTTGACCTAGTTTTAATTGTTTGACAAACAATATTCAGTTTGTTCCAACCACACATTCACAAGTTCCCTGTTTCTGCTGCAGGCTAATCCTACACACACAGATTCATATACAAACTCTGCTAATGTCAGAAGACTCTTGTAATCACCTATTTAATCTTTAATACATTTTCCTGGTTGTATTTTTAAAAAGGTAGATAAATTTCAGGAGTTTTCTAGCCCTGTCATCATAAAAAGATGATACCACTACTTGTGAATATATACTTGATGGCATTATACCTGTCATCCCATGTTTCCCAGACCATCTGCCACTTGATCTGAAGGCCAAGCAGTGAGATATTTGCTGGGAAGGAACTGAGGAAGCATTTATTCTCATACACAGTCCCTGTATTGCTCCTGCATCAGTGTCTGAGCAGAGTAATAGCAATTTTTAAAAATGTAAATTAAGAAAGCCTTTCACATTATGAAAGAAGTTTCCTGTAAGAGTCAGTCTGAAATCTGAAATATCAGCACGTACAAACAGATGTACATGGATTCATCTATGAACCTCAGTGACTACCATTTACATTAAAAAAATAAAATAAAAGATACTTTTTCAAATGTCCAGATAAGCAAGGAAAACTTAATACTAAGGTTTACAAGTCTTTAATAGCTAGATATTTGTACCAAATGTACATATGGCATGTCAAATATGAAGCATACGTGCATCTATTTTTAGCTCTGTTCTTTTAAATAAAAGCAAGTGGGGGCCCTGATCCATATATTTTAAGGAGCATCAGAGCTAAAAATACACCATGCATGCCTCATATTTGAAATGCCATACATGTAATTTTGTATTCAAGCATTCATAACCTAACACAAAAGGATCTCATGCTAGTCAGCCCAAAAGTAAAATAAGATTGACCAAAGCTGAAAAGACAGAACAATGCATTCCGCTAACAGCAAGAGCTGTTGCATCCAGCTAAGCAAGAGCAATCTGAGTCAAGGGAGAACATAATGGAGTTCACCAAGTGCATGTAGTGTGTGCAGTCCTTACAAAGAGCTATAATGAATGCTCTCTAATATTAGAAGATAGGAGAAAATAAAGCAGTTACTCATATGAAGTTATATCCTTTCAAGTCATTTCCTAAGAACAACAGATTTTTCTTGCAAGATTTGTTGAGACAGGGTTTGCCACTGCTTTCCTCTGAGGCTGAGAAAGCATGACCTGCTCAAGGTCACCCAAGAGGTTTCCACAGCTGAGCAGGAACACAAAACTTAGTATCCCAGAGTCTTAGCCCACACTGGCTCTAGTTGTTCATATACTTCTACATTTACTTCTTCAATTTAGGCCAGTGACATCTCCTCGTAACTACCACCGTTCTTTCCTTTGAATCTTTGGACTAAATTCAATTGCTAGTCCCATCTAGAATAAACTCGGGGAAATAACTGAATGTAAATCAACACTTATGTATATGTTATGTTGCATGACACCGTCAAAAACTTTTTCATTCCACACAGGATATTTGTGGCTACAATTGTGGTCCTTACAATCAGGCAGTGGTGGAAACTGTGAGGCCAGGACAGCCAACAGGGAACTGCTATTCCACAATATCTAGAGGGTTACATGATTCCCATGCCAGCATAAAAGCATTGACAAGGGACCTGCTCCATCTATCCCTCCTTATCTGGAATTAAGGATTTTTCTACTTTCAGCACAAGGGATTTGTTCTTGCTTTTCTCCACTGTTGTCTCTTGCTGATAACCAGATGGTTTTGTGTTTTGCTTTCACGTATGATTTTAAAAAAAAAAAAAAAACTGTGACTGTGATCTTGACACCCTGTTCTGTAAGCAGAATCACTGTCTTCCAAGTGCCAGGAGCTGTTTGTGCAAGAATCTTGCACGAAGTAAACTGGACCACATCCAGAAAATTGCTCCTGCATATGGAAACATCTCTGTCAGTTAACTGTGTACCTAATTTATGCAGCCCTTGACCAAGCTAAGGATTGCATTTGTCTGCACATGGAATTTTATGAGCATTCTTCTCTCTCCCAAATCCATCCTCCTTCATTCCCTCCCTCTTTCCTCTGTGTCTTTCATCTAGAAGTCTGGATCTTGGTTTGTGACATTTTACAGAATCCTTGATAATGAATATATGTACTGTCCAGTTTGTACATTTTCATTGTGTGTAGCTTGTACCTGTTAAGGTCGTTTGAGTGTTTTGAGATTTTTAAACACTAGGAATCCATGTCTTGCAAGTACATTTCCCTAAACATTCTTTCCTGAGAAAATCCAAATTCTATGCACTAATTAGCTATCTGAGAATACACTGACATAGATACTGTGAGCATGTGTTTTGTCAGCAAAGCCAGCTTTCGAAAGAGCCAGTTGCCTCATTAATAATTCCTCAATTCCTCCTGTCATTGTTATCTGAATATCAAAAAACCTTACTGCAGATGGTGCTCCCACAGCGGGCAGGCAGAAATACCTTCCTTGCTTGTCTTTTGGAGTTTGAAATATTTGACACAGCTGTCCACTGAATTTGGACTTTTTAGTGGAACCTTCTGAGATCAAACAAAGCCATTCTGCAAGATAATTGCTAAAAAAAATCTACTTGTGATCAAAGGAAGTACAAGATTGCACATCAGCCATGGAGAGATAAAAAAATCTAAAGAGCAACAGGGAGAGATGCTGCAAAGTAAATTTCATATCTGAAGCAGTTATGTACTTTTTCTCTTTAATGGAATCCTAGGAAACACATGAGCATAGCAGTTTTCATGCTCATCTTTTGCAATAACTTTGCCAAAAGGTAACCGTGGCTGAAGGAATAATGGATTCATCTATGAAATATCATAGCAATACCCTGAAATATCCTATCAACAAGTGTTTATAGTCATTTTAACAAAAGGATGTTGAGCGGAACACTTATTAGAAAACTGGACTAGGATTAAAATCACAAATTTCTTTCTGACTGCCTCAAATCAATCACCCCGATCCTCCTGCCCTCCAGATGTGTTGGACTACAACTTCCATTGTCCTCGACTATTCTAAGGTCTTTGGTTACCTTAGAAAATATGTAACTTTAGCTTTATCTATCAGAATAATGATATTAATATTACTCGCATACTTGACAACTAGTTACCAGTGTGATCAAAAGTTTATTTGAATTCATGGTTCTTTAGGAAATTCACTCACCAGGTTCTGCCTCTCTGCTCTAACCCAGACCCTGGTCATGACACAACAATAAGGTAGGAATCCTAGCTTATTGAATCACAGGCTTCACAAATACGTGCTGGTATGGACAACCCATGTAGTCCCACTTTGTTACTTTTGCTTAGATAAGAAGTTTTAGAAACACACACAAATCAGATACTAGTTTAACATTGTATCCAAATCTCAGATTATACTTTACTGCACCAAAAGAAGCCACTATACATACAACTTCCAGCTCTGGTTTAAATCTGACTTATAATATTGGTTTGTTTAGGTACAATAAACCATAATCTGGATTTCAAAAAACAGGGTCAAACAAGGCACGGCCAGTGTGTGTGCATGTGCACACGTGTACCTGCACCTGTGCAAAGGTACATGTGTTTTATATGTTCATGTAAACAGAAGGAAAAAAAACAGAAACAAATGGATTGCATGCGCCAGTATTCATATTGTGTATCTTGTGATCTAATATGCCAGAGTAGGTATTGCTTAGTGGCTAGGAGACAGAACCATGAACCAGAAGCTAAAGTATAATGGTGACTGCAAGCCATGAGAAGCCATAGCATAGTGTTTTGCACATACAGAGTCTGAGATCCAATCTGTGACATGTGATATCAAGTCACAGGAGATGAGAGAAACCAGTACCTAAGATCCAGGGTACCTACTATCAACTGAACAGTGCTGGACTAGATCAAGCAACGGCACTTTACATGACCTACAAAGGCAAGTGTACAAAGAAGATGTTCATATGACTCCTTGTGCTTACTAGAGGGGGTGGGCATAGCAGACTGTAGATCAGGGTTAGAACACATGCTTTGTATGTTGAAGTTCCCAGAGTCAATCCCCAGCATCTTCAGGAAACACTGAAACTTTCACTTAGTGTAGACAATACTGAACTGACTCCATATAGTGTTTCTCATCTCTCACCTCCACGTATCTCACAGGGTTGCAGTCAGAATATCTTGAAATCTTCAGTGGAAAGGCAAGTGAAAAAGATAAATAATTACATTTCAGATTATCAGCTCTGTAGCAAACTTATCAGCACATCAATGGTACAAAGCAAGGAAAAGCGGATCTGTGACTGCCAAATAAGCTACGACATTTCCAGATACAGCATGGGATTGCCTCCAGTTTGGAGGAGAAATAAGAAAATGGGAGAAGAGTTTTATAAAACCTTGTGTCCTCTCAAAAAAAAAAAAAAAACCCTCCTTTTTAGGGAAAAAAACATTCACTGAAAAAAAAGTGTCTCTAGTGCATTTTTAAAAGTCTATCAACAGAGGATTTAAGGGTAATTAAGAAATGAGCACAACAGAACGGAGTTCTTGTCTTAATTGCAGATAGAAGACTGGATGTCACAGTGCCTTCTAGCTACATAAAGGGTGGGGAACATCTTCCTTCGTAAAACTCAATTTTAGATAAGTTCCTGAGGGGGCGGCATACACCAATTGTGGGCAAGGCAAACGGCTAGTGAACCAAAAATGCTGTCATAAAGGTCTTCCTGTCAATTATTAAACTTTCTTTACCTAGTTGCCAAAAGGTGTTTCAGTAATTTAGAAAGTGGAGCTAGGACAGTACAACAGCTCGGAAGCTATCAAACAACATTACACAGAAGGGGAGATGATCTTTTGGGGAAGCTCAGAAGCTAGATTTGGCCTCAGGGCCTGTGGCTCTCCAACAATGGCATACATCCTTTCTCACAGTGACCAGTATCACCAGCAGACCTACTGACAAATAAGAGAAATCTCTCACACAAACACTAGAATGAATTACAAAAACATGTCGGAAAATAGGGCCATAAGAGATCCAAGTATCTCAACAGCAGCCATTTATAATGCTGAATAAACACATTATATGCTTCTACTGTTTTTTAAAAGCATTTTAAAAACTCATAGCATATTGTCTTTTAGCACACAGAAAGGGTAGGATGGGATATTTAAGGAGTTAACTGAATACTAATGCTCTTTGATATGCTGATCAATCTCAACACTAGAAGAAAAACGCTCATAAATATTAATTATCCTCTTCGCATGAATCACCCATAGGCAGAATATCTTGTTAAGAAAAAGGAATAAAGCCATTATAATTTCATTCTGTGCACCTTTTTGGATCACAAGGCTCAAAATGCTTGGGAAAATTATTTGAGAGGGGACAGAGTAACAGGCAGAGGGCCAGATTTAAATAGCATATTATTAATTATGGTTCACCAATTTGGTTCAAGCAGATCACCCAACTGCCAGGATAAACATTTTAAAACCTAAGATTCAGGCTCACACTCAAGATAATTTCTGTAAGTAACATTTTCCAGAAAACCTCACATGAAATTGTTAGGGGTTTTAGTGTAGGGCTATAGAACTGGATTTATACATTATGGTGATAGACATTCTGCTGGCCAGGAAGAGTTTTTTAAAAAAAAAAATTAAAAAACTTCCATCGGAGATTTTAGAACAGCACATGTATACACATGCTTCACAAAAACTGTGAAGACTGTCCTCATATGGAGAAAAGAGATTTGATATCCGTGTTTCAACAGTGTCATCCACATTAGATTCTCTGGTGTTCTGTATTTGCTCTAAAATACTTCAAGGTCAAAACAAGCATAATTCCATTAAAATTTACAAAAATTAAGAGGCACAGAGGTTAACAGAATAATTGAAAGGAACCTTGTATAAAAAGAACAATTTAAACCATGATTAAAATACTGAAATGCCCTTCTACTTTAGTGGTCATCTTCCCAGAACAAAACAGTGAATGACAACTCTGACCCTAGTATTCATGGGCAGTATACTAGTGTCCATGGTCTGATCACTCCAACACCTGCAGGACTAGCTACTCTTAACAAGAACTTCCAATTAAGAAGAAAGGTAGTATTTCATCCAAGCCAAGATTCCTGTCTGAAGTTCTCACAACAAACCAGGGTTTAGGGTTTGAAAATGGCTTCTGATTCCCAGTATGCTTAGAATCAACAGGCCAGGAATCTTTTTTTGACCCTATACTAAGTTTCATCTTGATGGTGGGTTCCTGGTTACTGCAAATTAGGGTAGGCAAACAAGAAAAGTCTGGGTACCCCAAGGGTCCCATTTTCCTGATCTTCTAGTCACTACCCCAAGATGTACCCACCAATTTTTCTTGAAATGGACACAAGTAGGTAATTGCTTCTATTTTTCAAAGAAAGGTTATTTGGTATCCTGTAAAGCTGTGGCAGGAAAGGATTCATAAAACAGAAAATCACACCGCTTGGAGGCACAGAACTAGGAAACCTACGTGTTCTTGCAGGCCACAAGCAGCACACAGACTTCACCCTTTTCACGGCAGCTATAGCTGTTCATGTTGCCAAAAGCAAGGAAACAGAAGCAAACAGTATGTATCACCCTGTTTCTAATGCACAATAGGCAAAGATTATCCACAATTCTCTTTTACACTTTTGAACAACTTAACCAGAGAACCACTGAAAGATGGAGCCAGGAAAGCTTCCCTGTGGAAGAAGTTCTGAAGTCCATGGTAATTTGTTTCCCAGCAAATACATGTCAGGAGCTGTTGGATTATGCCAGAATTTTTCTCTTGACTATGTTAAATCTGGACAGGCTAATACAAGAGACAGCAAACCTCCAGATACCCCAAACCACAAAGTTTACCCTTGAAGAAGGTTTTGACATACAAAGAAGAAACCTGAGACTGTGAAGACATGCAGAAATTTGTCTGACCATTGTTTCTGTATTCTCAATTCAGGGTTCTTCCTGGATTAGGATTTGAGATTGAGATTTACTTCACATTTACTTATTTTTCTCCAGAGTATCCCCTCCAAGTGTATGAATTTAATTCATATTTGCATTTTCCTCTATGGCATCAGTAAGAGTAGGAATTTAGGAGACGATTGGTTCTGCAATAATTTCACAATCCCCTCCCAACCAGATCTAATTTTTTTTTAAAAAAAAGCAGACTATAGTTGCCCAAATTTAACCTGCTGAGTGTCTAAACCTCTCTCTACCAGCACCTCAAAAAGAAACAAAGAAAAGATTGGTAGCTAAGTTTACCATGTTTTTAATCCCTTAGGGCTGCATTCTGAGGTGAAAACCTCATGATTTAGAAGGAAAGAATTCTCACTAAACTCAGTGCCACCTATTTCTGAGAAAACTGGTTTAGAACGATGCTTCTTCATAATTCTAAACCAATTTTCTCTGTGGTGCATCACACACTCTCAGCCTCAGAAAACCCTGTGATAGTTCGCCTTAGGGTTGCCATAAGTCGCAAATGACTTGAAGGCCCACAACAACAACAGACTTGACATCTGACAAGAGGCCCACTTACTTCATGCTGAGGGGTAACCTTGCGTTAGAGGTATACCACTTCACATTGCAGTTGTGAGCAGCATACAAAGGTGGTTTGATAGCCTAGGTTCCCCCAACATCCTAGATTGTGTGTGTGTGTGTGTGTGTGTGTGTGTGTGATACATCGACAAAGAATATTGTGCATGTGCAGCACATGACCCCTTGTCTCCAGTGTTCCATTGGAACCCTGGGGATATACAGTCAGGTCACCTTCAAATACCAACTCTGTGCAGCTAACTAAGGCTGGAATTGCTTAGCTATGCAAGTCTCTGATTTCAATAGAACTAGAAAACTAGAGTAATGTACACATTATAGGATAAGGGTAGCCATAACTACGAAAGGTCAAAAGATGGCCAGTGCTCTTTCCATATTTATAGGCTCAAAAGATGATTTTTTATTCCTGGGATCTTTCCAAATGACCTAGAAGAAACTATATTTGCAACCATTTCTTACATAAAAAGATAAGCTGATTTATGAAACACAGCTCCATGAAGATTAAAACTGATCACATGGATGGAGATGGAAGGAGGCAAGAGAAAAAACAGAAGAGCACGCTTGTGTATTTCAAGGCTGTACAGACAGTAGAGTCCCCAAGAAAGACAGAACAAACTCTTCCTTAATGCCACTGTGGTACTAGCCCTGGTTATTAGTAACTTGATAGCTATATAAAGACATGTGTTGGAAGTGAATATTGTAGAGCTAAGGGACAGGGAGGGAATTATGTTCGCCTTTAGGCAGATGATATAGGTTAAGAGCTGGAAATGACTTTCACTCCTCAAAGTATAAAATGAGCATGACTTCTTTAACAAAGGCTAAAACAAGATGGGCCACAAAATGTAATCCTAACTCAGGGAGGGGGAGGCTATGTTATAGCCACCTTCCAGTTTCACATTCTGCCTGACTTCCAACCATTTCTCCTAGCCCTACTTAAGTCATCAAAGTGGTGAAATTCACCAAGCAATTGATTTAATTTCATCTTAAGGGAAACAAAGAATCTCTCTGCTGAGATTCAGTCCTGCTTGATTCTGATGGGTTACAGGCAGCATTACTGTCCACTCATCTCTCCACGTGTTTCATGTAAAAATGTTAGCGCCAGACACATCAAGAGGTACACCCATGCACTACTTGTTGAGAGCTCACTTTCAGCATTTCCTAAATATCAGCAGAAGCAAAACAGAAACTTAAAAAAAAAAATAACATATGAGCAGAGACCAGAGTAGAACAGAAACTACTGACGTGTATCATGGGCAACAACGACTGAACAAGGTATAATTAAATTGTTAACATACAATTGTACACAGCCTTAGCAAAGTTCCTTCCTGGGTCACCTGGGCCAACTGAAACAGCTTGCATAATCTAGTTGCCTCCAACACCCTATAATACAGGGAAGATTTAAAGCACAGCAAATTACAGGTAGAGGAGGGTAGACTCTTTTTCCAACTAACCTCAACTGTTCCACCCCAAATTACTTCTCTCTAACTATTCTTCTGTATCAGAGTTCCAACAGGCGAAACAACAGGAAAAGAGTGGCAGTCTGACAGCATCATTGTTGCTACTGTTAACGGCTGTAAAGTCAACTCACACTGACCCTAGATCTCCAGGCAACTGTATCATCAACAGCCCTGCTCAGGTCTTGCAGACTCAAGAGCTGTAGCTTCTTGATTGAGCCTGTTTTGCTGTTGCTATGTGCCTCCGTGGCATTTCCAACTTAACCTATAATACAGTCTTCCCCTTAGTGGTGGTGGTGGTGGTGTGTGCCTTCAAGTTATTTCAGACTTATATCAACCCTAAGGCAAACACAGCATGGGGTTTTCTGGGGGATGATGCACCCAACGTCACCCAGTGAATTTCCATGGCTAAGCACGGAATCAGACCCTGATCTGCAGCAACACAGTCCAATGTTCAAACCACTATACCATGCTGGCTCTCACCTTCCCCCTTACCAAGCATTATTGTCTTTTCTAATGACTCATTGCCTTCTTGTGATATGTCCATATTATGACAGCATGGAAAGGCACAACCTGACCTCCTCCAGATCAATATAGAAAGCTTCACTTATAATGAGCCAGTCTCTTGGTCCATTTAGTCCAGTTCTGTCAACTCTGACTAGCAGCAAATTGGTAGTCACAGTTTCAGGTAGGATTCTTTGCTAGCCCTGCCTGGAGATCTGTGTTATTACCTTCAGGTGATCTCCCATCCAAGTGCTAAGCAGGCCCAACCCTGCTTAGCTCCTGAAATCAGACAAGATCTGGTGCATTTAGGGTGGGGTATAATGTCCATCAATCATAGCAACCATATTAACAGGAGATTATGGAAGCCATAGTCCAAAGCTCAGTGTATCTTGTGGGCAGTAGGTTTGATATAAGGAAGGAGCTTTTAATGGCTTGGTGTTATACATTTTCAACTGACGTGTTTATAAATATTAATAGTGTTTTAATACTATAATTTGTCCAACTGTGTGTCAACATGACTGCCTTTAAAAAAAAAAAAACCTCTACCTGTTCTGGTGCTTTTATGAATCACCTTCGGTTCCAGTAGAAAGGTGGGATATTGAAATCAAACAAGATAATAACTAAGGAAACACAATTTGGGAAAGGAGTGAAAAAAATTGCATGAAAGGCATTCCATTTTCCTACCAATCTGCACTTTAACACACACACGCGCACACGCACACACAAAATAGGGAAACAACACAATCCATGCTGGTGCATGAGAACAGCATATCTAAGTGTACCCTACCTGCTGATAAGGATGGTTTAAGTTTAAGATGTGAGCAGTAATTGGAGAAAAGAGCAAGAAAGTGCAGAGGCCATAGAAGCAAATGATAATGCTCTTTAGCTTCATTGCCTAAGGGCAAATAACAGGTTCACCCACAGAAACTCCTATGCAAACACCTCTAGCTGCACACACACCAAACCTTGCAGTCACTGCACAAAAAAGCAGGTGCTGACACCAGTTATTATACCTCTGAGAACAGAGGCAGTGAGAGACATTTTAGCCTTACCAAGATGGCAAATAAAAATCACGCCTCTGATCCAGCTTCAGCTCCCCCCCACCACCAAATTTTAATCCATCCTACCATTTAGATAAACAAGAGGCATGCAGAAAGAAGGAAGGAGAGGTTCTGGGGACAAACCTAAACTCGGCCTCGTTGTTTTCCCTCGAAAAAAGCACATTTGTCACCAAAAGATGAAAGAGTTTTTTTGTTTTGTTTTTTACATTACCTCCAGGGCTTTCCTTTACTGGGGTCGAGGAGGGTATTCAAGATCGAGGTACTCATGGGCCATTTCCGCACTAGGCTGTTATAGCGTGATGATTCCACTTTCAACCTCCTCTGGAATCCTGGGGTTTGCAGTTTCGGGAGGGGCCGGCCGGCCCCTCCCTCAACTGCAAACCCCAGGATTCCAGAGGAGGTTGAAAGTGGAATCATCGCGCTATAACAGGCTAGTGCGGAGATGGCCATGGTTGAGCGCATGAAATCATCCCCATTTACGATGGTCGAGTGACTGATGGCTGATCGGGTATCAAAACGCCATCCCAGGAGCAACCCGCCGCCCTCTCCCCACAAGCCCCCCCCGGGCCCCTCTGAAAGCACCACGGAGACGAAGGTTCGGGTCTGACACTGTGGGAGGGCGATCGGGAGCAAGGAGCCGCCGTGAGGGGTCAAGCCCGGCCGGCCAAATCTGAACAAATCTAGGTTTTTAAAAATAATAATAATAATAATAATAAGATTCCCCTTGGTGACCAGGAGGAGCCAGATGCCCGGGCGCGCTTCTCGCTTACCAGCCACCACGAGGAATCCGGGAAGAGGAGGAGGGCAAGGAAGGAAGGGCTCCCAGCCTGCCTTCTTGGCCGCCCGGCACCCGCCGCGACCCGGACCCGGCTGGGGCTCCAACGCGGCGCCAAAACAACTCACCCAAACTGCCGGCGAACCCGTCCATCTTGAGCGCGACGGGAGCTGCCGTCCGCGCCCGGCGTCGTGCCGCTGGGGCCGGCTGAGGAGAAGCGGAGCGAAGGCGAGGGAGAGCCGGCGGAGCGGAGCAACGGGGGTGGCGGCGGCGGCGGCGGCGGCGGCGGCCCCTTCCGTGCCTGGGGCATGAGGCACTGGCCGCCTGTCACCGCCCGCCCGCCCGCTCCCTCGCCCGCCCGCCCGCCCGGCCGGGCTCCTCCGAGAGTCGCCTGCGCTCCGCCGGCGGCGGCGGCTGCTCTCCTCGCCCGCCTCTCCCGTCGCCGCTCTGGCGGCCGCTCCTGCTCTCCACACGCAGCTCCGCGAAGGCGACGGACGCGCGGCCGGTGCCCGCCTGCCCGCTCGCTCCGTCCTCCTCCAGCTGCCACCCGCCAGTTCAGCCCCTCCTGGAGCCGCTCTCGCTCCGGCCCGCCCCGCCTCAGCGCCCTCGTTGCTTTCGCGTTTCCGACTCCGCCCCTCTTGGCAGCCGGGGCTTCCCCTCCAGCGGCGGTGGCCAGGCGCCCCGCGCGCCAGGAGGGGGAGGGGAGGGGAGGGGAGAGGAGGGGAGGCGGGCGCGCGCGCGCGCGCTCGGCGCGCGAGGAAGGGAGCCGGGGAGGGAGCGGCAGTTGGGGCGTTTAAAACGGGAGAGGCGAGCCCGGCCGCTTCCCAGCAAAGGCCTCGCGAAGGCGGCAGCGGCGGCCCCGCGCGCGCACCGTGGCGGAGCGGTTGTTGCTTTGCCGGCGGGGAGCGCGCCAGAAGGAGAGGGGCGCAGCTGGGCAGCCCAGGCCGCTTCCGCACTAGACGGTCATAGTGCTATGATTCCGCTTTCAATCTCCTATGGAATCCTGGGGTTTGCAGGTTAGGGAGGGGCCTCAAAGGCCTGCAAACCCCGTGGTTTCATAGGAGGTTGAAAGTGAAATAACAGCACTGGGACAGGCTAGTGCAAAAATGGCCGTGGTCTCTTTTCCTAGTACCTGGCCAAGCGTTGTTGTCTTTTCTAGTGAATCTTGTCTCTTCATGTTAGTGCCACAGGGTCCACTTAGTCCATTTGGCTTCTAGGGAAGGGTGAGGCTTGATACAGGTCATTTTTGCACTAGCCTGTTACAGTGCTATTATTCCACTTTCAAGGTCCTTGGGAATTCTGGGGTTTGTAGTTTCCTGAGGCCCAAGAGCTCTCTGGCTGAGAATTCTAAATGCCCCTCCCTAAACTGCAAACCCCAGCATTCCATAGGATGTTGACAGTGGAATAGTAGCTCTATAACAGGCTAGTGCGGAAGTGGCCCCAGATTGTAGCTAAGGGGCCAAGGACTTGCCTCCCAAAAAGCATTTTTTTTAAGTGCTGTCAAGTTGACTTTGACTTATGGCAACCCTGTGAAAGAGTGACCACTGGGTCACCTTATCATCCACATCCCTGCTCAGGTCTTACCAGTTGTGTACAGATGGGGGGGCGAGGCGGTGATCCACTCTGGGTGGCATTTTTGGGGGGTGTGGCCTTTTCTTGTCTGCCTCATCATAGCCCCCCCCCACATGCGGTAGCTCTTCCCTGCACACTGTAGCCAGGCTCATGCATGATGTAACCCCTCCCCACATACTGCAGCCACACCCCCACATGCCGTAGCTCCTCCCTCATGCCCCAGAGGCACACCTGCACCTCCCATCCCTACCCCATTCGCATCAAGTTACACCACTGGGTCTTACAAATGGGGGGCGATGGTTTCCTTCATTGCGTCTATCCACCTGTAGTCTGGTCTTTCTCTTTTCCTACTGCCTTCTGGGGAAGGTTGAGGCTTGATATAGGCCATTTCTGCACTATACTTGTGTGAAGCTGGAATGTCACCATGTGATACTGGAGATGTAGATTCCAGCCTGTTATGATGTATATTCCAGCCTGTTATTAATTTTAGCTGTTAATTAATCTTTGCTACCACTACCCACTGAATTCTGGACATTTGGACAGTACAGTGGGACTCTGTCCATTACATTTCAATCCCTAAGCTTAAGGATCTCCCTTTTTCCCCAGTCTATCTAGCGTTGGCGTGGGAAGGAGAGAAACAGGGTTTTTACAGAAAATATTTATTCAAGGCATGCAAATGAACAAGACAATACACACATGGGAGGCTCCCCCCTCCCAGGCACGCTTAGTTACAAGTAGTTACAAAAAGAACAGATATGAAAGCACAGATACATTCTTTAGATCAGCCAGCCTCCAAAATAACAGAAAAGTCCCTAACGCGATTAGATAACTATTTCTAATTACTCACAGATGTTCCTAGGCTTAGATGTTCTAGTAGGAAGACGCCAGGAGGCTAGGCCTACGGCCTACGGCCTGCAGCCGGCTACTGGCACAGAACCCCCCTCCAGGAGGTTCCTTGGTTGTTGTCTCTTTGTTATCTCTCTCAGCCACATGGCCTCGCAAGAAGTTTTATAACTTCTCCTTGGAAGCATCTGGAAGCATCCTGAAGATGCTCACCTCTTTCCTTTTTGATTGGTCAAGTCTCACCCTGTGACCTATGATGCTGACCCACATGACCTATGATGCTGACCACACACTAAAATGTAATCTAATCCCAACACCTTATTAACCCTTGGTTTACCTGAAGAGGGAAGTGTCCCCCTTTAGCTTAGATAATGAGAAGCCTCATTATCACAACTTGTGATAGTGCTATTATTCCACTTTCAATGTCCTGTGGAATTCTGGGGTTATTGAGGCCGAAGAGCTCTCTGGCTGAGAATTCTAAATGCCCCTCCCTAAACTGCAAACCCCAGAATTCCATAGGATGTTGAAAGTGGAATAATAGCACTAGAACACTGTAGGGCGCAAATGGTCTTACTCTAGCACCCATTTATTCGTCCTTCAGGGAGTCCATGGTATCAGCAGAACGCTCCTTCAGCACCACATTTCAAATGGATTGATTCTCTTCCTATCAATTTTCTTCACTGTCACACTTTCACACCAGTATATAGAAATCAGAAATACAATGGTGTGGACAATTCCGAATTTAGCATTTAAAGAAATATGCAGCCCCAAATGAGGAGGCAGAACTCTTACGGGGATCGGTGCCCTTATTGCTGTAGCCCTCTTGCCTTCGTCAGCAGCTGATTACCACAAAGAGGTACTGCCTTTCATACTGAAGGCGATGTGGAGGAGAGTGCAAAATTAGGGTGTTGTCATAGGGAATAAGAATTATGCACCTCCATGAAATTTTCCTTCATTCCCAAAATATATAGTATTGTAGTAACTGATGAGTTGAGCATTTAGCACTACAGTTTTGACATCCAAAGGTGCCGGGGTGGGAGGGAGTGATCAGGCAAAGTGTCCAAGGAAATGTGGGTACAGCAAACATAAGAACAGTGTGAACGATATTCAGCATATTACTTCGTGGGTGGGAGAACTGGGGGGGCAATACTTTCATTTTACCCCTTCTCCCAGCTATCTTCCCATCTTTAGCTGCTCTTGGTTGACTGACCGAACCCGAAAGGTGCTCACCAATGGCTGCTTTTCATCCTGGAGAGAAGTGACTAGTGGGGTGCCACAGGGTTCTGTCCTGGACCCAGTGCTATTCAACATCATCAGTGACTTGGATGAAGGAATAGAGGGCATGCTGATCAAATTTGCAGGTCAAACCAAATTTGGAAGGGATTGCTAATACCCCAGAGGATAGGATCAAAATTCAAAATGACCTTGACAGATTGGAATGCTGGGCCAAAGCTAACAAAATGAGTTTCAACAGAGAGAAATGTAAGGTCCTACACCTAGGTGGAAAAAATGGAATGCACAAATATAGGATGGGGGACATGTGGCTGGATAACAGTATGTGTGAAAGGGATCTAGGAGTCTTGGTGGACCACAGGACCACATGAGTCAGCAGTGTGATCTGGCAGCCAAGAAAGCCAATTGGATTCTTGATTGCATCAATAGGGGTATGGTGTTTAGATCAAGAGAAGTAATAGTATCACTCTATTCTGCTTTGGTTAGACCTCATCTGGAATACTGTGTGCAGTTTTGGGCACCTCATGTCAAGAAGGATATCAACAAGCTGGAGTGTGCCCAGAAGAAGGCGACCAAAATGGTGAAGTATCTGGAAGGCATGCCCTATGAGGAGTGTCTTAGGGAGCTGGTTATGTTTAGTCTGCAGAAGATAAGGTTGAAAGGAGATATGATAGCTATGTTTAAATATTTGAAGAGATGTCATGTTCAGGAGAGTGCAGACTTGTTTTCCACTGCCCCAGAGATTAGGACAAGGATCTATGGATTGAAACTACACAAGAAGAGATTCCACTTAAACCTCAGGAAAAACTTCCTGACAGTCAGAGCTGTCCAGCAGTGGAATATGCTGTCTCAGAGTATGGTGGAATCTCCTTCTTTGGAGATTTTTAAGCAGAGGTTGGATGGCCATCTGTTGGGATTGCACTGATGTGTGTTCCTGCATGGCAGGGGGTTGGACTGGATGGCCCCTGTGGTCTCTTCCAACTATGATTCTATGACCTACAGCCATCTGTGACCCTAAATTCCTTGAATTTATATAGTCCTCATTTGAAGCTTTCCAAGGTGGCAGCCATTACTACGTGTTGTGGAAGTGAACTCAACAGCTGAACAGGAATGGACAAAAGGAGGCTCTTAAGATGTTTAACTGCACCTTCTAGTTTCCCTTGCTGGCTATGCCAACTGCAACTGGTGAGTTGCAGGCAAATATTACCTGGCCACACCTGAAGTGTTTGCCCACACCTGAACTATGCCCTGCTTCTTGAACATATAATTTGGTACAAGAAACAGAAATAATATGGAAAGAATAGGGATCCTAGGCCACAAAAAAGAAGAGCATTTCGATGTGTTTCAGCAAAGTTTGTTTTGTTTTGTTTTGTTTACTCAGAACTAGCAATATTCACACATGAAATTAAACAACTGGATTGGGTAAGCTTTGCATTAATAAAAATATTTCCAGAGACCACCTGAACGCTTATTCCAGAATGCCTGAATGTCTTATCTTTTTCACTAGTCCCTACTTTTCTTATGATTTCCATTTCAGTGGCCAAACTTAAAAGACCTACAAGACCCCTCCCCCACCTTTTGATGCCCCATTAACTGGTGATTCACTGTTTTGATTCTTACAAATTAAGGACAAGTTCCATTAATTTGGGGGGGCACTCTTTCATTGGTTCTTGTTGCCTACTCAGTTGGAACTTCTCAGACATACAAAGTGAGCTGGGTGGGGGCTGCTAAGCCTTTCCAAGCAGACTTTCCAAGCAGCGTGCATGCAGTTGGTCCCAAGTGAGCCTCCGTAACTCCTCCATGCTCCATGCGGTATAGTACCTGGGTTCCACTTTTCAACCAATTCAGTTTTCTGACAGTATCCTGGTCCTAACATGTCAGATTAGTTTGGAGGAGGTTGCTGATAAGACACACTTAGGGGTTCTCACATTTTCTGTTTTGCTGTTCTGGAGATAACTGTTTATCTTGCTTGTTGTAGGCAGGCATACAAGATAACAGTGGGATCAGCTAGAGTAGAATCCTGCTTGTTCCTAGCTCAGGCATTGTTATTGCATTGTTTACTACACACTTCTGCAACCAAGCACGGAAAGACTACGTTTCTTCAGTTCCCCTTCACCATTCTCCCAATATGTCCAGCTGTGACCCAGAATAGTAGCCATACTTGGAAATAGTAAGTCTCATTGAATGCTCCCCCCCCAGGTTGCATCTAGTCTGATTGAAAAGTTCCAGTTTTGGTTCCTGTTCTTTCCTATTTTATACTGGCTTAAAATAAGGTAACTTGGAGAGCTAGTATAAAAAGTCCGTGATTGTACTGGGAACTGATAGAAAATAATCTGGGATAAACGAAATGTGTATGGATCTCCAAAATGAAAGAGGAAAAGACAAGAATAAAATCTGGAATCCCTGGTTTTTCTGGATGAACCTCAGTTGCTTCATTTTGTCCAACGAGCAAAATGGCTGGCCCCAAGAAGTCCCACTAATTGCAGTGAAACTTTCTTCTGAAATGAAAAGTTCACCCAGTTACAGGAACCTGACAGAATAATCCTATTCAGAAGCAAGTCCTGTTAAGGTCAGTGGGGCTTTCTCTAGGCAAGTGGGCATTAGATTACTGAGTTTTAGTAGATTAACAATTCTACTGAGGCTATTCAAAATGGTTTATTTGCTTAGATGAGTAAACCAGTTTCAGTTTACATATTTTTAAAGTATAATCTCTTTTAAGTGTCATTTTTAGATGAAACAGACATGAATCACACAAGGCACATTCATTCATTGGTTCATTCATTCACTTTGTAGCCTGCCTGCCTGCTTCCCCACGACTGGCACTCAAGGTGGTTCATCTTTGTCTGTTGGATTCCAGGTGTATATTAAATGTGTTTGTCCTATTTGCATATAAAGCAGAGGGTGGAGAAACCCAGTTACATTTAAAAAGAGCACATACTTTCCTCACTGTAAAACGCTGTCTTGCACTCTATTTAAGCAGTTTACTCCCTTGCTGTTTTGAGTATTGGGGGCATAGCATGATGGCTGCCTGTAACTCTATGTGGGAATGAGACCCATTCAATTTGCTTCTTAGTAGGCATTCATAAGACTGTACTGCAAATCAACTCAAATTGGAAAAATGTCAGCAGTGGCATAGGCCAACTTCAGAAGTGACATGTTGTGGAAATGAGGTTGTCACACATGTAATGCAGTATGAAAAGCCCTATCAGATATACATCTGTCCCTCTTACTCTGTAGAGTGCAAAGAGCCTATCGGAGGTTTCATCAAAGAATGTATTCAAGTAACCAGGACATCATTAAGGCTGGATAACTGGCAGGATCATTATGACCCTTTTCGCACGGGCTTTCTGTCGCGCGACAGCCCCGTGATCCTCGCGGGAGTGGGAGCGTCGCTCTGCACGACGCACTCCCACTTCCGCCGCTCCCACGGGGCTGCAGCAGCGCAATCGCGGGTTTTTTGATTTGATCCCCTCGAAGCGAAAATCACCCGCGCTCGCGCAACGCTCCTAGCACTTACCTCCTGTGCGGAGTGTCGGGGAGGCGGCCGGGTCACACTTCCTTCCCTCCACCCCTGTGGAAGGAAGGGGCGGGGCGCTAGCGCGACGGACGCGACAGCCTCCTGCTTCGCGAGGGGGGGCGGACGTGCGAGACTCCTGCTTCACGGGGGGGCGGACGCGACAGCCTCCTGCTTCGTGGGGGGGGCGGACGCGACAGCCTCCTGCTTCGCGAGAGGGGGCGGACGCGCGAGCCGCCTCCTCCTCCTCCGGGAGGCTGCCGCTTCCCCGCTCGTTCCGTCGCCTGCAGAAGGAAGGAGAGGGGAAGCGGCAGCCTCCCGGAGAAGGCTTCTCGCGCGAGCCGCCCTCCCCCACTCGCGCGAGAAGCCTCACTGCAAAAAGAGCCTATGTGATAACAGCACACCAGTGTATTTTGTTGTTGTGTTCCTTCAAGTCATTTCCAACCCTAGGTGAAGCTACCTTGATACAACTGTCTTTATGTACATCATAATCAGTGGCTTGATCTATGTGTATATGAGAAAACTAGCAATAGATCTCTTTCTCCACAAGAGCATTTATAATATTCTTGTTGTGTGTTGTGTTTTGTGTTTCTGACTTACAGCAACCTTAAGGTGACCCTATCATTGGGTTTTCTTGGCAAGATTTATTCAGAATGGGTTTGCCTTTGCCTTCCTCTAAGACCAAGAAAGTATGACTTGCAAGGTCACCCAGCGGGTTTCCAAGACCAAATGGGGATTTGAACCTTGGACCCATTCCACACTGGACTGCTATAGCGCTATTATTCCACTTGCAACATCTTATCAAATCCTGGGATTTGCAGTTTCGGGAGGGACCACTTGGCCCCTCCCGAAACTGCAAACCCTAGGATTCCATAAGATGTTGCAAGTGGAATAATAGCGCTATAGAAGTCTAGTGCAGAAATGGCCCCAGTCTCCAGAACTGCAGTCCAACACTCAAGCCACTACATCATAGTGACTCTCACACCAATATATAGAGGTAATAAAACATGTGACAAAACCACATGGTTCAGAGTAAGTAGACAAGGAATAATCTGTCAGTTGCTGTTATTCTCATGTGTACATTTTTAAAACATTCTTTCCATCCCATATTGTCTTCAGAAACAATCTGAAACAAAATTATCCTCCTGTTGGACCAGGGAAATTCAATAGGTAGAGTTGTTCCCAGCTATGAAAAGGATCTTGTTATATGTGCCTGCCAGATAGGTTCTCAAGAGGAGAAATATCTCAGAAAAAAACAGGTGGCAACCCAAATTCAGCATAAATACAGTAGAATTCCCATATTGGAAATTCGCAGTGTAGTTGGGTTCAAACCCAGTGCTTAGAAGCACTCAAAGCCTGACTTCTGGATGGATAAATCAATGTTGTTCTCCCCTACATTCAGTGTTTAAAAACATCCTGTTCTTTCTGCTCAAAGATGGTGAAATCTTCAGGTTCTAGCAGACTGTGCAAAAATAATAATATTCTCACCCATTCCTAGGAATGAAGTAGTGCTGAAATTATTAAATTAGTTTTAAGGATACATATTTAGAAATTAGGTTTTGGGGTACTGCTTATAGATTTTCTTTAAAAACTGTCTTGCTCTCAACGCACAACAAATTTCTGCCACATATACTTGATTTTTATAACATAAACTAATGTGTTTATTTATGTGGGACTATCTGTGTACTTGATGCTTAATGAGTGGGTTGATACCAACCCCAAGGAACTTACATACAAAATATACACAAGAGAAAGAACCAGAGACAGAATCTTTTTCTACTCATACACTGCATGTTAAACATTCTATTTCCCATTAATTACATCTATCTCAAAGCTGTTTCATCTGGCATAAGGAGTTGTGAGGGGGAAAAGGAACTTTTTCAAACTTTGGTCCATCTCATTTTTTATTTAAAAAAATATCCAATTTTATCTTTGCAATCACAGTAGTCCACAAACTGCCTGCATGTCAGTGTGTTCTAGGAAATATTCCATGACATTTCATGGATTCTTGAAAATGATTTCTTGAAAATGGTTTCCAGAATTTGTAATGTATTATAATTACACAGTTGGGATTTGGTTATGGCCAGCAATCTAGCTGTGTTCCAAGAAGTAGACACATTTATGGACGATAGGAATGTTAATAGCTATCAACCAAAGAGTTTTCCGTGCAATCAATCAAAACCTGTACTGAGTGCTTTTGGATGGTACTCCCCAAAGTTCCCTTGCAATGGCAAAAATGTGATACATCATACACATGTAGTAAAGTGGGAGCTGGCCTTCTAAGTGGGGGACTTTGTCTTGCTAAGGAGAAATAGCCATGATGTTGGGGTTCTTGTTATATTTATTTATATATCACCTTTTTTTCCTCAGTCTGGGACACAAAGAGGCTTACAAAACATACAGCTAAAAAAAAAAAAAATTCACATCACGCAAAAGTCAGAAATATGATAGAATTAAATTTAATTAAATAGAATTAAAAATGGTTATAAACATGACCATTAGAAAGAAAAACAGCAAATATATACAGTATAGCGCATTATAGAAGGCCCTTTCTCCCTGAGCAATCAAAGGACAGCTAAAACCAAAAGGTCTTCACTGGCCTAAAGAAGGATAATGAGGCAGGTGCTTGTCTGACCTCCCTAGCTTTAGTATCACTCTGTCCTGCTTCTGAAGAAGGGGGTTTATACTCACATGCTGAAATAAAATCCAGTTATTTTAAAAATGTTACCATATCCCGTTTTTCTCCACCTCCCTTCCTACTTTTTATGCTGCAAGAGACAAACCCAATACTTCTTTGAAAGCTCTCTAGGAAGGGAGCTCCAAAATCTGCAAGCAGCCACTGAGGCCATTTCTGCATGAGACTGTTATAGTGCTATGATTCCACTTTCAACATCCTATGGAATCCTGGGGTTTGCAATTTAGGGAGGGGCTGGCCAGCCCCTCCTCTCAGATCTTGTTCTTTGCAATCGCTGCACCGATTTTCCCTTGCTCCAGCATTGCCATAGGACTGCTTCTGTATGTGATCACCTCTCTTAACTCCTTCCAAATCTCCTTCCTGTGCCGAAAAATAAATACCAATCAGTATTTTAATATATGCCTGTCTTTTCCTATCTCTGTATGTGGCACTTCATGCTTTAAAACAGAGAGAAACAAGAGAGAAAGAGGAAAGGAAGCACGGGGAAAAGATGTGATGATTTCAATTGCATGTTGTGTGGCTGAGTTACAAATAACTACAGGGAAGCAGGAGGTTCAGCAATATGTGCCTCTTTAGTTGTTGTTGTTGGACAGCAATGCCCACCATCCCAGGGACCCTTTCACACTACACAAATATAATGTGATGATTCCACTTTAACTGCTATGGCTTCATCCTATGGAATCTTGAGATTTGCAGTTTAGGAAAAGGTACTATATCCAGGGTACTTAGAATTATCAGTGAGAGTGTTCTATTTGATTGATTGATTGATTGATTGATTGTATTTCTAGACTGCCTTTCTCCCAGAATCGGGACCCAGTTACCAGTGTTCTAGTAGTGAGAGAGCTACCAGCTGCCCACCCTTGAACTAAGGACTAGGATGAGTTTTGAGGAGGGATTTTAAATTTTGCATGTCTTAAATTTTGTGTGTCATATTTTATTGATGACACACTCCAGGTCACACACAGCTTCAAAGCCACATGCACCCCTTGGGACCCTTTCATATGGCTCTGAAGAACTTCCATGTCCACAACCCCTCTTTTTATTTTTTTACCCCAAAATTGTCCCAAAGCCCCTAAAACTTCCCATAAATATGGCACCTTGCTTCCCTAAGCCTCCCAGAAGCCTCCCTACACCCCCCCCCAAAGAACTCCCGAAAGGTGAAAAAAACCAGCCAAAATGGCAGCTGGAAATGGTGTTACATCACTTCCAGGGCACCGGTAATGTGCTGGCTGGTGTGGCCTAGCAAGTGAATGCAGGCAGGAACAGCCTGTACCCACTCTGCAGTTAAACACCCCTGTTCTATAGAAAGATAATCACTTAGCAGTTCTGGGAGATCTTTAAGTGATGAGAAGAGCATGTGGTTAAAAATGTGTGTGTGTGTGTTTTAATTAAGTATACCAAACGGTTACCTGCCATCAGAGAAACCCATTAATATTTTAAAAATAGCCTTCCCGACATTTCCAAGTCTTATGTGCAGTCCAATCTTAGGACTTAAGAAATGTTTCCCACTGAGTTCTTGGAGGGACTTATTCTCAAGTTAGGGTACATAGGACTCCCTTTGTGTTCAGCTCAGTGCTGTGCATCATTACTTGGAAATCATATAAAGGAATGCTATAGCAACTTTGAGAGTAACTGAGAAAAAAAAATCTAGCATAAGCTTTAGTGGACTCCAGTCCACTTCATCAGATGCACAGAGGGACTCTGTCTCAAAAGTGCTACAGGACTGCTTTGTATCTTTTTATCTGAAACAGACTAATATGTCTTGTGTCTGAATACTTGTAAATCAGGTTAAGCATGTAACTTAAGCAGGCATGGACCAATATATAGTTTGGAAGTGGATTTCAGGACACCTGTGAGATGCTTTCCTTCTTGCTTTCCTCCCTCAAATCTCTTCTCAACATCCACATTTTCCATTAAGCTTTGGATTAGTCCCCTGGTTCCCATACTATGCTCTTTAGAGAGCTGGTATCTTAGCACATGCGCACACACTGAAACAACTCTGTATTATTATTTCCACTTTTTTACCCC
The DNA here is from genome assembly GCA_948474755.1 of Ctenosaura bakeri. NCBI lineage: Eukaryota > Metazoa > Chordata > Lepidosauria > Squamata > Iguanidae > Ctenosaura > Ctenosaura bakeri. The sequence continues at coordinate 966,489 of CAOLHI010000274.1, forward strand.
AGCCTCTACTTCCATCCCCTATTATCTCTCTTGTTTCCCTCAGCTGTTGTTATGTGCAGCCAAATCAGCCATGCCTTCTAGAAATCATGTGAATGAGGGATGTCTAAAATGCACAGATCTTGCAAACTCAGGACCATTGTTTCCTTTATTAAATTAATCCATCTATAATGTAGCCTTCCTCTTTTTCTATGACTTTCAGCTTTTCACAGTATTATTGTCTTTTCCAATGACTCATTTTAATTCATAATATACCCAAATGCAATATCCTCAGTTTAATAATTTTGGCTTCTAGTGAGAATTCAGACTTGATTTGCTCCAGGACCCATTTATTTTTCTTTGCAGCAGTTGAAATATTAAGACGTTTCCGCCAACATCACATTTTAAATTAACTGATTTTTTCCAGTCACCTTTCTTCATTGTCCAGCTTTTTCAACTATACATAGAAACTATATATTACAACAGTATGGATCATGAGTGTGGAATGCTCAGTGATACATGTTTATGCTCGAGGACCTTATCTAGTTCCTCCACAGCTTCTCTTCCAAGTCTTAGTCTTCTTTTGATTTCTACACTGCAATCTCCATTTCGAGTGATGATTGAACCAAGGTATGGAAAATCTTTTAACAATGTTGGCGTCTTTGTCATAAGCTTTAAAGTTATACAAATCTTCTGAGATCATTATTTTTGTCTTCCTAATATTTAGCCATAACCCTGTGTTTTTAAGTTCTTCTTTAACTTTTATCAGTAGTTGTTCCAAGTCTTTGTTATTATCTACTAATAATGTGGTATAATTTGCATATCTTAAACTAGTTATGTTTCTTCTTCCAGTGATCATACCTTCTTCATATAAGTCTAATCTTGCTTTTTGTGTAGTATATTCTGCATATAAATTAGACAGATAGAATGATAAAAGGCACCCTTCTCTGGTATCACTGCCAATTGGGAACCATATCAAATTTTATATTATATGCTCATCAGAGAATGATCTTGCCTTCTTTTATTCAGTAAATTGGGTGGGAATCAGGGACCCCACCTATTATTTTATTTTATTTTGCAACCTGAGAATACTCCTTACTCCTCCCAACCTGACTATAATAGTTTTAAAAGTAAAACAAACAAACAAACAAACCCCACATGAAATATGCATTTCTATTCCTGGAGGCCTCCAGATGTGGCATTTCTTTTTTTACATCAATGTGTGATGTTTGGTCCAGTCCCAGATCTTGTTCTAACAAAAATTTGGTGGTAGATTGGAAATAGTTTAAGTATTGGAAGTGGTTCACCTCCCACATCTCTCCCACTGGAAGTACCCTTCTATTTACTTGCTGTTTTATGTAGCAGAGAGGGCTCTAAGGCAAAAAATGGCCTCCAGATCCCTGGAGCTTGTTCAGTCCTACTACACTACATCATGTATGTTGATTGTGCTATATAAATAAATAACATTGTTTTTCTCAGGGAGAAAAGTTCTAAGGATTGACCTGACAGATTGGATCTGTATATGGCAATGATGGATGGGGGTGGTATTTTACGTGGCAGAGCATTCAGACATTTGCAAACAAAGTCCTCTGCTTGAAATTTGAAATGGCATAGTTCTAGGATTCTATAATTTCATTTTTGGAAACATACCAATAAACATACATGTTCTCTTTTAATAGAACAGAATGGTGATGTGGATTTTTAGGTAATAGTTAACTCTTCTCTTGGCAAGACCAAGATACTACTGACTATATTTAGCAACTACAGGAGAGGAGTATATAATCTGCTTGTATAGAGTATAGCATCTGTCCAGACACTTCTGTGGGGAATTAAATTGCATTCTGCTTATGAATAATGCATAGCTGTCTTCTTTAAAAGTTGGGTCAAGTCAATCTCCATGACATTACTTACATTAAAGAAGCCACACATTTGCCACTGGTAGCAGAGACAGGAAAGAAACATTGTGGACCAATTATTGTGGACCAATATCAAAATGGCAGCTGGAGGATGTGGCAGCAGCAATAGTTGAATGGCACCATTTCAGGGCCAGCCCTACCATTAATCAGAGTGAAGGTGCTGTCTCAGGCAGCACATCTAGGATGCCATGAAAGGGCATCAAATTGTTATTAATTACTTACTGTATTTTTATTGCCTGGAATACTAGAAGATGTGTGTAGAATTTTCCATCTGATGGCCAAATAATTTTGTTGGTTTGAGATAATATGTACCTTGACTTGGGTGAGTGTTTGGTTGCTATTTTGTCACCTCAAACAGCAACATGTCCTGAACTCGCCCTGCACACTTTCTTCCTAAAGTATCCACATAGTTCCACTATGACAAGATGAGAACAGAAAGTAAGAAATTATCTTTGATAAATCTCAGGCAGGTATACATAGAGAGAGGTGTTCCTTCAAATATCAAGGTCCCAAGCCATTTAGGGCTTTAAATGTTGTCACCAGCACCTTGAATTCAGATGAGAAGCATTTTGGCAGCTGGTGCAGTTTCTTCAAAACCAGTATTATATGGCATCTGAATGAACTCCCAGTGAGCAGTCTAGCTACTTCTTTTTGTGCTAACTGCAGTCTCAAAATTATCTTCAATGGAAGCCCGATATAGGGTGCACTGCTGTAGTCTAATTGGAAAGTTATCAGTACATGGAGGACTGTGGCTAGTTTATTCATGTCCAAGAAAGGCTATAGCCGGAGGAGCAGTCTAAACTAGCCCCAAGCACTGTGAGCCACAGAGTCTCTTGAGGTTAAAGTTGAATCATAGTGCTATAATTGTTTGTGGTGAAAAGGGCCTTAGGATTCCAGGCACTCCAGTCCACTTGCGTCCAGGTTTCCAGCCCACCCAAGAACACACACACACACACACAAAATGTCTATCAGCATTCTGTGCCAATTGAGCATCTTCATTGGGGGTGTGGGAGAGGAGCCTGATGGTTCTATCTAACTTTTTTGTTTGTTTGCCTGCAAATCTTGGAATATCTGCCTCTTACGGGTAGATGTTGGTGCTCTGGCTCTTGACATCCATGGGTGAGGAGAGGACCAGAACAAAATGTTGTTGAAAGAGGGGATCTTAGAACTTTTTTTCAGGAAGGGGGCTATCCAGAGGGAGCCATTAGCTGGCAAGAGAGAAAGCAAACAAGGCAAATGACTGTTTAGCTGTTCCATTCTATTCCCTGGTTGTGGAATGCCATCTCTTTAGAGGCCTAATTGGTATTGGCATTTGTGAGGCTGGAAATGTCACATCCCACCGCTGCCACCATGTGAAGCTGGATCGTCCCCATGTGCTGCTGGGACATATATTCCAGCCTGTTATGAATTTTAGCTATTAATTCATCTTTGCTGCCACGACCCACTGAATTATGAATTATCTGGACACCTGGACAGTACAGCGGGACCCTGTCCAACCATGTACATCCCTAAGCTTAAGGATCTTCCTTTTTCCCCAGTCTACCTAGCTTGGCATGGGAAGGAGAGAAACAGGGTCTTTTACAGAAAGTATTTATTAAAGGTAGCAAATAAACAAGGCAAATTACCACACATGGGAAGCTCCCTCCTCCCAGGCACACTTAGTTACAAGTAGTTACAAAAAGAACAGATACAGAAGCACAGACACATTCTTTAGATCAGCCAGCTCCAAAATAACAGAAAAGTCCCTAACGCGACTAGATAACTATTTCTAATTACTCACAGTTGTTCCTAGGCTTAGATGTTCTAAAAGGAAGGGCCAGGAGGCAAGGCCTATGGCCTATGGCCTATGGCCTATGGCCTATGGCCTGCGACCTGCAGCCTGCTACTGGCACAGAACCCCCCTCCAAGAGGTTCCTTGGTTGTTATCTCTCTCGGCCACATGGCCTCGCAAGAAGTTTTATAAGTTCTCCTTGGAAGCATCTGGAAGCATCCTGAAGATGCTCACCTCTTTCCTTTTTGATTGGTCAAGTCTCACCCTGTGACCTATGATGCTGACCCACATGACCTATGATGTAATCTAATCCCCAACACCTTATTAACCCTTGATTTACCTGAAGAGGGAAATGTCCCCCTTTAGCTAAGTCTAGATAATGGGAAGCCCCATTATCACAGCATTGGTTTCATTCTGACTATAAATTATGAAAACCTTTGGAACCTAATGATTTCACCCAGATTTATATGCAAACAATAAGTCTGTTTATTTTTTTAAATTATTCATTTTCAAAATATTCAGTTGTTTAACTTGGTTTTTAGAATACAGAAGTATTTGTATTGTTTAAAACTTTAAATGGTTTAAACTGATTTTATTATAAACCACCCAGAGATCATGTGATATAGGGCTGAGTGTACATATTATAATAAATGAAAAATAAATTTCCCTCTCACACAGTTTTCAGTTTTCTGATGCTCAACAGTCAGTAAGCATCAAAACTTAAGAAAACTATATTTTTTGACTACTTGCTGTTTTTCTTTTCTTTTTTTTTCTTTTTTTGGTTGTTTTTTTTGTTTGAGCTCCTCTTCATACACTCAGAATTTCTTTCCCTCCTGCAAATTTGTATTCCTGCAGATTTCAGGGGTACTCTGGCCACACCACTCTCATCAATGTGGCTGTTGTAATTTTGGCCTCAGAAGTATAGGCACTTAGATAACAGAATCTGAATTCAAATATCAGATTATTAGTGAGCAGCTGTGACTGTGTATCAATCCTTGTGTTAATCCAAAAGAATCACATTATCCACCCATCGTATCACTTACTGGCAGGTCAAATAATATATTCATAATGGTATATAGTAACACATATGATAATACAACAAATAATATATACTGAATATATACACTATACTATTGAAATCTGGGATCGTGCCAATAGAAAGGGTAAATTGAGATTTTCCTTGATGTCTCCTCCAAGGCAACTTTTCTCTGTGCCAGATAATGAAGCTGCCTTTGGAAACTGGGAAAAATATTTTGGCCACCATAATACAGGAGACAGCTTTCAATGGGGCTCTCAATCTTAGGCTTCCCACCCAAGTTTTAACAAATCTCTTCAGATGCCATAAGAACCCCATGGGAAGCAAAGCCATTTTTCATTCCTCATTTATCATGACTTCAACATCACATCTGAGGACTATGGCTATACAGTGCAAATTCTTCAACAACTTTCCATGTTTTCTCAGGGCTAAACATGTACTGAAAAATAATTTATAATAATAATCCCTAAAGGAGTTCATATATGGTTCCCAAGCTAAAGGTTTCCAAATTATACATTTGGAGAAATGCAAACAGTTCTCAAATATTGCATTCAGCAAGGAAGGAACATATTTCAAGAAAGCCTCTTTTTATAGCAAGATGGGGTAAACTGAATGTTTCAGCAAGATGGAACAAACTGGGGCATTATAGCATTTTCCCCATAGGCCATCCCAGATGTCTTGTGTAGCTTAGGCTTGAAGGCAACTGAAATCACACTAGTTCTCTTAGAGATGTAACTTTGACCAGGGAGAGTGAGGGGGATGGCCACCATGATGCTTTAGGCCATTTCTGAATGATGTCACTATCCTGCGATGGGGACACATTGGCTGCAGTCCACAAGTCAAGCTTTCGCACATCATCACGATCCTGCACCCAGCACATTCCCATGCATCATGATCACAGGATATTTGTTTAAAATCCATTAAGCGTGTGTGATTGCATGACATTCCTGTCACTACCGGCCATGCAGAAGGGGCGGAGCACAATGTAGGTTCTTCCTTTCTCAGCACAGCACAGGAAAGAGGCCAGCTGCACTGTAGAAGGAAAGTGCCTGTCACTTGTGCTCTTTTCCACAGGGAGCCAACTGGGTGCAGAGGGAAGCATTTGTATTGCACTCCCATCCTGGCAAAAGTGTTGCTGGGATGACACCGGAACCACAGCAAGAACCAGTAAGGTGTGGAAATTAATTTAGTGATGGGCTGAAATCACACTCATGAAGGAAATTTGTGAGAAGATGGCTGCCTGAAGGGTGCAATATCTCCATGTCTGAGGCCTCAGAAAGACTGGCCAGGGACCAGCACATCAGAAGGAAAAGTGAGCAGAGGGGAGATTTCGCTCCAGAGTTCACCATCCTGTTTTTGTACCCAGATGTAGCCCTTAGGAGGAAAGGTTTGCCCAATCTGATTCAGAGTTTAGAAAAGTTATGTTTTTGGCTGTAGTCCTATCAAGTAACTTTTTGAGATCTGATCCTATTTTTAAGTGGTTAACATTTTCGCTTTTTTGAGAGAAAAAAAAATCTTTCAAATCAACAAGACAATAGCATAAAACTTGAACAAGTTTTTTCAAAACGCCTCTAAAATGCTCTTATAAGGGAATTTTTGAAAAGGAACTAGAAGTCATTGCTCATTGTACCAGTAAAGTAACAGTTCTCTTACATGCTACTTATAATTCCATTACATCCCCATTATGGCTAAAAGTAACTAGTTGTAGACAACCACAACGCTTGTAACTTACTACTTCCAAACCCTTATCTATTCTCTTATTTCCCAGGAAGAACATCTTGGCAAGAAGAACAATGTTTTAAGTTGTCACTAACCGAAGAGTTTTTGTGCACTATAACCATAAAAAACACAGACTTCCAGGCTTCCATAAATTCAATACAAACTCCAAAATTCTTGGCTGTAGACTATATTTCATCTTGTGAGTTCATTTTCCTTTCCTTCAGCTGTCATAGTGCTTGAATGATAGGGTCATTTTCATTCAATGTAAGGACAGAAAAGCAGTATCACTGTTATGTATAAACCTTACTTTTGAAGAATGGAGAGTTTCTCAGGAAAAAAAATTACCATACTAGGCCAACGTAATGAAGGATCCAATACATTTTATTTATCTGAAATACTGCCATGCCCATTCCCAAGAGATTCAGAACAGTTTCTAACTCTTTAAATATTCAGTACTTTAAAAAATAATCCATGATAAATAAAGAAAGAAAAAATCCACAGTAATTTAATAACAAACTTCATACAATACCCTCATAAACTTATATTTGAATGATAGAACAGCATGTCTTGCAGTGTTTCTATTTTTTTTATTCTTCATATTTTTATTAAGTAAAAAGAACAAAGAAAAAAAATAAAACAACACAATCCAAATGTACAAAACAGCAATAAAAATACAACCTGAAACATCAACAGGCATCCTAGTCTAGACATAGCTAAAATAAATACTAACAAGACATAGCTAAAATTGGTTACTGCCTTTGTTGCAAACAGTTCATATTACTTAAATGTTAACACCTAACTATTAAGTCATTCATTTCATCCTATAATTACTGGTTATTGCTTATCACTTATCATTTTAATTATTGTCTTAGTCTCTCAAGCTCATAATGCATTGTTACCTTACTCCAAATTTCTTTATAGTAATGATCAAGCAACTTCTAAATCAATTTTTACTCTTCTCATATATTAGTCTCAACTTTAACTATCAAAACTTATTGTCATCAAATCATCTACACTCTTTTTAAAGAAATCAATCAACTACTTTCATTCAAACAAAAGTTCATTTTGTGTTCTGCCAATTATCTTGTGGGTAAGCTTATCCATTTCAATAAATCCCATCAGTCTGCTTAGCTATTCATCCAGTATTCAATTTAGGCAACTTCCACACTAGGCTGTTACAGTGCTATTATTCCACTTTCAATATCCTGTGAAATTCTGGGCTTTGTAGTTTACTGAGGCCAAAGAGCTCTCTGGCTGAGAATTCTAAAGGTCCCTCTCTAAACTGCAATCCCCAGGATTCCATAGGATGTTGAAACTGGAATAAAAGCCCTATAACAGTGTAGTGCAGAAATGACTCTGTCTCTACATCTTGCGTTGCTGAATCTTTATCTTCTTCCTCTTCTTAAGCACCTGATTCAATTACTCTCTTTTCATCAGAGTCCCTGAGCTTTAATTCTTGTTGATTCATTTCTTTATCAAAATCTTTCTTAAATATTCTCAAAAAATTAATCTTGCAGTGTTTCTAAAGGGTTTGGAGCTCAGCTGGTTTACAGGGATAATGGTCAATACTAGCCAGTACTAAAAAAAGACAAACAGGCTGCTTGCCATTGTGAGTCTTGTATCAGTGCTCCCTGGATTTTGCTACTGTGGGCCTTCTTGTGGGAACTCATAGGAAAGGCCCCAGACATAGCACTTTGCCTGTAAACATGGGAGCTGTCTGTTTCCCAAACAAGTCCTGTCTCCAGACTTTGATTGTATTGGCCTTCTTTGGCAGGAAATTATGGAGGAACTGGAAAGATAGCTGAGATCTTTGTTAGGGTGGATCAAGAGCTGTTCTTCTCTGCAGCTTCTGTTGTGTGAACCAGCTGAATCCGCTCTTACTCCCTGATCTAAGCTCCAGACTATGTGTATGCTTGTGTATTGGATTAGGTTTGGCATTTGATCTTACATCTTGACCTGTAGACTAATTCTGACATAACCTCTAGCCTGGCATTTCTCTGCTGCCCCATCTTCCAATATTCTGGTTTTATTCAAAGATAATTCCTTCCAATTTGCTCTATTTGTCTCTTGTTTCTGCCTGGCTGCTCTTCAGTGCTGTCTGCAGCTGATCATATCCCAACCAGCATGCCTGAAATAATAGGCAACTCAAAAGTGTTATGGTTGGTCTCTAAAAATCTCCCAAACTGTAAGTAGATTAATAAAGTTGATAAAAAGGTGTGGTTTATTATCAATAAATATTCAGCTTTGAATCCATCAATCCTTTCCAACCATATTTGGTGAAATATCTTTTCCTCTGCTCTTTCTCTTCTCATCCTTCTTGATTTTATTTCCCTCCAAAAATTTTTCCCACCACCACAGTGTTTATTCAACCCTTCCCTCTATTCCCTCTGGTCAGACTCCACCTGGAATACTGTGTCCAGTCCTGGGCACCACAGTTCAGGAAGTATATTGACAAGCCAGAATGTGTCCAGCTCAGGGCAACCAAAATGGTAAAAGGCCTGGAAACCATGTCCTATGACGGGCAGCTTAGGGAACTGGATATGTTTAGCCTAGAGAAGAGAAGGTCAAGAGGTGACAGGATAGCTATGTTTAAATATCTGAATGGATGCAATATGAGAGATGGAGCAAGTTTGTTTTATATTTCTTCAAAATGAGGACATGAAACAATGGCTTCCAACTTCAGAAAAAGAGATTCCATCTAAACATTAGGAAGAACTTAGTGATGGTAAGAGCAGTTTGATTGTGGAATACATTGCCTGGGAGTGTGGTGGAGTCTCCTTTTTTGGAGGTTTTTAAACAGAGGCTGGATGGCTATCTGTCTGGAATGCTTTGATTGTGTATTCTGCATAGCAAAGGGTTGGACTCAGTGGTTCTTGTGGTCTCTTCCAGCTCTATGATTCTGAGGCCAAGGTTACTCAGTGGGTTTCTATGGCCAACTGTGGACTTGAAACCTGATCTTCAGAATCGTAGTCCAACACTCAAACTACTATACAATAGATATTATAATATAAATTTATTATATATACTATATTAATATTATAAGACGATAGATGATTTAGATAATTTTGGATGATTTGTCTCTGATGAAAGAGATAAATAAACCATTCAAACTAGTTTTCCATGAGATCAGTTTGTTATTATATGAACTTAAGCAACCTCTGCTGAGAATGAAATGTTTGCACTCAATGGAATGGGTTGAATTCCCTACCCAATAGAATGTTATTATAAGTTAAATTCCTCAGGGAAGAAAGACATATTTTGCCTTAATCTTGTATCCTGAACTTGCGTCTTATGCTTCTGTCCTGCAATAGGAGGGTGTAATTTGCAGAGAAGAAGGAAAGGTGTGATTTGCAAAGAAGAAGAGTTTTAGTATTGGAAAATGAGAGAGATTTGGTGGCTCTCTCTATATAGTAGAACAATTAGTACATGAACAGAAGTCTGAACAGCTCACCAGCCAATCTTTATCTCCCCTAACACACTTATAACTCTAGCTGAGAAGTAAGCACAAACTCAGTTTTGTTTAAAAAGTATATAAAAGTTTATTTACAGATATTTATACATAATCTGCACTGGTTCATATTCTTGAAGAAAAAGTAAGAAAAATAAGCAATTACATGCTTTCTTTGTAGCATCTCTTCTGGAGTACTCCTGGAACACATGCTTCCAGGAAGGCAAGCAGGGAAACAGAAAGAACAGAGAGACAAAGACCCCAAGAACAAAGGATGCTTATGTGTGAGAGGAAGAAAGCAGGTTTGAACAAACAAACAGGAAGTTATCTTGGGTTTTGCCCCTAAACTTATTGTGATCATGCAACCTAACTAGCAGTGAATTCAGAGCGTGCAAAGGTTGCTATTCCCCACATCTAGATCTTTCCTTCATTTACTATTTTTCCTCTTCCTTGTTGCATCTAGCCATGGTTCCAAGACTATGTTTGTAACAGAAACATAATGCAGAAACATACTTCTGCAGGGAGAAACCTGGAGGTGTGAGAGCTGAGGAGTTAAAAACAGTGGCTGGGTAAATGGAGAAACACCTCATCTCCTCATTGCAACTCCCCTTTGAAAGCCTGTCTGCCTCCCAGTGTCTCTAAAAAGGAGAGAAAAAGGGGCTAGAATTTCAAGACAAAAAGTGTAAAGAGTGATACATGATGAATCAGTGTGAATGAGTACAGATGTTTGTTTATTTACTATCTTACCATTCTCTCAATATGAGACCTAAAGTGGCTTACAGCATAGATTGAAAACAAAATACAGTCAACCCTCCGTATCTGTGGGGGTTCCATTCCAGAACCCTTCTATTATGAAAAACATGAATGTTCACATCCCATATTATTAAATGGTGGCAACGTACACATGGATGCTTCAGCATTCATATTGCTGCCATTTTAGGTATAGGACACAACATTCTATGATTGTTGGAAGGTCGTATATAAGGAGGGTGCACCATACAGCTAAAGCAGTTTATAGTGCAGAAGTATTTTTTTTTAAAAAAAAAACCTAAATAACAAATCCTGTTAAATCCACTCATTTAAAACAGTTTAAAAATATTTAAAACAATAATGCAGATAGAAATACAGTACACACACCTAAAATATCCTTCTGCTACAACTAGTTAATAGTCTGTCTATATATAAATCTTTGCCTTCTGGTGGAATGAGGAGAGAGGCGAAGGGGGCATGCCTAGCCTCTTGTGGGAAGGAATTCCACAGTGGGAGAGCAGTCACCAAAAAAATAAGAAGGAAGGAAGGAAGGAAGGAAGGAAGGAAGGAAGGAAGGAAGGAAGGAAGGAAAGAAAGAGGCATGGTTCCTCACCCTTTGGACTGAGGGACTAAGGGTCAGCCAGTCTGTATCTGTTTCAAGGTCTGTTCCATCATCTTCTGGCCACCTGGGCATCCAACTTGTGACCAACAATAAAACTCAGGCAGAATTAGTATTAACACTATACTTAACCACTTTTAAGTACTGGAATCTCAGGACATTTGTACCAAGGGAATGAGCAGGCTCTGCTCATAATATTTATTATATGCAGTCATAGATATAGAAACATGCTTACTCCCATTCAAGAGAAATGTAGACCATTTCTGCACTATGGCCTTATTGTGCTATTATTCCACTTTCAAAATCCTGTGGAATTCTGGGGTTTGTAGATTACTGAGGCCAAAGAGCTCTCTGGCTGAGAATTCTAAATACCCCTCCCTAAACTGCAAACCCCAGGATTCCATAGGATGTTGAAAGTGGAATAATAGCACTATAACAGTGTAGTGCAGAAATGGCCATAGACATTTCAATGTCTAGGTGCAATACTTTGATTATATTGCATGGCACACAAGGTACCATACATTCATTACCTTATAGTATATGGCAGGTAAGGCGTTACACTTTCACAAGGACTGAACCTCTGTATCTTCTGCATTCCTTGGCAGGCATCTCTTTAGTTAATACATGGATAATCATTACCATATCTTAACCAATTCTGAGGTGTTCTAGTCTCCTCTGTGTAGAAATACACAGGCACCCATGGGGTTAATATCCCTGGGCATTGCTATATCCTTAACAATATTGCTTATAGTCAGAATGGAAAATACATCTATTTACCAAAGCCTAGCTGAAAGCAGAGCTTCTATCTTGCCACCATGAGGTGCCTTTATCGTCATGGTCTGGGTAATTATGAGTTAGGAACAGTTGCTCCTTAGAGGCAGCATAGCAGCCTTATCTATGATGTAGATTGATGCTTGATCAGTCTGGCTTCTACTTTTCTTGGCCTGTCTTTCCCTGCCCAATCAGTTGACAGATCTCGTCCAACCAGATAAGAGACCATCACCCCGTATCAATTATATAAACTTTTCTCTCTCCTCCGATAAAGATGTTAGAGGTGATATAACATATTGAGTATACTTGGGTCCCATCAGATTGCATCAACCATCTCATTGCATCAGTCAGTTCCCTTTAAAGTGACATCTGTCTTAGTTCATTTTAGATCAATTCCCTATCTATGCTGTCACTCTCAGTCACTGCTGATAGTTAGTTTGGCTTTACAAAAGGAATTACAGTCGCAGCTACATTCCACAATACACAAAGCCTTCTGTGTTGTACATTATGCTTTGTAAACATGCTATTTACATTTTCCAAGTCTTAAGTTTCACAAACTGGCATCCTCTGTTATAGTTTATGTTACAAACTTTATGGATACTTAGCTATGTAGCAGACGTGCTAAGAAACCCTGTTAATGAATTGTGAAGAAGTGTGATGGGACATTGGCATGACTGTCCCAAAGCACATAGGGCTCTACCTGTGCATTGGCACTCCCTAGCTTGTGTCCTAATACACAACAGGATTGATGCATATAACTTTGCTGGTTCTTGCACATAGTAACATTAAAGCAGTCTCTTACTGGATATGGACATTATAGAAGTGTCCAATTCTAATTCCTGCAGGCATAAGTCCACTTATGAAAATGTAAGTCCCCATAGGAATGTCTGTAGCCCCAATTAGTGTCTACCCATATAAAAGGTCTTGACCTCACCAAACTTACCTGTCACCTCACCAAACGTGTCCTCAATGATCTTAAAATGGTTACACGGTTAAATATGGTTAAACAATTAAACAATCTATAGAGTTAAAACCATTTAAAATTTATTCAATAAACTGATGTTATCAGTAAACAATTAAACAATCTATGAAGTTAAAACCATTTAAATTTTGTGTATGTTTTTGTATTTTTTTAAAAAAAATGTATCCTATCTTTAATAATTTGTAAGCTACCTTCAGTCCCATTATCAAGGGAATGTATAAATGAATAAAGTGAATGAATAAAGTAACAGAAACAGTAACATTTTTAAAATCTCTATAATCTCATCCAAAGAAGTGAAAGCTTTTGAAAGTGTTCACTCTTGCATCCAAGAATGAAGTAAATAAAGATTTGCATCCCTGTGAGTGAGAGGAAGGACTGCACCACATAGTCCCATTCCTGCTATTGCGCACACTCTGTTTAGTCCACACACACCCTGGCATCCCCACACTCAGGCCATTTCCTTTGAGGCCCTTCCCTAAACTTCAAACCCCAGGCTTCCATAGGATGTTGAAAGTAGAATAATAGCACTATAACAGCCTAGTGCAGAAATGGCCTCAGTATAAACTTCTGCAGCGAGGAAGCCTTTGTATGTGTAATTCTACACATAAAACCACAATAGGAAGCATGGACTTGTGGGCCATAGGCATTTGCTCATTTTTATGACCCCTGTAAGCCTTGTGTCTATCAAATGCAGTAGTGTGGCAGTATGTATGTATCTATGTATGTATGTATAAACAAATAAATACATTTATTTTATGCTATAAAACAAGACACATGGTTATGATGTTACCCTAAGAGATGTTTTTTTTCAGGATCCACCTGTATGCCAGCTTCTCATTGGAATTTGGGGAAAGTATAGCTCAAGGGAAGCCTGCGAGAGGAGGGTAACAGTGGTATCTTTTCACCTATATATACTGGCACTAATGAAGAGAGAGACTGCAGTTTTAACAATAAAATGCTTTATTGGAAATAACAAGCACACACACACAAGAAATCAGATACTCTCAAGAGTCATACAAGGCTATCAGAAAATAAGGCATGAAAGGTTGGATAGAGAGAAATTTAGAGATGGAAGGGGGTGATACTTACTGGTCCTGAAGAAATGGAATGAAGAGTGGAGGCTGAGATGGGCCTCTGAGGTAATGCTGACAATCCCAAATGTTATAAGTTGCTGGGGCAAAAAGTCAGGATTTAAATACCCTTTTTCCACACTTTGAAGGGGTGTTCTGGCAAAGTTTGAAAAAACTTTCTCACAGGACTGGCTGACCAAATGGTTCCAGAATTGGAGAATGCTTTGTTACCAGATCGATGGGAAATGTGATAACCTCTTGAAGTTTGGATGGGGTAGGGTAGGAAAGGTCTCTAGTTGAGTTCAAAAGGGATGGTTTCTGTCTAATCAGGTTTGTTTTGGAAATGCAAAGATCTAGGATCAAAGGATAGATAAGCATTAACCCCTATTCCATGGCCTTTCCACCTAGTCCTCTTTGAACTTTATGGCCTGGCCATGTCTTAGGTCAGTCTGACTTGGCGACAGCTCTCATGGCATGTCTCAGATCAGTGTTGCTTTGGTCATGTATTTTCCACCCATAAATATGTTCAATTTATATAAAAAGGATATTCCCCACTAATCCTGCTATCCTACAGGGTGGGAGTATAAGGTATGGTAACAATGCTGCACCTTTCTTAAAAAAGGAGAACTGTGCTTGCAGAAGACTTCCAGTAGCACAATTCTGCTTTAAAACAAAGTGTGCATTTCCCATATTTTGTAAATTGTTGTCTTTTTTTTTTCAATCCAGAAATGTTTTTAAAAATCCTTTCATGAGTGTATTTGGTGGCACATTGTAGTGGCAATCCATGGTGGATTCCTGGAACAATTGGCATGTCAGAGAGAAGGATAAGAGTCCCAAAGAGAGGCTGGATTAGTGCCATTGCCCCCCTCCCCAATCTCTGCTAAAGTTCTGATTCAGCACATTAAGTTCACTTCAGGAAAAAAGACTAAAGTGGAAGACAAGCATATATAGTTTGACCCAAATATGTAAAGATGTTTCTGCAAACCAGCTTTATACTTTATTCAGTGCAGAAGATATAGTCTGCAGTTAATGTAAAACATATTGGAGACTGCATCATCTTATGAAAAACAATTGTGGGCAATTAATATACTGCCTTTACATATTCAGGTAACTTCTTTGGTGGAGTTATATATCAGATTCAAAGCTTTTAAGGTCCATGGAAATTTTCGCTGTCCTGGAGATATGAGAGTACTAGCATTGATTACCACTGCCATGCTACCTTCTTTATAGAAACATAACAGATCTTGTTGCCTCCTATTCTAGATTCAAGCCTGGAATCCTGACTGATATTCAGTGGCAGCTGATGGCAGTCATGTCAGTAGGGCAATGTTTAGTCTGAACTTTAAAAGTGTTATCCAAAGTTCTGGCTTCTGGGTGAATGTTCATAGGATTGCGCTGTTAAAAAGGGAGTCTGAATCAGTACTAATGAATGAAAAGCTCAAAGAGTTAAATACTTATAAATATTAATAACATATGCCTAGTTGAAAATATATTAAGAAAATAAATTAAAGAAGCAGTAGAGAAACTTTTAACAGGTAATACTAATTAAATCTGCAGGATGGTTGATATATAGATGAGCACCCATAAGGAAGTTGGTTAGGGAAAATTTTAAAAATGAGAGGAACATGGATGGATTGAAAGGATTAGTAATACAAGCATAAAAAGTATGTTTATGTTAAAATAACATATATAATACAAGATAAAAGTGAGGGAGAGTTCAGCTATTAACATGCTATTGTTACAGTTGTGTTTCATGTTGTGATATCTGGTTTTTCTCTTTATAAATTTTCTTTTTTGGATGTAATATGTACTTTAATATCTATGTAAATAATCTACACATTTTTTCCAGTAAAAGTACTGGAAAAAAAGAAGTCCAGAAGCTCCAAGTTCAGATCCCACGTACCTACAAGATCATCAGGTAGCTATTGAGAAAAGTGTATTTCCTTAACTTCCTTCACCTATCTGCAAAATGAATATTGTATGGAGCCTGTGTTGTGTAACAGTTTGAGTGTTGTATTCTGGCTCTGGAGACTAGGATTCAAATCCCCACTCAGCCATGGAAAACCACTGGGTGATTTTGAGCAAGTCACACTCTCTCAGCATAAGAGAAAGGCAATGGCAAATCTCCTCTGAAGCAATTTTGCCACGAAAACTTTCAGATAGAGTATCCATAAGTCAGAGCTGAAGTTGAAGGCAAATAAAAGTAACAAACAAGCAAAACCTGTATCACAGAACAGCTATAAGAGCTGTTGTAAGAACAACTGTAAGAAGTTGTGGGTGTAAAGTTCCTGAAATGTTGCATTAATGTTGATATGTTGCATTTTATATGAATGCCACCGGCTGTTATCTCCTCCCACATGGTACAATCTGTTGCAAAGAACGAGCCATTAGAAGGGTATTTGACCTTTCGAAATGGTAATCTCTTCAATAGTTTCAATTATCAGCATTCCTAAGGATCTTCTTTTGCACCTTTGCTTATAAAATCACCAAAGAAAGGCACACACATCAACACATAAGTGGCAGGCATATTCTAATGATATTACAAAAGCAGATCATTAAGGCATGAAGGAGGTGAGCCAGAAGTGTTCCTTTGAGTTCTTTGTGAATACTTCATTTTACATTAGTGTCATTGGACTCATGAGAAAAACACTCTAGTATCTTTGTCTGCTCATAATCTCTGTATGTAAAACGCCCATTCCAACTGTTATGGTAACTTTATTTTTTAAAAAAAAAGACAAAAAGCCTTTCTGAGATATGAATCTGGCTTTTAATTTTTGCCATCTTTTCCGTATATCCATCAATACCTTGTATTCTATGGTCATGTTACTTTGTCAGTCTAGGCCTTGCTATACACTGCTTTGGGGAAACCAGCCTGTCAGAGTTCACTAGACCTTGAAACATTATGCATTTCTGATATATGGATTTCCACTATGGAGAAAACAAGGGGGAAACCCAAAGTGTCCATCTTAAACCTTCACTTCTGTCAAGTGCAGTCAGTAGTTTATGTGTACTCTGAAATGCTTTTGCCTTAATACAATGCTTCCTGAATCTACAATTTCAATGTTTTCATCAAAAGACAACTCAGAAGCCACTTTGATTAAGGACATAGCTCCCAGGATTCAAATCTTGAATTCACAGCTTACAGGTAGCAATTGCTGAATCCATCTGTTTCCGTTCTGTGCTGGTTTTACACTTGTTTGTTCCACATTATTCCCATATTAATCCATGTTTTTTAAAACCTGCAAATAGTAACAATTTGTAAACTTTGTTGGAGGCAATGTGATAGCTTCAGCAGAGTCTCCATTGTAGTTTGTTTTTCTTTGGTTTAACAATTTTATTGTTTTACTGCTTTTTATTGTTAATTATAATAAATTATAATTCGCTAATTATAATAAATTATTGTTATTATTATTATTTATTCACCTATAACTGACTTTCCCTCAAAACTGGAATCCAAAGAAGGCTGCAAAAGTCAAGTCAAATGCAAAGACATAATTAAAAATGTACAAAAAATTAATTTTAGCATGCAATCTATTTGTTTAATTTGTATCCCCCCGTCTCCTAATATGAGACCCATTTAATTCTATAGAATTCTATAGAATTAAATCTGTTTAAAACAAATCTATTAAAGAAGTCAAAAGATAAAAATCAGTAGAACAGCACACTTTCAAAAACAATATTGATAAGAACACTCAGCTCCTATTTGCCTGTTGATATGGGAATGTTTTCATCTTCCAGTGGAAACAGGGGAAAGAATGAAGCCATCTTAACATGCATTTAAAGCCATCTACATGCATTTAAATGTTTATTTTAAGACATGTTACCTAAAATGCAAGTTTATACAGTTTTATGATAGTGTTTTAGCTCTGTTTTAATGTATTTTAATGCAATTGTTACGCAAGAACTGCACTGAGTATCAAGAAAATGTAAAATCTAATGGATAACTAAATTGTGATCAACACATTCATCCTGAAGGTACAGATTAGATCATTTCCTGTTGAAATTTGCAATGATCAGATTACTCAAGCCTCCCTAATTGAGGGTGTCAAATGGGAATTAATTCTAAGCACATCCCCAAAGCCCCCTGGAACATCAAGCAGATGGCATCAGCCTCATAAACTTACTTACTTTTACATATACAGATGCAAACAGTTAATGGATCATTCCAGCAAAGTCAATATTTGGTTGTCATCTTGTATCCTGCCAGGTAAACAAGCCACCTCTGATTCCACTTGCATTGTTCACTTGCAAAATGTAAAGATTCGGTGACTATCTTACACACTTATCCTTCCAACCTTTGTTGGATTCTAATTCCCAATAGTCCTCACCATTAACTTTTAGCCAGGCTGAAAGGAGTTGCAGTTCAACAATATCTTCGCAGCCACTTGATTCCCACCCCTGGTTTTGGAGGATGGTTGGATTGCAGATTTTGTGCTGTATTATAGTCAGATTCTTAAGCAATAGCTGTACTTACAGGATCTTTAAAGAGTTGATTCTCTTGTAAGATTTCTTAGTGAGGAATCTGCAAGGAGTAAGTAAGGAATTGTGTGTGTGTGTGTTTTAGATCTTTTCTATGAAAAACTCCTTTTTGCAAAATGCCTTTGTTTTTGTGCGACACTGAAAGCTTTTGGCACAACAAAATTATATCTTTTATGCAAAAAATAATGTTTTCCAACAAAAATACAGTGTTTCATGAATGAAAATGTTCCTTTGGGTTTTTTTTTAATACAAACAAAGCTTCAGAAAATTTTTAAAAATGCAAATGCAAAAAAAAAAAAAACTTATCACACATGACCATTTTCTTGATGGAGTATCTACATGTGCAAAGACACACTTTGTTGTCAAGCAGAGGAAAACTTAGGAGCATTCTTTACATCCCTATTCTGTCAGCAGAACTGGGAGAGAGTGATTTTCCCACCTTCCTACCACCACATGAGCATCCTGAAAACTGTTGGGAGTGGCAACCTTTGCATGCTTAAGTAAATGGCTAGTTAGTTTGCATGACTGCTTAAAGTAAATTTCCTGTTGTTTGGTCAACATCCACTTCCCCTTTTGTTCTTCTGCTTCCCTTCAAGCATGTGCTCTTCGATCCTCCAGCAAGCATACTTTCCTGTGAGTTCTTATTTTTCTTCTTACTGTGTCTGCAGCTTGGGGGTGCTCCTGGACTCACCGCTTCAGATGACAGCTCAAATTGATGCGGCAGCCAGGAGTGCCTACTATCAGCTTCGGCTGATATGCCAGCTGCGCCCCTTCCTGGACTTGGAACACCTAAAAACAGTGGTACATGCGCTGGTAACTTCACGGCTTGACTTCTGCAATGCGCTCTACATAGGGCTACCCATGTGCTTAGTCCGGAAACTTCAATTAATTCAGAATATGGCAGCCAGGTTGGTCACCGGAAGATCTAAAAGTGACCACATAACACCTATTCTGAAGTCTTTACACTGGCTGCCTATTAGTTTCCGTGCACAGTATAAGGTGTTGGTTTTTACCTTTAAAGCCCTTCATGGCTTGGGGCCAGCCTACCTGCAGGATCACCTTCTCCCATATAATTCGCCCCGCACACTAAGGTCCTCTGGGAGGAATTTACTGCAGCCAATCAGAACTAGGTTGGCTGCAGTTACCCAGAGGACCTTTTCTTCTGTCGCTCCTAAGTTATGGAATGGCCTGCCGGAGGAGACCCGGCACATTACCAGTTTAAAAAAGCAGTCAAGACTGTTCTCTTCCGACAGGCCTTTCCCAGACTAGTGTTCCACCGCCTCTCATCATTTGTCTCTTTGTTCTAATTTTGTTTTTAATTTGTTTTTAATAATTAATGTGTTTTAGGGGGATAGAAGGGTTGGTGGGTGGGGAGGATGGGGTATATTTTAATGTTCTAATGTATTTATATATTTTTGTAATGCCGCCTCGATCCACTGGGAGAGGCGGGATAAAATATATTATATATTATTATTATTATTATTATTATTATTATTATTATTATTATTATTACTTTTCTTCTAGAATTTAAACTTGTGTGAGCTATGCACAAGATTATGTGAGTAGATCCTTTTTACACACTTGAAACCAAACTGTTTGTGTTTTATTTTGAGCTAGATTAAGTGTGCCTGGGGTGGACTGATAGAAGTGGGGCTGGTAATCTGTTCAACTTCCGTTTGCGCATTTACTAAATGCTCTGCTGATTGGGAGACCTACCAATCTCTCAATTTTAATATTACCCAACAAAAACTAGCTTCAGAGGCTTGGAGAACACTTCACAACACATTTTCATAGAATCATTGAGCTGGAAGAGACCTCAGGGGCCATCCAGTCCAACTCCCTGCTATGCAGGAACACACATCAAAGCATTCCCAACAGATGGCCATCCAGCCTCTGCTTAAAAACCTCCAAAGAAGGAGACTCCACCACACTCCGAGGCAGCATATTCCACTGCTGGACAGCTCTGACCATCAGGAAGTTCTTTTGCATGGCCTGAAGAACTGCAGGGAAAAGTGGGGACCTGAAAGTCTTATTAACTACCAGATGTCTACTAACATGATGTTGGGTTTTTGTTATTTACAGCCAAGTCAGCTTTGACTTATAGTAACCCCATGAATAAGAGACCTCTGAGAAATCCTGTTAATAACAGCCCTGCTCAAGTTTTGTAAACTCAGGGCTGTGGGTTCTTTTTCCCTCCACATGTAATGTGGGTTGCTCATTTTCCTGTTAGCTTCAACTTTACTGAGCATATTTCTTTTCCTGAGAGACACATCATCTCACATCATGACTGACATACAATAGCCTCAGTTTATTCCTTTTGTTTTCAAGTTCAGGCTTCATTTGCTCTCAGGGCCATTTGTCTTTTTGGAAGTCCATGATATCCACAGAACTCTCCTCCAGCACCACATTTCAAAAGAAATTGATTCTCTTCTTGTCAGCTTTCTTCACTGACCAGCTTTTACAACAATCACAAGTAATATGGAACTTTTGGTATTCTTTACATTTGGACCTTATCTATTTCCTTCATGGCTGTCTTTCCAAGATTTAGGGCCTTTCCACATTACACTGTTATAGTGTTATTATTCCACTTTCAACATCCTATGGAATTCTGGGGTTTGCAGTTTAGGGAGGGGCATTTTGAATTCTCAGCCAGGGAGCTCTTTGGTCTCAATAAACCACAAACCTCAGAATGCCACAGGATGTTGAAAGTGGAATGATAGCACTATAACAGTGTAGTGCGGTAAGGCCCTTTGTCTTGTGATTTCTTGACTACTATCCCCATTTTGATTTATGACTAAGCCAAGGAACACAAACTCTTTAACTAGATGTTGGATTTTGTTCTTTGAAAATTACTTTGTTGAAAAATGGCTTCTCAGTCCACAACAAAGTATCATGTGAGGCTGAAATGTTCTCCCACAAGTGTT
Source organism: Ctenosaura bakeri (assembly GCA_948474755.1). NCBI lineage: Eukaryota > Metazoa > Chordata > Lepidosauria > Squamata > Iguanidae > Ctenosaura > Ctenosaura bakeri. The sequence continues at coordinate 987,950 of CAOLHI010000274.1, forward strand.
AGATTAGTCTTTAAGATGTCACTGAACCCATTGTGCTATTTGTGATCCAGCATTCCTTTTATACTTAGGGTTCAATTTGTTGAGGTATTCTCTTTAACCTCTGCAATACTGAGAAAGTGCAAAGTTTGCAGTAAATCAACTATAATTCATTAGAGTTGAGCTGCAATATCTAAGGAGGGGAAAGCCATAGTATTAAAAAATGTAAGCTAGGTCTCTTTAAAATATATTGGTAGGCAGGCTGCTGTAGGTGTTAACATATGTTCCCTTGAAAGGACAAAATGAAATGTCAGTTATGGGGGTCGCAGGGAAAGAGAAGCACAAATAAACCATTGATTTATTTATAGAGGGAAATGATGTATTCATTCCACACAAGCACCTCTGCATAAATGAAATGTAAATGTGCCTGAGCTGAGCCTGTGCCTGGTGGTTTAAGAGCTGTGGCTCAGTTGTTGATGCCATTAATCAGAAGGTATAATTTGTGCATATGTAATGTGTAATGGAAATGAAAACATATCTTCTACAGTAGCTAATTCTTCATTCTCAGTTAACTCAGATTCAGATCATATTGTACCTTTAAAAGAGTTTGCCCTTAGTAGAAAGATCTGTGTTTTCATCACTGTCAAATATCATGGGTGGATTTATTGTTGTCAAACTGACATGAGCAATGAAGTGGACACATCTAAAGGTAACGTGTCATATTCGACTTGAATACATGAAATTAAAAATATGGGAACAGTCATAGCAAAGGATGGATATATCTTTTCTTCTCTGATTAGTTAAGTAGAGAAAAAATAGTTGTGACCTCTCTGTCTTTGGTCCTTTTCGCTCCACCGTCCCAACCCGCCACAGGGACGGGAGAAGGATGGGACTGCGACAATGCTTATGGATTACGCCGTCACAGTCCTGTCCTTCTCTCATCCCCACATGGTGCAATTGTGCCGCAAATCATTGACTGTTTTTCTCCATCAATGACTGGCAATCACTTCACCATTGCAGACTTGCCTTGTCTGTAGAGGCCCCGGAAGAGCTATAGCTGTGCTTCCTGCCCCAGCGCAGGCTGGGAATCTACCTGACTGCACTGCGGCAGGAAGAGGTGTGGCCATTGCGCTTCCTGGAACATGGATGCAGCTGGTGTGGAGGGGAGCACTCCTGTCATGCTCCCCTCCCAGCAAAGCCGACCTTGGGATCCAGACTGGATGTCTCCACGACCAGGTAAGGTGCAGAAAGGGCTTTTGTCTCTGTCAGTTACGTGGAATGAGTGCGTGAGGAAAAAAATATGTCTGGCATTCTGTTGGTGTCATATGCACATAATTTCCCTTACACATCTGATTGTACTTTCTTGGTTCTTAGGGTGCAGAATATTCAGTACATAGCTACATAAGCAGAGTTGCTTAAGTGTAAATATTTTGCAAGATGTCGTGCATTCTTGGATGATACATGTCTGACAATGCCTTCAATGTACCAATTGATTCACTGGGATTGGAGAAACCACCACTGTACATTCCTGATTGCACCATGGGACAAGAAGTAAGCAGATTGGCAGCTACATGTACATAATCTGAATGGTGAATTATTTTTGTGTTTTTCATATTTCTAGGCCACCCTGTTACAAAAAGTATAGTTACAGCATAGATTAAAATATAGCTAAAACCAATCACAATAGCAAAAACAAAACAAAACAAAAACAGTGCTAATTAAAATAAGTTTAAAAGCATTTACACATAACAATGGACAATATAAGTCTATAACAAATTAACAATGTGAATGAAAATATGTTAACTCCACCCATTAAAAGACCCTTCTGTAGCAACCAATTAATATTCAGAAACTTGTCTAAATAATAGACAATGTCTGCCAGTGAAAAAAGAGTAGTGAAGGGAGAACATTAGTCTCCAGCGGGAAGGAGTTCCACAGCCCAGAGTAACCACCAACAAGCCCACTCACATGTCCTCTCCCAATGTCCCTGTGACGCTGTAACCAATAACTGCTATCTTGAGTGATCACTGTGCCTATTTTACATATATATGTGAGCTATTGAGCTAAATATATGAAGGATACATTTATATACAGATTCTATATTTATATACAGAGCCTCCCTTATCTGAAAAGTTTGGGACCCAAAGTGTTCCATATTTTGGATTTTTCTCAGACTGTGGAATACAGTACACTTTTGGAATAGCTACACATCCCATTTGTTCATTACTTGTGTTGTGTGTGAGACTTGAGGTTGGAGAAAGACTGAGGATCTGTGAAATGGTGGGAAGCCAAGATCAGTGCTTGGCAGGAATTCATGCCTCCCACCATCTCAAAGATCCTCAGCTCTCTTTCTCTTTTTACCACCAGCTGCCCCTTCTGCCTCAGCTGTAGTGCTCCTCCAACCTAAGAAACAAACAGGAGCTTGTTTAGTGCCACCTCAAAGGTAGAAGCAGGCAGCTGGCAGCAAAAAAGAGAGAGCCTGAGGATCTGAAAGATGAATGAGCAGAAGTACTGCCACTGTCACCTTGAAGGTGGCAGCTGGTGTCAAAAAGTTTCAGTTTTAGGACGTTTTCAGATTTTGGATTCTCAGATAAGGGAGGCTCAATCTCTGTTTAAATGTGCTTTCTTCATTTCACGATCATTTGTGCTTATTGTTTTCATTTTCTGCTATGGTATCTGCACCCATGTGCATCTGTACAGGCCATCTGAGAAAACGACTTCCTTTGTCTAATAAACTCAACTGTTATCAACTCTCATCAATAAGAAGAGCACATGTCACAAAAAATATGGTAGTCTTTAAGATGAAGTAAGAGACTTTAAGAGGCTTGGTTCATTGGTTCTTGTTTCTGGCTGCAGCAGACGAACACATCTAGAAACTAGACCAATGGGACAAATTTTCATAATAAAAGTAAACACATTGAAAAGCAAATACAACACCCAATAACACTTATCCATCTTGCTGTGCAATGCTAAAAGTAACCATATGGTTGCCAAATCTTCTAAAAGTAGAATGTACATTTCCAAACACTGAATGTGTTTGCTTTTCAATGTGTTTACTTTTATTATGAAAATTTGTCCCATTGGTCTAGTTTCTAGATGTGTTCGTCTGCAGCATTCTCCTTTAAGCTAAATGGCTATCTTTGACTGACTCATCATCTGCTGCCATGTATTCCAACTCTGTTTGGGGCTGCTAAAGCTTGGAGTTATACAAAAACCTGTTAGAAGTTCTTCAAATGAGAAATGAGCAGTGGTGGAAAAGTTTCTTTGAGAGACTAGTTGCTCCCTGCTAATGATCTTCTCTGCAATTGCTGCTGGTTCTGGAAGCTGTTAGTCTCAGACTGTCTGAAGCTCATGCTGGATTCACTTCACATGAGGCAAGAGTTGTGAAAATTATCACTATAAAGTAGAGGTAGGAATTGTGCACCCCACAAGGTGCAACTAGGAAAGTGCTGTACACATCTGCTTTTGTTGTGGTGGTGGTGTGCCTTCAGATCGTTTCTGACTTAGGCAATCCTAAGGTGAAGCTCTCACAGAGTTTTCTTGGCAAGATTTGTTCAGAAGGAGTTTGCCTTTGCAAGTGTGACTTGCTTCCTCAAGGTCATCCAGTGGATTGCCATGGCTAATCTCCAGAGTAACAGTCCAACACTCAAACCACTGTATCTTGCACAAATCTGCATCACCTCAGAAACCCTTTGATTAGTGGCACTTCCAGGCTGAAAAAGTGGGACTTTGGGGTTCTTAATGACTATAAACATGAAGCCGCAGCAGTTACAAGATCAGAAGCCCAGCTGACAAAGAGGAACAGAATATTAGCCATGATGTGTATGAATTTAATCCAAAACATACCTTCCAAGCCAAGCAGTGCCCAGGTATGGTGATCCACTAAGAGCCACATAAATATATTGTTTTAGCTGCCAGGTTATATGCTGACTAGTACACTGTGATATATATTGTGAGCCAGAAATTGTACGAAAAGTGTCTTATAACTCAAAAGTCTCTAATAACAACTTTGTTAAAGACATGTCTTTGCCTTTGTAATTCTTTTCTTTCCTCAGGCTTAAATGTCACACTTTCCTTTCTGCATGTAAAATCTCAACTCAAGGAATATGCAGGAAATGATTGATCATACGAAACTGACCCGAGGCAGAAAAATAAGTATATTTTGAAAGTAATGGGAACAAGCAATGTGAATAAAATGCCTTTGGTGTCTGTTCAAACTGGCTGTGCTGCATTTTTTTCCCCATACAAAATCATATTGCCTGCAATTTTCCATATCAACTTACCTAGTTATTTAAATGAATTCAGCTTGCTTTTTTGGCTGAAATAAAATGAGAAGGAATATGTATTCATATGAGTCAGGAAGAGGGAAAATCACATTCCTTTATTTAGTAGCCTTATTGCTCATTAAATGATTATAGGGACAGTTTATCCTCTTTCAAGCTCATTTCTGCTGAAAAATTTGAATTGCCACTGGGATGCCTGTGGTAAGAAGGGAAATTCTGTCAGCATTCAAGCGCCTAATCAAAAGGAGGAATAAAGAGTTTCAAGTCTAGTTGTTGGTTTCGGTCTGATTTTCTGTGGTGATCTTTGCTTGTTTTCTTAGAGTGCTTCCAGGACATACAGTGATCCAAAGGGAGGAAAAGTTTTACTGATTGGTTGAGGTCTGATCAAAAACTAGATGTGTATCTTCCACTCCAGCTAACTTTTTGCAGATGACTTGCTTCATGTTAAAATTAGAGATGCACATAGATAAGCCTGTCCGAGGATTAGAAGCAGCTGCAGACAGTTTAAAAACAGTCTGAAGGTTGCTTTGTGAATGATGATCTCCCAGCAGAGTTCTTGAATGCATACATGAACAAATGGAAATGCATGCATGGGACACATGTACCTGCAGCAAGATGATACAGTACACCAAACCTGAAGATTCAGAGCAACAGCATATGGTATGTGCAGGCAGTGAGAAATCACCTTATGAGTCCTTTCAGTGTCTAGCACTAAATTCTACATTTATACCAAGACTAGTAATCTAGTCAGGAGGCAGACATATGGTCAAAGAAAGACAGGTGGCCCAAGAGCAGCACTAGGAATACCTGAGCAATTGATTAATCAGACTAAGGGACCAAGGAAACCAGACTTAGCAACTTGATGGAAGATGGCAGAAACTTGTTGCTTCCCTATGGCTGGAATCATGTTAGTAGCATATGCAGTCATAACCCAACCTTTTGCCAGCTTTTTGTTTTGTCACTGAAGAGTTTGTTATTCCCTTCTGACCTCTGCAACAGCCAAAGCCCCATGGACTTACCATAGAACTGCTGCACACATATACCCCACAGCCATTCCATGCCTGATGGGAAGAGGAGACAGGGAACAGGGAAGTGTCTGACTGTGTTCCGGTAGCCAGATGTGGGATGGACACTGCTGGACCTCACTGGATGATGTATTCATTTCACATTTGGCTATGGGGACAGAGCCAGATGCTTCTCTGATCCTTCCCACTCTCTAGCAGGGACAGGATGGGGGAAGGAGCTGCAGTGGTTTTATGGTAGGTCCAGGGAGGGGTGAATGGGCAGCTGTAGTGTGGTTCCAAATGTGTAACTACTATAATTTGCAGAATCATACCATATTCCAGTCTATGTCTCTTGCTTCCTGCTTACCTGGTAGCTGCAGTACTACAAATGACCCTCTCCAGTGGCAGGTAACACAACTGAGAATAGGTCAGAAGGATCTACCTCCCACTGATCACACAGTAGTGTAAGACTAGCATGCCTAGTCTTTCAGCTAGTGACTGTAGCTTGTGATTGCTGGCACTCTATAGCTTCAGATTTGGCCCAACACTGAGAAGGAACCCATTACTTGGAAAGAAGAAAAAACATCATCATAACTTTCCATCTTTTGCTAGACTTCAGAAAAAGCTATCAGGAAAGAAAGTGGGGAGCATGGAGATGTATGCTTTGGTATAGAGTGTAACAAGGCTATTGTGGGTTTTGAGCAGATTCATGCATGTATATACACTGGCTGACCAAAACTGAGTTTAAGGCCCTTTCTGCACCAGGCAATTAGAACGGGGCAGTGTGTCCTCTCACAGAGTTCATCTGCACCTTGGAGCAAACTACTTACCAGAGATCTGCACCTCAGTCCGCTCCAAAATGACCCCAAGTGGTCCTCCAGTGTGTTTTCTAAAGACCGCAAAAAACAGGTCTTTATTTTCCTGGAACGTGCCATTGCGTTCCTGCTCCCTTGTGCAGATTCGCAGGCTCGCACCAATGCAAGCCTGTGATCTACAGAGGGCAGGCTTTAGGCGTGGCGAGCTTCAGCAGTTGGTTGGGACCCACAACCAACTGGAAGCTGCCATTTTGGAAGCCAGAAGCCGCCATTTTGGAAGCTGGAAGCCGCTATTTTGGAAGCTGGAAGCTGCCATTTTGGAAGCCGGAGCTGCTCCAATTCACCCTTGACCAAGGAGGAGCCCTGCAGAAGGGCTTCAGGGACAGTTCACGTTGCTTCAGACCCCAGAAGAAGTGGTCACGGAGCGATTCCCTCGCCTAGTGTGGAAAGGGTCTAAGTAATTATTGTAAGTACAATTATTTAGTAGGAGCTGTTTACAACAAGAGTGGGAACCAATTTCTTAAAAGTTGGTTATTTAAAGTTGTGGTAGTTTTTCCTTTGTTAGTTTACGTTAGTTAAGTTTTGATTATAGTTTAATTATTTAAGAGTTATGTTCGTAATGTTTGGTATTGTTTTGTATTGTTTTCTTAATTCTGATTTGATTATGGTTTTGTATGGTTCATGTGTATATGTGTTTTGTGTTTTTATGTTTATATTATGTTAATTTAAAAAAATATGTTTGTATCTATGAGTTTTGGCAAGTGTTCCTTTATGCCTGTATTTTGTATTTCAGCGTTTCCTGCTTTATCCTATTAAAAACATCCTCAGTTGAGGTGACCTTCTAGGTGTTTGGGACTACAACTTCAATAACCACTTACCTTTGGCTATACTGGTTGGGACTTCTAGAAGCTGAAGTCCAATTCTTTTGAAGGGCCAAACTGGTCCCAGCCCTATCACAGAAGAATCACTGATCACTTGTATTTGAAAACACAAAAATATATTACCTTATAAGTACATTAAACCAACAATAAAACATGCCTCCAGAATAATATAAAAATTAAAAATATTTTAATGATTGCCACACAGCAATAATTGTACGTACAGCAAAAACTGCACAAATAGCTCCCTTCCTTTGTACCTAGTACCGAGACATACACTTGCCTGTGTTTAGAATACATTTTAGACAACTAAAATGTTTTTATAGCAAATTCTACAGTCAGTTGGGACTCATGTCCCAAGGAACATTATGAAAATGGAAAGAGTACAATCTATACTTGTGTTCCTGAAAAATTAGATTAGCTGAGTTTGCTTGAGTGGGAATAACTCCAGCTTCTCCAGTTCAAAGGAAAATGCTTTTGGCAAATGAATTCAACTCTTTGCCCACTAACCTGCATATCTAAAAGGCGTGTTATCAACATTCAAGCAGTAATAGTTGGCTATGCCCCAACTGATCAAGTTTCTTTATTTTACACATGAACACAATCCTTAGTTGTACTTTCTGACAGATTTAAGAATATTTCTTATTTTATTTAAAGTATTTATATATCATTTTCCAGCCCACTAGAATATAAAGAGCTTTATTTATTTAGCATATACAGCATATAAAAACTTCAATCCAAACGATTCCCATAATGTTTCACAGGGAAATAGATAAAAATAAATACATTACAGCAGAGCTAGTAAAACACAATGGTCAGAACCCTATGATGCAGAGATAGGAATCCTACAGCCTTCTGTTGGAGTGCAATTCCCACTAGCCGGAGACAGAATGACCTGTGGTGACAAATGCTGGAAGCAGCATGGCAGCAGTATGGGAAGCTCCAGATGTAAAGAAGGATTAGTGAAAACTCCTTCTTACTTCCATGTATGGGATACTGTGCAGCTTCACACCCCTCTTTCACATATAAAGAAATCCTTCAGTTTCTGAAAGAGAGACTCTCGATTCAACCCACCACCCATTTTGAGAAACAGCCATAACAATCATATGAAATATTTCATGCGCAACAGCCAGATTGATCTGTCCCATTCAGTGGGTTCAGTTCTGGAGCTGTGTACATGAGATTCTCATGGGGCATTTCTGAATTATTTACCCAATCCACATTAGCGCGTGTTTTAGTAGAAGCAATGGCTATGATTGTATAGAAACGTCCATGTTGCGATATGCCAATTACTCTTCTTTCTGATTACATATGCAGCCTTCACACTTGGGCCCACACCTCTGGGAAGGAGCCCAAGATGCTGGCTATTTATGTTCAGTGAAATGTGAAATGGGTGGTGTTGGTGGTCATATGGCCTTCCAGAGGTTGCTGAATTGCCACTCCCATCAACCCTATACACCATACTCAATGGTGAGGAATGTTGAGAGTTGCTGTCCAGCAACCTCTGAAGAGCTGCACAGTTTCTACCTCTGCTGCAATATCTGCTATCTACACCCATTCCACATGGTCATCTGGGAAAAAAACACATTAGTTTAGGTATATCTTAGCCCTGAGTTCTATTATATTCTGGTCTGGGATGGGATAATCTGGACTCCCAGATGTTTTGGAGGACAGCTGCCATTATCTGTCACCATTGGCCTATTGGTTGGGGCTTCTGGAAAATGAAATCCAAAAGATCTTGATAGACACATGTCTCTCCACTAAGGATGGAAAAAATATTTGCAAGTAGTATTCCCAGGTTGAAAAATGATTTTCCTGGCAGTCAGTCATAAATAATAAAGTTGGAAGGGACCACAAGGGCCATTTGGTCCAACGTCCTGCCATGTATAAATACACAAAGCACCTGTGGAAGACTTCCATCCAATCTCTTTTTAAATACATCCAAAGATAGAGAGTCCACCATTTTCTGAAGCAATCTATGCCACTATTGAACAGTAATTACAGTAACAAAGTTCTTTCTAAAGTTTAGGTGGAATCAATTTTTTTATCATTTTGAATCCATTGGTTCTCATTCTGGTCTCCGGAGCAGCAGAAAACAAGCTTGCTCCATCTTCTAGATGACATCTCTTCAGATAGTTAAGGTAGCTATTATGTCACCTCTCAGTCTTCTCTTCAATAAGCTAACCATACCCAGCAACCCCTTGCTCCTTGGTCCTCAGAAGGTGGTTGGTTCCCAGACCTTTTATAATCTTGTTTGTCCTTCTCTGGACATGTTCCAGCTTGTTGATACACATGATATACTTCTTGAATGATGATGCCTAGAACCAGACATAGTACGTATTCCAGGTGACATCTGACCAAAGCAGAATAGAGTGACACTAATACTTATTTCAATCTGGACAACATACTTCTGTTGATGCAGCCAAGAATTGCACTGGCTTTTTTTGGCTGCTGCATTGCACGGCTGATTTATGCTTTGCTTGTGGTCTACTATGATCCCTAGATCCTTTTCACATGTACTGCTTTCAAACCAGGTCAAGGTCAAGGTCATTTTGAATTCTGGTCCTGTCTTCTGAGGAATTAGCAATCCTCCACCCAAGTGTGGTATCATTTTGCAAATTTGAAAAGTATGTCTTCTATTTCATTATCTAAGTCATTTATAAAGATGCTAAACAACACTGGGCCTGGGACAGAACCCTGATGTACCCACTAATTACTTTCCTCCAGGATGAAGAGCAGCTACTATTGAGCACTCTCTAGGTTCGGTCTGTTAACCAATTACAGATCCACCTAAGTATAACACTCTCTAGTCTGCAATTCACCAACTTTCCTGCAAGAATACCATGAAGGACCTTGTCAAAAGGCTTACCAAAATCAAAATAAACTACATCCACAGCACTCTCCTGATCAGCCATGCTCTGTCAAAAAATAGATACGTCATTGTGTTGATATAAGCCAGACACCCATCACTGGATTAAAACTGGCCATGATATTATTTGTACAGCAGTTACATAGTCTGAAAATGAGGGAGGGAGTCCTGTGTCTGTAGAGTTAGTCCAGCAATCCTTACATATTCCCTATGCGTGCTGGAACAACTGTCCCATGCTTGATCCCAAGCCGTCTATTTCCTGATTATGGGAAAAGAGGATAGCCCCAAGACACTGGCCCATGTTGTCCAAATACATAAGTCAGTCCTGAGGTCCTCCCACCCATGCCCATAGTCCTGAACACTTTAGTGATCAGGTATCTCATTCCTCACCTTAATACCTGCCAGTTGTGACAAAAGATACAACATCCAGAATGCTGTCCCATCATATTTAGTAACACTTACGCTGATATGCCCTATCATTTTCCTATCCAACTCTATTCCCTCATGAGTAGTCTGCAGGGAAGGTGAAAAGCACAATAACACAATGACATGAAAAATTCCTTCCTGGCCCCCAAGGGTGACCAGCAATAGTCCAGGGGTACTCAAATTGAAGCAGTGGAAAAGTAGGTGCTAGAAAGCCGGCAATCAGAGAAGGCTGACTTACCTGAGTTGGCTAATATATAGCTTGCTCAAATCTCATTAGAATAGGCCCTCTTGCAAGACTACCCAATCTCACGAGTCTAACTGGTCTTGCAAGATTACACTTTCTGTGAAATCTCCTCCTCTGTATGTAGAGACCCTGGCCAAGTCAGCCTCTTGGTCAGGCACCAGATACCGCAAGTGTGCCACAATGGCCCCCCTTCTCTTGAGGTATGCTCAGGGGGTGCATTCTCAACACAGGGATCCCCTGCTTTTTTATTACCTGTTTTTCCATGACCTACTTTTTTGACTGGTTTGAAGTATACCCAGAACCCATATCTTCGACATGTGGTCCACTCTTGCATCGTGTTTGTGTAACACTTTTGCAATCATGCGCTGCTTCTTTCTCTCAATCAGCTTGGTGCCATCTTGTGGACAGTGTTGTATACTGTAATAATTGTCTGTGGTGTGTCTTTCATCTTATACAGTATTTGTGCTTATATAAGACAGAGAGAGAGAGAGAGAGAGAGAAATTGGATTCCATATTTCAGCCATTTCCACCTTTTGACAATGTTCTGGTCCTTAGCCTATCAAATACACGTGGGATACATGTAATCAACCAGTGACAACTTTGTACCATTTTTTCCTGGTATACAATGTCCTGAAGGAATTATTTTTCAGAGAAGAATGTGTACTTTTTTATGCAAAAACCAGTGCAGTGTTCCTGTGCAGAAAACACTGTTTCCTGAATAGCAAACCTGTTTTCTCTGCAAAAAACAGCTTTTGTGGAAGAAAACATGATTTTTCTTCTCAGTATAAGTCCTGTAAACATTTCAGGAAATTTGAATACAAGGAGAATCCTGAGGAGGAATATTTGTTTTCTCCTATAACAAAGGAAAAAAAAAACTTCTTTAATTATTCATACAAATTCTTGACTTCTCTCTCTGTGTCAATTGTCTAATTAACAATTCAAGCTGCAGAAAGCTCCCATACCCCTAGCACTCTCACACTTTAGGGGTCTCATGACACTGCCAAACAGTGAGTTAACAGCCAACAGTTTACTTATAAATATGAAAGGATAGTGGATCCAGAGAAAGGCAAGCAGAACTCAGTTAACATGACTTTTCTGAACCCTCTTCCTTCCATCTACTACCACCCAGGGATAAAACTGTTGATGGACAAGGAAGGCATTCTTCCCAAATAAAAATTCTACCCTCAAATAAAACTTTCCTTTATTCCCTAAAATTTCTAACTTTGCAGAGAGTGAGACATTGAAATTCGTTCACACCTAGAATTCTTGTATTTGCCATGTTCATATTTTCATGGTATTTTTATCTGTCTCTTTTCTTTGGATGTCTAAACAGTATTTTTAAGTGTTCAACTGATGCTCTGAGTAGCTGCAATACTAGAAATTTGAGAATTGAAGAAAAGTTTTATTTTGGGACAGAATTCTTTTTTGGATAGGGGTCAATACTCTCATCCTTCCCCATAGCTACACGTCTGAGGCTGTTTCTTAAGACCAAGTGATCTTCTGCAATGACATGTATAAATGCCTTCCATCATTCCATGGATGAAAACCAGAACACAGAAGGTGGGTAAGATGGCAAAGGTTATTAATGAGGAAGAATACACAAGTTAGGAGAAGCTGCAGCAGTTTGCTTTTGCCTAAGCCTACAGGGAAGGAATGGAATTCTCCCCTGCCCCCAACCTCACTCTGCTGACTTAATTGAGTACAAAGTGTTTTTGGGCTTTGAACTTAGTTTGCAGTCATTGAAGGAACAAAAGGATGAATGGGGAAAGTGGGAGAAGGAAGAGAAACTGGGACATTTTAAAAACAGATGAAAAAGGGGAAAACACAGGATTAATTGAGACAATTCCTGCCAAATTGGGACAAATGAGGATATGTGTATATGGCACAAAGTGTTAATTCAGTATCTTAGAACTTTTCTTCCCTATACTGTTATAGAGCCATTATTCCACTTTCAACATCCTGTGCAATTCTGGGGTTTGTAGTTTACTGAGGCCAAAGAGCTCTCTATCTGAGAATTCTAAAGGGCCCTTCCTAAACTGCAAATCCCAGGATTCCATAGGATGTTGAAAGTGAAATAATAGCACTTGGCCTTAGTCAAACTCACACAAGATATTTCTGGATTCAAGCCAAAGACAGTCGGGCAGAAATCTTCTATTGCAAACTGTGAAGAGTACTTTAAAACCATATTGAGACATAAAATGCAGACCATAATCTCAGGCATACCATGAGAATTTAAAAAAAACACTTTTAATACTTTGAATTTAAATATAGGCATTGTATATCCATATACTATCAGCCCTCCACATTCACTAGGGTTAGGGGCGCAGGGCCCCTGCAAAAGTGGAAACATGGCAAATATCAAAATGTGTGTGTGTATAGGAAGGGGGGCAAGGCATGATTAGCACAGCAGGCATCCAGGTTCCAAACCAGGTCAGGGAAAAGGGGTGGATTGGGATGGTGGGCCTTTCCCTCCTTTCTTGCCCATCTCCTTCCTTGAATGTATGGGTGCATCAGGAGAGGGTTTGTGGTGCTGAGAAACTGGGCTTCAATTTGCCCTTAGCTGGCCAGGAAGTGGCTGGAAGAGGAGGATGAGGATGAGGAGAACCAAAGGTGAGTTTTTAAAGCCCGCCTGGAGCTGCCAAGAGGGAAGTTTCCCCCTGAAAAGAAACATCTGAGGTCAGGGGGCAAGGGTGGGAGAAACCTGCAAATAATCAAATCCATGAAAGTCAAACCCACAAAAGTGGCGGGCTGACTGTAATCAACAATCTAGGTAAATAACTGGATGAATGGCTTAACAGGCTGATGGGAATTGCTGAAATGGACAATCTTATGCACAAAATAAAAGGCAGAACACAAAGTGGAGTTTTGTTTGCATGAAGGTGATCTGATGCTAACAGGTTTTGAAACTTAAAATTTATATGACTACCTGAGAAGTGTAAAAATAGATTTAGAAGATGAACTCTGTTGTTTTAAAATGTTATCTTTTATAGAATAATAGAATCATAGATTTGGAAGGGGGCAACAACAACAATCAATTCCAACACCCTGCCACGCACATGTAAAGTACAGATGATTATTATCTTTTGATGATTGATCATCAGTGTATACTAATCTAGAATAAGTTAACAATTATTTATGAATTTGAGAAATTAAGTAGGTAACTAAAATGATAAGTGATTAGCAACAATTAATAAGTATGGAATAAAATGAATGATTCAATAATTAGGTATAAATGTTTAAACAATATGAACTTTTTGCAACAAGGGCAGGAACCAATTTTTAGTTAAATTTTGTTAGTTTCTGTTTGAGTCATGTGTAGGTTAGGATGTTTGTTGATGTTTGTATGAATGTATTTTTTGTTGTTCCAAAAGTTTGATTTGTGTTGTCTTTTTTTCTTTTTTACTTAATAGAAAATGAATGGGAGGAAAAACACACAGTTTATGCAAATAAACAGCTGCAAACAACTGTGATGAATTTACTAATCATTCCCATCCCCCTTTACTGCTTCCATTCCTCTTGCACACTGGTGGTCTCAGAGTTTGACCAAATCTCTGGCAGTTGTCTGGCTTTTAATGCATGTTTTAAAATTCTTTTGCCAGTCACTCCTCAGATTCTTGGACTGTATGCTCTTGTAAGATGCCAGAATGTATGTTCCCATCGTTGTCTCCCTCCCCACATCCCCTCTGTCAATTGGATAACCCTTACATCTCAGAAAGATGACTTTAATATTGTCGTTTACATTCTCTCTCTTCTCCCCAGGCATTTACATCATTTTATCTTGACTGTCTCTTTCCTTTGTCCTACTTTCTCTTGGGTTTCATCATGTTTCCTTTGATGTGAATTTACCTTTGATCCCATTATTGTATTTATTTTTTAAGTGCCTGTGTGGCTTGTGATTTCTTTGGCTTATCAACAGGCCTTTCTACAATCTTCAAAAACTAGTAATATAAATTCAGAGCTTATGCCAGTATTGTAAGGATTGCTTCTTTTAACTTGTTTCATTTCTCCACCCTACCCCCCAGCTGCTGGAATGTACTTTTAAAATGTCTTTCTTCTTTTGAAATGTCCTTTCCTGTGTGTGTGTGTGTGTGTGTGTGTGTGTGTGTAGCTTTTTACAGTTATTGGCCAATGTGGAGGGAATGAGGGGGCTTGAGATATGCTAGATATCCAAGTCTTTCCTGACACAATCACAGAGAAGTGAAATTTTCATTTCCATTATTTTTTTATAATTTTAGAAATGTCTTCATATTTGGTATGGGGAGGAAAAGGAGGGATTTGAAAATTTGCAGTATGAGAGAAACTGGTAGGCATGGAGGTCTAGTATTCTCTGAGATCAGTTCTTCGAAATCTAGGTTTGAATTTGAGTTGTCGGAGTGAAAACTGGAGACACTCCCGTACCATTAATGGTTGTATTGAGGAGTGGTTTCCACAGTGTTGCTTCTCAGGCAATCAGGCAACAAGCAACACATGTTGAAACTCCCTCTTCTACACAACCACTAAAGGTACAGGAGTGTTTCCAGTTTTCATTCCAGAAACTTTTTGTCCATGCCTGGTCTGGGCTGGCAGGAGAAGATGATAATACAGGTCAAGAAGCTCAGGTAGTTAAGCAATTAGTCAGTTTACTTTAGGAAGAAAACCACCTTACAAATGAGAAGCGAATAATGATCCCAGCAATGTCCATAAATCAATGGCAGGCAATATAAACATAGGTAAAAATAGCAGAATAACAGGCAAGGGCAGCAAACAGAAGTATGCATGGGAGAAATGGTCAGTTGATTGCTGACAAAAGCTAGAGGGGAAAGGCTCAGTTCTTATAGGTTCCAAAGTCAGCACAGCTGGTGCCTGATTAATTGGTACTTGACATAATTTGCTACAAGCAATGCAGAAAACCCTTTTGGTGTCTACGCTGGGCAAAGGTAGGTATGGCTAGATCATTCTCTGTGTCAGAGTGAGCAGGGCTCCTTTAGAATTTAGAATTTTATATGCATTTCTGTCCCTGGGGTGGGTGATGGTATTGTCTGCTCTGCAGCTTCTGCTGCAGCAGTCTCTGTGTCAGTGCTCAGAGCAGGTTCTGCTGTCTCAGACTCTGAGTCTGAGTCTAGGTCCTGGAAGCCCATGACACCTTTTTTTGAATCTTTATTTATTTATTAACATGTTTTAAAAACTAAATACTGTTTTACCTTTTTAGAATTGTATACGCTTTTAATTGTTTTAAAAGCTTTTAGCATTCAATTTATTGTGGAAGACAGCTTGGGTCCCATTTTAGGAGAAAGGTGACATATAAATATAATAAATAAATAAATATTCCTTGCACATTTAATTATGTTGATAACAAAATTAGGGTTCCCACCTCTTTTTTGAAAAAAAAAGCACTTTATTAATATAACATGTAATAAACACATAACACAGAATACATATATTCTATATTACAACAAATATTTGTAATACAGAAAATCATACAAACATTAGAAAAGGAAGAAAAGAATGAACAAACAAAAGAACCTAAGATTAAGACCCTTTTTGCAAGATGTTGTCCCACAATGAGGACAGGAGAAGGACGGGACCGCGACAACAGTTTGCATGATATTGTCATGGTCCTGTCCTTCTTCTGTCCCTAGGCAGCACAATCATGGAGTAAATCATTGACAGGTTCTCCCCATCAGTGACCCACAGTTGCGCCACCACACCGCAATTACCTGGTGTGTGGAGGGTCTGAAAGTGCAATGGCCGTGCTTCCTTCCCCAGCACAGTCTGGGAAAATGCCTGGTTGCACTGCAGCAGGAAGAGGCAGGGCCATCGTACTCCCTGGATTGTGGAGCCAACCAGTGTGGAGGGGACCGCTCCCATCATGCTCCCCTCCTGGCAGAGCCACTGCTGGGATCCGCACAGGACACCACCAGGAACAGGCAAAGCAAAAAGGACTTAAGAGTCAATATAGATCCAAGAAAAAGCCATTTCCTCACTATACACAGTGCCATTTTTCTACTTTCAACATCCTATGAAATCCTGGGGTTTGCAGTTTGGGGGGGCATTTAGAATTATCATCTAGAAAGCATTTTGGCCTCAGTACACTGCAAGCCCCAGAATTCCACAGCATGTTGAAAGTGGAACAATAGCACTATAACAGTGTAGTGAGGAAATGGGCTTAGGCTCTTGCACATGCAAAGAAGAAAGGGAGGGGGAAAGAAAAATGAAGCCTAACAGCACCTTTAAGAACTTTATTTTAGTGTGAGCTTTCATGAGCTTTCGTTTTAGCACATGCTAAAATAAAAACTGAGAACTAGCACAGTGTAGTGGTTTGAGCATTGGACTATGACCCTGAAGGCTAGGGTTCGATTCCCCACTCAGCCATGGAAACCCACTGGGTGATCTTGGGTGTGTCACACATTCCCAGCCCCCTGAAAACCCCATGATCGGCTCACCTTAGGGTCGCTGTAAGTTGAAAATTATTTGAAGGTACACAGCAACAAAATAAAACGAGTTAGTCTTAAAGGTGCTGCTAGATTATTTTTTATCCCTCCCTTTTTCCATTACCTAAAATCAACAAATACCTAAGACTGATAAGAGGATGGCATAGAACACTGGTTGTTTATCTGGGGTCCATAGAACCCTCAGAAGGGGTCCACAAAGCCCCTACTGCTGGACACCAACAGCAGCTGCAGCAACAGGGACGTGGCAGCAGAGGTGTGTACAGGTGCTGAAACTGCTCCCTCGTTTGCAATGAGGGAGCAGCTTGGGTATACACATACACCTTCTGCTGCTGCATCACTGACTAAAGCGATACAGCAGCAGGTATGTGCGCATACCCAAACTGCTCCCTTGTTTGTAAACAAGGGAGCAGTTTCAGCACCTGCATTCCCCTGCTGTGTCTCCCGGACTAAATGGGTAAGGTGGCAGCCATATGCCTGTGCCCAAACTACGACTCTGGAGACCGGGTTTGAATCCCAACTCAGCTTCTGGAGACTTAGGCCATTTCTGCACTACATTGTTATAGTGCTATTATACCACTTTCAATATCCCATGGGGTTTCCAGTTTAGAGAGGTGCATTTAGAATTCTCAGCCAGGGAGCTCTTTGGCCTCAGTAAATTCACTGAGGCTGGGAGAATGTGACTTGCCCCAAATCACCCAGTGTCTGAGCAGGAATTTGAACCCTAGTCTTTAATATTTAAATTTAAATATTTAAATAAATATTTAAATCTTGAGTTAAATCTTGGGAGTCACCAGCAATAAATTATATTTACAGGAATAGAACATGACATAGAACATGAAAATTCTACTCCAAGTGTCTCTAAAAATTCCCAAAAGTTGTCATTTAAAAGTAATAAGAAATAGGATGTGTTACTTGTTATACCATTCTACTTCCTTATATTACTTCTGAGATATTATATTCTCAATCCCCCCCAAAAAATTTAACAGGGTAACAACTTAGGTAGTTAAAGCCCTTATGCTCAGACTCAGGATGCTACAAACATACAGGATAACCATGTTAATAGGATTTTTCACATTTGGGCCTGTAATTTTTTCTGGGGGTGGTGCATGCATCTAGAACTCATTAGAAAAACAGGTGGATGAATCCATAACTTGGAAAAAATGAACTTATACATAGTTATTGTAGACAGCTGCAGGAAGAATTTCAGTGATCCAGTGCCATATAGCTTTTGTTATGTGATTGCATTCCTTTCCAATAGACAGCTGTTATTCATCATTTGTGCCCATGATTGTCAAACCATACAAGACAGAATTCAATGTAAATTGATATTATCAACTCAAAGCTGGACTTTGGTGGCCCAACTGTCAAGAAGGTAAGACATTCTTTTCCCTAAGCAAAATATAAGGTTGCTCTTTCTAATTTTATTGTCTGAAAAAAAGGATATTGTAAAGACATGTTGGCATCACATATTTAAATTGCTTTTAAACCTGTTTACCTCTTGTAAACTCTCAGCCCAGAAACCTTTGGATCTTCTATTCTAGGAAAACTAGAAAGCCTGAGCTACTTTGGCAGAAGGAATTATGTCACTTGTCATTCAGCTTCTCAGAGGTTGTACCTATTGATGCCTGAGAGTGAGGGTTTTTTTAAATAGAAGGGCTGAAATACTGTTGGGCAGTTACAAATACATAACGTACACCTTTTCCACATGGGGTTTTTGAAATGGTGCAGTCTGTCCTCCAAGAAGAAGGTCTGCACCTCAGACCGGACTGGGTTGGACCTATTTAAGGTAGATCTGTACCTCAGTCTGGTCCGGAACGACCCCAAGTGGTCCTCCAGCATACTTTTGAAAGACCTATTTCTTTTGGTCTTTCAAAAGCACGCAGCGTGCCACTGCAAGCCTGCCCCCTTATGCAGATTCACAGGCTCACATCAATGCGAGCCTGCGATCTGCCTGAGAGCGGGCTTTAGGCTGGCGAGCTTCAGCGGTTGGTCGAGACCTTTGACCATCCGGAAGCCACCATTTGGGATGCCAAAGCAGTGCGCATTGGTGAGCACGCACTGCTCCAGAGTGCTGTGGACCGAACCAGGGAGCCAAAAGTTTCAGTGAGTAGCGGCGCAGGGTGATTCCTTCACCCGGTGCGGAAAAGGCCTTAGAGTTACACATTCATTAACTGCTAAGTGTTCACAATCCCTATGAAGCACCAAGTTTAGGGGGTATGTAGGGACCATTAAAGTCCCCCAAACTGTATTTACAGGTAAGCAGCCATCGGGATCAATGGAGGTTCTGTTCCCCTGTCCATCAAGCAACATCTATCTGATGTTCCCACCCACCCATTTGCATGAGTGATCTCTGGTGTGAGGGGGATTTGTGATAGGGGCCTTTTTCTCTAATGGGAGGAGGCGGGAATGTCAGGCAGACGCTTCTTGACGGACAAGAGAAAAGACCTACATTGTTCCAGAGGCTGCTTATCAGTAAGTGGAGCTGGGGGGAGGGGGCAGGGTCCAGCTGGAATCCACTACACAACATTGTAATTAACAGTGCTAGGCAGTACATAATGGTCATACAGAATTCTGCTTTATATTTATCCATTTTATACTTTACCTTTCTGTACCCAAAAAGCAGACAAAGTGGTGAACAAAGACTAACAAACAGATTATGGATGGATAGATGGATGGAAGGAAGGATGGACGGACAGACAGAGGGTATAACACAAAAGCAACAGCCTAAACCCAGCCATAAGCCCTAACTAGATTAGACCCATTGAATTAATGGGAACTTGTAAGCTCCATCTATCTGTTCTACTTGGGGACTAACTATTAGATTTTGGTCAAAACTGAAAGTTCAACAATAGGTAGGTATTATCAGCACTCATCTCTTAAGCTCCTTTCCACAGACAACCATGTCACATGCTAGAGGCCTTCAAGAAGAAAAAGATCTTATGGCTGGCAGAAGGAGGAGAAACAGAAAGCAAACCCCATCAGTCACAATTTTCAGCAGCCACTGAGAAGACCCTTTTTTGAGTGCCCACAAAAAGAAGTCAGGGCTAAATGACTCCAGGCTAAATACTGTGGAAGAAAGAAAGAAAGAAACATTTTCTGAGCATAACTGCACTACAATGCTTGAAATGCCTGTGAAACCCAGGAATATTTTGAAAAGGCAGCAGTCCAAGGGTTACTGAGAATAATATCATGTCCTTAGGCTATAATCAACCAAATAGGGATTATGGTGACAATATAATAGTCCTTGTTTTATTAAATGAGTCACTTGAGACCCTTAAATATTATGGGGTGTGGAGCACAGTTGATTCTCAGAATTTTCCATCGTATGTGCTTATGTTAATCTTTTACTATGTTTTGGTTATTCTTTTTTTCCCTACCATAGTCCTTTTAGCCTTTTCATTGAAAAGACAACACAATAGCATTTCTCTAGGCTTCTCATCTGGAAAGGCAGGTCTTTGCCTGAAAAGGACTGCCATGCAAAATTGTAGAGGCTAAAACAAGCAAAACTTAACTCCCTGTTAATTTGAAAATGAAAACTCTGATGACAGGTTAATAACAAAGAATAAACATAGACCAAAATGTGTTTCCTCCATGTTCATGTGCTGTGGGACACTTGAGGCTAAGTAGTGAGCTCATAAGCTTTTTGTAGGGCTTCAAAAGTTACTTTAAAAAGTAATTATTGACTATTGCCCTGCCAACTCCCACAAATAATTATCTGCCATTGTACTTAACAATTTTAAAAGTAATGTTCTTTCTTAATGGTAACTAGAGCTGAAGCGCTGAATGCTACAGCCCATGAGCCTATTATGCATACAACTTCTCTAACTATCTTTGTGTCACCTCAACATCCGCAACAGAGCAAAAAACATACCACAAACCAGCAAGTTCATATTCCACCACATAATGTTCCTCCTCTGCTATTTAATGAGACCAAATCCTGGAAGCCATAAAAATGACTGCAAGTTAACATTACTTTGCAGAAGGAGTGGTGCATCCTTCATCACGTTACAAAAGTAATTGAATTTGCTTATAGGAATTAACCACAAAAAAGCTACTTATTTGTTACTACAGTCATCTCTCCACATTTGGTAGGGGACAGGGCCACTGTGAAAGTGGAAAAACCGTGAATCGTTCTAGGTCCTCCCAAACCATATTTAACACACACAAAAAGTATGATCACCATATTCAACCCACCATGGACTCCTTTGAGGCATCAGGGTTCCTTCACAAGGCAGAAGTGGGTGGCTGGTGGGGCTTACTGCCACCTCCACTGCTGCCCCACACCATTTTTAATAGGGACTCACAAGCCTTGTTTGCAGTTTTTCAGTCTCACAAGGCTTGCAGTCCCTATTTAAAATGGCATGGGGCAGCAGCAGAAGTGACAGCAAAAAATCTGTGAATAATCAAATCCGCAAAAGTGAAACCCGTAAATGTGGAGGGCTGACTGTAGTTATTTCCACACTTTCAGCAATACTCGCTTTTCATTAAGCTATTTCCAAGCACTTTTATCTCCCTTGACTCATCACATTTAAAGGTCTTTTAGACACTCTTCATAAGGCAGGCCCTCAGGCCAAAGTATTTTTATTGCCCTACTCTTGACCTTCCTCCCCTCCCCTCCCCTCCTTTGGCTAGCTTCTTTTTAAAGAACTTCCTTATCAGGAATGTAGGAGCAGGACAGAGATGTTAGAAGGCAGTATGTCCTTCAGTGACAGACGTCTGGGATACTGAGAGCTAGAACTGGTATGCAGGGAAAGGGTGAATATGCTGATTAAAAAAAATTCCAAAATTTGCAGACTTCAACATAAATCAAAAGAAGCTGGAATCTAAATCTATTTTTTAAGCAAATGCAGGAGTTTTATAGTATGGAAAGTTCAGGATCTCAATCAGGGTAAAAAGGTAAAACTTCAATTACTCCAAATATAAACTCAGTCTGAATCTAGGGGAATACATGCTTGAATTTAAGACCCAAGGGTCTAAGCAAGATCCTCCAGTCGAGAGCATTAGACATATAAATTTGTATGTGGCCAAATGGTCAGAATGTTGTATCACGCAACTCTCAGAATAAGACATATGTAGAACCAAATTAAAGAGGTGAAGTTGTTTATAAAGTATGTACATTTAACCAGAACTTGCTTTTGGAAATATAATACAGTAGGTAAATGGTAAAGTTAAACTTCTAACTAGACTTCCAAAACTGAAATTCACCAGAAAAAAACAGGCCAGTGGGAACTGAGCATAGATAAAGGTCAACTCTATGCAGCAAAGCAAGGTGCAACAAATTGTGAAACAATTAAAATATGCTTTTATAGCAAAAGTACATTGCAACCACAATAGGTCCAATTTGCCAATCAGAAGACCTATAATTCAGAACTTCCCAGCACTGACCTATGTGCTATTTCAGATAATAGTTTTAGAAGAAAATGTTCCTGATCGGAAAGGCTGATTATGACAACTAAACAAAGAAGGGCATGCTGATGTGAGTGATATTAGTTCCTCAGGCTGACTGAGAATTAGAATCTGCTAACAACTCAACGAAAAGCTAAATTTCCACGGCCGGCAGAAAGCAAAACTCCCAAAACTGACAAAGAAGATAGTCTTTAAGGTAAGGATAGAAAATAATTCTATTTTAAATTGTTTTTGATAATAATTTATCAAAATTCCCACATTTCTTCATGCTTAGAATAGAAAGAAGTTGAGGCTTTAAAAAAATTAAAATATGGAACAGATAGAAATTGACAAATTTGGCCACAGAGAGGACTCACAGTGCTCAGCTCCTGAGAGTCATTGCCTTAATCCCTTTGTTTTCAACTATGTTTGTGGTGCTAAGTCAGTGTTGCTAACAGAGCTTGGAAGTACAGTCAGCCCTCCACATTTGTGGGTTTCACTTTTGCGGATCTGACTATTCATGGATTATTTGCTGTCACCTCTGCTGCCTCCCTATGCCATTTTTAATAGGGTCTGCAAGCCTTGTGAGACTGAGAAACTGAATGAGATTTGTAAGTCCCTGTTAAAAATGGTGTGGGACAGTGGCGGAGGTGCCAGTAAGCACCCCCCAGCCAGCCACTTCTGCCTTGTAAAGGCGCTCTGATGCCTCAAAGGAATCCAAGGTGGATTGAATATGGCAATCATATTTTTTTCTGTGTTAAATATGGTTTGGAAGGGCCTAGAGTTATTCAGTTTTTCCACTTTCATGAGGGTCCTGTGCCCTAACTCTAGTGAATGTGGAGGGATTATTGTAATGTGTTGCTTGCAACAAGTTACATTGGAAACAAGTTAATTTTTACAATAATGAGCTGGAACTTTAAGGGAGCATACACTATTTTGCCTGTAACAGCCAGGGCTGTAATACATTCTTTCAGTATAACATGATGGGTGTTCTGTTTGTCACTTGTTACTGGGCATGTGCTGACTCTGAATAAAGGGAGAGGAGAATGAAGATAGCTGCCTTATGCTACTTCTTTATGGGGTGTGGTTCAACTAGGAAGAAGCAAGAAGCAATAAGATAGGAAAAGGGAGAGGAGAGAAAGAGGGAGAAGGAGGAGACAGAATGACTTTGGCCATTTCCATATAGTGTTGCTGTCCTGCGATCAGGATGTGTTGCTGCCAGTCTGCAAGCTGTGCTTTCGCTGCTAATGTGTCCCCACCTATTGTGATTGCAGGATATTCCATTGTTACCGCAGTTTCTAGGCCAGACTTGAGGGATATTGGATATCATTTGATATCAATAATTTGGCCTTCTCTACGCATTCCTCTCCACATGCTGCAAGGTCCCTGGACAAGCTTGCATTCAGGCATGGCTGCTAATTGCTGTAATATTCCACACAAATACAGGCAGGCCAGAAATAGCCGTCCCACCTCTTCAGGAGACCTCAAGGCAAGTACCCTATTATGTATGCATGCTACTTACAAAGGACTCCCTGCCCCGAGCAGGCAGCTTGATGAGCCGAATACTCATCTGTCAAGCACTCTGCGTTTGCATACTGACTACTCTATTGATAATTCGGACTTAACTCAATCATGCTAATTCTGACCTTTCAGAGGCTTTCTCTCCAGCCTGCAACTCATTGTTTTCCCCAAGTACGGAGTAGCCTGTGGCCACATTTTCCCCTATAGAAACCCCTGACTTTGAGAGCTTCCTCGGATAGCTCCCGATTTCCATCCTGCCTTGCTGCCGCTTTCCTTGGCGAGCCTTCCCCTCAGTCCCACATACTGAGAACTTCATACCTACGAACTCTATCTTCAGACTACCCGGCCTTCAGGACAGGTGTAATATTACCCATACCAACAAGCTCCTCTAAAAATCCCTCTATCAAGAATAGAATACTTTATATGATTACAGCAGCCAGAATAATATACGCGAAATACTGGAAAAGAAATACAACGCCGGAATTAGAAGAATGGCTAACTAAAGTACAAGAATATGTGGCTCTGGAAAACCTATCAAGAGCAATGAGAGGGGGGGAAAGGGGAGAAAACAATAACGAAATAATGGAAATAATGAGATACATAGAGTGTAATTGGGTAAAGATTTGCCAAGAGGAATAAATTAATCATGGTTAGAGAAAAAGCTGAAAAAGACAAAAAAGCAAAAAAATGTACATTTATAGGTCAGTCAACAGTGGTATAAGATATAAAGGGCATAGAGATAAGAGAAAAAGAAGAACCGAGTAAAAGAAAGTAGGAAGTGAAAGCGATGGAAGGATAGGATCCAAGTACAGGATCCATAGAAGTGGAGAAATGAATTATAGATAAAATGGAGGATTGTATATTTATACAGTAAATATATAAGTATGTTAATAGAGGACTAATAGAGAGATAATGAAAGTAAGTTTTTCTTTTTGTTGTTTTATTTATACAGTCGAAAATTATAAGATGTCAGAGTAAAGATGTATGCAAAATATGTATTTTAATAAAAAAAATAAAAAATAATAAAAACCCCTCTATCTAACTCCAACCTTTATCTCAATAGATCTCGGTATGAGTGTGTTGCATACGCATGTCTGACTGTATATCAATAAAAACTATTATTATTATTTACTTCTGTTTGCTCCTTGACTCAGCCTGACCCCGTAGACATTGGGTAAAAGATCTCACTCCGTTGCCCTGCCTCTCGTATTGCTAGCTTGTGCCCTTTGCTAATTTCCCCAACTTGCATAATTTGGAGCGCACTTAGGTGTCCCTCACGGGACCCCCAGAAATCAGGGTAACACCATTACCAGAAAAAAATCCAGTAATGGCCCCAGATTGTGTGACGCTCCCATCGTGGGTGGCCATGTGAAAAGGGAGAAAGCATGATCTAGGTACTTCCTTGTCCAGTGCAGCATGGGAAGTGGCCAGCTGCATTGAGGAAGGAAGGCACATGTTGCTCGTACTACCTTTCCGCAGGCAACTGGCTGGATGCGGAGGGGAGCATTTGTGTTGCGCCTTCACCCTGGCAGTGGCACTGCCAGGATCTCAATGGGACAACAACAGAAATGAGTAGGATGCAGAAATGGCCTTTGCTTAGTTGGAGCTTCAATACACATAATTAATTGTTGTACATTTCGTAACAGTATGGATGCAGTTAATACCTGTCAGGTTGAATTTAAGTTTCCTTTGAATTTTACACTAAAAACTTAAATTTAAAAATTACCAAGAAAAAACTAATAAAGAAGAAATAACTAAATTCATAAATTTACCAAATATGTTTGATTCTCTTTCAAGCTCTGTTTAAAAAGCCTGCTTTTTCCATTTCTATCCATATACATTAATTGTCCATTTCTAGTTACTTTCCTCTTTCCCTTTGTCAGAAGTATCTGCCTAAATTTACACAAACTTATTAAATGTAGATTTATTTCAGTCATACAGTCCATTCTGCCTCTTTCTTTAATTTCCTCTTTCTGTAGTAATGTTAGTATGATTAATGGTTTATCCAAAGCGTTTTTAGTACACCTTGAGCTTCTTTATGTTTGTTTTTTTAAAATACCCTGCATCTTCTGCCTTCTTCCATTCTGTTTAAATGAAAGAGATTGCTGCCACTTCCAGAAAGGGAAAGAGAGAGTCAGTGTGAATGCACAAGAGGGTGTGGGGACAGAAGAGAGAATTGTGCTACTGGTTGTGCTACTGGTTATTCCAAACAGCCGCACAGGGTGATTACTTCAACTGGTGGGACTGGTATGAACTGTGAGAAAGACCTTGGGATTAGGGTGTTTCTCTGCATATCTGAGGCTGTCTCAGACATGAGATCTTTAAGTCTCAACTGCTTTAAGGCTGTGTCCGCATGTCCACCCTACCCATATATATGTAGCGGCTGGGTATTTTATTATCCTGATCCATGCAGATGAGTAGGAAAGGGATTCCAGACAGGGTGTCCATTCAGAATTATAATGCTCAGACATGGCAGGGATGACCAGAGAGCATTTTCTTATATTTTCAATTATGGCAATGTGTTAGTAACAAGTAAATCAATGAGTTGCTTTTTGGATTGCAGCAATACTAACAAGTGATGACCTGTTGGATGATTGGAGTAATGAATAACATAACTAGTTCCCTTTAAAGGCAACATTTCAGGTCTGCATATGTTCTGCATATATTCTAAGTAGGGTCAGTCCTGATAGTACTTGGATGGGAGACCACCAATAAATACCAGTTATTGTAGGTAATATTTCAGAGGAAGGAACTGGCAAAGCCATCTCCTTGCTTAAGAAAACCCTATGAAATACATGGGGTCACCATAAGTCAACAGGCAACTTAAAGGCACATATACACACAAGCATATGTTCTTGAACTTCAGGTCCCAGAACCTCAGGGTAACATGGCCAATGATGAGGAATTCTGGGAGCTATGCTATCCACAGGTTTTGAATCACTGGTGCAGACAAAACTGAATTAGATATACTGATGGTCTATTTGGATATAAGGCATCTGTTCATGAAATTTTTATCTATGTGTTTACAATTGAAACAATGACATATATTTATAAATAAGTTCTGGAGTGCTTCTGAGAATATGTTCAGCATCTGAATTTGTTTTCAGTACCAAAATCAGGAGAGCACATTTGTTTAACATGCCCACGTGTACATGCACTCAGAGAGATATACAACTTGCTATTTTTATTTTTTCTAGGGACTCTTCATTTCAGTAGCCTAATGTGGGGTTAAAACTAACATTTCCATTGCAGGTTTTGTTAACAATTGCGAGACCATAAACTCTTCTTCCACTTCCTCAACTTTGTGTATTACCTTTTCTCCAAAGCTGGGACTCACAGCAAGACTCTTTCTGATTACTGTAAATTACACTACACTAGAATGGCTATCTGGAAGGCTGTCACTGCGACATGTTTCTTACCTCTGGACACACTGACAATGCTGCACTTCAGTTCAGTTGGCTGCCATTTGCTGTATGAATAATTCATGCATTTGAAAAATCTTGAGATGCCAAATATATCTCACAGACTAAGAGCAATAATTTCTCTCCATGTATGGAATATAGCCCTTCACAATGACAGAAGGCTGCAGAGATCTGAATGCTGGATTTCACTTCAGCCTATCAAAAAGGTCATTTTTTAATGAATCAAAAGAAACCACCTTTCTTTAGAATGAAGCAATTATCCACTATGTACACAGCATATGTAGGCAAATCCAAAAGTAATGTGTGCTTACAAGTTCTAAAAAAGGAGAAAGTGATTCACTAATTCCTTGAATTCATTCTCTGTCATGCATAACATTTTTAGATATAATACCTCCCATGTGGGTGCATTTTCATGACAGTCAGATTCTTCTTGAGCAGAGAATGCAAGAACCCGAGTCCTTAGTTCTTTGCATAACAGACATTGCCAAGCTGTCTACGATGCTTCATTGTTCCATAACTTACAGTCTTTGCATTCTTCAGATGCTTTGGCCACCATGACTACAAAGCACTTTATTACAGTCCTGATCCTATGCAGAATTAGGCATGTGTAACATTGATTTCTGTGTACTTAGCCATGCCAAAGTCTGCATGGGATCAGGCTGTTAGATTCTTCCTTCCTTTCATATTCACCCTAATACAGCGCCCAGTTTTAACGCTAGTATATTTCTCGGAAAGGCAGCATGGTATGCAGATGGTTGTACTGCAGCAGCCAGAAGCAGCCTGTCATTAGGTAAAATGAGGCAGGTGCCTCAGGTGGTGTATTGTCAAGGCTGGTGAATTGTACTGCCCACCCCGCACCAGGAGGGCCTTCGCACAAAGAACGCCAAAAGGCTGGATCTGCATGACAGGACACTGCTTTTGACAGAGCTCACATCTTACTCCAAGTGAAACAGAGTGATAGTTTTAGGGGCCAGTAGTGCCATGGGATTGAAAGTGGTGCTTTGAAGGTGGCAGAAATTGTGGCATCTCCCCTCCTGTTTCTGACAGTGGGAAAGCTTGTGCCATCACCGGCAAAAGCTAACCAATAATGAAGCACAGCTGTAGGGGCCCTTTGACACTACGCAGCTATAGCAATATGGTTCCATTTTAACTGGTATGGCAACATCTTAGGGAATCCTGAGGTCTGTAGTTTAGTGAGGCACTAAAACTTTTTGGCTGAGAATTCTAAACACACTTCCCTAAACTACAAATTCCATTATTTCCATGGAAACATTGTGCTATAACTGTGTAATCTGCAATGACCTCTCATGTTGTCTGATTAAAAAGTAGTCCTGTTCAGGCCTTAGGCTTAAACATGTTAGAGCACAGAGTGTGTAGACAGGCAGGGCTGTGCATTTTGCTTCTCTTAATGTCAATATTCTTACCAGTTCCATCCCTCTTAAAGCGCATTTCCCAGTGCTTTCAACTGAATGTGATCAAAAATCCTGCATTATTTGCTCCTGCCAACAAGAAGTCTGCCCCCACAATGAAATTTTCCTGCAGAACCCACATTTGTATCACTGCAGAGAGTGAGACACTGAAAATCATTCACATTTAGATCTCTTACATTTGCTATTTACATTCCCTTGGTAGCTCTGGCCCTTTTCTTTGGATGCATACATTTTTCGAAATGCTCAGCTGAAGTTACTGCAGTGCTAGAAATGTGAAGACTAAAGGGCTATTTCATGGGGGTGGGAGCAGAATTCTTATTTGGAGTGACAATGCCCACATTTCGTTCCCCCTGTAGTTATACTCCTGATTACTAGGGCTCCCAGTTGTAGAATTAAGCCATGGAACCAACTTGAGTTGTATTCTCAGTAAAGCTGCATGTAACTATAATCTCCCTTCAGACCTTCACACTGAATTCAAAGTCTCTGTATTCTAAAAGAAATTCTGACATATTTCACAGAATTTAGCTCTTACCATTCACCAGTATTTTGCTTAACAACATACCCACCATCCTTGGAGTGTGAATTGCAAAGGAAAATTGGTAACAGTGGACAAAGTTTCTTCTGGGAAGCTTGTTCCACCATCTGGGCTAGTCCAAAATATTTTACTGCCTGAAATGAATGTTGGCTGGAGTGGCAATTTATTCTTTCTGCAATACAGTTGGCCCTCCACATCTGCAGGTTTAGCTGTAACGGATTTAATTGTGAGTTTCTACAACCCCTGCCCCTCACCTCAAATGCTTCTTTCCCAAGGGAAACTTCCATTTCCACAGCTCTGATCAGGCTGTACAGTGCTTTAAAAAACCTGTCTCTGGTCCTCCTCCTCATCTTCCTCCACCAGCTATTGCTTGGCCAGCTAAGGAAAAGTCATACTCCAATTTCTCAGCATCACAAACCCTCTCCTGATGCCCAATACCTAAGGAAGGAGATAGACAAGGGCCACCATGCCTAGCCACCCCCTTTCCCTCTCCTTTCCTTGACCTGGTTTGAACCCTGGGTGCCCACTTTCGACCATGTCTCAGTCCCCTTCCCACAGACACACGCACACACATTTTGATATTTCCAATTTTTGATGGGAGTCCTGCACCCCTAATCTTAGTGAATGTGGAGGGCTGACTGTCCTTGCAACAATAAAGTAGCAAACTAGGTAAGTAGGGGAAGCTGCTAGAGACATAGCTGTAAACTTCCAGTACCTTGTTGCTGCACCCCAGCCTCTACTCCCTGATGCAACAAACCTCCTTCTGTCTAATGATAGGGATAGTGCCATCTATAGTTATCAGTCTTCCATTAATCTGAGGAACTTCAAGATTTTTTAAAATACTCTTTGAAACAACTGCCTTTGGTTACACTTGTTACCCTGTTTACTGGAGGTCCCGTGAGGGACACCAAAATGCACTCTCAAAATATCAAAAGGTGGGGAAATTAGCATAGAGCACGGCTAGTGATGTGAGAGGCAGGGCAACACAGTGAGATCTTGAACTCAATGTCTACGAGGTCAGGCCGAGTCAAGGAGCAGACAGAGGTTGAACTAACAATGGTAATTTTTATTAAAATACAATCAAACGGTGTATGCAGCACACTCACACAGATAACCATAGAAAATAAAGGTTGGAGTGAGACAGAGGGATTTTTAAGAGGGACTGTTGATTTGGGTGATACTGCACCTGTCCTGAAGCCCGGGTAGTTCACCGCGGAAATTCGGAGGTCAGTACATGGGACTGAGGGGAAGGCTCGCTAAGCACAGCGGCAGCAAGGCTGGATGGAAATCAGGAGCAGTTCGAGCGATCCAAGCGATCCGAGGAAGGTCTCGGAATCTGGGGTTTTTATAGGGAAAATGTAGCCGTAGGGTAGTCCTTACTTGGGGGGAAACAGTGAGTTTCGGGCTGGGGACAAAGCCTCCGAAAGGTCAGAATTTAGCATGATTGAGTTAGTTCCAAATTGACAAAGGAATAGACAGTATGCAAACGCAGAGTGCTTGACTGATGAGGATTCTCATAATCAAGCCTCCTGCTTGGGGCAGGGAGTTCTTTGTAAGTAGTGTGCATACATAATAGCGTGCTTGCCGGGAGATCTCCTAAAGCGGCGATCTGGCTATTTCTGGCCTGCTTCAGAAAAGACTTCATCTAATGTCACCCCAAGTGTGGCTTAGGGACCTCCGAATTTCCATGGTGAACAATCCAGGCTTCAGGACAGATGTAGTATCACCCAAATCAACAGTCCCTCTTAAAAATCCCTCTGTCTCACTCCAGCCTTTATTTTCTATGGTTATCTGTGTGAGTGTGCAGCATACACCGTTTGATTGTATTTTAATAAAGATCACCATTGTTAGTTCAATGTCTGTCTGCTCCTTGACTCAACCTGACCCCATAGACGTTGGGTTCAAGATCTTGCTGCATTGCCCTGCCTCTCGCATCGCCAGCCATGCTCTGTGCTAATTTCCCCACCTTTTGATATTTTGATAGCGCACTTTGGTGTCCCTCACAGGATCCCCAGTAAACAGGGTAACACACTCACCCTTAATGTTGGGGGATGATGGAAATTCTGATCGCTCTTCCAACAGGTATCATGGCCACAATAGTTCAAGAACTGCTAGCATCTTGCTTAAATTATTGCAATGTGCTCTGTGTGTGGCTGCCCTTGATGATGACGTTGAAGCAGCAGCTTGTGCATCTTGCACCTGTTAAACAGCTGAAAGGAACTTCTTATAGCAAGCATGCTTCTCCAATTTTAAAGGAATTGCACTGGCTGCCATTACACAACTAGTCTGAATACAAGTTGCTGACGATGGCACTTAAATCTCTGTGACCTCAGTTCCTGAAGGTGTGGTTTTGTCTGCAGGCACCTGACTGAGAATTGAGTCTGCTGCCCAAAAACTGAGATCTATTGACCAAGGACTGAGGTCTTCCAGAGGGACCAGTGGAAGCCATATACTGTTTGAGGATGTGAGAGAGGGCCTAACACCACACCATGCTATTATAGTGCTATTATTCCACTTTCAACATCCTGTGGAATTCTGGGGTTTGTAGTTTACTGAGGCCAAAGAGTTCTCCGGCCAAAAATTCTAAATGCCCCTCCATAAATTGCAAACTCTAGGATTCCATAGGATGTTCAAAGTGGAATAATAGCACTATAACAGGGTGGTATGGAAAGGCCCCCAGTTAAAACATGTCTTTTAAACAAATTGTTCAGGGTCTAATGATTTTGTCAAAATCTGTAGAGGTATACCATTTGAACCAGAATGGTGCAGTAGTTTGAGTGTTAGACTAGACTCTGGGAGACCAAGGTCTTGATCATGGAAATCCACTAAATGACCTTAGTAAAATTGCACTCTGTCAAGTTTGGAGGAAGGCAATGTCAAACCCGCTCTGAAGAAATTTTGCGAAGAAAACCCTGTGATGCATTCCTCATAAATCAAACATTACTTGGAAGGCATATAACAACAACAACAGCAACAACAGCAAAACATCATTTTTAATTTGTTTTGAATTGTTTAAATATGTTAATATGTATTTGACTGTTTTAATACTCTTCTGAATTTTTTTTAAAGTTATTTTAATTGTTCACCACCATTGCAAGATCTTATGATATTGAGCAGGACACAAATATTTACAAATGTCAATCAATCTCCTGAACACATACAATAGCTCGCTGTAAAGAGAACAGTCAATGCAGTAGATCTTATGTTCTTTGACAAGGGGAAACCACCCAGAATATTTTTTTTTTTTAAATTGCTTCTGATTCCAGGAACGTCCTTTTTTTTCCCATATACTGAACTCATTTTTATTCTAGTCTATAAAAATATACTATTTGAAAATGCTGAAACATGAAGTCTTTTTTGAAGCAAACAAAAAGTCTTCTCAGCTCCCTTGTGACTGACTTTGTGACACAACTTTGGTTTACTCAAAAAGTGTTCATGGTCTTCCTTTCCTAACTTTGTCCCTTTTTGCATGCAGTTTTTTTTTTTTGCGCGAGGGCCCCTTGAGCGTCATGTGAATGGGAGCGTTGGTCCGTATGATGCACTCCCACTCACGTGACGCTCACGAGACTAAAGTGGGCTGCGCACGCATTTTTTTATTTTCGGCTCTAAGCCAAAAATACTGCACGGTTGCGCAATGCTCACAGGGCCCTCGTGCACTTACCTGTGTGCGGTGTGCCGAACAAGCTGGCCCGGTCGTGCTTCCTCCCCCAGCGCAGCCTACAGCTCCCAGGCTGCGGTGTGAAAGGAAGGGGCGGAGCACTAGCACGACGATCGCACAACCGGCAAGCCACTGCGGGGGGCAGAAGGGCTGCCGTGAGCAGGTCAAGCAAATGGCTGCTCGCGTGAGTGCCGCTCCCCACTGCGGCGATGAAGGTAAGGTGCGAAAAGGGCCAACATGCTTTAATAAAAGGGCAAATTCAAGAGAAATGAAGAGCTTCTAATCTTCAAATTAAATGAAAAGAAGAAGATAAATAACACTACAATTCAAACACATAAAACATAACAACATGAAAAGAAGTGAGTGGTACATACCCTCCAACTGTTTAGCAGGGACAGGCCTTGTTAATTTTCAGTCATCCCACTTTTCCAGCTGCTCTTAAAATGCCCCAGTTTCTCTCTGCTCTTCCCACTTTCCCCATTTGTCCTCAGTTTACTTCAATTGGTGCTAGTTCAAAATACAAAAGTAGTTTGCACTCAGTTTTCTAGGGGGGAGAGAGAAGGTGGGAAGTACTTTTCCATTTTCATAAGGCTCTGGCAAAAGTAAACTGTTGCAGCCTCTCCAAGCTTGTTTGCTTTTTGTCTTTAATAACTTCTGCCATTTTGATCACACTTTGATGTCGGTTGGCCACACGTGTACCAGTTTTCATCTGTTGGAGGGTATGATAGTATAGTCTTTAAGGTCATACAACAGCCCCAAATTTTTGGCTGCCTAAAGTGAAGGACAAGATGCCAGCCACATATATACAAGAAGCTTACCATTCCATATGTAGAAATAGATTTCGCAAATGTGAATATAACCCCAGAACTAATGATGGGACAAAGTCCTTCACTGCACATGACCGTGGCAAGCTAGGGGCTGCAGAGCAGGTCTCAGTCCACACAGGTTTCCCTCACCACCATTTTTGCTGCCTCAGTCTGGCCATTTCCACACTAGAGTGTTATAGCGCTATTATTCCACTTTCAACATCCTATGGAATCCTGGGATTTGAAAGTGGAATAACAGCGCTATAACACTCTAGTGCAGAAATGGCCTCTGTCTTACGCTCTGGCCAGCTGAGCTCTCAACTCTTTTAAAGAAATATCCACCAAGCCCAGCTCAGGTTGCCACTGATGGTGAGTGTGCACAGCAGACAGAGATAGTAGTTAAGGAGCAAAAATGCCAATGGCTTGGAGAAACAAACTAAAACATTATTATTATCAGCAGCAGCAGCAGTAATTATTATACTCATTAAAGGAAAACAAAGTCAACATTCATAAAGTCACAATCATCCTTAATTTCATCATCTTAATCACATACCCCGACAGGTCTCAGCTTCTAACTATTTATATATGATGTATCCTTTCCTTTGAACTAAACAAATATGATTTGAAGGCCATTTCCGTACTACACACTTATAGTGCTATTATTCCACTTTCAACAGCCTATGGAAATTTGAGGTTTGTAGTTTAGGGGCATTTAGAATTCTCAGCCAGAAAGCTCTTTGGCCACAGTAAACTACAAACTCCAGAATTCCACATGGTGTTGAAAGTGGAATAATAGCACTATAATAGTGTAGAGTGGAAATGACTCAACTCTTTAATATTAAAGACATTATAATCTATGGCCCTTTCCGCACTGAGGCTTCTAGTGCAAGCGGGGGAGGCCGGCAAGCGCAAGAAGGCTCGTCCGGGAGGCTGCCGCTTCCCCCTTCCTTCCTTCCGCAGGCGAAGGAACCAGCGGGGAAGCGGCACCGAAGGAGGCTTGCCGCGCAAGCCGCCCTCCCCCCCTGCAAAGCGGGAGACCTCGCGCCGGATTCCCACCCCGCGCGCGCGCGAAGCGGGCGGCGTCGCGCCGGATTCCTCCCCCCCGCGCACGCCGGATTCCTCCCCCCACGCACGCTGGATTCCCCCCCGCGCGCCCGAAGCAGGCGGCGTCGCGTCCCGCGCACGAAGCGGGCGTCGCGTCCGTCGCGCTACCTCCCCACCCCGCTCCTTCCTTCCGCAGGGGCGGAGGGAAGGAAGCGCGACCCGGCCGGCTCCCGGAGGCTCCGCACGAAAGGTAAGTGTGGGTGGGTGCCGGGAGCGTTGCGCAAGCGCAGGGTGATTTTTGCTTGGACGCGAAAATCAAAAAACCCGCGCTCACGCCGCTTCAGCCCCATGAACCGGGCGGAAGTGGGAGTGCGTCGTGCGGAGCGACACTCCCACTCCCGCGAGGCTCACGGGGCTGTCGCGCGAGCAAAGTCCGTGCGAAAAGGGCCTATATCTATTTTATCGCTTTATCTGGAGAAAGATACCATTTATAATGCATTTTATATATATTTCCACTGATACTCCTCATGCAGTATATTTTAGTCTTCTATTCCAGGTTCTTTCTCATTGATTAAGATCTATTGAGTGACCTGTATTTTTCACCTGTTTTATCACTGGATCTTTAATTGTTTCATCTTCTGTATTCCATTTCAGTAATATTTTATAAATTTTCTTTTTCTGTTTTTCTTCTGGAAACCATTCTATTTTAAATCTATTTTCAAATTTTCTCTATATAATAGTTCCTTTTTTCTTTAAGTTCTTCTTGAGTCTTAATTACTAGATTATCCTCTTGAACTTCTATCAAATATTTATATGTTATCCATTTATCATGCATCATTGCATGATTTGTCATGATAAATGGATATTATCATGATAAATGGATATTGTTTTTTATAAAATGCTCGTGCGAGGATCCATAGAGGTGTTTGTGGATAACAACTCATCTTATATCTTTTCCATGCCCTTAGTAATGATCTTCTTATAAAGTGATTGTTGAAGTGTCTGTTTTCATTTTCTTACTATACCAAGGATAGACATGTCATCCAAACTTCTTCAAGATTCAATAATCTAGTATTTATTAAATTTATACATTCTTTAACCTAGTCAAAACAACTCACTTGGTAATAACAATTTGAAATTTGGCAGTCCTAGTCCTCTTTTCTTTGGCATTTTGGAGTATTTTTAATTTTATTCTTGTTTTTTAGTTCCTTTCCCATACAAAATCAGAAATATCTCTTTGTCATTTCTTAAAAAAGTGTTTCATTATTTATCATAATCATGTCTTGAAACAAGAAAATTATTTTTGGTAACACACTCATCTTAATTGCAGAGATTCTTTCCAAAAGAGAAAATCTTAGTTTCTTTCAATTTATTAAATCTTTTCTGATTTTCCCTCATATTTTTTCATAGTTTTTAAATAGCTCTACTTTATTTGTTAAATATATTTCCAAATATTTCACTTTTGTGTTTACATTATATCCTACTTTAATTTTAATTATGATATTCATCATAAAATTCCAATTCACACTATCAAATGCTTTTGCAATATCAAGAAAAACTAATGCTAACTTTTTTAAAAAATCAGAGTGTCTGTCAAAATATTCAATATCCCTCATATTATCTTTTAATTGGCTTCAAGGCAAAAGCCCACACTGATCTTCATGAATTAATTCTTTTAACACCGTTTTCACTCTGTTAGCCAAAACAGAAGTAAAGATTTTATAGTCTACATTTAAGAATAAGATGGGTCTATAATTCTTTGTATTTAAGGGATTGCGTTCTTCCTTATATATTAAAGTTATGTTGGCTCCCACCCACCAGGATTTTGGAATTTTCCTTTCTAATAAAAGGTTCGTTGTTGATTGAAGAGGTAAAATTACGTGATCTTCCAAAGTTTTATGATAACAAGCTTTGAACCCATCTGGATCTGGGGCTTTCCCTTTTTTATAATTTCATATAGTCTCAACAATTTCTGCTACTGCTATTGTGTGGTTATTATTGTCTATGTTCTTCCGCTAATTCCAGTGATTTCTGATTACTTAAATATTCTTTAATAATATATTTATCCATTTTTACTTTTTAAAGAGTTCTGAATAGTATTTGAAAACATTCTTTTTATTTTTTCACATTCTGTGTAAATTTCTTCTCCTTCTTTAATTTTTGTAATTAAAGATCTGGCTATATTTCACATTTATTTGCCCACTCAAAATAGTTTTGTCTTCTGTATAACAGTTTCTTGCTTATTTCTGCTGTTAGATCCATATCCACTTGTTTTTGAAGAGCAGCTATTTCAGGACTCTAGTTGATGGGTTATCTTTTAATTCTATCTCTTTAATTTTAATTTGGTCATTGATTTTATTTGTATTTTTTCTCTTTTTTCCTGTTCAATTCAGCATTTTTTTCTGTGTAAAAAAGCCCCACACAATGGCCTTACTAGCATCACAAACCATCTGAATACTAGTTCCTTTCTGAAGATTTTCTGAAAAATATAGTATTTTTTTTGCTTTTGTTACTATCTTTTCCTTCTGAAATAATCTCTCATTTAACTGCCAAATGAAATCTTATTTATCTTTCTTTAATGACAATAAAATTGCATTGTAGTCAAATAAATTTCTTGGAAGTATTTCAATTGTAATCATATTTTTTGCTTAAGGTTTTAGAAATCAAAAATACCTAATCTTGACAAGGCCGCATGTTTATCTGAATAAAAAATAAATTCTTTAGTTGCTCCATATAAACGATGCTGTACATCCATCAATGCCACATTTTACATTAGTTTTTCAGAAGATTTTGGAAGTTTCCCTCATCCCTTCTTTGCATTTCCCCCCTGATTTTCTATCCAGTAAAGGGTCAATCACTCCATTCTGGTCCCCTAATAGTAAAATTTTATCATAATTATATTTTGTTATTTTTACATTCAATGCTATAAAATTTGGCTTTATTTTTGTGTGGACCATAAACTTCTACTAACAAAATCTCAATTCCTACATATTGATCCTGGATTTGTTTTGCTTCTATCTTATGATTAACATAGATAACAACCCTTTTCTTTTTCTTATCTGATGTGGAGGTGAATTCTTTTCCAGTTTTTAAAATTCTGAATCATTCTTGTTTTTTTCTTCTTTTATTCTCATGTCTTGTCGGCAGACTATATCATATATCTTTTTTTAAGATAATGGAAGTTTTTTCTCCCTTTTTTCATGGGGTGTTTATTCTTTTGATATACTACAATAATATTCTTAAATTCATCTTTTATTCCTGTTCCTTTTCTATTATTCACTTTGATTCCAATCATTCCTTACTTAAAAGCATTTCTTCCTCTTGTCCTTCCTCATCCTCATCTTCCTCATTCTCTTCAATGTCCTCTTCCTCTTTTTCTGTCTGTTGTCCTTGTCCTTGTCCTCCTTGTCCTCCTCTTCCTCCTCCTCCTTCTTCCTAACCGTGTTCTTTTTTTTTCTTTCATTGTCTCTCCCATCTTTATAATCTCTAAATCATCCTTCAAATTCTTTCTCATAATTTTTTCCAGAATTCTCTAGTTTCCTGTATCAAGTTGATTCTATATGTCTTATCTCTGAAAGGGAAAATTACTCCTTCCAATTTCCCCTTCCTATAAGGAATTCCTTTTTGTCTTAGCTGGGCAGTTAAAATTTTATATTGAAACAATTTATCTAACTCTTGACTGAACTTGTTACATTTGATTTCTGCGGGCTACGTGTGGATATAAATTCAAAACTTATAAATTTATGGAGACATTTAAGAACCCAAGAAGAAATCTGTGGGAGGGCATAAGTGACTGACTTCAAGGCGACATTAAGGCTTTCTAAGCTCTTCAAGCTAAGAAGATAAGAAAATGGAGGACGCACAGGGGGCTTGTTTCTAAAGTTAACACTTCCCCCCTTTTTTTTGAGTGGACTTGGTGAAATAATATTGTGGAACCATATTTCAAGCTGGCAAAGTTGTTTTCCAATTTATGGAGCTTTCTCTTTTTGTTTTGCTTTGTTTTTTGTTTTGTTTTGTTTTTTGAATCCCACTCTGATGTGAGAGAAAGACTTTTCTTTTTTACTGGGAAGTCATACTAAACAGACAGACCTGGTTTAAAGTTGGTGCGCTATTTTTTGTTTTTTTGTTTTTGTTTTACTTATTCTTTTCCCCTCTCTCCCTCTGTGCCATAACTTTCTCATGGAGGAGGAGGAATAAAGAAATTGGTTTTGATCTGAAATTGATCTGACATCGACTGAGAAGGATTTTAGCTGGCTGAAGGCGGAGTGAAGGCTCGTAAGAAGGAGGGATAAAAGAAACTGACTGAGGCAGTTTGTGAGTGAGCGGAGGTGGATTGAAGGACTGAACGAAGGTGGAACGAAGGGAACTGACGGAGACGGGCACCATTTGCTGAACAGGAGAGCAGGACTGAGTTTAAGGGGCACGAAGGAACGAAGGAAACTGGCTGAGATGGACTGTGACTGAGAGAAGAAGACGTGACGGACTGACTGTAGGAGATTTGAATTGAATTGAAAGGAACTGATTGACTGAGACGGACTGAAAGTGAGCGAAGGTTTGAAGGAGGCGAGATGGGAAGAGATTGAGACGGACTGTGATTGAGAGAAAGGGGGTGAAGGAATGTGCTGAGACAGAATGAAAGAAATAGACTGAGATGGACTGTGAGTGACCGAAGGAGGAGCGAAGGGAGTTTGGGGAAGTGAATTTATCTAAAGTGTTGGGCAATAATATTTATTAAACTGCCTATTCTCTCTCTCTCTTTTTTTTTCTTTCCCTCTATCCCCTCTTGGTTTTATATAAGTATCTAATAATCAGTGACTTAGGACAATCAAGGTAATTAAGCTACCTTTTCATGTTATTTTATTGTCTACATTACTCCCCATCTCTTACTTGATTAGTGGTTCTAATTAGAAGTTTTCTAAACATTTCTTTATACGTTAAGCTATAGAGCATATACTGAATTATACTTGATTATAAGAAATTTAACAGAGGGTAGAACTTCATTAAATTAGAATACATATTAAAGGGTATATTAGAGGGTCCTAGTTGAAAATTCATGACTGTTTAAATATTAGAGTGGAAAAAGCTTGATTAGACTATAGGAAAATAGTGTCTTTTCTATTTACTGTAGTACTCCAATAATATTGTGGTGCTATAATTTCGAAGTTATCAGTTTTTTGTCTTTTGTTTTTTTTTTCCTATTGGAGTAACTTTATAAATAGTCTCCATGGCAACTGGTACCAGAAGGACCCAGTCTCAGGCCCAATCTAAGCTCTCAATGCAGCAGACTAGAAGAGCTTCAATAGATTCCAATACAATGTCAACTGACACTACTTTAATCTTGGAGGCTTTGAACAAATCCAGGCAAGAATTAAGACAAGAAATAAAACAAGACATCAAAGACTCTAGAAATGAAATTAAGGCAGAAATAAAAAAAGAAATAGAAGGTCTGAGTAAAAAAATGGACACAATATCTAAAGAAGTTTCTAAAATTAAATCGGATATGGAATTGATTCAGGACAAGACAAAAAAAATTGAGGAAAAAACGCAAAAGTTATCTGAAAAACAACTGCAAGAGGAAATTACACTGAATAGACTAGAGATGAGATATCGAGAGCGTTGTTTAAAAATTAGAGGCCTGGATGAACAGCGACAGGAAGTTATCTATGATAGAATTATCCATGCGCTTGTAGAATATCTGCAGATTTCGGAGGACAGATTACACGCCTCTATTGAGAGAATATTTAGAATAAATTCACGTCTGGCAAGAGAAAGAAATCTGCCTAGGGATGTTGTAATTGTTTTCTCTAATCTCAGGACGAGAGATATTATTCTTCAGAGAAATTATCATGATAAATTA
The DNA here is from genome assembly GCA_948474755.1 of Ctenosaura bakeri. Taxonomy (NCBI): domain Eukaryota; kingdom Metazoa; phylum Chordata; class Lepidosauria; order Squamata; family Iguanidae; genus Ctenosaura; species Ctenosaura bakeri. The sequence continues at coordinate 1,028,534 of CAOLHI010000274.1, forward strand.
CGCATAGATTCGAAAGAAGTTATTATCTATAAAGATATACCACCTCAAGTCCTGAGAAAAAGGCAGGATTACAAATTCCTGACGCAATTCCTGAGTAAGCAGAATATAAATTACACATGGAATAGAACAGAAGGAGTTTTTTTAAAATATAATCAAAAAAATTACAGGATTAACAACATCGATAAGGCGAAAGAAATCTACGGGAAATTGAAGAAGGAATTTGAAAGGAAGATCAAATTGGGACATTCTGCAAGACAATCTGAAAGGCAGGAGCACATTGAGTTGGGAGCATCATCAACGGAAGTGAAGGAGGACGATGATGAATTAACAGAAGACATTGTGGTGTCAGCAGAAGAGCAAGAGAAGGACGAAGAAGGGGAACTACAAACAGGAAGTGAACCTGAAGACCTTGAGGAAATATAGGAGTATCAACACTTTACAATGAAGATGGTGACTAACGACCTAAGGATATTGTCTTGGAACGTTAGAGGTTTAAATTCGCAATATAAACAACGTAATGTGTTCCATTATTTGGAGAAGACAGATTATGATATTATCTCTTTGCAGGAAGTCCGTATAGCCCATAAAGATCTTAGGTTCCTTAGGAATCCTCGGCTGGGGCAATGTTTCACGGCAGAATATTCAAAAAAAAAAGAGGAGTAGTGATCTATATAAAGAATAAGTATAATGTAACGGAAATTTATTCAGATCCAGAAGGCCACTATTTGATGCTGGAATTAAAGATTCAGGATTTTGCTATCTTGATTGTGGCGATATATGCGCCCTTGGACAATAAAGGAAAATTTTATAGCGTAATTAAGAAAAAGATTGATGACTATGTCCAAGAAAAATCTCAAGAAAATATTTTGCTTTTAGGAGATCTTAATGGTGTCCTCAATCCTGTAGAGGACAGATCAAATATGGGAAAATCGAAAAGGACACAGGGTAAACTCCCAAGAAATTTCTTTCATTTAATGGATGAACACAGTTTAATAGATGTATGGACGTTTAAACATGGAGCAGAAAAAGGTTTCACATTTTTTTCAGATAGATATAAAACTTCGTCAAGAATAGATTACTTTTTAATCTCCAAATTGCTACACAATATGGTGAACAAGATGGAAATATTACCCAAAATAACCTCGGATCATAATCCAATTCTTCTTTGTCTAAAATTTCGACAACACAAACAATCTAATTGGAAACTTAATGAAAACCTAATTAGAGATGATGCTACGGTTGCTAAATTGAAATACATCTTACAAAGGTTTTTTGACGAAAATATTAACGAGGACATCCAGCTGAAGACTGTATGGGATGCTGCTAAGGCAGTTATCCGTGGACATTTGATAAGTATGGGAGCATACAAGAAGAAAACCGATAACCAACAACTCTTTAACCTATTGGATAGATTAAAAGAAAAGGAAAAGGAATTCAGAGTTGATACTTCAAATAATGATCTAAGGCTTGAGATTAAAACATTGCAGAATCAGATCGCCACGAAGAATATTGATGAGGTCGAAAGAAAATTAAGATATTGCCGACTAAACCATATTGAGCACGCTAATAAAACGGGGAGATGGCTAGCCCATAAGCTGCAGAAAGAAAGGGAAAAAAGAAGAATTCTTAAGATACAGAAAGATCAGAAGGAGACAACTGTGCTTAGAGAGATAAAACAAGTTTTTCAGAAATATTATGCTCAGCTTTATGGAAGAGATAAGAGTCATGAAGCAGAACTTCGAAATGCTAAACTTTATTTAAATCAGCATAAGACTGTACAGATATCAGAGGATCAAAAAACCCGGTTGAACAAGGAAATTACAATCAATGAAGGAGGCTATTCGTAAAATGAAAGTTTCTAAAGCTCCTGGCCCAGATGGCTATACTGCCCAATTTTACAAAACGTTTGAGGATGATATTGCACCTGTACTAACAAAAGTTTTTAATGAGATTAAAGTAAAAGGCATTCCTGAAACATGGGAAAAAGCAAATATTGTGCTGATTCCCAAGGAAGATAGAGATCTTACCTTACCGGAGAATTACAGACCTATCTCACTTCTCAACGTAGATTATAAGATCTTTACAATGGCACTTGCAGAGAGGTTTAAGAAAGTACTGAATGAGATAATACATCCAGACCAAAGCGGTTTCTTACCTAATCGACACATTAGACAAAACATCAGAATCTTGTTAAATGCAATAGAACATTATGATAAGAGAAAAGATAAACAACTAGCTGCTTTGTTTCTAGACGCTGAAAAAGCCTTTGATAACATCCGATGGCCTTTCATGCTGCTTACACTCCAGAAGATGGGTTGCGGAGACAACTTTATTTCGTGGATCCAGGCTATTTATAAGAAACAAACTGCAAAAATTATTGTGAATGGGGAATCGACTGAAGCCATCCATATTGAGAAAGGGACTAGACAAGGTTGTCCAATGTCACCTTTGTTGTTTATTGTTGTCCTTGAAACCTTAAATATAACCGTAAGAGACAATTCGATTATAAGAGGAATTAAAATAAAAGGACAGGAGTTTAAACTCCGAGCATTCGCGGATGATCTTGTCTTCTTTATTGAAGAGCCGATTTCAGGAATTAGTGAACTCATGAAGGATATACAAGCATTTGGTGAAGCCGCCGGTTTAAAAATCAATAAGACCAAAACCTATTTCTTGGTAAAGAATATGAATGATCGAGAGAAGGAAAAATTGGTACGCTTAACAGGATGTGAGATACAAAAGAAAATTAAATATTTAGGCATATGGATTACAGATAAAAACAAAGATTTATTTGAGAACAATTACAACAAAATTTGGAAAGAGATTACTTTGGATTTAAGAAGATGGACTAAATTGAAGTTATCATTTCTTGGCAGAATTGCTTCCATTAAAATGAATATATTACCTAAAATCAACTTTTTGTTTCAAAATCTACAGATTATGACTAGTGATAAAGTTTTCAAATCATGGAACAAAGAAATTTCTAATTATATTTGGGCAGGAAGAAAGCCAAAAGTAAGATGGAAATTGCTCTCTGAAAGACCTGAAAAAGGCGGCTTTGGGCTACCTGATATTAGATTGTATTATTATGCAAACGCTATGGTCTGGCTCCGAGATTGGATACTGTTAGAAGATAATAGGCTATTAGCACTAGAAGGTGCTAATATGCGCTTCGGTTTTCATGCTTACCTTTGGTATAACAAAGATAAGATCGATCCGGATTTTAGTAACCATTTTGTGAGGAAGGCCTTAATTAGAGTTTGGAAAATAATAAAGAAAACTACCTATTTTAAAATTCCATTGTGGGTATCGCCCCAAGAAGCCTTTTTTGGACACTGGGCTGAAAAACCAAAAGGTGAATGGCTTAGATATAAAGATTTATTGTCGATTAAAACCCCAGATGAGATTAGATTGAAGACGCGTGATGAGCTGCACAATGATGGCATCCCACTGAATTGGTTCCCATATCTTCAGATAAAAGAAAGATTTAAAATGGACTATAAACTGGAAGGGTTTGCGTCTCAAAAGACATATAATGAGATCGAAAAAATACTTTTTGTAAAAACCAAACAGAAAGCGTCTTTATTTTATACTTATTTAAATTAAAAAAAACTGGAGGATGAGGAGGTTAAAGAAGTGATGATTAAATGGGCCCAAAACCTACAACGCAATATTTCGTTAGATGAATGGGAGGCATCATGGAAAAACACCATGCAGTTTACTACCTTGCAAGAAATTAAAGAAAATTACTTTAAAATGATGTACAGGATTTATCTGACACCTGATAAAATTAATCGAATGTATCAGACAGGAAACAATAAGTGTTGGAAATGTACTGAAAATATTGGTAGTTTTTTCCATATGTGGTGGTCGTGCCCGTATACAAAGAAATTCTGGACTAAAATACATCAAGCTATGGAAGAAATATACAAAATATCATTTCCTATGGATCTGGCTTTTTTCCTCTTAAACATGACAAATATTTTTAATGTAAAATTCCAAGCTAAAAACAAAAGGACTTTGTTATTTTTGGTTACAGCGGCAAGAATTGTTTTCGCAAGGTTATGGAAAATGCCGGACATTCCTGATTTACAGTTATGGTTTCAAAAATTATTTGATTATAAACAACTCGATCTACTCTCAGCCAGATTAAAGGGGAAACAAGAAAAGTTAATTGAACAGGACTGGAAACTAATTACAAAGTATGTGACTTCAAAAGGATATACTATGTAAGATCTTTTTATCATTATTTTCTTTTTGTATTGAACCTCTATTTTACGAGTATATGGTTATATATTGTATTGTATTGGTTGTATTGGTTATAGGTGGGTGGTGAACATAAGATGCCATATATAATTGTACAAAAAAAATGACACAAAGACAGAATTGAGCTTAAAAAAATGTTCATTTATTTATGTAAATTATTTTCAATATATCTTTATAGATCAGAAATACATGTTAATGCATCACAAAGAATTGGGGAGCTTTAGATAGTTGAGATTAGCTGTTTTAGGAACTCTTAAGGGAGGCAAGGAAGTTACGGTTTTGTACACTTAGCCTTAAAGGAAATAATACATTTCCTTTCTGTTTATTGTATGTTATCAAATATTTAGGATGTTCAACACCGATATGATAATGTATATAAGTGGTTTTTCTTTTCACGTGTATAATATGGATACTTGTGTTCGATTTTATAGTATTTGTTCTATGTTTTTAAAAAAATATAATAAAAAAAAATTTATATTCTCTTCTTTTGTGAAGAATTATTCCAAGAATGTCTTCAATGTCTTTTAGTTTCCCAGCTTAAAACTACTTACCAAATAATGTTGAATAATATTGTCTCTTGCCAATGTCAAATTAATTCTAAAAATTTTGTCCACCTGTCACCAAACTGCTGATTTAAGATTCTGCAAAAAAACAGTGTCATTATTTTATATAGATTTTCACTTCTTTTTCTCTCTTAGTCCTCTAATTTTTAAACAATTTTCTCTTATAAACAGTTCTGTTAAAGCTTTCTCATCCAAGTCTCTCTCATGTTCTGACAAAATAACATCCATTCTATCCTCCACTTTCTTCATCTTTTCTGCTAAGACATTAACTCTATTAAGTGTTCCTTTTAGATCTTCTGACATTCATTCTATCTCTTATTATCTCTTCTGAATTTCTCTTAGTGTCTTGCTTAATTTCAGTACTCATTTCCCTCATGCCCTGTCTCATTTCTGTCTAATTGAACTTTGTTCAGTTAATTCCAGAGTGGCCTCCAATCATGGTCTTCTTTGAGTTTGTGCTGCCATCTCTGCTGTAGTTTTCCTAGTACCAATGGACACTATATTGTACTATATACCTATTGGTACTATAGTCATTTGTCACCCTCTTAATTGTCTCCTCTATCTTCTTTTTCCTTCCTTTAATTTGTTTGTTTGTGTGCATATACAATATTATATTTGTATATTTTGTTGTATATTAGAATAATGCTCTTCCTTTTTCTCCTTCTCCTGGCCTCCCCCCTTCCCTCTTTCCTTCTGTTCATGTCTCCCCCCTCCTTCCTCTCCAATGCTTTTTTATCCAAACTCTATCAGAATCTATTTACAACAATTTCTTTATGATACCTTATTATCTTATAATTAACACAAATAATCACCAGATTATAACCAATTAGAGGGAGCAGAAGGAAAGGAAGATTTTCCCCCTTTTCTTTCCTCCCCCCACCTTTAAAAAGAAATTTAAAACAGCTAGGAAAGAAGAAGAAAAAAATAAATAAAAATGAAATAAAGAGAAAAGATAACTACATTTATATTCAGTCTATACTTATTTCACTATTTAACTCTTTGTCTTTTTAAAAAAAGAATAATTAAATAAATGAGTGAAAGAGAAAGAAAAAGCAAAAAGAGAGAAGAAAAGGAGATTTCCTGAGCCTCTTCTCAGTCAATATATATTACATATATTAATTGTATTAACTCTCTTTCTCCCAGTCTAATACACAATTCCTGGATCCTTGCAAAACAAAATTTCTCTACCTCTAGCTCAATCTGTTCTTCAAACCAAAAATAATACTATTTGATCTGGGTATCTTTTATATCTATATTATATTTCCATGTCTTACATATTTTATATATCTCTCTTAAGTATTTCAAATATGATATTTTATATTAAAATTATCTCAATTAATGTAAATATGTAAAACATTTCTATTATTATTATTATTCCACCACAATTACGCTACTGATTCAATATATTACAGGCAATCTAGTTAAAGTTCTAAAATTTTATATCTGCTCTTCTCCCCTTTAAATCCTTCTTCGCACCCTCCCTTCCCCCATCTCTTAAAGTTTTCTTGATGTCTCATCTTCAAGTTCTTTAGGTCTTTCACTTTCCCCAGTCACCAACTCTTCACAGCTTCTCAATTCAATTTAAGCTTCTCATTCCATATAAGTCCATATAAATCCTTATGATTTTTCACTTTATTCATTGTATCATCTTCTATAATCTTATGAATCACTTCACCTGCTGCCACAAAGTCATATCTAGTTACTTTATTCATTCTCTCCTACACACTCCCATCATTAAAATATCTCCTCCACCTTACAATGTCCTATCAGCTTATTTTCACTCTCGCTCCTCTTGATCTCAGTTCAGCAACAACTTGTCTCTATAGTCTTCTCTCCATTGATTTCCAGAACTTCCCCAGCTGACTGCAAGGTCTAACACAGTACTTTTCTTTGCCATCTCACAATCTTCTCTGAGAGAGAAAAATAGCAGTGATACATTACAATTCAGGAGGATGTCTCACTGAGATCAGTAGGAATTGATCCAGGATATGAGGGAATGCCAGAATGGTGTAGTGGTTTGAGCACTGGACTATGATCCTGGAGACCAGGGTTTGATTCCCCACTTGGCCATGGTAACCCACTGAGTGACCTTGGACATGTCACACACTCTCAGCCCCATGATAGGTTTGCCTTAGGATCACCATAAGTTGGAAACAACTTGAAGGCACAAAACAAATGTTTATGAGATTATACACTGTTGGCCAAACCACACATTACACTAACTCCATAGCATGTCCTTGTAATTTTTACTTAGCAGTAGACAGGTGGGGCTGCAGTCCATACTGAGATTACTGCAATCAGAGTGGGAAGGTTTTAACTTTCTTTCTGAGAAAGTTTCCTCCTGATAGTCATGTTGCCCTGGTTTTTGAAAAGAGAGGCTCTCCTTTGGTAACAAATCACCTCACCTCCCTGTAGGAGTTTTGTTCCTCCTACTGTGAATTATTCTTTTTAATCTCATTTTTCTCACACTTGGGAAAAAGAGGCAAGAATGCAGTAAAGGCTCCCTTCTGAGGTCAGATCACAAGAAAAGGAGTCCCTATATCCAGTTCAGAGATGGTTCAGTATCTTTGCCAGTGGCAGTGTTTTCATATGGTGTGCTCCCTGAATTCAGAGCTCAAGCCAACCAGAGATTAGCCATGTTTAAGATTATTAAGAGCAAGAGATCCAGTGTGGTTGAGTGTTGGATTATAATAAAGGAGATAGATATTCAAGTGCCCACTCACCCCTGAAATTCACTGGATGACCTTAAGCTCATCTCCATCAGGATAACCTTCCACACAGAAAAGCTGTGAATATAAAATGGAAGGTGGGGAAGAAAATCATGTACTTGGGCTGTTTTGAGATATTTGTTATTATGCGCCTTCATGTTGATTCTGCCTTATGTTTACCCTATCACAGGGTTTTCTTGGCAAGACCAATTCAGAGAAGGTATGCCATTGCCTTCTTTTTAGTGTCTAAGAGAGTGTGACTTCTCCAAATTCATTCAGTGACTTTACATGGCTGAATGGAGATTTGAAACTTGGTCTATTATTTTCTCTCCTTTTAAATATATTGGAATTAAATGCAATCAGGTACATTTAATTTTGGAGGCCACTGTGCAGTATTCTTTTGCTGACTTATGCTGCTTTTTGGTACAATACACAAGGAGGTATTGTTACCCTGTTTACTGGTGGTCCCGGGAGGGATACCTATATGCGCTCTCAATTAACTAAGTTTGGGGAAATTAGCTAGAGCACAAGTTAGCAATGCGAGAGGCAGGGCAATGCAGCGGAATCTTTTACCCAATGTCTACGGGGTCAGGCCAAGCCAAAGAGCACACCAGGGTTAAGAATAATTGAGATTTTTTATTAAATACAGACAAACAGTGTATGCAACACACACACTCAGATAACTATAGAAAATAAAGGTTGGAGTGATATAGAGGGATTTTGAGAGGGATTGTTGAATTGGGTGATACGAAACCTGTCCTGAAGCCTAGAGAGGTCTGAAGATTGAGTTGGTTGGTATGGAGTGGGACTGAGGGGACAGCTCGCCAAACAAAGTGGCAGCAAGGCTGGATGGAAGTCCGGAGCGATCTGAGGAAGGTCTCGGAATCAGGGTTTTTTATAGGGAGAAATGTAACTGCAGGCTATTCCATACTTGGGGAAAACAATGAGTTTCGGGCGCGAGACAAAGTTTTGGAAAGGTCAAAATTTAGCATGATTAAGTCCAAATTGACAAAGAGGTAGACAGTATGCAAATGCTCAGTGCTTGGCAGTTGAGCATTCAGCTTGCCAATTTGCCTGCTCGGGGCAGGGAGTCCTTTGTAAATAGTGTTGATACATAATGAGGGTGTTTGCAGAGAGGTCTCCTAAAGCGGTGCTATAAATGTGCAATAAATGGCCTGCCTGTATTGTTTTGGGATATTGCAGCATTTGATGGCTGAGCCTAGTTCTGTGCTTGTCCAGGGGCTTCTCAAACACATGGAGAGGAGTGGTGGAAGAGAGCCAAATTGTTGATATCAAAATGATATCTTTATGCTATCTCCAAGGAGGCCTAACCTGCAGTAACAGTATTCACTACCTCATTGTGCCATGCTTTTTCTCAAGCTATAAGTTTGCAGCTGGATGGTGCAATTGGAGGCATCACCAACCTTTGTCAATCCAAATAGCCACTAATTAGCTGAGGAGTGCAGAGAAATGTCCATTGCACTGTCAGTCTCTTTCTCTGTGTGTCCCTCCTTTCTGAATGTGCCATATAACTACACTGGCATAACTTTACTCTCCAGCTTTAAAGAGAATCTTGGCCCTCTGCTTTGCTGTAGCAGTCATGGTTTTTGCTTTGATATTCTTATAAGTAGATCGATGAACCTAATCACTATGCCTCTACTGCACAATTCTGACTGCTTCTCCTGGGAGGCACTTGTGACATTTACAGAAGCATTGCCAGTCCATGTCATTAAAAAAAAAATCTGTCTAATAATTCCCCAGGTTCCATCACGGTTACCTAAGGCATATTTCCATGCATCAAGGGACATCTCTGCAGCACATCTATGACAGGAACCTTCTAAAGTTTCTGACCTTTTTTCTGACCTGAAAGTCATTCTGTGTTTCTGAAAGTCATGCCATGTTTCTGAAACAGGTCATTATCTCCTCTTGTTACTGCTCCTGTATGCTAGGAAGTTATCATAGCTTGATAATTTCTACCTTTGTTTAACTTCAGCTAAAACATGGATGACTGAAATGCATGATTGATTGGAGGAATTTACCTTCTTTAACATAACATCATGAACAGAGAATTGTAATGGACTGTGGGATTGCTACAAATAATATTTAGGAGCTCATTTTCAGCCTTATAACTATAAAAAAAAGGAATAGATTCACTGGTTAAAATGGTTAATCTAGTCACCCTGGAGTTTTTTTCCTGGTAAAATGGTAGTAAAGAATCTTTCTTTTTATTACAGGGATTATTTTCAAAGGATGAAACGTTTTGCAAATCAGCACTTGTATTTCCCTTTCCTTCATTAAGGACCTTTCACACTACACTTTTATAGCACTATGATTTATAGCACATTTATAGCACTACTTTAATTGTCATGGCGACATCCTATGGGATCCTGGATTTGCAGTTTAGGGAGGGACATTTAGAATTCTCAGCACTTCACCAAATTACAAACTACAGAATACCATAGGATGGCACTATGGTAGTTAAAGTGGAATAACTGCGTAGTGTGAAAGAGCCCTGGTCTTTTATAACAAAGCTGCAAGTCAAAATAGAGGATTCAAATGCTCTCTGAAACAACTGTGGTGCTGCTGTTTTGTCTAGAAATTGAGCAAAGGATAGCATCCTCTTGAAGTATTAATTCTGTGAGCTACTGCTTTGAATCAATTTGCTTTTATGTCTAAAATAGATAATATAAGAAAGATGCCATATGTCTTACATAACACTTGCAACACTGCTGTTTTATCCCTCAAAAACTGGACTAAGAGGCTGTGTTCCCATTGGTTGGCTTAACCACACTGGTGTGGGTAGTGATGGCAGCATAGTCACAGTGGCAGGCTGTATGGCAGCAGCACAGGAAATTGTCACTGTCAAGAGATAAATCTGCTCTCCCAGCTTCAAAACTACTCAGGAGCTAGTAGAGCAGCTTCTTTGGGAAACAGAGACTGGTTTCTTTCTCCTTCCTCCACCTTGCTGCTTATACTGCTCAAAAAAGTGTCTGACGCTGGTATGACTGAACATTACACCAGAAAAAAGAGTCCTGTTGATACTCACTGTATGGTTTGGGGTATGGTGGGCAACAATCTGAGGTCCCTCAGGAGCCTCAGAGTAAGTCAAAACAGAAGAACAAACCAGGAAGGAGTTTCAAGGAGAAGGCAAAGGTCAAGACTGAGGAACTAGCAAGGACACAGTAGCCTGCCAGAGCTCAGGAAGACCTTACTGCTCAAGTGAAGCTCAAATGAAACAGGAAGTCTTGAAGGAGCCAATGGCCAGCCTAGAACCTGAGTTGCTAGAGTCAGTTTAAGACTTGAAGTTACTTCTCTGAGGAGATGTCACCTAAACATCAGTGGTGTGTTATTCAAGGCAGGTATCCACCAATCTCATCAGCTCCTGATAAGCACACAGTCTTATCAGGCATACATATAAGCATATGGGCTTATGTATAGCTCAAAACTTTCGCTGTCTCTTCTTCTCTCTCTCAGGCCCTTACTGCACCATATCTCAATAGTGTGTTGTTCCTTTACAATCCCATCATTGCCATTTCTGTGATACTATCGGGTTCTGAACACTCTCTACCATACCCTTTCAACTTAAGTAGAAGATTAGCATTATCGCCACCCATGTCCCCAGCACATTACAGTGTCATTTTTCCCCCACCTTTTCCCCACCCCACACCTCATGATTGGTCTTTTTTTTTTTTTTAAGCTGTACTAGCGCAGCAATGTTGTAATGTCATGACACACTGGTACGCTATTGCATTTTTGAGCTATAAGGTTAAAAAAATTATTTAAAAATATAAAAAAAATCTTAAAGGAGAAATTTAAAATGAACATGGAGGTTGATAGATTTTGAACTTACCATGTCCTGGGAGTCACTGAAGGAGGGACAACTTGGGCACTCCCACACTCCGCCCACTCCTGGATCTGCTGTGGAAGGAAGCACGATCAAATGCTGTCGAGGAACCGCACTCACCCAGCTGATGGGATTGTGATGGGGAAGGAGGCTTTTTAATGGATTTTTAATGACAATGAAAAAGGGCTGATTTGTAATGCATGGGAACATGAAAGCAGCTAGTTAGTGACAATGTTGTGATGGTCTTGGACGGGGAACAACACGTTGCTGTGGCGGGATGACAACTTTGTGGGGTAAGGGCCTCAATCTCTCTCTCTGTGTATTTTTTAAAGAAGGAGACTTGGCACATTTTGCAGCTGGATATTACTGCCATCCTGTCTCAAATAAGCCCTAACATTTACAATGAAGGAGACAGGAACCACTTTTTAAAGTATGCCAAACCCTTTAAGATATCTTATTTCTTTCCAAAGCGATTAGCCTGCTATCTAAACTGCGCATAAAGACTGCCCTTTACAACCACATCTGTCTGTGTTTAATATATCTGCTAGTGTTTATATTTTTAAAAAAAATTATGCGATTTAATATGTAAAAAGAAGACAGTATTCATTAAATTCTTCTTAGAAGACAGACCACAGAGCCTGCTTGTGAAATAATAAGAAAAGCAGCAGTGAGAAATAGCACATTTTGAAAAAAATATCTGGCCAACAGCTTGTGTATTTTGTTCCTGATGTAGAGAGACATTGCACCCTCTAAGTGATGCATGGTAGTGGAAAATGATTATTTCTAAAGCCAGCATACATTCTTGTTGCACAGTCAAGGGCTTGTGTGAAGCAATTCCATGTGTGAGCACTTTCACATGAGACCAAATGAAAGGGAAGGGTTGGTATCCTATCATGCTTATAGGCATTAATCCAGACTGAAAGCCAGAATCATCAGAGACTCTCAAAGCCTATATTCACTCTGGCTACATTTTTAAAAAATTGTCACTACTGTACACTTTTTACAGCCTACAAAACTGGACTGTAATACCAGCACCAGTAATCCTACAAACTTACTTATTGCGTGATATTTTCAAATAAAATATTTAGATTGTCCTCACATCATAAGGGATAGCCAACATTGGGTGGATGGAGGGTAGCCAGTGCAGTAGATTTTCCCTCTTTCCTCTTATGAACACTTGTAGCCTTTCCCCCTAACACTGCCCCACTCTTGTTGGTAAAGTCTGGACAGCCTGGTCAGTTACTAGACTGGGAAGACAACACCATTTTTTCCAGGCCTCAGTCTATCCTTTCACAGAAACACAGATTCTTTTGTAGTCATGCTCCATCATTATTACCTTCAACGATAATGTTGCAAAAACCCTGTTTTCTGGGGATCGCGGGAGGGACATCTATATGTGCTCTCAGTTAACTAAGTTTGGGGAAATTAGCTAGAGCACAAGTTAGCAATGCGAGAGGCAGGGCAACGCAGCAGATTCTTTTACTCAATGTCTATAGGGTCAGGCCAAGCCAAGAAGCAAACCAGAGTTTAAGAATAATTGAGAGTTTATTAAATACAGACACACACAATCACACAAGTAACTAAGGAAAATAAAGGTTGGAGTGGTATAAAGGGATTTTGAGAGGGATTGTTGAATTGGGTGATACGAAACCTGACCTGAAGCCTGGAAGAATAGAGAGCGATGCTGGGGTTCATTGTGGCTCAGCACGTGGCGCTGAGGGGAAGCTCGCCAAGCAAAGCGGCAGCAAGGCTGGTTGGAAGTCCGGAGCGATCTGAGGAAGGTCTCAGAATCAGGGGTTTTTATAGGGAGAAATGTAACTGCAGGCTATTCCGTACTTGGGGAAAACAATGAGTTTCGGGTGCGAGACAAAGCTTTGGAAAGGTCAAAATTTAGCATGATTGAGTTAGGTCCGAATTGACAAAGAGGTAGACAGTATGCAAATGCTCAGTGCTTGGCAGTTGAGTATTCAGCTTACCAAGTTGCCTGCTCGGGGCAGGGAGTTCTTTGTAAACAGTGTGCATACATAATGAAGGTGTTTGCAGAGGAGTCTCCTAAAGCGGTGATCTGGCTATTTCTGGCCTGCCTGTATTGTCTTGGGATATTGCAGTGTTTGGTGGCCGAGCCTAGTTCTGTGCTTGTCCTGGGGCTCACAAACATGTGGAGAGGGGTGGTGGAAGAGAGCCAAATTATTGATATCAAAATGATATCTTTATGCTATCTCCAAGGAGGTGTCGGGAGCTCCGGCCCGGTCGGCCCCCCCGGCGGCAGTTCGGAGGCCGCCATGGATGCGGCCCCCGGACTGGAGGACGGCCCGGATGACTCCTGGGTCGCTGAGGAGCTCCACGCCGCTGGGAAAGGCCACCCGGACGCTGCGGAGGCCGACGATGACGAGAGGGACGCGGCGGAGGCCTCTGCTGCAGGGACGGGCCACCCGGACGCGACGGAGGCCGCCACCGCCGAGGAGGACGCCGCGGAGGTCTCTGTCACCTGGGAGGGCCGCCCGGATGCCGCGGAGGCCGATGTCACCGAGGAGGAACACCCGAGCAGACTGCCGGGGTGGGTAGGGCCCAGTCTCCCTCCTGGGGCACCGCCCACCCGCGGCCCTGATCCGGAGGAGGCTGCTGGTCCTCCTCCCACATTCCAGCAGTGGCGGCAGGCCAAGGAGGCTGCCCGCCGTTCCCGACAGCTGCTGGAGCAGCGGCTGCAGGCTGACAGCTCTCAGCTGGCTGAGGGCTCGCAGCTGCGAGCCTGGCTAAGGGCTTGCAGCTGCGAGCCAGCTGTGGGGTTGGCTGGAGCCTTACTTAAGGCCAGCGAGAGGCAGTGGCAGACATGGAGCTACAACTGTTGGCCCTCTGTGGGACATCTGTCCGAGCCTGGTTCCAACCACGCCTGCCTATGACCGTGCCTTTGTCCAGAGACCCTGCCAGCCCTGCCTTCTGCCAGCCCCTGGGTGAAGTAACCCTTTCTTTACTTTCGTTGTACCTGTTGCAAGGACTCTTTGTGTTTGCCTTAGACTGCTGGCAGGGGCCTCCACAACTGAGACTCCTGTGACTCCTGTCCCTCCCCTGCTCGACCCCAGCCTGCCGCCGACAGGAGGCCTAACTGCAGTAACAATAATTATCTTTAAAGATAAAGATAATTATCTTTAAAGCCCTTCATTGTTTAGGTCCAATCTACCTGCAGAATCACCGCCTCCCATACAATCCACCATGTATACACAAGTCCTCTGGGGGCCATTTATTTAAACTGCCTAAAACTAGAATGGCAACAGTCACCCAGAGGACTTTTTCTTTAGCTGCCCCGAGCCTGTGGAATGAAGTATCAGAAGAGATTCCACCGCAAAATATGCTGTCTGAATGTAAAAAACTGCTAAAGACTTATTACTTCTGGGAAGCCTACCCAGTCTAATTTTAATTATGACATATATTTTAATTATGATTTTAATTATGATATATTTGTATTGAAATGGTTTATGTTTTAGTGTATTTTAATCATAATGTTTTTTAATTGCATTTTAACCTGTTGTACCCCACCTCGAGCCTTGAAGAGTGGCAGGTAATCATCATCATCATCATCATCATCATCATCATCATCATTTCTCTCATTTCCTCAGAGGGATGTGCTTCAACATGTTAAAAATTTATTTACCTTCCAATGCGCAATCATAAACAAAGCACACTAAATGCAAAATACATAGGTGGGGAAAATCATATGCTATGACAAACAGATGTCTTTCACCACTTGAAGGACTACTTTTTCTAAAATCATACTATGTATATCCTCTAGTTTGAGCCACAGTTATTTCTAATTCCCCTGAGAAAAGATAATTGCCAGAGCCATTAAGACAATTTCCTGCAGTCCTACTAGTTCCTCTGACCCTTTCCTAAGTAAATCTCAAAGTGCTGGCTAAGCATCTGATTAATTTTACATATCTTCACATGTTTCAAGAATGACATGATCTTTCCTTTGTTTCAATTGTTTTCCCCTTAAAATAAAACCTAGAGAGTAAAAAATACGTAAGAACTTATATTTCAGATGTAAATATTAAACATCTTTTATTTTTATGGAAATGGTAAATTAGTAACATAGGAAACTGCCCTATACCAGGGTTGCCTCAGACTTTATCTGGATTCTAGCCGATCTACCCAAATAGGGTCATAAGGCAGCCCTGATTCGAACCTTCCCCCCCCTTTTTTTTTCAAACAAACCTCCAGAACTGGAGCTGTGCAGCAAAATGTGAAGCCTTGCCTCCCATATTGGAAGAAAGATGGGAAATAAATTAACTAAATAAGTTCTGTAGAGTCTTTTTTTTTTGAGTAAACATGCACAGATAGGATTTCTGCCTTCAAATAATAGGTCCTCTCCCCTTTATCTACTCCTTCAAATAATATGTGATGATGATTATTTAGCAGTATTATCATCATAATACAGGAGAGCAGTTAAAGACTTTTTAGCAATTAAAATGTCACCCTTTTAGCATCGTGAGAGCTATCTCTTTAACAAATGCTGTCATTCAGGATAACTGATTAATGAGAGCAATTCTGCTCAATGGGTAGTCATATACATGCATTAAATATATCTCTATCTATCTATCTATGTGTGTGTGTGTATATCTATTTAAAACCTTGGTAAAATAAAAAGGGAATTGCTTGGCATCATATGTACGGTGGTCCATTTTAGAGTGCAAGTGGTAACTTTGACAGATCTCATAGCCACATTCTCATGGAGAGTCCAGAAATGCAAGCCATTATGTTGCTCCATATCAACAAACTCATTCTAGTGATGTTCATCTGCTCCAGGAAGGCCTTTTTATAAAGTTAATGGGTTTTAATTACATATTTATTTCCTTGGAGCACACCTTCACATTGCTTGCCCACCTTCTTGAACCATTCCTATTCCTGTTTTTAGGTGTTAGGTGCTGGAGGGTATGTAACTGTCCAGAAAGGAAGAAGCTGCCAGGAATAATATGGCACAAATACGGTACTGGTCTCTGGTGCATTAGAATAAAAAATTGATAGTCCCTCACAGCAGATTGTTTGAGAAGCAATGGCCCAACTGAAGTCTCATTCAGTGCAAAGAGTGAACAAAAAGGAGTCACGTTATTAGAGTGAAGGAGTGGAATGTAAGAAAACAGCATCAAAGCTTTAAAAGCATTTGATATTTAAAGCTCCTTGGAGACTGTTTTCATTAATTGCTTCTTGTCAGTGGCGGAGTTTGGAGTGTGTGGTGAGGGGCCAGGAGGGGGGCGTGGCCACTGTGGGGGGCATGGCTGCTGTGTATGGAAGCATGGCCAGGGTGAGCGAGGGTGTGGTTACGGGCCAGGATGCCCCAGAAACATTGCTGCCAAGGGTGAATTGCCCTCCCTGCCCCCACGCCCCTATGCGACTGCTTCTTGTGGCCATGTTATACCTTTTTATTAAATGCCCAGGATGTTGCATTTTATCAGGTCCAGTTAAGATGTACCTAATGTGGAAGAAAAGAAGCCATATCCATTATCACCACCTTTTTCTCCACTCTGTCTTGCTTCCTCACCACCACCACTGCCCTTACTAGCATTTCACCACACCTTGGCCCTTTTCGCATTGAGGCTTCTCGCACAAGCAGGGAGGGTGGCTCGCGTGAGAAGGCTCCTCCGGGAGGCTGCCGTTTCCCCCTCCTTCCTTCCGCAGGCGAAGGAACGAGGGGGGAAGTGGCAGCCTTGCGCGAGCCGCCCTCCCCCCGGCGAAGCAGGAGGCTGTCGCGTCCGTCCCCCCCGCTCGCGCGAAGCAGGAGGCTGTCGCGTCCGTCCCCCCCGCTCACGTGAAGCAGGAGGCTGTCGCGTCCGTCCCCCCCGCTCGCACGAAGCAGGAGGCTGTCGCGTCCGTCCCCCCGCTCGCGCGAAGGAGGAGGCTGTCGCGCCCGTTGCGCTAGTGCCCCACCCCGCCCCTTCCTTCCACAGGGTGGAGGGAAGGAAGCGCGACCCGGCCGCCTCCCCGACACTCCGCACAGGAGGTAAGTGCGCGTAGGCACCGGGAGCGTTGCGCAAGCGTGGGTGATTTTCGCTTTGAGGCGAAAATCAAAAAACCCGCGATCGCGCCGCTGCAGCCCCGTGAGCGCGGCGGAAGTGGGAGTGCATCGTGCAGAGCGACGCTCCCACTCCCGCGAGGCTCACGGGGCTGTTGCGCAACAGAAAGTCCGTGCGAAAAGGGACCTTGTTTTAGTCTCCCTCTCTTTCTGCTCCTTATCTTGCAGCAGCAGTATGGATGTAATCCTTCATTATTTTCTTCCCAGAGAAAGCAACAAGTAATTTTAGCAATTTTCCTCCTGCTGTGAGAAAGGCTTTGAAAGCCACATTGTTTTTTGCAGTCTATTTGCAATTCAGAATTTATTCCACATAAAATTCACACATGGTTATTTTGCATAGAAAGCAGCATTTCTGTGCACCAGAAATAAAGATTTCTGCATAGAAAATTATCAAGTAGGTGTTTTTTGTTTTTTTGCACAGAAAGAGCATTTTGTGCACAGGAAAAGATGTTTCCTGCATGGAAACCAATTGTGAATTTTGCACAGAGTAAGTGCCAAACTGCCAGGATTATCATCCATCCAGGATTTTTCTCATCAGAGTTTCTCAACTCAAGAAACATGTTTTGTGGGGGGAGGGGGATTTTTAAAAACATTTTCTTTCCGTTTCTAAGAAGCAGCAGCCAGAGGCATGCCTAGCATAAACTGTTGGATAAAAATGCAGTGACATTTGCCCAGTTGAAAATACATTTGATGAGCATGTGGAACACCTGGGGAATGACTTAGCAAGTGATGACACATTCCCTAGGGGACATGTAGTAAGGACTGAGTCATGATAGTGAAATCATGGCAAGGGGTTGCATCAGCTAATGGCCTGGATGACCAGCAAGCAGGTGTGTAAAAAAGAGGAGTGGGAATACTTGCTCTCTCTCTGACTCCAAATCTCTGATCCTGAAACTGATGCTGAATCTCTGCCTGTGTATCTGTGTATCCTGTGTATAGATGTACATATTGCAACTTTGAAGATTAAAGCCTCCAGGTATTTTAGATGACAAACTCTGTGTCCATGAGTTAACTAACCATGGGTAGAACGGTCAGAGCTGATGCTGCACGCGCTTTTTGCTGTTTTGAAGCTCTGCTGTTTTATGCTTGCTTCTGAGACACTGTGTCCAAACAGCAACGGTTCTGGGGATAATTTTGTGCTGGTGCTGTAAATCATCTCCCGTTATAAACAGCATCTAGGGCAAGCGTAGAAATTGTGCCCCTACCTCTAGGGCTGCTTCCTCCTCCTCTGCTGCTTCCGGCACTGTTTTTTGGCACCCAGGATATGTACTCTACTTGCCCCACCCTAGATACACCTATGGCAGCAGCACTACTGCTTTCATATGCTTTCTTCCATGCCCTTTAAAGGGGCACCAGAAGCTTTGCAGAGTTTTTGTACTGCTGCTTTAGAGAGGAGTCAGGCATGATGCAGCTGGAATACAAGGGAGGGAAGCATAACACTGGGGCAAGATGAAGCAATCTGGGAAAAGGAAGAGAGACCAGAAGGTGCAGCAGGTGGATGCAAATGGCAGGAGGAGGGAAGTATGGCAGCATGAGGGGAAAGAAGGGGAAAGAGGGAAGAGACGGAGAGATGTGCAAATAATGGAATACAAGAAAGAAAGGAAGGGAGCATAGCAGAGGCGTAAGATGAGATAAGGAAGGGAGAGAAGTACAGCTGCAGAGTAAGAGACATAGGCACTGTGAAGGCATAAGGGGAGAGAAGAGTGAGATGTTCAGTAGGTGGGGCACAAAAAAGGCACAAAATGAGGTCAAGTACAAGGAAAGGAGGTATGATTGTACTTTCCCCTCTATGAATCAGATATCAGTGACTTTCAGGGGTTTCCTGTGATATTTTTATGGATCTGTACCTTTTTGGTCATCAGTAGGAAAAAAAAAAGGCAAATAGTGTGATCTGCATGCCCACATCATGTGGTTCCTATTATGATATTAATGCCTACAATAACCCTATAAGGTACATTTGTTAAGGGGTAGTGATGGGCCAAGTTCACATGGTATACTTGAACAACCAAATAAGGTCTGAATTTTGCTCTCTCTGTTTCAAGTCCAATGTTTTAAACATTAATCAAGTTCTTTCAGGATTATAATTCTGGATTTTTATAGAGTTATATTTGATATAGTTAACTATGAAAATGGTACCTATGGTAGAAAAACACAACAATTCATATATTGAGATTGCATGTTTAGAATGCAAATGAACAATGTACCTAATTATAATAATTTGCATAATTATTGCTGAATTTGAGGGACTAGAGTATGGCAACCCTACCCTATAATGAGTCAGACTATTAGTCTATCTAAGGTATCTGACTTGCAGCAAAGTTTCAGGCAGGATTTTTTTCTATTCCTACCTAGACATCCCTGGTGTTCTCTGGTGGCCTCCTATCAGGCCTGTGACTCTGCTTTGCAACCACAATGAAGTGAGACTGGGTGGATCCAGAGTGGTAAAGTAGTTTAACCTTGTATAATTGCAAGCCGGTTTTGCTTCACCAGTAATTCTAAATGCATTTTCAGGCTTCATTAAATGACACTAGCTGAGTGAAAACCACCTCCTTTCCTTTCTCTCTTCTCTATTTGAGGAGGCTGGAAAAAAATGATGCAAAGTAAAATTAGTCCAGAAAAACAATAACTGCATTACAATACAACTTTGGTCCTTTTTCATTTTCATTGAGCCAAAGTAATCGCCAGCTGCCAAGAAATGCTTTTACTAGAGTTAACACAGTAGGATAAACTTCCTTTGATCTAATTATTGTTCAGCAAAAGCTCAAAGATAAAACATCAGCCCAATAATCCATTAATGTTTATGCTTACACACATATTCTCCATATTCTCTTAATGGATGCTCCTCCAAATATATTAAGGGTGATTCTGTAGGCAAGGAGAATGACAGAGATCAGCATATTTTTCCCCTCAACAGTATTACTATAACAGCACTTTGTGGTCTAAAATCTCTCCTTGCTTTGCCCTTGAATACTCTTTCATTATCGTGAAGGAAATGTGGTAACAATTTCATTTATTTGAAAAAGTTTATGGGTCAATATACAACAGAATCCAGATGCTAGTTTGGACAGAATAACCTGTTGGACAAGCTCTATCTCCTTATAATAGATTTACTCAGACTGAAACCCCATGGGTTCTGAATTATTTCTGTTGAAGCTCAAACAATAGCCCATTTTTTAAAAAAATCTGTTCTTCCTCTGAGCAGCTCAGGCAGTGTCTCCCCAAAACCTCCGTATACTAACAACAACCCTCATTACAATGGTTAGGCAAGAGAACTCATTCACCTGAAGTGTTGATTACCCTGTTTTTCAGCTGAAAGGGGATTCCAGACCAGTTTACAAAGATAGATAATGAGACAGGGCATAGAAGGGTCTTCTATGATGCAGTACTGTTTTTAAGCTTTGCTTTTAAGCATGGTTTCAGTTCTGTAGCTAAGATTGTTTTAATCTCAGTTTTGTATGTTTTTATTGCCATTCTCTGTTTTTTGTAAGACATTTCTGCCCTTCACTGTGATAGTGCTGTTATTCCTCTTTCAACATCCTGTGGAATCCTGGGCTTTGCAGTTTAGGGAGAGGCCTTTAGAATTCTCAGCCAGAGAGCTCTTTGGCCTCAGTAAACTACAAACCTCAGAATTCTACAGGATTTCGAAAGTAGAATAATAGCACTATAGCAGTGTAGTGCAGAAATTGCCCTTGAGTTCCTGTCTGGGGAAAGGCAGGGTATAAATAGGGTGATGGATGGATGTGTTAATTATATTTATAGCCCCCCCATTTTCCTTCAAAATGAATTCAAAGTGGTACTTCTCCCCACTTTGTCCTCCCAATGACTCTGTGAGGTAGAACAGTCTAACAGGGAGTGACTAGCCAAAAGTCCACCAATTACCCCCATGGTTCAATGGAGACTTGAAAATGGATCTTCCAGTCAACAGTCCAGTGCTCTAACTGTTATACCACTCTGGCTTATGATATGGATGCTGCCTCAGAGCAGCCAGTTATTTTCATGTCTGATCTATCTTCATGGCCATTCTCTGTTTCTGCCATGCTACCTGCAGATAAAAAAGAAAACAGTAATGATTCTAACATGCACGACATTTGTGTTTGCCAGATATATATTTTTTCAGTTTGAACTGTTTAAGCTTTTAAGAAATTCTTCCTGAGCACAGAAGCTAAACTATACTAAGCTTTCATGGAATTCAACCAAGTTTTACGAGTCACTCCTAACCTCAAAGCTTTGCATTGGCTACCACTGAAACAGTGTGTTGATGTGTAGGTTTTACTACTTTCCAAACACGCAGCTCTTAGCCAGCTGAATCTGTTACTTTATTTTCATTCTTAGTGACTCAGACCTGTGGCTGTTGGCTCCCTGGGATGGAGTGTGCTATGCGTTGCAGACTAGGAATGCTTACTGTATAATCACAGTGGTAGAGCAGAAATTCCATCTGCTACTAAAGTTTAGCACATACTGTTTTACTAAAATGCTCTGTGCACTGGTTGAAATACCTTTTGTATAGAGCAAGAATTAAAAGCTGACTCTAGATCTAGGAATCACATAGCATCCTTTCTTTGTTAAAAAACAAATTCTCAGGATGATACATCTCAGATTATATGCTTAGTAGCAGATCATATGCTTTGCATACCTGGCAATTTCAAGTAAGGCTGGGAAAGACCCCTGGATGAAACCCAGGAGAGCCATTGCTAATCAATGTGGACTAGACAAGATATTCTGCTACCTGAGGCAAAAGTCAAGATGGCACTCCACTTCCATTCCATGCATAGAAACAAGTTGGACTGGCATTTGAATTAGTTTTCAACACTAGGGTTGGAACAGTGTCCTCCAGTGCACCCAAGGGCAGCAAGCTAATTTGGGGTTCTGGAGAGGGTGTCTGGCACATAAAGTTTTGCCTTCCAATGGAGAGGAAGGGCCAGTGGAATCAGGAGAAACACCCAGAGAGATGCTACTACTGTCTCTGCCTGATTCTTCCCTCTCAGCTGGTTGCTTCGCTCAGCCTAACAACAGGGCTGACCCAGTTTGCCTTATTTATTTAACTACTGTATTTAATTTACATCACATCTTTCTCCTGAAAGCAGTTCACAGCATGGACTAAAGCAATACGGTTAAAAAAATCCAATAAAAGCAGTAGTAATTATTATTTAGTGTTATATTTGTACATCACCCTTTCCCCAGTTTGGGATTCAAGGAAGCTTGCAATAGATAAAAAAAACACATAATTAAAATTCATAAAGGTTAAAAGATGATTAAACTATCAAACTACTATTAAACTCCCAAAGATTAAAACAGAAACCCCCCTTAAAAAAAAAAAAGGTCAGCATAATAAAAATAACAGATAAAAAGCCCAGCATACCATTTAGATGAGATGGAACTTGTACATTCAGTCTTCAAAGGCCTGTAGAAACAGAAAGGTCTTCATCATTGGAATAGGAGTAGGAAGGGTGCCAGTCTAACCTCTCTGGAAAGGAAATACTATATATTTGAAAACGGAAGAATTTCATTGGGGGAGGTATTCTTATAGAGGAGGTGCCCACATTTTACTTCCTCTCCTGCAATGGCCACTACACATGCCTGTAATGGTGATTGGACCATGATAAAGCCCCTCCCTGAAGATCTTGAAATTCAAGAGAGCTTCTTACAGGGAGATACAATTCTCGAGGTAGCCTGGATCTAAGTCACATAGGACTTTATAGGTCATAACAAGCACTTTGAATACTGCTTTTTCCTTGCATTGCATGACAAGATTATTACTGACTGTCAGAGCCAAAACTTAAGAGCCAGTGGCACAGTTGCTGCTGAGACAATGTTTCCTTCCATCCCTAAAGGGCACAGGTATGTAATCCAAGAGGACATCTTCCAACACACGCAGCTGAGAATTCCACTCTTGAAGAATAGCTCTTGCCAGAGATGGGGAATCATGCCTCTCTGGGTGTCACTGGATTCCAGCTTCCACAATGACAAGAATCAGAGATTATGTGGGTCATCGTTCAACACAGTGTCCTACCCCAACCTATTCATATACTGCTGTACATGTGCATATATGCCATTCTCATCTTCCTCTGAATGTACAGGAGCTGAGGGACATGGCGAGGAAACAAGACCAACAAGAATGATCCCATCTCCCACTCCATGCCTTCAGTCTGAGCATGGAAAAGCTACTTTTGCCTATATTTTCCAGAATCTCCTGACTCTGTGTGCTCCCTTTCTCCATGCTTGGAAATGTTACTTTTTAGAATACTCTCAAGTCCATGAATTCATTCTAGCAAAGCTCGAAAAAGTTAGGTGTTGGACCATAACTCCCAAAAATTGCCCAGACAACAACAACAACAACAACAACAATAATAATAATAATAAAATTTATTTCTATCCCGCCTCTCCCAATGGATCGAGGCGGCATTACAAAAATATATAAAAACATTAAAACATTAAAATGCACCCTATCCTCCCCACCCTCCAACCCTTCTATCCCCCTAAAACATATTAGTTAATTAAAACAAATTAAAAACAAGATTAACACAAAAGACAATGATGAGAGGCGGTGGAACACTAATCTGGGAAGGCCTGTCGGAAGAGAACGGTCTTGACTGCTTTTTTAAAGCAGTCAAGACTGGTAATGTGCCGGGTCTCCTCCGGCAGGCCATTCCATAACTTGGGAGCGACAGAAGAAAAGGTCCTCTGGGTAACTGCAGCCAACCTAGTTCTGACTGGCTGCAGTAAATTCCTCCCAGAGGACCTTAGTGTGCGGGGCGGATTGTATGGGAGAAGGCGATCCCGCAGGTAGGCTGGCCCCAAACCATGAAGGGCTTTAAAGGTAAAAACCAACACCTTGTACTGTGCCCGGAAACGAATAGGCAGCCAGTGTAACGACTTCAGAATAGGTGTTATATGGTCACTTTTAGATGTTCCGGTGACCAACCTGGCTGCCATATTCTGAATTAACTGAAGTTTCCGGACTAAGCACATGGGTAGCCCTATGTAGAGCGCATTACAGAAGTCAAGCCGTGAAGTTACCAGCGCATGTACCACTGTTTTTAGGTGTTCCAAGTCCAGGAAGGGGCGCAGCTGGCGTATCAGCCGAAGCTGATAGCAGGCACTCCTGGCTGCCGCATCAATTTGAGCTGTCATCTGAAGCGGCGAGTCCAGGAGCACTCCCAAGCTGCGGACACAGTCTTTCAGGGGAAGTGTGACCCCGTCTAGAACTGGTTGACAAACCTCTATACCTGGACTGGGGCCCCTAACAGCAAGTACCTCCGTCTTATCTGGATTCAGCTTCAGTCTGTTTTTCCTCATCCAGTCCATTACTGCTTCTAGGCATTCATTTAGAGGTGAGATGCCATCCTTAGTTGATGCTGTTATCCGAGGCATGGAGAGATATATCTGGGTGTCATCAGCATACTGATAGCACCTTGCTCCATGCCTCCTGATGATCTCTCCCAGCGGTTTCATGTAGATGTTAAATAGCATTGGGGACAGGACGGCGCCCTGAGGGACGCAGATTTAAGCTCCTTTTTCGAGGAGCAGCTGTCCCCAAGCATCACCATCTGGTATCTACCTGAGAGATAGGACCGAAACCACTTAAGTGCAGTGCCTCCGATCCCCAGCCCTCTCAGGCGTTCCAGAAGGATACCGTGGTCTATGGTATCGAAAGCCGCTGAGAGGTCCAGGAGTACCAGCAGGGTCACACTTCCCCTGTCGATACCTAGGCATAGATCATCCACTAAGGCGACCATGGCAGTCTCGACTCCATATCCTGCCCTGAAGCCAGTTTGAAATGGATCTAGATAATCTGTTTCATCCAAGACAGCTTGGAGCTGAAGGGCAACAGCCCTCTCGATCACCTTGCTTAAAAATGGAAGATGGGAGACTGGTCTGTAATTATTCATATCCAGGGGATCTAGGGAGGGCTTTTTTAGAAGCGGCTGTATAATCACTTCTTTTAAACAAGCTGGAAAATTGCCCTCCCTGAAGGATGCATTAATAATATGTCTTAAGTAGGTCTTAATTGCAGCTCCTCCCTGGACGACCAGCCATGAAGGGCAGGGATCAAGAGCGCAAGTTGTCCTTCTTACCTTTCCAAGGAGCTTGTCTACGTCCTCGGTACTCACTGACTGGAACTGATCCAGTATAACCTTGTTCACGGGGTTGCTGGACGCTCCATTTGTGACCTCTGCTATAACACCGGCATCCAAGTCGGCTCTTATCTGAAAGATTTTATCTGCGAAATGATTATTCAAGGCGTCACAGCAAGCTACGTTAGGTTCTAACAACGAGTTCAGGGGAGTGGGTATCTGAGTCAGATCCCTTACCACCCTGAACAGCTCTGCTGGACGAGAAATCGCAGACGCAATACGTGCAGAGAAGAAGGTCTTCTTCGCTGCATTTATTGCCACTCCATAGGAATGAAGGAATTCTCTATAGCGTGTCCTGTCAGATAAGAGTCGAGATTTCCGCCAATTGCGCTCTAGTCGTTGTCCAGCCTGCTTCATATTCCTAAGTTCTACTGTATACCAAGGATTACGGTTTGCAGCAGGCTGGAAAGGACGCTTGGGAGCAATCGTGTCGATAGCCCTGGTAAGATCACAATTCCAGGTATTAACCAGGGCTTCGACAGGATCACCGGCGATACCAACCATAAGACCCTCGAGGGCTTTCTGGAATCCAATAGGTTCCATTAACCTTCGAGGGCGGACCATTCTAATAGGTCCACCACCCCTGCAGGGGCGGATAGCAACCATTAGTCTAACCCTGACCAGGAAATGATCTGTCCATGACAAGGTGGTAGTATTTGTTATCTCCACCCATGGCTGTGCCCGTTCCATACTAAAGATCGCATCAAGGGTATGACCTGCACAATGTGTTGGCCCAGAGGCTAATTGGGATAGGCCCATGTTTGTCATGGATGCTACGAACTCCCAAGCTGCACCTGTTAAGCTGGTCTCAAATGGGACATTGAAGTTGCCCAGAACCAAAAGTCTGGGCGATTCCAACACCAACTCCGACACCAGCTCTGTCAGCTCGGCCAGGGAGTCTGTTAGGCAGCGGGGTGGTCGGTACACTAACAGAATTCCTAGACTATCCCTTGCCTTCAGGCTCAGGTAGATACACTCGAAGTGGTCTGTTTTCCGGACAGGTATCCTGGTCAGCATAAGATTGTCTTTGTAAACCAAGGCTACTCCGCCCCCCCGCCCACTTCCCCTTACCTGCTCACTGACAGAGTATCCGGCTGGCAAGGCCTGGACCCAGGTTGTGGCACTATCGTCTTCCAGCCAGGTCTCTGTAAAGCATGCCAGGTCAGCGTCTTCATCCTTTAAAAGGTCATGGATGATATGAGTTTTCTTTTTCATTGACCTGACATTGCACAGGAGCAAGGAAAGGTTCTGTGGGTGGTTTGGTTCGCTCTCCAGACACCTTGGGGTAGCAGGGCGAACGGAAGGTGAGATAGGTATTAAGCATCTATCTCTCTTTCCCCTGTAACGGCATTTTGCCCTGCTATCACCATATCTCCCTTTGCCCAGCACAGTACTTATTGTTGCTCCCCGTTGTTCTTCCATTACATCCAGCCGCCCCCATCACAAAAAATACCCCCTGCCTGCCCACACCCCCACCCACTCCTACCCTCCCTTCCTCCCTCCCTCTCCTAATTATAAGGCCAGGCAGGAGGGTGTGGCCAGCAGCAAAGCCCCTCTTGAGTTCTTCCCCAGCCTCTTTTAAAGGCCAGGCACGAGGGTGTGGCCAGCAGCAAAGCCCCTCTTGAGTTCTTCCCCAGCCTCTTTTAAAGGTCAGGCAGGAGGGTGACAATGGCCATGTCACTTGGGCAATTCTAGGTCCAGAAAGTACTGGCCTCTCCTCATAGAGAAATTGAGACAATACAACTAGTTTGTGTGGAGTACTGATGAATATATGAGTCAGTGTGGTATAGTGGCTTGGCTATTGTAGTGACTAGGAACCTGTAGACAAGGTTTGAATCCCTGCTTGGCCATGGAAACCCACTGGGTGACCTTGGGCAAGTTGCACTCTCTCAGTCTCAGAGGAAAGTAAAAGCAAAAACCCTCTGAACAAATCTTGCCAACAAACTCCCATGATAGATTCATCTTCGGGTCACCATAGGTCAGAAACAACTTGAAGGCACACAAGAACAACAACAACAACTGATGAATATCCCTCTTCTCTGTTGAGATACTGCCTATTCTAATCATGGGAAACGATAAGGGAGAAGGAGTATAGAGAATAAATGTTGCCAAATGATTATGTTTCATAAACTCTTCCAGCAGACAAAAAGCAGTGAAATCATTTTCTCTTTACAAAGCAAGAATGTCTTAATTGCAGTTGACTCATGGCTGCTACTGCAAATCTGCCACTACTACTGGACAAAGCATTTCCGAGACGGAGGCTGTAATCCATTTCTCTGAAAGTTTAAGCTGGAGAGATATTTGTGGTCAGGCTAATAGCATAAGCATTTATATTTCAGGGATGCTGTTACAGGAATAGTGCAGCAGAATTGGATTTCTCATGCCTGATTGATTATTTCACTTTGGTCTTTACCATCCAGGGTCTTTAAAACACTACTTGTTTAGTTAGGTTGGATTGGTTAGTGGGCATTTTTGTTGAGAGGCAATTCCCCCCTTAAATAATTTTAAATATTGGTTTGTCTAACCATCAGTCAGGTGTCTGGTGGGGAGAATGAAGCAGGCAAGGTAAGTGATAATAATATGTATTGCTCTCATTTCAAAAATCTATCCAAAATAAGTAGGAGACTTGTTTTTAAAAAAATACATGTAGCCCTTCTTGGAGGTGACAAGGACAAACCTGAAACCTTAGACATACTTTTTTTCCCCAGTTCCACAATGGATCCTTCCCAAATGGCATTCAACTTGCGCATGGTACATTGCAAGAATAATTCTCATCTAAAAATATGGCATCACAGTGGGGCATAATGAACATTAGAAAAGGTAAAATGATAATCAGCTAATAACTTGCAAGCAAATAAAATGGAGAAAGAATGAGAGAGCCATTGTCAGCTATTTCCCCTTCTAAATGAGAAAATGTGACACATGGACCATTCAGATCATGAGAATATGGACAAAAATCTTTTAAATTATGGGTCTGCTTATGTTTCACCCAAAGAATGTGAAGGATGCTTTCAGAAATCAATAAACTGTGCAAAATATCATGCAGAAATGGAATGTTGCAATAGGATGAAATCAACATGATTATGGAAACTGAGGATGACCATCATGGTCCTGGAGTAATGCTGTTAGTTAGACTTTAACAAAGGTGGCAAAAAATTGTCTGAAAACAACCATCTTGCTGAAGCTAAATATTTATATGCTTGTTG
This sequence comes from Ctenosaura bakeri, assembly GCA_948474755.1. Classification (NCBI taxonomy): domain Eukaryota; kingdom Metazoa; phylum Chordata; class Lepidosauria; order Squamata; family Iguanidae; genus Ctenosaura; species Ctenosaura bakeri. The sequence continues at coordinate 1,057,320 of CAOLHI010000274.1, forward strand.
CATTTCTGGATAGGCAAACCCTCAAGAGTTCTGTGAGAGAGAAAAAAGTTCAGTGGGCAACTGAGGTGGGGTTAGTTTTTGCCCCTGCACCCCTCCAGTGGATAACAGAGATGTGTGTCGGTTTGCAAGATCTCAGGGCCTAACTTTGGATTTCAAGACCTGGATCCTCTTCTGTATGGAAGAATTTCAGGGCCAGAACATTGGTTGCCTGGACACTGCTTTAGCTCAGACACTGAGTGGTGGACATTTCAAGGGTAGTCATCACCATGGGCAACACTGCCTTGGATGTTCAGATCTGCTTCCTTATAATCAGATCTTTTCTCTTTTTTTTGCCACTGGGCAAGTCTCAAGAGGTTTTGCAATACTTGTGTGCCTCCTCAACCTATCAAGAATCCACTGAAGTCACCATAGATACCATGCCCATTCTAACCTACCTGTATTACAAGAAATACTTGCCCCACATTGCCTTGGCATCTGCCAGACTGTTTTCCCCCAGCAGCAGTAAAGGGCATTGACTCCCATTTGGAGAGCTGGATTCATCCTTGCTAATCCCTCTAAGTTCCTTGGAGTCCAAGAAAGAAGCATCACCAGCACCAGCACCTCTGCTTTGGCTTGCCATGACAAGTATGCTAATTTTGTTTGTTAGACTTGGTTGATTTATTTTAATAGCATAACCTGTGCATCTATGGCTAATACTTAATGTATCTTGCTCAAGGATATCATCAGAGATTGCTTTTTGTCACATCACTCTACTAACATTATCAGGACTCATTTCTTGTGACATCACAAAGGCCATTTCTGTACTACACTGTTATAGTGCTATTATTCCACTTTCAACATCCTGTGGAATTCTAGGGTTTGTAGTTTAGTGAGGCCAAAGAGCTCTCTGGCTGAGAATTCTAGAGGCCCCTCCCTAAACTGCAAACCCCAGGATTCCATAAGATGTTGAAAGTGGAATAATAGCACTATAACAGTGTAGTGCGGAAATGGCCAAAGTCTCTAGATCTCATGTTTTAGCCTTGAAATCTTAGGATATAGGATAGACCTCCCCCAGCAATCACAGATGTGCTTCAGAGAAATTAGGAGTGACACGTCCTGTTTAAGAGTTTGGGAGGGAAGTATTAATGGGAAAATCTACCCTACAGTTTGGATGTTTTCATCCAGGCACATTTTTTTTATCTGTGTTGTTTCTCTTGATAATGCCACTCTCATAGACACATTTAGTAAGACTGCAGGAAAAAGACTTCTCTTAAATCCTAGATCTTTGTTCCTACGGAGGCTATGATGGCTCCCTCCTTGCTGTCCTCTTGTTGGTAAGTGAACACCTTTTTATTCCAGTAAGCTTTTGGGAAATAATTGTTTTACAAGAGAAGAGCTTTTCTTAGTCAGCCATACTATTATTATTCTTTGGTTTTAAACTGATATTGTAAAATGGTTTAAAATGATTTGATTTTCCTTTAAGCAGTTTAACATTATTTTAATCCTAGCTTTTTGTATGTTTTTAAGCTACCTGTGTTCCATCACTTTTTATCTTGCAAGCCACCTTAAGTTCTAGCTTTGGGGAAGAATGGGACCATAGATAGACAGACAGTTTTTTTTTTTAATGGGTGGTGTTGTGTGATTGCATGCAGCCTGTGGGCCATCCTTTTACCACCCTTGATATAAATGTGCAACAGTGATAGATACCTTTTCTGTTCATTTTGGGAAATGTTTGATGGAGATTCTTGAGGAATTGGTATAGCTTTCAACTGAATGTCATACTGCGATTTCAAAATAACCTGGAGTAATCTTACATCATTTTTCATTAAATTATCCAGGGATGGTGACTTTATGTACGATGAATTATTTTCCTTGGTTTGGGGATAGAACTGAATATGATCTGCCTCATCTTCTTTGAAACCTTTAAAAAGGCAAATCCTAACTTAATCCCCTTTTATTGATATGGCATTTTCCCAGCACTAAGTAGACAAACCTTTGGATTCTTCTCATCTCCAGAGACCTAGGAGAACACGTCTTCTGATTTAGTTTTAATAAACTAAAATTAGACCATCATGCTTGATCTTAACCAGGTTTATAAAAATAAATTCCATGGGAGCTGCTTTCATTCTGATGGCCAAAACAATCCAAAGCAGCTGACAACCATCCCTAAATTGCAATCTCATTTAAAGACAAGAAGACATGAGTCTTTAAAGAAAGAAAGACAAATCAAGGAAAAGGTCAGACAGAGAGAAGAAGAGAGGGATGGGTGGTGGGTGGGAAAACAATAGAAGGAAATGCTGAATGTGATTATTGCTCTCTGCCTCTTTGCAAAGAAAGATTGCCTTTTGAGAATAATGCTGGTCTTTTGTGCCTTTTGTGCAGCAGTTCTTTCTCCTCATTATTTCAGTGGTGATTATATAGTGGCAAAATTTCAAAGACTTTCAAAAATAAATATCCACACTTATGGATAGGAGAAAAACAACAAGATAGTTGCACATACACTGTTGTCAGCTATTCTTAATGGATTTTACGTATATCCCATGTCATGCATATCTATGCAAATATCCAAATCCTTTCCATTCAAAATGAGAGTGAAAATCAGTTACTATTGTTATTATTGTTCTTTTGATATTAATATTTGTTATTATTGTTACTATTACTATAATATTTATTTATTTTGTGCCTTTCTCTTGATATTGGGACTCGGAGCAGCTTACAATACATTTAAAAACAATAAAATGGAAAACTATACAAAAGCATCCATAAAAGTAAAAAAATAAGAGTTTTTTTAAAAAAAGAATTAATTGATTTATAATGTTAAACATTAAAAATGTTAAAATTCATACAGGCCTTAAAAACAGCACTGTTGGATATGACAACCAGTGTCATAAAACATTAGATAAATGTGTAAGTAAGAATTTTAAAGCAATACCTCTTTAAGAATCTCTAACCTAAAAACAGCAGATAAAACAACTATTAATCTTAATGAAGAAAGTGATGGCCTAAATTAAGGTGGAATTATGCAGCCTTGTAGATGAACACTGCCGTCCCCACATTCCGTATTATTGGCTACCTGGGAGTTCTGAGAGTTATAGTCCATCAGGTGTGGATTTCCCATTTTCAGCCTAAATCCAATTGCTAATCCCAGCCAGAGTAAACACATGGAATCAACTGGTGAGTGCTTAATCAACATTTGTGTTAACTCTATTTTTTTTCAATGCCTCCACTCTTAATAATTTTTATGATACTAATGGTTGGGATGTTGGACTAAGGCCATTTCCACACTAGATTGTTATAGTGCTATCATTCCACTATCCCTAAACTGCAAACCCCAGGATTCCACAGGATGTTGAAAGTGAAATAACAGCACTATAACAGTTTAGTGCAGAAATGGCCTAAGACTCAGGGAGACTAGGGTTCAAACCCCTGTTTACCCAGCAGCCTGCACAGATACGAGATCAGTGGCATTGATTATCACTGTTGCACTATTTCCCTTTATAGAAATATAAGACATCTTTTTTTTTTGTCACACTCTCTTAGCCTAAGAGAAAGGCAGTGGCAAATCTGAAAGAAAACTTTCAGATGGGGTATCCATCAGTCAAAGTTGACTTGAAGGCACATGATAATAACAAACAGTATCTGTATTACTGAACAGCTATAAGGGCTGTTGTAAGAACTGTTGTAACAAGTAATGGGTCCTAAGTTCCTGAAACCTACTATATTAAAATCAAAGTTTGTTTGTCTGTGTCAGGCAAAGACCTCATATGATTGACTGTGTGAGGCAAAGACCTCATATGATTGGCTGCCTGAGAAGATGCTATGGAATTCTGGGGTTTGCAGTTTAGGGAGGGGCCTTTAGAATTCTTAGGTCAATTGCTATGGAGATGAGGCCTGGCAGCAAGGAGGAGGGCAGTGTATTCCCTCAGGAAACCAACCTTTGTATGTTAATAACTATGAATACAGATTGGATTGGGGAATATGGGGAAAAGTTACAGGGACTGAACAAGACTGGAATTAGAGACACAGGATCTCAAATCTTTCTAACAAGTATGAGAAAATAAAATCCCAGGCAATGCTGGGTATATATGTTAGTGTTATATAAATGCTGACATGTTGTGTGTTGCATGAATGCTGCCTCTTATCAGGCAAGTCAGACACTCTTAGCTGTAGAGAAAGACAAGAACATCCTCTGAAAAAGAATCTTGGCAAGAAAAGCCTACTATAGGGTTGCTGATAGTTAGAGTAGACTTGCACAAAACAGCAATGTAAAACAAAATACAGACCAGGGATGATAGAATGTAGATTGAATCACTGGTAGATGATTTACAGAAAACTGACAAATGTTCCTGACTCCTTTTTATTTAGTAGTGGAAACTGATGTAAGCTTTGAGGGGTGAAGTAAGAATGGATTTGTGTAAACTCACATTTAATTTTAAAACTAAGACAAATTTCTGGGCCTCTGCTGAAAGACCCTCTGTTTCATAATTCAAAGTGTGTGTTATCTTTGCTTCATGGACCTCTGTTTTTGTTAGCAATAGCAAGCTTAGCATACATATAGTCAGCAGTGGAAGTTTGCATGTCTTTCTAAGGGTCTTTTGGCACTACACGGTTATAGTGCTATTATTCCACTTTCAATGTCCAATGGAATCCTGGGGTTTGCAGTTTAGGGAGGAGCCTTTAGACTTCTCAGCCAGAGAGCATTTTGGCCTCAGTAAACTGCAAACCCTACAATTTCACAGGATGTTGAAAGTGGAATAATAGCACTATAACACCACACACCATTGTCTCTCACATTTCCCACCAGTTTTGCACCTATAATCATAGAATCATAGAGCTGGAAGAGACCACAAGGGCTATCAAATCCAACCCCCCGTTATGCAGGAATACACCATCAAAGCATTACCAACAGATGACCATCCATAGCATTCCCTTCATCTACCAAGCTTGTTGTTTAGTCTAGCATGCCTTGTTTTTGAGAAACTCATGTTGACTTATAGTGACCATGGCATTCTTTCCTAAGTACTTACAGACTGACAGTTTAATGATCTGCCCTAGAATCTTTCCTGGTAATGATGTCAGGCTGACTGGGTGGTAATTATTTGGGTCCTCTTTTTTTTCTCCTTTTTGAAAATGGGGACAATATTTGCCCTCCTTCAGTCTGCTGGGACTTCTCCCATTCGTCAGGAGTTCTCAAAGATTGTTTCCAGGAGTTCTGAGATTATTTTTGCCGGTTCTTTTAATCCTGATGGATTACAGAATTCTAGAAGGTGGAAAACCTTCAGTAGATCTAGCGAGTTTGAAGGCTGCACATGCCTGCCCTACAACTCATGATACATTGAATTGTGTTGTGTGTATGTTATTGTGAGACATGTCATCCAAAAACTGGAGAATTATTTCCAAAAACTTGTTCCAGTTCTAATTCCAAACTATCCGTAGTCCACAAATGTGGTATTTACTTTTATAGCTACAATTTGCTTTTAAAGTCACTCTTACTTCCTTGAAGTTAATTGAAATAGTTCCTTTCAGTTTCAAGTAGTTCCTTTTAGCTTACTTAAAGAAAAATTAATCTAACTGCTAGTTGCTGCAGGTCTGTGGTAAAAAAATATGATACATTGTCCTCTCATCTATATCATGATCAGCAAAACTTAGAACACTATTTTTTTACTCCTTACAAAGTTTGAAAAGTAACTTGCTGCTTTTAACTCTAATACTGGAAAACTAATATGTGCTGCTTGTAGTTCCTTTTCTATTACCTTACATTACTTTTCTGAAAGTAAAAAAAAAATCTTAGGATTGATAAGAGAAGAGCATAAAAATGTGAAAAAGTCCTGTCAAAATTCTTCTAAAAATTACTTTTAAAAAGTGACTTCTGAAAATAATTAAAAAACATTACTAATTATACCAGTGAAATAACCTCACTCTTACTTTTAACATGACTTTTGAAATATAACCGCATCACATACTTGTTTGCCAAGAAAAGGAAATGGTTTCAGGCAACTGGACTTTCTGTAAGTGATTTCTTCTGAACTCTGCTCACCAATGCCTCAGCATACAAACATGAGGCAGCATCATAAGACAGCACTTGAATCAGAACCATGCAATGTTTCTCTTTTCATCATTTAATAAGACTATACACGATAGGCATGAAAATAATTAAAAATTACAGTTATTGCACAAAAAGACTGAAGATATCCCTCACTAAGTTACAAGTGTAATGTAATGTAGTAATGCCATCATTACTAGTAATAGAATTAATAACAATTAACTAGTTATTCCTAACTATAATCACTTCCAAGCTCATCAGTTACCTGCTTATAACTTCCAAGAAGCATGCAAAGATCTTCATGTTGAGCCAGAGAGCCCTGGCACCATCTAGGAACTGATGAAGATGGATGCCCAGGTTTTAAAGAAGGGGCAGGCAATTGTATGAAAGGACCTTTCAGCGCCTTACCTTCTTCCGGTGCTGGGGTGGGGGGATCATGTGAGCAGCCTCCGGCGAGAGGCTCTCGCGTCCGGGGTCCTTCAGCTCCGCAAGAACTGCCTGCTCACATGAGAGCCCTGCCCCTTCCACAGCGCAGCCTGGGACCTTCCCAGGCTGCGCTGGGGCAGGAAGCATGACCGGCGCGGCCCCGGAAGCTCTGCATGCCAGGTAAGTGCACGTGAGGCCTGGGAGCAATGCGTGATTGGACACCATTTTCGGCTTCTAGCCGAAAATGAAAAGGTGCACAATCGGTGCCTGCCAGCCCCTGGAGCATTGCGTGATTGTGAGTGCGTTGTGCAGATCACTCCTCACAATTGCATGACGCTTCAGGCGCCCTTTCGCATGGCAAATGCCCTGCAGAAAGGGCCAAAACCAGGGCACAATTTCCTTTAGGCTCCCTTGTGGGTGACACACCCAGCAAACCAAAATATTTCTAGTTTCCTTCAGAGTCTTTGTCAAAATGGTAGCCAGAAGTGACATTCTGCCACTTCCTGTCACTGTTTTGCTGACAAAAACAGAAACATGGAGGATTCTCAGGGAGATGGAGGTTTCTGCATGTTTTGGACAAGAGCAGTGGGGCTTGTGTCTGAATGGACATAAATGGAATTGAGCTCAGTTTAGATACTGTGAAAGGGTATAGTGGGGCTTACTTTTGAATGGACATGCATACAACTGAGCTCAGTTTACAGCCTGAGGAAAGGTACCCTGGGATGTCCTTCTGAGAAGACGTGCAAAAAAATGGAATTGTACTTTGTACAGTTGATTGGAAAATATGCAAATCAGTGAAAATTCCCCCCAGTTTGACCTTTGGTTGCAAGCACTGGTTATGTTCAAAAGTGTACCCTCAATTTGCATAAAATAATGGCAACATCTAGCAGATGTGACAAATACCTATACCCTGTTCAAGGTTTCCATGGCATATGTTCTGGATTTCTTCTGAAGACCAATCAATGTGCAAGAGGCTCTTTAAAGGCACGCAGTTTGAAAACCACCAACTTAGTCACAGAAATATTTGGATCTTAGTGATTCATTTTGCATAGAGGCTCTGCCGATAAAGAGTAACATCTGTATTGATTTTATCCAAAATTATGCAAGCAAAGTGAACTAGTAAAAATAAAGAAACAACTGCAAATTTCATTTGCAGAATTCTTTTTGAGTACCGTGTTGGATTACTAGCACCGTTTAGTCATGCTCTTCAAATTGGTTTCAGTGTAAAAATCCAAGATACCAAGTAAGTTTATGAACTGTGGGCCAAAAATGTAAAGGAAACTGCATTCAAGTTGTGTTACAATAAGACTCCCTTATGGTTTGCTGGGAAAAGGTCATCTTCAGAGAAAGCATTTCATTTCAAAAGGAAGAGATTTTATGTTGGATAAAGGCCTTTATCACACAAGGCAGGTAAATTGCAATTACATCAAGGTAATACTGTCTTTGGCTGGAACTTATCACGTGTCATTGTTCCTCTTCTGGTGTTCTCCTGGTGGAAGATGTTTGGAAAGTGTTTCATTTACACACACACACACACACACACACACACACACACAACCCGTTAATAACATCATTTGCAAAGGTCTTCTAGTGGGACAACAACAAAAGGGGAACGAAGTTATGTGACAACTCCCAGCCAAAGACACTGTTATCCTATTGTAATTGCAATTTACCTGCCTCATGTGATAGAGGCCAAAGTCTCTGACATGTAATGTCCATTTGCACAATGAAGAGTTAAAATTGCTATTTTATTTTCTTTCACTCTTCATTGTAGAAATAGAAATTAAAGATGAATGAGCTTCAAAAAATGTATTACTAAACAGAACTATTACATCAGCAGCAGTGTCCAAGTTGTTTTGGCCTTTGAAAGTTGCTCAGAGCTCTTAATAGGTTGAACAGACCAATGGAGGCTCCTGTGGTCTACACATGAGGAGGGGGATGTGATTTACTGGAGCCCAGAGATATGGGAGACCAGCCCAGGCTAGAACCCTCATACCACAGGGCGAAGGGGACGGTTACAGTTCGTGTCTGAGCAGCTACAGTTCATGCCTGAGGATCTTTACAGAAACATATTTCTCTGTAGTTCTGTACCTTCTGTCCAGATCTTGTGAGATCTGCTGGAGACAGTCAAAAGCAGTAGCCCTCAACATTCTCAACAGTGATTTTCTGGCCCAGTTCCTTCTCAGAGAGAAGCCCATTTCAGAAGTGTTGTATTATAAATTAAGTAAACAGGGAGGAAGAGGAATGTGCCAGCTCATTCCCTCTTTCATTACTTTCTACATATGGAGAAACACTGTCCTGTATGTTGTATTTCAGATTGACAGCCCACAGAGTAGTCTTTTCATGTGTGATGACAGAGAGAACACTTACCACCTTAGGCGTTTCCTTAGTTTACATTACAAAATGCATGAATAGGGCTAAGGTGCTCATAGGACTTCTAGGTTCAGAGAGTGAAATATTTGTACTTCTCTATCTAAAATGTTGTCCCCAGAACTACTAGTCCCTAAGTTTCCTATGCGTAGGAAGAAATTGCCTCAGAAGAGGGCTTCATTTTGGTGCCAAGTTAAATAATTAGATTTCTGCCCCAAAAGTCTTTTAGATATACAGTCATTTTATCTCAATCATTTTTAAATTTCGCCAAAGATCCTTCCTTCATTAAAATAGTTAATTATCAATTTCTGCCAAATCTAATATCTTCAACAGCCAGTATTCATGCAAAGGAGTAGCCACACTTTCCATTTCTGTGCCTACATCAGTCTCACCATCATGATCATGGAGTGAAAAATTCTCCCCAACTTCTTATCAGTCTGTTCATCAGTCAAACTGAAACTGTTTTCAGTTGTTTATAGTGCATGTTACCCAAAGATCCCACGATAGAGTGGAATATAAATATTTTAAAAACACATCCATCCATTCATGCCTTCCAAGTGTTAGTATGCTAAGAGCCACCAAGAGGACTATTTTGTCTTACTGCTTTACAATTGTGTTATAATCAAGATTATTGTATTCTAATAATAAAGGTGGATTGTTGTAACCTTCAAAATGGCATAGGATCAAATCTTGTTCTTTACAGTCCCCCCAATGCAGGATTCTTATTATGAATTGTTTATTTTATTTTATTTTATTTTATTTTATTTTATTTTATTTTATTTTATTTTAATCACTCTAATTCCTGTGTTAGATCAAACTTGCAACATGATTGCACGTTGGAATCTTCATAAAGCACAAGTTGTGATAGCCGTATCATAAAAAGGAACATGGACGAGCCTTGTAACAGTGTAAAATCTCATTTTGGTTTGCAACCCGGGAGAAGTCAAACTTGCCAGTGCATCTTTTTGTTGTGCATTCTATTTATGTGGAGGGTGATGCTTTTAGAAGGAATGTGCCATTATAGGTTAACATGTGTGCTAGTCACGCTGCCCTCTACAAAGGGACAGCCACACTGCTGTTTTCCTGCCCTTAGGGAAATGCTGTTCTATCTATATATAAAGGTTGCTGAAGTTTGCAGGACAAATATAGTGACTACAAGAGACCTGAAGCCAAAGATCTGTCTGGTCATTTTGAAGCAATGCTTGAAATTCAGCCTATTCCTCACCACCTCCCCTCCCACCAGCTATTTTAACAGAATACATAGGAACTGTAGAGATTTCAGTGTGGCTTTTTGCATGTGTCATAAATTAATCCATACAACAGTCCTATAAGGTAGGTCAGTACTGACACCCAGCATGTGTCAGTGATTTAAGTACTGAACTAGAACTCAGGAGACCAAGTCTCAAACTCCTGCTCAGCCATGGAAATCCACTGGGTGACCTTGTGCAAGCGACAGCCTCTCATTCTCAGAGGAAAACAATGACAAACCCACTCTGAACAAATTTTACCAAGAAGACCCCATGATAGGTTCACCTCAGGGTTGCCATAAGTGAGAAGCGACTTGAAGGCACACCACAACAACAGCAATAAACAACAAGGTCAGTACTATCACAAGACTGCGTTCCTCCTCTATGTCCCCATTGGGGTTTATGGCCAAGAGATAGCAGCTTTTGAAAGACCATCTCCAGAGGCTATGATGCAGGCAAGATTCAAACTGTGGACTTCCTGATTAAGAGGCTCTGCAAACTCATAATTCGTCTAACACAGTCATGTACCTCTATAATGTGATGGGAATCCTATGTTCCCCAGCAGCAATGTCAAAAATATAATCACAGCACTTGTTAGCCTACCTTACAAGATTATACAGCCACCCACAAGTCACAGTGTCGCAAACAACACTTCTGCTTTTGTCATATATAGAAAGAGCCAATTAAAAGCGTGAGCACTGAGGTGACATTGTGTAGCCTGAGCCACATTTCTCTCATTCACAATGTCCATGTTAAAAAGAAAGAACAGCACTGTCTCTAGGACAGGCTTCCATGACCCTGTAATAAGGAAGTTTGCATATAGAACCTACAAACTTACTAAAGGAAAGAATGTGAATCTTTCTGTGGTATTGAGCTTCTCACTTGATGCTTATAGCTAATGACTGGTGAAGAGCATGATGCTCATTTCAGAAGGATATTAGCCTCTTTGGCATTTGAAAGCCCTAATTCCCTTTTCCCCATTCCCAGACGGAGCACCATTTTTCTCTCCCTTCCTACACTGATTAGAATTTCAGCAACACTCTGATCACATACTTGCCAGCATCTCAATTCAAAAAGAACAATGAAACAAAAGAAAAAAAGTAAATCCAATAACCCTAATGACAATAGGTTTGGGTTAAAAGGTAGCATTTAGCAAAGGTGGAATAAAGCTTTTTCACTAGTTGAAGGTATGAGAATGATACTTGGAAAAGTTCTGCTCAGCAGCTGATTTATCAACGGTAGGCTAAGTCACCAGAAATCTGGATTTCAAAGCTGTGACACAGACCACACTGAAGTGACTTGCTCTCTTGGAGGCTTTTGTTTCCCAGGGTCTTGGAAGCACCTGCAGAAGCTGGCTGTTGCAGCACACAGTAATATCAATCTAGCATAAGCTAAAAACATTGGTGACCCACAAAAATCATGTTCTGCACATGAGATTTTTAGGCATGGATATGCAAAATAGGTTACACATTGAGATCAACAATTTTCATAATGGAAAGCTGATGATTGATAAAAATCAGCTTTTTGTAAGGATGGAAAGAATATCTTAAAATATTCTTTAAAAATTTGAAAAATGGATTTCCAGAAATTCTGATGAGGAGAATTTGAGACAGACAAGAGTCTGTGCAGGCCTGGATTTATTTGTATAAAAAATGTAGGTGGGTGTATTTTATACCAGTAACATTTTGAGAACAGAAAAAAAAGTTTCCTGCATATAAAACAGCAATTTCCATACAGAAAACCATATGCATTTCTTTGAGATTGCAATAAGTCATGAATGGAGAAGAATAATTGAAAACCATTCATTTTCAATGATTTTCTTGTAGTGAGGTTTTAAAAATGGTAAAATTATTCATACTTGTCTGCAAGAAAGAAATTTGTGAAATTTTACATTCCTAGTTTATTTTGGCTCAGAGTTTAGAAGAATTATTTGGGATGGGGTTACTGGAAATTGTAGTCTTGTAGGGAGACTCTGGGAGTTGAGGTCCAAAAAGTAGTTTCTTCAAGCTCTGTTTTTGCCAATGACATTGCCATGGACCAGGCTCCCAAAAGACAGCTGCCACTGAGCCTGTGTATATGTATATTTGTCTTTATGCTTCTTGTTGACTTATGGCGACCTCATGAATTTCATAGGGTTTCTTAGCCAAGGAACACTTAGAGAAGGTTTTTCCAGTTTCTTCCTCTGAAATGTAGCCTACAGCCTCTGGTATTCATCGGTGGTCTCCCATCCAATTGCTAACCAGTGCTGATTCTGCTTCCCTTCCAAGATCAGACAGGATCTGATGCCTATAAGGTATTTAGGCCTCTGCTGAGCCTGTCTGATGATAATTAGAGATCTCATATCCTTACTTGCAAGAACCCTCTAAACTGTATCACTACTTTCTTATCCTGGACTGCTTTGGTTAGACCCTATGTGGAATACTGTGTCCAGTTCTGGGCACCACAATCCAAGAAGGATATTGACAATAGCAATAGCAATAGCAGTTACATTTCTACACTGCTTATCAGTGCAAAACACTCCCTATGCAGTTCACAATGTATTTAGCTAATTGCCCCCAAGAAGCTGGGTACTCATTTTACAGACCTAGAGAAGGTTGCAAGGCTAAGTCAAGCTGGAGCCCTGCAGGATCGAACTCACAACGTTGTGGCTGCAGTACCAGAATTTAACCACTGTGCCACCAAGGCTCCTATCTGAATCTGAATCTGAATCTGAAATGTGCCCAGAGGTGGGTGACCAAAATGGTGAAGGATCTGGAAGCCATACCCTATGTGGAGCAGCTTAGGGAGCTAGGTATGTTTAGCTTGACAAAAAAGAAGGTTAAAAGGTGACATGATAGCCATGTTTAAATATTTGAAGGGATGTCATGTTGAAGATGGAGCAAGCTTGTTTTCTGCTGTTTCAGAGACTAGGACACTGAACAATGGATTCAAACTAAAACAAAAGAGATTTCACCTAAACATCAGGAAGAACTTCCTGATGGTAAGAGCTGTTTGACAATGGAATATGCTGCCTCAGAGTGTGGTGGAGTCACCTTCTTTGGAGGTTTTTAAACAGAGGCTGGATGGTCATTTGTTGTGAAGTGGCCGTCTAGGGAAACGAAAAAACCTCAGAGTCCTTGAAGCAGAAAGTATTATATTTTATTTTCTTACTGCGCAGGTTTTGCTGAACTGCGCAGGGTCCCCAGTGTGAGCATCACTGAAGACCCGGCACTTCGTCAAAAACCTCCCTTATATACACCCTTAACAGTAGAATCAATTACAAATTGGTTACATTACATCATGCATACAAGGATAACAACATGTCAAAATGATCTATTCCTTCCCTTGTCCTTGTGATAAGTTGCAGGAAAGAACAAGCCTGTTTTCCATGACCTACCACCCCTTCGTTAAGCACTTTCAGCATATGTTCCTTAATAAGAAACATCTGCAGTTAATTAAAATTTATTATTTTTTAAAACACAAAATCATATCTTTAACCCTTTCTTTCCCCCCTTCATGCCAAATTCTCTGCAATTTGAAGCATGTCCCTCCTATGCATACCCGTGGGCCATTACTGCTAGGAGCCGCTTTCCCTTATAGCGTCTAAAGGGGAAAGCCCGACCACATAGCACGGGAAGGGCAAAAAATTAAAACCCCCCCAACCAATAAAGTACAAAACCAAGGAAAACGTTCTTAACCACCCAAAATTTGGAACCAGGATGAACCCATTCCGGGGATTATTTCCCCCCATTATCATTGTTCAATTACCTTTTGAAGGGGCACCTACCCTCTATGGTTTTTATTTAAGTCATGGAAGGCTTTGCATCCTCCCTTGACTATGGAAAAAAACCCCCCTTTTCTGGCCAGAAAATAATCCAAGCCAACCGATGCTGTAAGAGTAACTGATTAACTCCTCGACCTCGTGTTGCAGAGCCCTCACCAACCTCCCAGTTGCATTTATAGTCTTTTCCAATCTACAGGTCAATCCCAATAACTTTTACGATTTTCCTGTGCTAAATTTGGGTAGGCTCCCAGGGTGAGGAGTCCGGAAATCCGCCTGCTACTCTGCTACCTTCAGTTCTAGACAGTTGGGGTCCTACAAAAACCCAAAAACCTCACACTGGTTACCTAATGGTCCCACCAATCTCTTCTTTTTTAACTCCTCGCTTCTCTTTCTCTGGCATGAAAACCTGAACAGGTATGGTCATATACCCTATTCCCACACACTGATAGGCTCCTGGGTGGTAATTGGTGGCCCATCCGTCAAAAAAAACCACAGATGCGGATCTAGCTTTTATCCCCGAAAAATGCTACCCGACCCAGTATAATTAGAGACAAACATAGGATACTCCGGGTATAATTCTTCAAAGCTTGTATTACTTAAACCCCCTTCAAAGTGATATGAACTATTATATGAGTCATACAAATAGAACCTGCTACTACAGGCTGAATAATTTCCTAGTTTATCATAGAATGCAGAGTGTTTTACATACCCCTTCCATTTAGAGTTCCAATTTCCACTATGATGGCAACAGAAACACACTCCCGGAGAATAAGTATAGAACTTCAGTCGCTTGAACTGTGTTCTGTTCATTCCTCCATCAACTGTGGCAAACAGATTCGGGGTTCCTCTAACGCTGACTGTAGGGCTCCCACTATCACCCCTGGTTCACTAATAAGAGAGGGCATGAATCCAAAATCTGCTACAGTTTGTGGGTGTTCGTATATTAAGGTGACATCATGCCCATGTTGTTAAAACATATGGGTGGCGTGTCGTTTAAAACCCAAATTTGGCCCCGACTATCCCGCACACCACACTCCACATTCCGTTTATCAGCCTCCACCCCATCTTCAGAGCTGGGGGGGGATCCCATCTCCTTGTCCCACAAAAATATCCCCTATACATATATATGAGAGCTAATATTCCCAAAACTATACCTACTATCAAATTACTATCTCATTAACAGTCATCACAAGTTTCAATTGACCGGGAGGGATTAGCCATGCTGGGGACAGCCCCCGGGAGTGACCACAGCAGGGCTTAGTCCCAGTCTTCCTCCTCAGCAGTTGCTAGGTCTGACCGTACGTAGAACTGCCAGCTCCCAGGTATGTGACAGCAGTAGGGTCTAGCCTAGATTTTCTTTCACCTGTTGCGGATCTGACTGTGCGCAAATGGTCAGTTATCTGGTATGACCACAGCAGAGTCTAGCCGAATTTTCTCCCCCTTTTTGCTTGGAGAACTTCAATTTCAGAGGGTTGTCTTGGAAAACCCCACAGTCCAATCAGTAAATGCCTTTTTCACCCTAGTGTAATGTATCCAGGGCTTCAACCCTGCTACCTTTACTGCGGTAGGGGTGACTAACAGCACCTGATAGGGCCCCCCATTTTGTGCTGTGACCATAGGCCCCCCGGGGGAAGGGGGGGCTGGTTTGTCCTAATCGAGTGTTCCATTCCAACCAGTCCTGAAAAACCCTCAAACCCTTCATCCACCTCCTCCCTTTTCCCCCCACCACTCTTCCTCTTCCTCTTCCTCCCTCCCCCCTGCCCCCCCACTATCCCCCTTCGTCTGGGGCATTTTTTTTCCCAAGCCCTTTCCTGTCGGCAGAGGGACACCATTGGCCCCAAAGGGTTCCATCTTTTTTTAACCCTTCCATTTTCCCCCTTTACCGCCAGTGCCGCAGCCAACAACTCTGCCTTTTTTGACCCTTTTTTCCCTTTTTCCCCCTTTTCCTTTATTGGTTTAAAAATTTTGGCATTAGTAATTGGTTAATTCATGCCTACAAAAACCCTTTTGCTTCTGGAGTTTTTCTTATGTCAGGGTTCTTCACAAAAGCCAAGTTCACCATCTGCTGGCTTCCTGGGGGCGGGGTTTACAGGGGTGTATTGTCTATAAGATAAGAACCTTTCCAAAATGTCCCTGGAGGTTCCCAGGCCCCTGGAGATTCTGCATTTTGGCAATTAAAAGGCCCCCATCCCCCGCCCCCCCTAGCCTTATCAGGAGGGCTTATAACTTTAAAAAAGCCATCTGGGCCCAAAATTGTTGGATCCATCCTGATTACCAAGGGAACTTGCCCCTTATCCACTGTTCAGGGGTTTTCTTCCCCAGGGGGTACTCTGCCCCTTACATTTGTTCTGCCTGTTGGATTTCCTTCGTTCTTCAGTGGTGAAACAGGGGAACGCTGCAACTTGCCAAATTTGGGAACATGTGAGGCCATAACGCTGGAGCAAAGTTCTATCATTTCCTGCGGTTTCTCTGTATATGTAGCATAATGTGTTTTCCAATTGAGGAGGTCCGATGTATAAAAGGAGATACTTCTGGGGTTCCGGGAACCTCCCTCTGCATTTGGGGACCAACACCTGCTCTACTTACGAAGGGCGCAACCATCTCCCCCCCTTTTCACTGGATTCATCACCATCGGTCATCCTCTTCGGAAGCTTAGGCGCTGGTTAGGTCGTTTCCTCTTAGACTTTTCTTGAGCTTTTTCTTTTGGTCCATGCCTGAGGTCAAAGGAATCTCTTTCTTCTGGGGGAACTAGGTCGGACTCCTCCGAGCCAGATTCCTCCAACCCCCCCGGGTCCTCCCTGGCTGGGGGAGCCTGGTTGAAAGGGTTTTAGCAGGCAATGGTATAGCAGCAATAGGAGTCGGATAGGGCGGGCTGGGGGTGCACCACCGCCAGCGGTGGGGCTGCCACCTGCACTGCCATGTATGGGGGAGGGGCAGTTGGACGAGGTATATTATCTTCTGGAACTGATTTGGAAAATGGCCCCCCCCCAAGCTTCTTCCTTGCCCCTCCTGCCGCACTATCATAGCCTTACTTTGCTCCCGACATTTTCGCAACCAAGGGGGGTTCCCAAAACCACCGTGTCCCATGAATCTATATAAGGGAATTGATCAGGGTGGCCAGGCTCACCCACTACTATTGAATACACTGCCTGGACCCGGGCAGGTTCCAGGCTTCCCTCTGGGGGCCACCCAACCTTGAAGGAGGGCCACTCCACTTCACACAAGTTTCGCAAACGTCCCGGTGTCATTGGAGGGTCTCCATAGTCCCCACTAAATCCCTTTTTGAAATTTTTTAACATGCACCCCAAAGGGGTTTGTTACTGGTCCCCCCCCCCCTTTCCTCCCAATCCGGACAGGACACACTAGGGAGGGGTGAATCGGCGCGTGAGAAAGGGGGCTCACGTGCCAACACAAAAGGGGACAGACAACACTCTCTTCGTGCCACCCACGCACCCGGATTAACCATGCGGTGGGAACTGCGACACCACCCAGCATTCCTTGCACACCCCATTCACACCAACAAACTACCTCCCATTTCCTTTCCCGGGTTCCACAGCCCCGCGGGTTACCCACGCCTCTAATGGTGGGTTACTAGGGCAAGACTACAGGGGGTATAGGCCCCTCCTCCCTGAATTGCAGGGAGGTTACTCACCAATAACCGTGGGAGGGTTCAAGTTTCTGCTTCAACCTCGGGTCCCTTGGGAGGAGCGCCGCCGCCGGAGATGTCACCCCGATCCGAGCCAAACCTGTTTTGTCAAAAAAATTCAAAGGCGCCCTGGCTGGCTTCACCAAAAAAGGGGCGAAATCCCCGACGCCTAGCGTCCCCCAAAGTGGGCGGGAAAAAGCCCTTCATATCCCGACGAGCCCCCAAAATGAAGTGGCCGTCTAGGGAAACGAAAAAATCAGAGTCCTTGAAGAGAAAGTATTATATTTTATTTTTTTTTGCCAGGGTCCCCAGTGTGAGCATCACTGAAGACCCGGCACTTCGTCAAACCCCCCTTATATACACCCTTAACAGTAGAATCAATTACAAATTGGTTACATTACATCATGCATACAAGGATAACAACATGTCAAAATGATCTATTCCTTCCCTTGTCCTTGTGATAAGTTGCAAAAAAACAAGCCTGTTTTCCATGACCTACCACCCCTTCGTTAAGCACTTTCAGCACTATGTTCCTTAGATAAGAAACATCTGCAGTTAATTATAATTTCATCTATTTTTCTACCAAACACAAAATCATATCTTTAACCCTTTCATTTGGGGGTGGTTTGAGTGGGTTCCTGCATGGGAGGGGGCTGGACTTGATGGCCATTGTGGTCTCTTCCAACTCTATGATTCTATGGAGTCTAAAAAAAAGATCACTACCCAGTTTAACCTTAGTCTTTTACTAAAAGCAATGGAAAGCCTGACTCTGCAGGAAGGAATAAAGTGAAGGCCTCAATCGTGCTGAGTGTCTGCTTAGCCTAGTGAGCCACTAACTTTTCCTTTACCCCTCCCCATGGCCTAAATCAGAGGCTAGGAGTATGGGGAAAAATTTTTACAAGGCTCTGTTTTTAGCAATGGGATTGTCCTCTGGAAGAGCTCCCATTACATGTAGGGATGGGTTCCCAAAAGTATTAAGTCCACAAATTTATGAGCTTTTCTTGTTCACCACCCCAAACTGAATACAAAAAGAAACACAGATGCTGATGAAAAAACCCTTAAATTTTCTAGCTATGATTACTTTGAAATAAAAAAGTGTGCTTGAAAAATGACGTGATAAAAACTTTTAAACTGCCAACGCCTGAATAGAATTAAAACCAATATAGTTGCAATTAGAAAGGCCCACTGAATTAATAGCAACTCAGTAAACCAGCATTCGCATAAGTGCCTTGGATTCAATAGATCTACTCAAGTCAAGGATAACAATAGAATTTCATCCATATGCTTTAGCCTATAGGAGGAAAAAAAGTGAATTTCAAAACTGTGCAGGAAAATGTTATGTTTTAGGGGGAAACAAGTGACCTCCCAGATCCAGGGGTTCCTAGACAAAATAGATTATTAAAGGCCACTTCCGCACCTCACTTCATTCTAGGATGATCCGTGGATATCCCAGTATTGCCAGTCCCAGGATAGGAGCGGTTTTCTACCACTCCCTTCTGCATGTATCCCTCAGCAGCAGAAGAGTAGTGACATTAACACCGCTTCTCTTTCCACATGACAGCATCCATAGCAATGCCTTCTCCTCACCCTTTCCCCATCCCACAGCAGCTTATTCGTCACCTTTTTCTGGGGCCTTTTTTCCTGTTAGGCTTCTGGTTGATGATGGGATGGGAGCTAGTGTGATGGAGGAACGACACACCACCAGGTAACGAGACGGTTGCAGGAACAGGGATCACTAATGGCCTTTTTTCGTTATTAACATAGGATGAGATATGGGCAGTTTAGGAGCAGTTGGTGACGGGATAGCAATGGGTTGCCCATGATGTCATGCAAAAGCACAGCTCCTGGAACCCCGATTACCCATCATTGTGGCAGGTTGACATGGCCGTGCAGAAATGGCCTAAATCTATTTCAATCTGGTTTCAGTTCTGGTTATGGAATAGATACAGCTTTGGTTGCCTTGATGGATGGCCTATCCCAGGAACTAGACACGGGGAGTGTGTGTTCCTGTTGGTTCTTCTGGACTTCTCAGTTACTTTCAGTACCACGGACCCATTCCTTGCTGGGATAGAACTTGAAGTGAAACCATTCCTTCCTAGAGGGCCAAACCTGGAAGGTGATACTGGAGGATTTCTGTTCAACCCCCTGGCCATTGGTCTGTGGGGTCCCTCAAGGCTCTGTTTTGTCCCCCAGGCTACTTTCCTTTGTTCCTGGCCCCCACATGACCAAGAAGGGGTGGTTTATGCCTGCACTGATATCCCTCTAGACCTTCATAACTGACAACAGAAGTAATATCTTAGATAAAACACAGGCCTATGACTCTAACATTATTATTTTTCTTCTTGTGTATGGTTTCTAACATTTTTGTCTGACGAAAAAAGCAGTGAAGCTCTGAAAACTTACCATGATTAAAATTTATACCTTTTGGTTGCTAATAAAGGTATCATTAAGTTAGGGATTTTGAGTTTTGTTGTATTTTGCAGTAAACAATTATGATGATGGCAATTCAGCTTCAGTAGATGACCCCAGGTTCTAATATTATGAATCAACCTTTAGAAGTAGGAAGTAAAAGTAGAAGCAATTGTCCCTGGTGTATTTACAATTGTGCTGCTTCGCCTGCCCTCCCGCCGTGTCTACTGGTTTTCTGACCTCCACCCCTCCCTTTAGTCATGTGATTCCCAGCAACTCATATTCAGACTCATAATGAAAGTGGGATCACATTGAAGACAGATCATTCAGCCCCATAACTTCTGCAGAGCATTAGAAACATCTCAGCCTGGCACCAGAGACTCATTTTTAGCCTCCTCTGCCTTCTGTCAAGTATGTACTCAAAAACACATTGAGATATTTCAGCCAGGCTCTATGGCACAGTTACCTAGAAATTTCAAATTACCTAGAAATATCTCTCCTTTTACGCGCATGTGGAAAATATCTCAGATCTCACATCTGCTTTCTTAAGTATAGAAACAGAACCATTCCATTGTCTTTCATAGATTGCACCCAAATTCACCCAAGTCCAGCTCACTCTTCTCTTTTTTTATTTCATGCCCCCCCCCACAACACCTGTTCCTTGTAGGGTCATCATCACTGTGTTGTGTCCAGGGAAATCTGTTTAAGAAAGCTCAGATTTAGAACACAAGAAAACATATGTCTTGTCATCCCTGTTTTGGATGCAACATGGTGCAACATCAGTGTTCCATTAAGTTGTTTGCAAGTGTGGCTAACTGAGTTCTTCTCAGACATACTACTCAGATGAAATTCCACCCAGTAATTATTTACAGCTTTTCAACGTGGTGAAATAGATCTCTGGCTGCCCAGTATGGGCTTGACTCTGTTTTTGTAAGATATATACATGCTGGACTCTATACACACACATCAAAACTTTTTGGCTCTCTCACACAGAGTCTGTAAGGACAAAAGTGGAATTCTAAGACAAGCATTCATCATGAAAAAATATGAGACTCCATTTTTTTTACTTGAATAATTTATTTTTCTTTTCTGCAAATCATGGGTGGAGGAAGGAATTCTGTAGGGCACTGATCTCTCACAGCCCAACCATGCAAATCTTTTCCAGTAATGCCTCCATTTGCTTTCAGATTTCTCCTGACTTCTAGTCCTAATCACGGGGGTGGGGGTGGGGGTTAAGAAAACTGCTTTTTAAAAAGATGACATTCTCAGGAATGAGGAGGAAGCTTTGAGAGTTGTGGTAGGGAAAGCATCCCTAGATGATGCCATTTTGTGCTGCTGGCCATCTTCTACCTAGGCAACTATGTGAAGTTCACACATGGCCAGGTGAGTACCTGCAAAGAGGCACCCAATCAGGGACCACCAGACTGTTGGAGGAAGGACTCTAGTGTGCCTGATAGAAGGCTTTATTAAGCTTTTCACTAATCCTGAAGCCAGTTTGTCATTGGACTTTGTCTCCTTTAACCTCCTTGGTCATTGCGTTACAAGTGGATATGTTTGTTAAACATGGTGCCACAACTTTTGGGAGTGATTTTAGCCAAGTCCTGTCTTACACAGTTGATGGTCCCCATTAGGGATGTTTGGGCATAAGTGATGCTTCACTCAGCTCGAGGGTGGAGGGCTTCACATCACTCCCCAGTTGGCAGGGGAACCACACAGTGTTACCTGACAATGTGGGTAACTCAGAGGTCCACTCATGACGCCAGTACCTCCATGCAAAGGTAGTGAATTATTAGCTCAAATTAGGAGTTCTGTGAGAGCGGGTAACCTAATGAGATCTTTTACACCAATGTTCACATAGAATCATAGAATCATAGAGTTGGAAGAGACCCCAGGGGCCATCGAGTCCAACCGCCTGCTATGCAGGAACACCCATCAAAGCATTCCCAATGGATGGCCATCCAGCCTCTGCTTAAAAACCTCCAAAGAAGAAGACTCTACCACACTCCAAGGCAGTATATTCCACTGCCGGACAGCTCTGACCATCAAGAAGTTCTTCCTGAGGTTCAGGTGGAATTTCCTTTCCTGCAGCATGAATCCATTGCTCCTTGTCCTAGTCTCTGGAGCAGTGGAAAACAAGCCATGACATCCCTTCAAATATTTAAACATGGCTATCATATCACCTCTTAACTTTCTCTTCTGCAGACTAAACACACCCAGCTCCCTAAGCCATTTCTCGTAGGGCATTGTAGCTCACACGACTCTCCCTGAATTGGGTGGCCGTGCAAGGTTCAAAGTGTGAGATGCTAGGAGGCAAGAACCAAGCCAGTTCCGCTCTTTGAGGATGCAGTTTATTAAGCGAAGAAGCAAAAAGAAAAACGAAAGACACAGAAGCATACATACACTCTGACTCCATTGGAGAAGCAAGGCAGGCAATGGAGCAGGGTTCTCTTTGTTCCAACAGATTATATAGGCTTTTCATACGTGAGTGGCAAAACAGGCTGCCAATCCATCAATCCACCATGCCGAAACAGGCAAGAGGGGGGCTATCCCACCTCAGATGCCAATTACTGAGGCACCCATGGGCCAGGTACATGATAGGCTTGTGGCCGAATCTCATTACCTGCCTGAAATGGCAGTGGATGGTCTCTAATCAGGCTTTGTTCTCCCCTCACCGTACGGGATAGCACGGGGAGTGAAGCACCCATCATTAACATTCCTTGGCTATTCTCACAGGACTGCAGCATACAGGGCAACCTGACCTAGCAATGCAACAGCATGAGCTAACCCCCCAAATACGTTTGTTAGTGTGAAAGCAAGCTGAACTGAAATGTGTGAGTGTGCAACACAGGGCCTGCCCAGAGGGCCTTGGGCCCAACAGGCATAGCTTCCAGACCCTTCACCATTGTGGTTGCCCTCCTCTGTACACTTTCCAGCTTGTCGATATCCTTCTTGAATTGAGGTGCCCAGAACCTGAGATAGTATTCCAAATGAGGCCTAACCAATGCAGAACAGAGTGGTACCATTACCTCCCTTGATCTAGACACCATACTCCGATTGATGCAACCAAGAATCGCGTTGGCTTTGTTGGCTGCCTCATCACACTGCTGACTCATATTCATCTTGTGATCTACCAAGACTCCTAGATCCCTTTCACATGTACTGCTAACCAGCCATGCACCCCCCATCCTATATTTGTGCATTCCATTTTTTCTGCCTAAGTGTAGGACCTTACATTTGTCTCTGTTGAAATTCATTTTGTTAACTTTGGCCCAGCTCTCCAATCTGTCTTTCTGAAATTTGAAATTTGAAATTTGATCCTGTACTCTGGGGTGTTAGCAACACCTCCTAATTTGGTATCATCTGCAAATTTGATCAGCATGCCCTGTACTCCTTCATCCAAGTCATTGATGAAGATGTTGAATAGCACTGGGCCAGGATGGAACCCTGTGGCACCCCACTAGTCACTTCTCTCCAAGATGAAAAGCAGCCATTGGTGAGCACCCTTTGGGTTCAGTCAGTCAACCAATTATCAACCCACCTAACAGTAGCCTCATCCAGCCTGCATTTTACTAGCTTCTTTGCAAAAATGTCATGGGCAACTTTATCAAAGGTCTTACTGAAGTCAAGATATGCTACGTCCATGGCATACCCTTCATCTATCAAGCTTGTAACCCTATTGTAACAAGAGATAAGATTAGTGTGGCATGACTTATTTCTGAGGAATCCATGTTAACTTTTAGTGATTACAGCATTGCTTTCTAAGTAATTACAAACTGACTGTTTAATGATCTGCTCTAGGACTTTCCTGGTATTGATGTCAGGCTGACCAGGAGATAATTATTTGGGTCCTCTTCTTCCTCCTTCTTGAAGATAGGGATGACATTTGCCCTCCTCCAGTCTGCTGGGACTTCTCCTGTTCTCCAAGAGTTCTGAAAGATTATTGCAGGTGGTTTAGAAATGACTTCTACCAGTACCTCTGCAGGGAAGAACGAGTTAGAGTATTTTATTGGGAGATAATAAACATGGCATAGCAGAGCATGTTTGATATCAATGCCAATTAATATGTTTTCCAATTAAATCATATTTTGCCAATTAAACCATATCAAGGTGCGGGAGTGTACAGCCTGGTAACAACAGTGGCATCTGCTCACGCGACTTTCCATTTCTGTCATCCTGATTGGACCCAGTAAGCAGGCTGGCCATGAGTTGTCATCAGTTGGCAGTCAGGTCATCCAATGTGTGGATCTGGATCCATGCTGAAGCCATGCTTACACTGTAATCAATAAAAGTTGTTGCCTTATTTGTTCCAAAAATCATTGCAGTGTGAATTATTGAAAGAGGAAAGCTCTTTCCACTTGCTGCTGACCTCACAAGGTGAATTCCATGATGTGTTTTCTAAACCATGGCAAACACAGATATAGATAAAGACAGATTTATATGCTTGGAAAAGTTAGTTTTGGATTACAACTTCCAGAATCTCACAGTCAACAAGGCTCAGAGCTTAAGTAGACAAGATAATAGAGATCTGTGGGAGATCTGTTGCAGGTTTTTTTATTTAGAAAATTCAGCTCCCAGAATCCCTCAAATATAATGACCGCTGGCTGAGAGAATTCTGGGAACTGTGATACAAAAAAGGAACTTTTCCAAGCTTTGTTTAGAAGAGTCTTTAGAAGAGTCTATTTAGAAGCTTTGTTTAGAAAAGGCTATTTCAATTTACAGAGGAAACCTTCTTCTGATTACAGCATACTTCAAGGATGTGCCTTCTACTTGAGGAAGACTTCTTCAATGGATACTCGTTTGTGTGGGATAACTCCCTTTCACTTCATTTTGTCTCAAGCACCAAAAGATATGATGATTAAGTATCTTAAAGAAAATTTGTTTGAGCTATGAAGCTGAATAGAGCTGCATATTCAAAGACAGTGTTATCTCTGAATATCAGATGTTGAAATGAGAAGGAAAAGCTGTTGCTTTCACATCCTCCATTAGACTTCCCAATTCTTGATGCCTGGCCAGTTTTTAAAATCAAAGTTACAAGTCCACCAATGATCTGTCTGCGTGCACCAGAACTCTAGTTCACCACATATGGGATTCTATAAGAATGTGGGTCTACTGTGTGTGTGTGTGTGTGTGTGTATTTGTCATGATGATATCAGGGTGCAAATTTAGGGCAGACCTTGGAGCACTGCTTAATAGAAGGAACAGAAAGAGGCCGAAATTCAGTATGATTGGCTTAACACAACATGTGGACACCAAAGTAATGCATGTTACCATTTAAAGAGGGTGAAAGAGAAAGACCATTATTCCCAGAGTCTAAATTACTTTTCTGTTCTACTGGTTTTCCATACAATTTGTCTGCCAGTGCTAATGCATAATCCTTTCAGCTGTTACATATGGAGGTGTAAAACAGCTCCTAATCATCAATAATCACTGTGTCCCTAGTCTTCAGCTCATCTTTAATTTCTATTTCTTGTATAGACCAGCTCAAAGACAGCTATAACATTAAGTAAAACTGAAACAAAATATAAATTGAGAAGTCTGGATTATAAATTGTAAGTTACTGAAAAAGTCTCAGGTGGATTTTAAAAAAGGTTTTACTACATGTCAAAATATCTGTAAAAATGACATCATACAAACTTCTCTGGGAAGAGTGGTTATCAGCTGGATCACAGTGGTAGAGCTTGGAGTGTTGGTGGGCAGGAGGGGACGGGGCTATGGCGCAAGGGGCATGGCCACTATGCACGCGGCATGGCTGTGGTGCATGGGGATGTGTGGCCAGGGCGCAAGGGGGAATGGCTAAGGGCTGGGATGCCCCAAAAACACTGCCGCCCAGGGCAAATCTCCCCCCTCCCTATTCCTACATGACTGCTGGAGCATGGAGTATGCAGCAGCTAGAAATCCTGATTAAGGAGCACATACCCTCCAACTGTCCTGACTAATCCTCTATCATCCCACTTTTTCAGCTGCTTTTAAAATGTCCGTTTCTCTATCCTCCTCCCACTTTGTCCTTGGCTTACTTCAATTTCTTCAAACTGGGTTGAAAGTGCAAAATTATTTCCACTTAATTAATTCAGCAGGCAGGAGAGGAGAAAGAGGAGGCAAAGTCTTGCCCTTCCCTGTGGACTCTAGCAAAAGCAAATTTCTGCTGTCTGTCTTAGATTGTGTGTCCTTCCCCTTTAATAATTGTTGCCATATTGACCACACTCTGATGTTTCTTGGCCACACATGTCTTGGTTTTCATTTTTTTAATATGGAAGTTATAGGAGCCAGGATACCAATGGCTCCAGAAACCAAGTTAAGGTAATGCTGAACTAATCTTGGTTCTTTTTGGAAGAAGCAAGGAGGGATGGAGAGAAGAAGAAGAAAAATAAAGTGTGGAAGGTGATAGGAAGATCCCTAATAATACCAGGTTATATTACAGAGCGGTTAAAATATGTGGATAAGGAATCAGGAGACTTTGGGTCACTTTGGCCATTTCTGCCAAGAGGGGAGAAGCAGTTCACTTTGGCCATTTCTGCCAAGAGGGGAGAAGCGGTTCACTGCACATTAAGAGCGGTGTTTTTATACTCCAATTCAGAAACTGAATTCAGAAATTCAGAAACTGTGCTGTCTGCACACCCACCCACCCCCATTTACATTGTACTACTGCAGAGAACAGCGGTTGCTGCATCCACAACAAGTCTCCGGCCACTCCCATTCCCCTCTCTCACCCGCCCCACTGTCGCTGATTGGTCTGTTTTTTAAAACACACACACATCTTTAGCACATTTCTCTGTTGCTACATTTGTGCCTAGCAATGTATGTTTGGTGATACATGGAAAAAACATGTCTTAACAGTCCATTACCAGATCCACTCTCTTCCTGCTGTCTGTTTAACGCATGAAGACAATAATGATGGCAGCCTGTCGTTTGATGGGTGGAGAGAGATAGGGACGGAAATGACGGAAGGGACAGCCTGGGAACGTCCATAGCCAGCCACTTCCACGATGTGAATTGATGCTACGCTTCTGCATGTAGGTGAAAATTGAAACAGAACTGGTTTGGCAGATTTACATTGGAGTTTTTCTGCTTTTCATATACAGTGGTTTCACATCACAGTGAACTGCAGTGAACTGTTCTAGAAGCTGAAAATGTGCAGAACCACGAGGAAAACTACGAAGCTAAAACGGTTCAACGTGCAGACAACAGGGTAAGAATTCAACGCTGCTATGATGTATCAACCTCATGTGGAAATGGCCTTTAACTATTTAACTTTTGTTCTCACTGAGAAATTTTAAACTCACTAGTGTAAAGTGTTGTTCCATTTCTAACACTATCCCCCTACCAAAAAATGCTCTTTCCCTAGTGGGTGTTCCTTCTAACTTTATTTGGAGCCTTCCAACTTTCAGCTAAGTATCTATGGGGGAAGGTGGCCTTTAAGGTACGAAAGGATGACAATTTCATTTCAATTTCTTTCTGATAAACTCACAAAACCCCAATGTATTTAAGGCACTGAGTTAGAGGTGCCACAAATTTTCTTCTTCTCCTGACAGGCTTCTTATATGTAAAATGTCTCAGTTTCTGTCTTTGACTTTGACTTCTCAATTTCATCTTCAGATTATTTCAGGCATTACAAACTAAGTTGGAAGCACAAAAGTAATTTGTGGTCAATTAACTCAGCAGAAGGGGTGGCAGAATCCCTTTCCTTCCCTGTAGGCTCAGGCAAGAGCAAGCTTGTGTGTTCTTCATTTATAACTTTTTGACATATTAGCCACATTCTGATGTTGCTTGGCAACATATGTTCCAGTTTTCATCTGTGAAAACAATGTTGTTAGAAATACAGGAGTCAGTGAGGCATGGTGATTTGAGTGTTGGGGTGGGATTCTGGAAGACCAGGGTTCAGATTCCCACTCAGCTGTGGAAACCCACTGGCTGACCTTGGGCAAGTCACACCCTCTGAGGGCTTTTTTGCACTTGTGGGGGGAAACGGGGCATTGTGATACTTACCGGGCTGGCGCGCGCCCTCCACTGATCCACTCTGATCCAGAGCAGTGCGTGCCCATTCTTCACACTTCTCTAGGGATGAAAATGGCGCTTTCCGGTTGGTGGAGGCTCTCCACCAACCGGAGAAGCTTGCCAGCCTAAAGCCCGCCCCCGGAAGATTTACAGGCTCATGTGAACCACCAGTTCTGGGCGTTCTGGAGCGGGCTGAAGTCCGGACATACATAAAGTAGTCCGGACCCAGTTTGCCCCCAAGTGCAAGCCTCCTCGCCGGAGGATGCTCTGCCCCGTCTCTAAATCAAAGTGCGGAAAAGGCCTCAGTCTCAGAGGAAGGCAATGGTAAACAACCTCCAAACAGATCTTGCCAAGAAAACCCCATGAGAGGTTCGTCTTAGGGTTAGCATATGTCACAAGCAACTTAAAGGTGCACAGTACCATGTTGTAAGAAACTGTTATATTGAACTATGCAACTGGATGAACATGCCAAAGGCATAAACCTCTTGGCTTTAAAAAGACAGCAAGTAGGTGAATGTTTGACTTCATGTGATATCATTCCTAATCTTGTCATGCTGAGGAGTGAACAAGGAAATGTCCACATAGGGATTCCTCTGTTTCAGACCGATGGAGGTTGTGACCCAGTTGGGGGAGAGGCAGGGCATTTCAGCACACAGCATGCGGACACATGCGGTATCAGCACTACCCTGAAGTATAGCAGAAGGGACTATATAAGTGTGCTCTGTTCTCCATCAGTTCATTTAATCCCTTTCCCAGCTAAGAGCAAAAAACAAAGGAGCGTGACTTTATACAAGATCCCTCAGAACATGAGCAAACTAGTTTTTCAATTACAGTTTTAGGGCGGTGGGGGGATTCTAGAAGTTGTAGATGGAAAAGTAACTTTTCCAAACTCTGCTATGTCCTTTTATGTCTTTATTCTGATGTCTGGTTGCAGATGTTTTCCACAAACACAGCTCTCCCCCTCACACTCAGTCTTAAATCAACATTTTATATGTTATTATTTTAAAGAAAATGTATATCCTGCCTTCTTGCTGCTTATGCAATACTTGGTGTAGGGTAGGGGCTCAGTTAAAAGGAACCATGAAATAGAATAAATTTCCCAAGGAAAAACAAATACAAAATTATAAAACCAGAGACAGCTGAAGCAGATGTAGTGGAGGCACTGGATAAAAAACATACCCATCTATATGATACAGGGGAAGGTTTTTGTTAGCCAGCGAACCACCATGAAAACTGTTGAAAGGCAGCTTTTTCTATCACTGGAATCTAAAATGGAGTCCTGGTAAAGTTATTCCTGCTACTTCATGAAGAAACTCAGTCCCTTTACGAAATATGTGCTTATTATTTAGAATCAAGATCTTTTCAGTTGAAACTGTTGTGCAAAGTTCCAGAGCCAGCATGAATCAGAACAAACCACTTCAAGAAAACCTGTTGAAAACATCCTCTCTAGTTTCATGGTGGGATGGTATGACTCAGCCTTTGGCAAATTGGTTGCCCTTCCAGTGGTTTTTCCAGTGGCCTGGTTCCAACTCTAAGCAGAGTTGACTGAAGATGTTTAAGATTCTAGCTCCAAGATTAGGGAGGCAAAAATCTCTCTGTCCCTTTTTGACAAGTCCTCTTTGAATCCCACAAGCATTTTTTCCTGTCCTTATTTGTTAGACTCTGTTTTCTTCCTGTATTGAAATTCATATTGTCTAAATACATTTTCCCCATATTTGTGCCCTTATTTGCACAATTCAACAATTTATGCAACCTTCTGTGTGTTTTGTTCAATTAGGCACATTATACCTATTCACAGTTTACAGTATGCACCTACTTTTATTTGTACTTTATTTCTTATAATCGCCCTGTAAAACATGACAAAATGTGTGGCTCCTCAAGGCAAAGTGCATATTTTCTGGCACTTGGTCTCAGAAGATACTAAACCTCCCTGAGCCTGTTATCTCTAACATAATTTCTTTCCATCCGTAGTTGAAAGGTTGTATGGATGCCATGTTCAGGCATCTGTGCACGAGATGAGATGCATGATCAGGCTCGTCTAGAGGAAGAACATTTTGTTCACTGTGTGAATAATACTTTCCATGCCTCACCCTCTATCTTGTTGTGGTTGCTCTGTGCGTTTTTACAAATTTCTTGTCCATCAAGATATTTTTGGAAAAATCAATTTCTTTTACCATTGAAGAAAGGGAAAGACTGATGCCATGATGTCAGGATACGTAGCCCCTATCTTAATGTAACTGCTGGATGTGTATTGGAATATGCAAAGTAGTCAGCTTAGGGAATTGCTAGAGTTAGAGAGCTCCAAAGTATTGAATGTTAATTTTAGATTGCAACAAGGTATCTGTTTGAAGTTTGCTTATGTATTCCAGGATATCAAATGGATGATTGCTTTATTGCTCATTGCCACAACATATCCAGTGGAAGAGAAGAAGATCAGAGTGGGGAAAACAAAAGCACCAAAAGGTGTTATGAGAACTTGAAGTGTCCAGAGATAAGGGGCAGGAAATATGTTCTAGCCCTAAGGATGAAAGACGAGTAAACAACTGCAAGTCTGGGAAATGTCTAAAGATGTGTGGTGGTGTTAAATTTATTATCCTCTCCAATCACAGCTTTCATGCTTAAATTTGTATGTGAAGGTATAAAACCTGGGAACTCCATGTATGTTCTAGTCTCAGCAACTTTAGAAGAAGGGTGCTGTGTTGCTTGCTTTGCTACAAATAATCACTACTATCTATCTCAGAGTGGAGTTTGTGGATTGCGAATTATCCAGGGCATGAGACATACATGTGCAAAGCTGTAGTGGCTACCTATTGGCCTCTTGTACTGACATCAATAGAGACAAGCAGAACATACACCCGACATCCCAGGAGCAGTTTTAGAGCTATGGTTGGTGACTTATGATGGTGTACTTTCAACTTACTCCATCATAAGTCACCTTTTGGATCATTGTGGAGGTTAGAATTCTCAGCCGTCTTCTTGCAATGACCATCCTAAAGCTACTTTTTAGTGGCAGGATCCCTCTCCCAGGCCATTTACTAAGTGTTGGAGAGCAGAGGGAATCAGAGAAACATTTGGCCATGTTCCTATAGCTAGATGCAGAATGATGATATCATCCCTCTAGACCTTTGGGGAGCGGTCTTTCATGGTCACAGCAGATGGAGCCATTGTTTTGCATCTGGCTATAAAGACATAGCCTGATGCTTCTCTCATGTCTCTCTGCTCTCGACTGGTCACTAAGTGGTCATGGGAGAGGGCTCCTGCAGCTAAGAAGTAGGTTCTGAGGGGATGAGAACGGAGATGTAGAGTAGTTCTGCAGGCATATCTTTTATACTATGTCTTTGCAATATGGGATCATGTCTTATTTTTAGTCTTGGAGCAGGATAAGATGAAGGATTAATTTATATGCCTATAAACCATGGATGGGAATTGTGTGACCCTCCAGATATTAGTGTCTAACAACCCTAGCCAGTGTAGTCAAAATGCAGAAGAATACTAGGAGCTGCAGTTCAACAACACAGCATAAATGGCTATTTTGGGGGATGGGGGAAGGAGGAAGAAGAAACACATTCCTATTTGCTTCATACAAAGATTATATGTGAAATACTACAGCTATATACAAATCACCTTTTGAAATCTCCGTCCAGTTTGTAGGCACAGAGATTCCGGAGACCATATCAATGATTTCTTCATGGGGAGAACTTTTTATTGGAGGTTGAGTCCACCATTGCCTGGGCCAGTGTAGCACAGTCCCCCGGCCCTTGCCACCATATAAATATTATATATTCTTACAGCACAAACAGAAGCACTAGCAAATGTCTTGCTTGCCTGGGCACCATTTTCCATAATGCCCTGGAACTAACATCATTCTGGGGGAGCTAATGCTGGCTATCACATGGACAAATATGGTGAAGAATATCTGAAGACAATTTGGTATACTGATCTTCTTTTTTCTAGGGTTGGGGAGAGAGCACTTCTTTATATCATGTACTTAAAACTGTAGACCTTGGTAACACAAGCCAAGTCACGAGAGCTGGGCTGTCAGTGGCTGCTGGTCATGATATATATTTGATAGGACTAGTCAGTGATGTATTTAAGTCTTTTACTCCAAGTCTCAAGTCAAGTCTCAAGCCTCTACCTTCAAGTCTCAAGTCAAGTCTCAAGTCCTTGCAAGGTGTTTTCAAGTCAAGTCTCATGTCTGGGAGCCAACTTTATACCCCAACCTATATTCCAGAATTTCTGGACAGAGTCACATAAAGTCAGTTTTAACAATTTAAGCAGAGCTGGCCTTCCACATTTGCGATTTTGCCATCTGCACTTCAGAAGTGAGGAATAAGATTCTTCTTACTCCCCCTTCCCCAAGCTGGAGGCTTTTGTGCCAATGGGCATAAAAGAGTCTGCAGCTTCAGAAGTGGGGAATAGGATCCTTCTTACTTCCCATTAGTAAAGCTTCAAAAGCTTTAGAAGGAAGGATTCTTCCTCCTCAAGCCTGTTGCCTAACATATTTGTTGTTCCCCTCTGAGAAATGTGCCCAGCACTATGGGGCAAGTCTTGTCTTCTGCTCTTAGGAAAAGTTTTAGAAGGCTCCTCTGATATAAAGCAGAGACAGGCTGCTGAGCAGACCTCAAGCCCACCTCAAGCCCATTGCCTAACTTGTTTGCTGTTCCCCTCTGAGAAATGCGCCCACACTTTGGGCTTGAGGCAGATTGTCATGTGACCAGTAGGCAAAAAGAGATGGGAGCATTGTTCAAAGTTGTAAGGTTTCTGGATGAATGTGTTACGTTACTGAACCAAGGGCAGTGAGTCAATCACTAAAAATATACAAGTCTTGAGCTGAGTCAAGTCAGTGCATCATTTATTGCCAAGTTGAGTCCGAGTCAAGTCACTAAAGTGAAATCCGACTTGAGTCCGAGTCAGTCGACTCAAGTTTAACTCACTGGGTCTAGCGTGTATGGAGTGCACCTCTACATTTCAGTTGATGTGGAACTTGAATGAAAAGATGCTATTGAATTCCTGCTTTGCTTATGGCTTTCTCACAGGCATCTGGACAGCCAAATTATATAGGCCTTTGGTCTGATCCATCATAGCTCTTCTAACATTCCTGTGAATAATTTTGCTTCATCTCTACGTAGTACACATTTGATAATCCACATAGGTATCATTTGTATTTCTTTGCAACAGTCCTTGTGATGCTTGTGTTGATCCTGATATCCTGTTGAACATGAGCAATGAAGCAAATTATTAAACTTTTCCCTCCCCAAAATGACATGAATTGAGTAGAAAACTTGGA
The DNA here is from genome assembly GCA_948474755.1 of Ctenosaura bakeri. Taxonomy (NCBI): domain Eukaryota; kingdom Metazoa; phylum Chordata; class Lepidosauria; order Squamata; family Iguanidae; genus Ctenosaura; species Ctenosaura bakeri. The sequence continues at coordinate 1,090,482 of CAOLHI010000274.1, forward strand.
CATGAAGATTGATTTCAGTCTTAGCATGTCGGACTAAAAGTTTATGATTTACACATACCTCTCTATTTCTATATATATATAAAAATTCTTCTTGAAAGACTTCATATGAGCAGCAAAAAATGTGTAGTGACACGCTGACAGTAAATTTAAGAAATAGCACACAAATATAACATCTTATTTTTTTAAAAAAATTTTTTTACCTAGCACTGACCTTTGGATGCTGTTCTTTCTCACTTTCAACTGTCTAAAATCAACCATTTAGATAAAATAGAAATAAAATAAGAGATTTTTGCCTGAAAAGAATGTTGATTAAGTACTGGATGACTCAAACTCCAGACATTTAAGAAAATAAAAGAAGAAGAAGAAGTTAAAATGCCTCATGAGTGAGTCATAATGTAATTTTGGCTCAGTCTGTGGCCATTACAAAGTTGCCATTGTAAAGAAAGGATTTCCTGATCTTGTGCTACCGAACCATTCTTTTATGACAAGAAGCTATTTTTCAAAAAATCATGCTTCTAAATGAATGTGTATGATAACTTTTTGTAGGCTATAAAAGTCCTGTATTCATAAATTACTGCCAAGAGGTTTCTCAAGACCTTGGAAAATTCCTTTTAAAAGTAAATGATTACAGGTATAATTCCAAAACTGAAAGAGCACTTACTTATCCTTATAGCAAATATATTGTAAAAATGCGTTGCCATTTCTCAAAGACTACTAAGATAAGCAGTCTTTCATTTTAAAAACCTCATAATGCTACATTTTTAAGAGTATGTTTGTAAATTGCTTTTAATTCTACTGGTAGTTTCATTATATTGAACTTAAATATGTTTTTAATAATGTGAATCTTTTCCTGGTGTCTGTTTTCACTTTTGTAAGCTACCTGACTCCCAGGGCTGCAGAAAAGCTGGGAAATCAATCAATCAATCAATCAATCAGCCTGTGATACAAAACCTACTCTCCTCTCTTCCACCCCGTTGCCTCAACACTGACAACAGAGCATAAAGCATGTTATGAGCCAGCACTTGTACCTTGCAATCTTCCTCCTCCATTGTTTATTGATGCCATACCCATAACTAAACTAAGGCCCTTTTCACACGGGCTTTCTGTTGCGCGACAGCCCCGTGAGCCTCGCGGGAGTGGGAGCATCGCTCTGCACGACGCACTCCCACTTCCGCCGCGCTCACGGGGCTGCAGCAGCGCTATCGCGGTTTTTTTGATTTTCGCCTCAAAACAAAAATCACCCGCGCTCGCGCAACGCTCCCGGCGCCCACGCGCACTTACCTGCTGTGCGGAGCGTTGGGGAGGCGGCCGGGTCGCGCTTCCTTCCCTCCGCCCCTGCGAAAGGAAGGGGCAGGACGGGGCACTAGCGTGACGGACGTGACAGCCTCCTGCTTCGCGCGAGCGGGGGGGTGGCTCGCGCCAGCCTCCTGCTTCGCCGGGGGGGAGGGCGGCTTGCGCGAGAAGGCTTGTCCGGGAGGCTACCGCTTCCCCCTCGTTCCTTTGCCTGTGGAAGGAACGAAGGGGGAAATGGCAGCCTCCCGGACGAGCCTTCTCGTGCGAACCGCCCTCCCCGCTTGTGCGAGAAGCCTCAATGTGAAAAGGACCTAAGTATCCTGTTACTATTCCACTATAAAAGATACGATGTTATCCTTGCTTAATTGACAATATAATGCAACTTAGTTATAACTTGGCAATTGGGGGAAAGGACCTAACTACCAGTTATTTACTATTTCAGTTGGACCTTTGCATTTGAAAGTTTAACTTTCACAGATTTGACTAGTTGCGAGTTTCTCCAACCCTGGTCCCCTCAGCCCTCCTCAGCACTTCTTTTCTAGTGGAAACTTGCTTCTTGACTGTTCTGATCAGGCTGCACAGCCCTTTAAAAGAAACACCTTTGCTGCTGCCGCCCTGGGCATCAATGTTGGGAGGCCTTGAAAAAGCAGGGCAGGGAGTGACAGAGGAGGAGGAAGCAGCCCTGGAGGTAGGGGTGCAACTTCCACCCTTGCCCTAGGTGCTGTTTATGCTAGATATGCTTCTGCCTCCCTCAATGCCTCTCCACACCCAGAGAAGGAGATGAGAGAGGGAGGGGAATAGGGCCACATTCTGACCCCCTTCCCCCTCTCCTCTCCCTGACCTGGTTTGAAGCCTGGGTGCCCACTCTTCCCACCAAGCAACAGCCTCCTTCCCACAAACACACACACAGATTTTGATATTTATGGTTTTTCCTCTTTTGCATGGGTCCTGTGCCCCTAGCCCTGGTGAATGTGAAGGGTTGACTGTAGTTACTTTTGAGCTCTACCTCCCCATGCTCTTTTATTAAGAGAATTATTAAGAACATGGGGAGGTAGAGCTCAAAAGTAACTACAGTCAACACTTCACATATTGATTCTCCTTTTCACTTATCTTGTAAAGAAGCATTGAATCACAGAGTTGGAAGGGATCACAAGGGCCAGCTAGGCCAAGCACTTGCTATGTAAGAATGGATAACTAAAGCATTCCTGAGAGATGGCCATCAAACCTCAGTTTAAAAACCTCCAAAGAAAGAGAGCCCCTCAAGCTCTAAAGCAGTTTGTTCCACTATCTCACTCTCAAAAACCTCTTATAGTCAAGAAATTCTTCCTAATTTTTATGTGGAATCTCTTTTCTTATAATCTGAATCCATTGGTTCATATTCTGGTCCCTCGAGCAGCAGAAAACAAGCTCGTTCCATTTTCCACATGGCATCCCTTCAGATGTTTCAAGATGACTACCATATTGCTCCTTGATCTTCTTTTCTGTAAGCCAAATGCACCCATCTCATTAAGATGTTCATCATAAACCTTGGTTTCTGACATTTGCCCATCTTGGTTGCCCTCCCTTGAACAGATTCAAGCTTGTTAATACACTTCTTGAAACTCTGGTCCCCAAGAAAGAACACAATAATCCAAGTGAGGTCTGACCAAATCAGAATAGAGTGGTACTATGACGTCCCTCAATCTGGACATCATATTCTTGGTGTTGCAGCCAAGAACTACATTGGCTTTTTTGGCCACCACATTACATTGTTCCCTCATGTTTAGTTTGTGGTCTACTAAGACCCCAGATCCTTTTCACATATCCTGCTATCAAGCTCAGTATCCCCCATAATATTTGTGTATTTGTCTTTTTATGCTTAAATGCAGAAAAGTTCTGCCTTAGGCCTTTATATAAAAAATAGGAAACCTATAAAGTGTTGTGCAAATTATGTGCAAATTACAGTTTTAAACTGTAGAATTTAATTATTTTAAAATAAACTGCTAGCCAGACAGTACATCAATAAATTTGACTTAGATACTTGCATAGTGCGACTTAGGAAGGCAGCATAGCCTTACACTTGAATTGCTTGAATGTATCTAAAATATTTGTATAGAAGAAGTGTGAATCAGATAGCACTACTCAAATTGCTACATTGCCAGTTGAACTTTTCATAGGAAGCTCAGCAAATTTAAGCAACTGTAGGCATAAAGAATGCCTGCTGAATTAAAGACAAAAAGTTCTTACAACTCCCTTCTTTAAATTAAAAAAGTGGGAAAAATCATGAAATTTGTTATTTCAGCCAATAATAAAAAGCAACCACCTATTCACAGATCTTTCAGTCTTTAAACAACTTAGAGAAAGAGAAGTCAGCTCACTCATGAATCTCTGGACTTCTTCAGCTATTTAGAGATGTGTTTTGGCTTCCTTTCTTTCTTTGATCTAGTGTAACTATCAATGGTCCAATGAAACTGAAGTGCAAGTATTTAAGACAATTTTAGACTCAATGAACTTGGTGGGACAAACCTTTTACAAGTGAGTGTTTTGTATTAATAGGCTGGGCTGAAAGAGTGCCATTCATAGATACACCAAATCAGTAATAAAACACAGCTAATATGTTCCAGAATTAATCTGAAAAGTCCAAGAAGTGATATTGTCCAAAGGATCTAGTTTTAGAGGACTCTAATGATCATAACTTTAATTTGACCCCAATTAGTCATGTTTTAATGTTGTCTTAAAAATAAAATTCAGAATCAGCTGGCATTCTTCCAGAAGCGAACTAAAAGCAAAGAGTGTTCACAAGTTCCACCTTTCAGAATGGAATGGTAGTATATCCTGACAAATTAGATGTTTACTGATATCAACATTCTGTATAAAACATTAATGGCTGGCACCCCATCTTTCTTGTAGGGACAGGAAGGCATCTTACCAGTCACATTTCAAATTCTTATCAAACATGTGTAAGAAGCAACCACTCAAATCCAATTCTGCCTGATAGATAAGAATTTAAGAAAAGCCAACAATACCCTGGCCTTATCTTTGTCTTTAACTGATGGACTACAATTCCCATAATCTTCTGCTATTGGCCATACTGGATTGGAAAAGGGCCAACAAATTGAAGCTTAATTCAGACAAGACAAGGCGCTCTGGGGTCAATCAAAAACGGATGAGGCAATAGGGATTCAGCCTGTACTGGATGGGGTTTGCTATCCCGAAAACATAGGTTTGCAGCATGGATATACTCGTGGATTCAGCCATGAGCCAGGAGGCCCAGGTTTCAGTGGTGGATGGGCAGTCCCTTTGCAAAGTTAAAGCTAGTGTGCCAGCTGTACCCATTCTGGGAGGCAGTGATATATACCACAATTACATTCTGTTTGGATTTCTGTAATGCGGGTCCCAGAAGGCTACCTTTGAAAACTACTTATAAACTTCCATTGGTCCATGCTGCAGCCAGATTAATTGGACTGGGGTACAGGGAGTATTGTTGCAACAATTCCACTGGTTTCTGGTCCATTTCCAGGCACAGTTCAAAAGTCCTGATTCTGATCTATAAAGTCCTATATGATTCAGGTCCAGCTTATCTGAAAGACTATATTATCCTATACCAACCCAACCAAGACTTAAGAGCTTCTGGAAAGACTCTTTTCTCTGTTCCACCACCACCCAAGCTACATCTGGTAGAAACACAGGACAGGGACTTCTCAATACGGGGATGGCTCCCTCCTTGCCTTCTACCACTGGTAGCGAACACAGGTTTTTAGGAAGTGACAGTAGTGCACTTTTAATTGTGTGCTATGTTGTTGATTTTTATTTTCTATTTTAATGGATTTTAAAATAGTTTTAATTCCATACGTTCAATTGCATCTTAAAATGACGTTTATATATTTTTAACTGATGTTGTTGTATGTATTTTACTCCATGTTTTATCTAATTTAGCTAATTAATCTAATTTTAATATCTGCAAAACATGACCCGAAACAGATTGTGGCACAGACTTTGAACTGCTAATATCAAAAATTAGAATAAAGCTAAAGAAAAACACTAAACCAACCATTGTGTCAAATTACAACCTGAAGAACATCCCCATAGAATTTAAAGATAATGTAAAAAAAAGAAAAAGATGAAGAAGATTTACACTATGAAACCTGATTGACCACGAGCCAGAAGAACTCTAGACTAAAGCCAGGGATATTGTCAGGGAGGAACGCAAAAAGACACTACCTGCAGTCAAAAAGAAAAAGAAGCCTCAATGGACGACAGATAAAACTCTTCAAGCAAGGTGAGAAGCAAAAGTAAAAAAGTAAAGGAAAAGGAAAAGGTAAAAGGTAAAGGAAGTAGGGTGAGAATCCTGAATGCAACAGTTCAGTGACTTGTGAGCAGGGATAAAGAGAACTACTAAACAAGCAAGCCTATGATCTACAAACCTACAAATTGAGATTCAGCACCTCTGGGAAAAATAATCAGTGATGGTTCCAGTAGTGACAGGAGCTCTGGGAGCAATTCCAAATGACCCGATTAAACATCTGAATGAAATCACCATAGATATGATCACAGCACAATTACAAAAAGCAACACAGTGTGGCACATGCTACATGATACCTCACTGATTTCTAGATTCTTGGATACAAATCAAATCATTGATGGTTCAGAACTCTAGTTGATAACACTTGGTAGACTGTGAAACTAATAATAGTGAAGGTTTGGACTAATTAGGTTTAGAATCCAACAGTGTTTGAAGTCTGCAGGTTCTCCATCCCAGGTTTAACCGCACAGCAGCTTAATATCCGGAAGTCATGAAGTGAATATAAGTACTATGACAATGACTTCAGCATATACAGCTGCAAAAGAGGTTGGTTTTAAAAGCACAGCTTTTGTTGCATGTGCAGAAAAAAGAAGTCCACATTACTTTGTGATGGGCAAATGCCAATAGGAGTTGATTTATTTATTCTTACAATTTAACTTCTCACATCTTTTACTAAAAACATGAGCTGGCTGGTCATACCTTCAACTTCAGAGCTCCCCTCTGGCCATACCCTCATGTTCATCTTTTTTCATTCTAAGTGAGAATGAAAGTGCGTTACATATGAATGTGATCAGGGACCATGTGCAACTGTGGTTAAGGACCACTTTCATATTTTCAGCTGACTGTAATGCTGGGAATGGGGTTAGTTTTTTATTGTTGTTGTGTGTAATTATCATTTAATGTTAATGTTTTAGCTACATTGTATTTGTTTTAATTTGTAAGCTACCATGAGATTCATTTTTGGGGAAAGGTGGGATATGAATGAAGATAATCAATGGTCCAATTACAGTGTGGGTTGAAGGAGTGACTTTATTTACCTCGTGGGAGGTAAAACAATATTGCATCAGGCTGAATATTCAATATCTAGTTTGAAAGGACTTTGTTCATGGCTCCACACAGTCTAGATGGTTGGCACTCTCTCGCCCACAAGTGCACTCCCTTGTCCTCCCTTATTTCAAGGAGCTAAGCAGATCTGCTTTGTTCTTGCACTGAAATGAATGAGGTAGCTCTAATAAAAGGACAGCTTCATTCATAACTATGTGCAGTGTCAACTACAGAGGATCACAAATTTTGTGAAGGTTTACTACTTAGCTTCTTCATAAAGGAAAAAGTGATACAGTTAATACTGAGTAGGTGGAAATTTATCTCTAAAATTAATTGACCCAGCACATCATAAAGCATGCATTTTCTCATGGGGAACTGCTGGGGATGTCTATGTGTACTTTGTATCTGTGGGATGAAAAACACTGTAAAACAGTCAATATAAAATGAGAGAGAGAGAGAGAGAGCACGCACGCACTGCACCAATATTCTGTAATTCTCAATGTGTCTTGAGAAAAATCCGTGAAAACTCCTGTCCCAGCTCTTTTTCTGCAGCACCAGTAGAATTCCACAGAATGCAAACCTAGCTCTCACCTTCTCTAGAAAATAATGACTACTTTGAAATCTGGTTCAAATCAAGATATTTCTTTGAAGTTCCAAACCATTGGAAAGGCAGACAGGCAAGGAAATGAGAAGAGGCAAGTGTGTGTGTGTGTGTATGTGTGTGTTACTCCAAGCAAAAATTTCCTTTGGGTTCATCCATGCAAGCTGTTAATGCACAGATATCACCTTTCTTTCCTATGTCAAAAGGGCGGGGGGGGGACATTTGCAGCAAAGTCAAATCAAGTTTGTCTTTCCATTGACCAGCAAAAATGCAAAATGACAACAGTTTGTAATACACACAAAAATTCCCTTACCACAAGTACAAGGTAAAAATGAACTAAAGCAACTGTGTAAATCAGACATTGGCCAAAGAAATTAAGTTGTACAGCTTAATTTTCCAAGCTAAAGCAGTTATTTCTGGAAAGATACACATCTTCATAGACCCATAGAATGGGAGACAACATGTGACCCCTGTGATGACATTCATTCTGACCACTACCACTACATTTGCTGCTCAACTAATAAATGTTGACAGTTCAGTGGTAGCAAAAAAGGCTGGTATATATGTGTGGGAGGGAGCAAGGAAGGGAGAGAGGGAGGGAGAGAAATTTCTAGCCAGCTTCAATGATCTGAATTGGAACTCAAGGTAGTTCACATCATCATCACTATCACCATCACCAGATACAAATAAAAACATCAAGGCTGAGGTCTACATCAGGATTGTCTGAGGCCATTTTCTCACTAGACTGTTATAGCACTATTATTCCACTTTCAACATCCTATGGAATCCTTGGGTTTGCAGTTTGGGTGGGGGCCTCAAAGGCCCCTCCCAAAACTGCAAACTCAAGGATTCCATAGGATGTTGAAAGTGGAATAATAGCGCTGTAACAGTATAGTGCGGAAATGGCTTAAGAAAAAACAATGCATGTATAGTTATGCACCAATTGTGCCACATAACTCTTGTGTTGAATGCCAAACTTCCATACATGAATGTATCCCTGAATATTCAACTCAATGCATATGCATGCATTCATGTGCGCAAGCACATCTGCCTATACAATGGAACTGCATGCACAACACTGATAATACTACAAGACTATTAGACTAAATTTGTTATTAAAACATAGGTATATTGAACATAATTTTAAAACACATCATAAAATATGTATTTCAACATCCTTTGAAGGGATGCCATGTAGAGGAGGGAGAGGGTTTGTTTTCTGCTGTTCCAGAGACCAGGACAAGGAGCAAAGGATTCAAGCTGCAGGAAAGGAGATTCCACCTGAACTTCAGGAAGAACTTCCTGACAGTCAGGGCTGTCCGGCAGTGGAATATGCTGCGCCGGAGTGTAGTGGAGTCTCCTTCTTTGGAGGTTTTTAAGCAGAGGCTAGATGGCCATCTGCTGGGAGTGCTTTGAGGGTGTTCCAGCATGGCAGGGGGTTGGATTGGATCGCCCATGTGGTCTCTTCCAACTCTACTTTTCTATGATTCTATGATTCTATTCTTGTTTATAGAAGAGTAGATCATTTTCAATTGTATTTGAAAGAGAGATGAGATATGCAAGAAAGAGAGCCACTGTGGTGTAGTGGTTTGTGTGTTGGGCTAGAATTCCAGAAGACCAAGGTCTGAATCCCTATCTGGCCATGTAAACCCACAGGGTGATCTTAGGCAAGTCACACTTTCTCAGCTACAGAGGACTAGAGTGGCAAACTCTGAATAGATCTTGCCAAAAAAAACCCTAGAATAGAGTTGCCATAAGTCAGATTCCACTCGAAAATACATAACAGCAACAGCATGCATAGAAACACACAACCTGATTTAAAGCAGAATGGTGTTTCTGGAAACCCCTAGGCATGCAATTCTGCTTTAAAATAAGGTGTTCCATGCCAATGGCATGGTGAGTTTGGTGGAGTTTTTACTCCAAACTTTAAAGCAGCTCCAACGCACAGATTCTAAGTTCAGTATCTTTCGTAATTCCTTCACTGTAAAATTCCCTCATTTTCTAAGTTAGTCAAGATAATCCAGTATTTAAATTGTCAAAGAGAGGACTTAAATGATGGAGTGAGCAATCCAAGACAGAAACATGCAACATAAATGTATCTAGACTTATGTCTTTCATTTCAAAGTCATTGGTCACTTAAACAATAGCAGGATAGCAGTATGTCTGTTGGGTGGAATCCAAAGTTCCCTAGACTCAAAGACTTTAAAAAACACACAACAATAACCTCTTCATGACCCTAACAATTATCAAGGGGATGTAACTGAACACACACAGAGACTCACTCATATACTAGATTTCCTTTCTGGTATAAATGCAATGTGCTGTTCCATACAAATAATTACCTCTCAGCTTTGACTGTGTGCTCGCACTTTATCTTTTGGGAATGTTCTGCTCCCTAGGATATGGAGAGATGGTAGAATGGAAGACTTTGGAATACAAAAATGAGCTTTATAGGCTGTGTATGGTTCCTTCTGAACAAACTTCTGAAATATGAAGAGTCTTGTGACAGAGAACATGACAATTGAGACATTAGAGACATTTTGAACTTTCGAAGTTCTATGAGGGAACCTCAGGAGAATGTGTTACTGAAGTTACAAAGCAGATGTTTAGGTATCAATAAGAGAAAACCAACCAACAAAACCAATGGTCTAGTTTTCTAGTTTTTTATAGTTTTCTAGAGAAAACTAGAAAGCTAGAAAAGCTTTTTAAAATTAATTCAATGGGTCCATTTTCTGGCTAGGTCTTACAATTGAATTTGATGGGTGAAAATAAAGGAAATGCATCTTATTTTGATTAGGACTTGGAAATTTACTTTGAAAAAGTACCACACCATTTAACTCATTACAAATGCCTCTGAAGTAACTTGTTAGCATTGAGGTTGTAAAAATTTTGTAGTAAATCTTTGTGTTACACATTGTATTACTAGCTGCTTTTTTAAAAAAAATGATGCCAAACTGTTGGGGGACAAATCTGCTCAAAGTGATTCTTCGAAAAGTAATGAAAACACTAAATGGGGAATGTTACACACAAGTTCAAACAAGGAACAGATTTAAAGTTGTTTTAAATTTTTCTCAAGCAGTGAGTGCTCACAAGACTCTTTCAATACTATGCCATTATAGCAGTTTGATTCTACTTTAACTTCCATGGTTCCTAGGATTTGTACTTTCATGAGGTATGTTAAGAATTCTCTGCCAAAGAGATCTAGTGCCTCCCCAAACTGGAAATCCCAGGATTTCATAGGAATCCTGTTGTAATTACAATAATTAAAATGGAAGCAAAGAGCTAATTGCATAGTGTGAAAGGGAGTATTGGACTAGGATCCTAGGAGACCAGGGTTCAATCTCTGTTCAGCCATTGTTTCATTCAAGACAGTTGTCAGCATTTGGCCATGATACTAACAAGGTCTCCAAAACCCACCTGCCTGGGAGCAGAGTCTCAACTCACTGAAACCATGGAAATCCACTGGCTGACCTTGAGCAAATCATATACTTTCAGCCTCAAAGGAGGGCAATTGCAAAATTTCTCTGAATAAATTGTTTCAAGACAACCCTGACATAGGTTCAGTTTTGGGTCATTGTAAGTCAGAAGTGACTTGAAGACACACAACAACAGGGTTTTCAAACATCCATGCAGTTATTCCTTCTGCCCCATGTTTAAGACAAGGACAATCAAAGAGAGGGATGACAGTACATTCATGGAGGCATTTTTCCACTTCGTTCTGGTAAAGTTTTTAGTGTAGCTGCATGAGTTAAATTTAAAAGGTAATTCAATATAAATAAATAGTTAAATTTCCCCTTCTAATATTAGTGAAACCAAATTAGATGTTTTAGCTTTCTTGTTTGTTCTTGTTATGTGCCTTCAAATTTTCAACTTATGTCAACCCTAAGATGAACCTATCACAGGGTTTTCTTGGAAATGTTTTTTTGGGGGAAGGGGGTCCGTTTCTTTGTGACTGAAAGAGTATGACTTGCCTAAGGTCACCCAGTGGGTTTACGTGGCCAAGTGAGGTTTCAAACTCTGCTCTCTTGGTTCCCAGACTAACATTCAAACCACAACACCATGCTGGCTCTTTAGCTTACTCATTATTAATAAATGCATTAACCTTTTTCTACCACTTTTTGTCTCTGAACATAACCACACGTCTCAGAAATTTCACCTTATATTATCCTTTTCACTTCCAGTAAATATCTCTCCCTCATTCCCAACATTTGCTTTATCTGCAGTCAGGTCCAGACACTGGGAGATATAAGGAGAACATTAAGTTCTGCATAAGCTAAATCCCAACTTGATCTCTTCCATCTTCAGGACCTGTTGTGGGCTGGAGTCCCAACAGTCACATTCAATAAATTCAGTGTTACAGTCCAATGCTGAATCAACAAGCTGTTATTCCATCCAAATCTAACAACATTAACACTGGCTAGGGACAGGAAATCAAGAATGAGTCTGGTTGTGTTATCAGCTATGCTTCTAGCCTTATTACTGGATCTTTGATAGAATTCTCAGACTGAAAATGTTATTTTTGGACTATAGCTCCCTAGCTGGGGGATCTAGTCATCCAAAAAGTAACTTTTCCAACTTCTGAGAATCATGACACTGATGTTCACTCTCTTGAAAGTTCAAGTGCATTAAATAAAGACTAAAAATACTACAGATGACATTTCCATACTGCCTATGGAATTTAATTCAGTGTATAGAAGCCATTTCAGCCAGGACTTCAATATTACACTGTTATGTGCAACTGCTGCCAAAGTCAATAAGTGGTTTAGTTCCTTCCTCACATTCTGCATTATAACATTGATAATTAACCACATCCTGATATGCCAATGCTCTTTGTTTCCTTCCTTCATCACTAACATACAATGGTATGGAGCAAATGCACAGTGTCTTGACATCAGGATGATGTGTTATGAGGGAAGGAAGGAAATACTTTTTTGAGCTGTCATTTTCAGTGGCATCTTTCTATATACTGTAGTCAGTTGGAGTTATAACTCCTGGTTAAGTTCATATAGTCTCAGAGCCTCTGTCTAGAATCTGAGATTTATTGGAAAATACATGAGATTCCTACATGCTAGAAGCAGGCAAATATTGTCCTCATCTTCAAAAAGGTAACAGAGAAAGAACATGGACAGTTACCACAGGAAACCAAACCATTACTAAAGGTTTAGTGACACAACTTTATGGTTGTTAATTGAAAAAAAATTCCACATTCAATCAGAGGCTATGGGTATCATATATCAAAAAAGAAATCAGACAGATGGAGTGGGCTAAAATATATTCTTTAATTCTGTCAAGCCCAGCATCTGCAAATATAAAAGAATCCACATTTAAAGTTCTATATAGATGACATTGCACCCCAATAATAATGAGTAAAATTTATTCTAATGTGGCACCATTCTGTTGGAAGGGATGTAATACATTAGATACTCTGTATCATATGTGGGTTTCAGATAAAAAAAGTTTTGAATAGACTTCCAAATTTGATTAATTTCATTATACGAATGATAAGACACAAAGCGTTTTTTTCTGTGTGAAAATCTATTATTATTTTTAATCTTCAGAAAGGATAATGAACATTTTAAAACTAAGGAGCTTATAAACATGATATTGACGGCAGTGAGACAAGAAATTGCATGTTGTTGAAAAATTGCAAAAGATTTATGTGTTAATCAATGGTTAAATTGAGTTTGGCAAAGCATCTTAATGGTGGAGGAGTTAACAGTTGAATGTTGAATGTACAGTTGAATGAACACAAGAAAATAGAAGGAATGACACTTGAACAACATGCTATGCATTTATTTAGCAAATGCGAATACAGAAATAATAGGACCACCAAGTCAACTCACTTACCTTTCCCAAGATATTTTTTAAACAGATGAAGAGAATTGGAAAGAAAACAAGATTTAGAAAAGAAATATAATTTGGAAAAGCAGAACACTGCTAAACTATAATGAAGGGTATATTTGATATATAGAGAAGTAACACCACCATTTTTGTGTTTTGTTTCTTTTTTGTTAATATTTTCTTGTTTTTCTTTCTACCTTTAGTTCAGTTGAAATGTGACATTGATTATTGTTTGTCAGATTAGTGTAAGGTGAAATTTTAAAAATTAAGTTTTTAAAAAACAATTGGTTAGTATGATACTGAGCTTGTTCCCTCCTCCTCTGCCCAAATAAGTTGGATAGCATGGCAAAAGCCCCCAGGGTTAAAAATGCTGTTGGTGAATGTCAGCTGTTATTCAGGACTTGATCCTAGGTGAGCATGCTGATCTTGTGTGTATTACACAGACCTGGTTAGGTGAGGCAGGGATGGGGGGGCATTAACCTCTTTTGGTTTTCCCCACTGAGAATCTGTGTGCGTCAGCAGGTAAGACCAGGTGGGCAGGGAGGTGGTGGTACAGTGGGCTATTGGGATTCCCTACCCTGGACAAGGTGTTCTATCCCTCAGTCTGCAGGGTTTGAGTAAGTATTTGGGACAGATCAGAGATTCTGTTAGTGTACCATCCACTTCTCAACAGTTTCCCTTCCTGAGTTAGTCGAGGTGGCCTCATGGTTAGTGCTGGAGTCCTGTCAGTTTGTGGTGCTTGGGAACTTCAACATCCATACTGAGATTGCTCTCAGGAGTGACTTGGGATTTTCTGTCTGCCATGTCAACCATGGTGTTACCGCAGTTTCTATCCCGGGCTTGTGTGATATTAGATATCATTTGATATCAATAATTTGGCCTTCTTTACCTATTCCTCTCCACGTGCTTGCGAGGCCCCCGGACAAGCACGCATACAGGCACAGCCGCTAATCGCTGGAATATTCCAAACAAATACAGGCAGGCCAGAAATAGCCAGACTGCCACTTTTAGGAGACCTCAAGGCAAGTACCACATTATGTATGCACGCTACTTACAAAGGACTCCCTGCCCTGTGCAGGCAGCTTGACAAGCCGAATACTCAACTGTCAAGCACTCCGCGTTTGCATACTGGCTACTCTATTGACAATTCGGACTTAGTCATGTAAAATACTGACTTTTTGGAGGCTTTGTCTCCAGCATGAAACTTATTGTTATCCCCAAGAATGGACTAGCCTACGGCCACATTTTCCCCTATAAGAACCCCTGACTTTGAGTGCTTCATCGGATCGCTCTTGGCTTCCATCCCGCCTTGCTGTCGCTTCGTTCGGCAAGTCTTCCCCTCAGCTCCTCGTGCTGAGAAACTCTATTTCCATGAACTTCTTCGTCAGACTACCCAGGCTTCAGGACAGGTATAGTATTACCCAAAGAAAACCTCCTCTCAAAAATCCCTCTATGCAACTCCAAGCTTTATTTCAATAGATCTCGATGTGAGTGTGTTGCATACACATGTTTGACTGTATATCAATAAAAACAATTATTATTATTTACTTCTGTTTGCTCCTTGACTCGACCTGACCCCGTAGACATTGGATAAAAGATCTCGCTACGTTGCCCTGCCTCTCGTAGTGCTAGTTTGTGCTCTTTGCTAATTCCCAACTTTGTAATTTGGAACGCACTTAGGTGTCCCTCACAGGACCCCCAGGAATCAGGGTAACAATGGACCCATTCCAAGTAGTGTCTGCTCTATCATGCTGCTGGGCACATTCTGGATCTCATTTTCTGTGCTGGCTGGGGTGATGGCAATCTAGTAGTAGAGGAACTGTCTAGAACTGTGTTGTCATGGATAGATCATTAGCTGGTGGTGTTTATAATAGCTGAGATTCAGAACCTCTGCTGAGTTGGGGGACCAATTAAGATGGACTGGCCCATGCTGATGGTTTATATGCTGCTTTTGTGGAGCAGAATGTAAAAAGCCCTTGACCACTTGATCCAGCTCTGCTGGATGACACTGTGAAGATGCAATGGTGGCAGTGAAGACAGATTTCTTTGCTGTCACCACCACCATAGTATAGGTTTTATTTATTTGTTTATTTATTTATTTGTTTGTATCCCGCCTCTCCATATGGATCGAGGTGGCGAACAACCCACAAATAGCATGTATTCAAAACATTTCTATACATGCCCCCAACAAACTGGGTACTCATTTTGCCGCCCTGCGGAAGGATGGAAGGCTGAGTTAACCTTGGAGCCTGGCAGGATTGAACTCACAACCTTGTGGCTTGCAGTACTGGCATTTAACCACTGCGCCACCAGGGGTTCTCCAATGAGCTCTAGTCTATATTCAGCTGGACTCACCCCAAGTCTTCCACCATCATTACTCTTCACCACTTGCCCCTGATGAACCAATGTGCTCACTTGGCTCCTCTCTGTGAGGGTAAACTGAGGAACAATCATGTCCATCTCCCTGGCCATTTCCCTATTCCAAATATCAACCAAGAGTGTACCATCTTAATAGGCCGCCAGGCCCGCGGAGACTGAGTTTTCAGGGAGAAGATAGATACCATATTTTTCTGTTTATTATATGTTTTAAATTGCTGTATATCACTTTGAAATCTCCAGAGCTAAGCAGTTGATCAACATTCACAAATAAATAATTCAAATTATAATCTTACATCATTTGAATAGTTAAAAAGGATGAGAACACTGTTATTTTCATCCTAGTAGGTCTGATTTATAACTGGTTGGAGCTGAATAAAGTGTTACCTATAGAGGGTTGTTTTTCCCATTCCCCCTCCCCCCATAAATGACTACCACTAATATTAGAATGAGGGCTTTTTTAAAAAATAATAATAAAATTTAACAGCTCTGCTGTAATATTTTGATAACGTGACCTGTCCTGATTGCAATAACATTTCACAGAATGGATTAAGATAAAGCCAAGCATTGTTCAAACTTCATTTTGACCAGCAGCTTTGGGAATTGCTCTCTGTACTGTAAAATTTAACAGATCAGCTAGTTTGCACTGTACAATACCAGCTGTGAAAGCTTTTTTTTTAAAAAAATAAAAAATACAGCACCAGCATCATGAAAATAAACAACTGTAGAAATGAACCCTTTTACAGATTGGTAATTCAGTCATAACAAGTGTCTGTAATTGGGTAAGTGTTTCGTCAGGCTTTTACTTCAGTACAATATTTCAATTCATCTAGCGTGCCAAAATGGCAGTGATTAATGATCGGTGAGCTATATCCCCATCTCCTCCCCCTCTTTCTCCTCTTTTGCTTCTGGCTCTAGGAAAATGGGCAAGGATTTTAAGGTTAAATTATCCATTCACTTACAGACAGGGGCTTAAACAATGGGGGCAATGAGGCCACTCCCAAAATAAGAACTCTGGCTCCCACGAATGTAATTTTCCTCCACTCTCCAAATTTCTAGGATTACAGTTAAGCATTTGGTAATACTGGCATCCAGAGAAAACCCTACAAAACCCTGATGCTAACACTTCATGAACTTTCTAAAACTTTGTACATATATAAGGATGCATTTCTATTCATGTGTGTTTTCTATGCTTCAGGACTCATCTTGTGTGCATTTACAACTGTATAAAAAGTAATACCCAGCTTTGACACATGTGCTGACACCATGCATTCAGTGCTCCAGCACAGAAAAGCAAATTTAGTAATCCTGGTTTTTGAAATTGACACTTTTGTAGGGATTTCTTATGGACAGTGTCTCTACAAGTCTGCAAAGAAATTATGGTGTATTAAACCTTATTTACAGCTGCTATGATGACTTGCACAATATGCATTTACTTCCTATTCAGTTATTTACATAGTTTTTAAATAAAATGCATTAACTGAGGGTTATTTTTGTCATTACCAATGAAAGCTTTTTTGGGGGGGGGTCACAGTAGTTTCTTTTATAGTGACATTTCTGCCCCTCCTTTTTGCCTCTGCTCCCCCCTGAAAATTCTCTTGATAGATCTCTGCTTAAGGGTAGGAAAAGAAACGAAGCATGCATTTAGATGCACTTTTTTAAACCTATTTATAGAATAAGCAAGTTACAAGCCAACTTGACTTCCACACAGATTTGTAACCAATGTAATTATCTATTTATGTGAACATTTAAAACTGTTCTAATTTGCTTTCACTACATGCCCAGATAGTTGTTTGGAGAAGCTGGTCTCTAGTGGACACAAAAGTTGGACCCATGGTAGAACTTCATCAATGTCTGTGGAGATGATGAGGAGAAGGAGGAGGAGGAGGATCTTTATTTATATCCCACTGTTTCCTGGTAAGGACTCAAAGTGGCTTACGGTAATTTTTTTAAAAAAAGGTAAAAATCAAGAAATATAAAAATTGAAACTGCTTCACATACTCCTTTTGACATTTCTACTAGATCAAAGAGATTGAATAGCAAGGAATAGTCTGATGAAGGCTTCTATCAAGACATGGTTGATATATGAATAATTAGTGACGTCCAGAATAAGATCAGATAGATGTGTTGCAGCTCTTGCACTTTGACAGTGAGAAGTCAAACACTGGCCACATGAATAAACCTGGGTGAGGCCAAGTCAGTGTAGTATTTAGCGTTTTAGTGCACTGTACGAAATGAAAGCCCTTAATTTTTGCAAGTAAATATACTTTGGCCAACATCTGCAGTGTTAATTAATTACTATAATTTTTTTTCCTGACAGTCTTTTGAATAGTAGAATGTTATACATTCTAATAATGGAAAATTATGAGTGGCTTGGGCTCATTCTCTTTATAAGATTTTCTAAGCAAGGTTGAGCTTTGTCTGTTGGACTCTAATCATTCAAATAATCTTAACAAGCCCTTCAAACAGCTCCAGCTCTGCTCAGGTTTGGCTTCTTTTCTCACCAGAGGACTGCAAATTCAGAGCAATACCATGATCTACAAGAGACAGGCATATCCTTCTGCCTCAAGAACAGTAATGTAAGTCAATGGCAAGGGAGCAGTGATGTGAAGTAATAATGATGCAGGGCAATGAAACACAGTGGGTGGTCTTTAACACTTGGTTTCATAGAACTCTTTTTGCCTGCTGGAAAATGATGTGAACCAGAAAACTAGCTGCTTTGGAAGTGTATGTGAAGAAGTTCTTCAAAGTTATCCTCTTATCAATATTGCATATTTGCGTCTTATCAGTCCTCCAGTTTTCTTCTGGCTCCTTTTGGAAACTAGCCACTTTCACAGTTGCAAAGTGAGTGAGTTCAAACAGTCAGGTGAGGAAGGCATATCTTTCACAGTTTGCATGATTTCTAGCCTTTCCAACCCTATCTTCCCACTGGTGTGGATGTCAAAATCATCAGTGGGCTGCATTTGACTAATATTGATGTGATGTTAACACATTCTTCTCAGGGATATACCTATGGGGAAAGCAGGAAGAGAAAATGAGGGTGTTGCCCACCTCTGTGAATTTTTTTCTTCAATTCCCAAATTTGTATCATTGTTAAGAGTGAGGCATTGAAACCATTCAGGTTTAGAACTCTATTTGCTTACATATTTGTTTACATTCCTGTGGTAACTTTGCTTGCCCGTTTCCTTTGGATGCCTAAACTGTATCCACACATTCAACTGACATTGTTAAGTCAATAAGATGCTAGAAATATAAGGAGTGAAAGAAAATTTCATTTGAGGGCAGAATTCTTATTAGGGGGCGATGCTGTTATTTTGCCCCCCATACCTACGGCCCTACATCCTCTCCAGATGTTTGTCTGAAACCCTTTCCTCACCCTACCTTTTTCCAAAGTGGTCCGGTGGGGATCCCAGCAGTGGCTCTGCTGGGACACATCCGGAATGGGAGTGCTCCCCTCCACACTGGCTGGCTCCCTGAGGAAGTGAGCCAGATGGCTGCTCCTCTTCCTTCCGCAGTGCAGCCAAGTACTTTCCCAGCCTGCGCTGGGGCGGGAAGTGCAGCCACAGTGCTCCTGGGGCTTCTGCAGGAGAGATAAGTGCAGGATGGTGGTGCAATTGTGGGTCATTGACAGGGAAAACCTGTCAGTTATTTAATCTGCAATCACACTGCCTGAGAATGAGAGAAAGACGAGACCACAACAGTGTCATGCAGAAGTGTTGTCATGGTCCTGTCCTTCTCTTGTCCCCATTGTAGGATGGGCAGGTGCTGCAGAAAGGGCCTTCGACTGCTTCCTGCATGTGATTTGAAGCCCATGTGTATTAGAGGATCTTTTAAACTTGGCAGAAGTACATTCTGGGGGTTTTGTTCAATTGATCCACAGTCACCTCAGCTTTTATCCAGAGAAGATAGTTTATTTATCACACAAGACTAAAAAATAGGCACTGCTTTGTTTACCTATATATGGTTATTAGACCACCACAAAACAATCAGTTAACAAAAATGTTATATATCCAGAAGTGGCTGCTTTGAAAAGGAGTGAGTTCCAAGCTTCCACACTTCTTCTTTACCATTACAGTTTATAATTATGTTAAGTAATTATTTACAATCATGTTTCTGAATAGGTAACTAAATAGTTACCTTTTAGAGTTGCTTTTGAAAAATCAGAATGCTACAAGATTCTGGACTGTGGCATAAAGCGCAGTCACCTCTTATCCACTCTGGTCTCCAGGATCATAGTCCAGTGCTTGAATGGTGGAGGAGGAATATCACATGGATCAAGTGCTGGTTCACACTGTGCCTCTTGCTGCTGCCTTTTGCTCTGTTTTTGGTTTTGGGATGATGAACGAGTTCAATTCCTTGTTTGGCTGTGGAAATCCAATGGGTGACCTTGGGTGTACCACACACACTCAGCTCCAGAAAACCCCATGATAAGTTCACCTTAGGGTTAGAAATGACTTGAAGGCACACAAGAACAACAACAACAAAGAAAACACCACCTTGCCAGAAGGAACTAAAAAATTACAGATATATCAGATGAAAGAGTGAAATTATCTCTTGTTTTGTTGCAATCACAGCATAACTGTGGAACTCTTTCTGAGTTTAGCTGAAGTCTTTAGCTGAAGAAACCACAAGGGAAATAACTATTCCCAGCAATAATGCATTGTTGTGATCTTTTCCTGTCATATTGCAAATTATTTGGAGGTGTATGGTAATTGAAAATGCAGTTAAGGCCATTTCCACACTAGCCATTTCCGCAACGCCCTAAACTGCAAACCCCAGGATTCCATAGGATATTGAAAATGGAATACTAGCACTATAACAGTCTAGTGCAGAAATGGCCTAAGATACGTTAGATTTATCAACAATAGATGCACAAGCTGCTAGAAGTGGTTTGTTGATGTGGATCTACATACTTGGATGCATTTTTGGACTCTCCTTGGTGGGTATGGCTAGGGGAAATGTCATAATCCGTTCCTGAGCTTCAACTTGTACCATGACACCAGTGCTGTGGGCTGTAACTATAAAACCAAATTCTTCAAGAACAGGTTTTTCAAAGGCAGAAAATGCCCCATGGCAACGATGCTAGGGCTCAAGAAAATTGGCAGTGTGACACTGAGTTTGCACAACTTAAACTTTGTGTTTTGACCTGGCACGCAATAAGCCAAGTTGAAACATTTGGATATTTTCCGAAGAGTGACTGAAGCAAGGTAATGTGGAGGGGTTTTTTTTCTTTTAATGCCCTTTCTCCAATGAGTTATAGAAACTTATACAAAACCTGTCATACGCTCCTGGTCTCCAGACTCTGTCTTAACTTAAACTGTCAGCATGAAACATATTTTCCATATCTTAATTCATGAAGGGAGTTGTAAAACATACCAGAGTATAGTTTTGTATAACTTTGGATGTTTCTGCTGTAGCCAAAACCCATCAGTGCTAAGGAATGTCGAGTATTTACATATCTGGATCACCTTTTAAACATACCAGAAGGCATATGTGCTGAGTAGTCAGTACCTTCACTTTTTAGAATGCATTTAACAATTATTCTCTATATATCACCCATCACTTCTTATCTTACAATGGGTATAAATGAGGTAACAGCTATGAAGTTCTTGAGATGTTTAAAGTGCTGTAGAACCCAATTGTATCAGTTTTGGTTTTTGTGTGCCTTCGAGTTGTTTCCAAACCATAGGTGACCCTGTCACAGGGTTTTCTTCGCAGGATTTGTTCAGAGGGGATTTGGCTTTGCCTTCTTTGAGGCTGAGAGTATATGACTTGCCCAAAGTCACTGATCATGACACTGAGTGGGTTTCCATGGCTGAGCAGGAAATTGAACCTTAGTCTTCAGAGCCATAATCCAACATTAGACCACTACAGCACATTGGGTCCAATTATTTAAATACCCTAAAAGCACCAGATCCTGTCTAATCATGACAGCTAAGCTGAGTCTGCCCTGATTAGTACTTGGATGGGAGACCAACATTGAATACTAGATGCCATCAAATATGTAGGCTATATTTCAGAGAAAGGAACTGACAAAACCACCTCTGAGTACTTCTTGCCTAAGAAAACCCTATGAAATTCATGGAGTCACCATAAATCTTCAAAGCACTTGAAAGCACATACACACAATACCAGTGGTACTACTACCAATATTTTCACAGACTCAGGCAACTATATAACTTAAGTAAGTGAGTAGTATAGCTGTACAGCCATTTCATAGCAAAGGAGTAATTCTCTCACTCCTTGTGGTATTTGGACAACTGTACATCATACTGTAGTATAAAATATTCATGCATCCAGTTACATGGCAGTTTCACAACTCAAGAACTCTACATGTTTGTTATTCTTGTGTGCTTTGAAATCTTATAAGCCTTGAAGATTTATGTCAGCCATAAGGTAAACCTATCATGAGATTTTCTTGGCAAGATTTATTCAGAGGAGCTTTGCCACTGCCTTCCTCTGAGAGAATGTGACTGGCTCAAGCTCACCATGTGGGTTTCTGTGGCCAAGCAAGGATTCAAATCAACCCTGGTCTTCCAAAGACCAAGTTCAATTCTCAAACCACAACACATGTTGACTTTCATATAGATATGTTACATCATACAAACTGAAAGTATGTTGGTTGGGAGTTCAGGGAATTGTACTTCTTTCCCCATTTCTGCCCTACTCTGTGTGTGTGTGTTTGCGCGTGTGTGTGTGAATAGATCTATTCAGGAATCTATTTAGTTACTTGTGGTAAATGAACACCTGAAAAGGTACGTACAGATTAGAAGATAGATGTTGATGTATGCAACTTGCCAAAGAGGCAAATTTTCTCTCACTTTGTTCTTGCACACAAAAATGTAAATATTCAAATATTTTCTTCCTGCTGGGCATGATTACAAGATATTTTAATAGATTTCGATATGTTTTTTTTTTCAGATTTTGCTACTTCTTTGTAAATATTTTCAGCAAAATATAACGTTTTGGGGAAAAAAAGATTTTGTACAAAATAAAGCAGTTTCTCCTAGAAGTTTGTATTTTATGTAAAATACAACTTTTTGCATGAAACCCAATGAAAACAACACCTCCCCCACAAATTAACTGCTGCTTTTGCTCTCACTTAAGAATTCAAATGTCATGGCAGATGATGACGATGACGACAATGATGATGGTGATGATTGTAGCACCATCTCCGTACATGGCACTTTTCAAATAAAAGAACAACTGAAAAAACCCATTTCCCTGCCCTGTGGCGTACAATCTAGTTAAGACATGATACAAAAGAGAAAGAGGATGGCAATGGGGGAGCAGATGAAATCAAGCACATACTGCCTCTTCTTCTCTCCCTCTGTGTCCATGGCAGTGGCAGTTGGGATTGAGGGAAGGTTTTTTGTCTGCTTCTGGGTCTAGGCATGATAGAGCTAAGCCTGCCTCTTCTTGTCTCCTGGCAAGGCCAGAGCAATGGCAATTGTGATGGAAAGAGGGCCTTTCATCTGCTTCTAGGCCTAGGCATGATGGGTGCCTTAATGTGTCCAGACACTCTTAATGAAAAAGGGTCACACTGATGGATAAAGAGAGATCTGACAGTGAACTGCACATGTCAAACAAGGTTCTGGCCTCTTTGGAGGGAATTTTGGTCCATAACATAACTTTTTCAAGTTCTGACATTCATAGACTGTGTATATTCCTCACAACAGTTTTTCTTTCAGAGCAAAAATAAGATGAATCACAATCCTAATTATGTGCTAAGCAGAGTGAATGGTTATACAGTCCTGTAAGCACACCACCGTTTGGACTATTTGAAAGTTGTAGCCAACCCACTTGTATCTCAAAGAGTGAATTGGTCCCCAGTGCAATGCTTACTTTTCATAAAATATATTTTCAAAGCAGTGTGCTCAGGATTTCAGACTGAGTCATTTCAGCACAAATGATATTCCATTTCATTAACCATTCCAGTTAATCCTTACATATTTTAGTCCAAATAACACAGTCTATTCCCCACACCCCACACAGAGACTATTTCATCTCTGCCACTGAGCAAATCACCAAGTAGAAACAAAGCACAGCGCTTATGAATGTATGCTTGGTATAAAATACTTTGAAGTTGTTGGGTAAATGATGGAGTTTTTCTTTCTTTCTTTCTTTCTTTCTTTCTTTCTTTCTTTCTTTCTTTCTTTCTCTCTCTCTCTCTTTCTTTTCTTTTTTTTCTAGCAAAGAATTACATATGTGAATGTTCAAAATTTTGGAAAGCTGCACCACATATGTAGATGCTCACAGGAAAAGATAAAATCTAAAAAATAGAATATTTCCTCACTTTTTGGATAAGAAAACTGCTGTCAGGAGAGGATTCTAAAGCCTTGGCACAAAGACTGAAAAGGCCATACTTCTTACTTATGAGATACTGGTGAGGATTTTTATTTGGTTCATTTTTTTTAATCAAATCTTGAACGTTTAGCCATAGTTTGGATGGAAAGACATTGAGACGTAAAACATTAGAATGTAGGAAAAAGGAAAGCTGACATCTAGCTAGTCTCTGAGAGCTTATCTCTCAGTTCTTGTGTACTCATCCAGGTTTGTGAGGGCTAAATGAAGATTGTCGCCCCTTTTTTCCTTGCAGGAGCTTCATTTTTAATGCTTTCATGGAAAGTAGGCACAACATAGTCCTCTCAATTGACATCAACACATTTTTATAGGACAACTGAAAGCTTTCTCCATCCTTATTAATGTTCATCCATAGAACCTCACAAGACAGGAGGAATATGGGCCTCAGACACTCATCTCCTTTCAGACAATGTTCATATGAGAGGAGATAGTTTTTAAGGTGCCTTGCCCCCAGGCTGTCTAGGATTTTAAAGGCTGAACAGAATCACCACTCATAAAAAATCAAGATGAGTCTGTGAGAAGGGCTAATGCCCAATGAAACTCTTTGATAGTTGTTTAAAAGGTTACACATCTGGCAGCTCAAAATGTAAATGTACATGGATTTAGTCACGTTTCGTCCAGATTCTACTGAGACGGTTAAATTTTTCACAGTGCAGCTGTAGCCTTTGGACATCAGAGGTTTTCTTTATGGCAGATTACACAGGAATTATTCCTGTGTACACCAACTTTTCAGACAAAAGAGAGCACAGAAATGTTTTAACCATTAATGGTAGCACAGCCCTGTTCTAATTTTATGGCTGAAGTACTTCACTACACAAATCAATGTAAATATACAGATAAAGCACTAGATTACATTAAATAAAAGGACTCTGAACTATTCCCTGCTTCTCTGACCTCAGAGAACAAAGAAAAACCAATAATAAAATACTAACTATTGTTGTTTTTGTTGCTTCTGACTGTTATTCAGTATCGCAATTACGGATTTGTAACTTGGAGATATCAATCCGTAACTCCACTGCATAGTCTTTCTATTTGTTGCATACCTTCAAGACATATCTGACTTATGGAGATCCTAAGACAAATCTATCATAGTGTTTTCCAGAAAATATTTGTTCAGAATAGCTTTGCCTTTGCCATCCTCTCAGGCTAGTAGAATGTGGCTTCTGCAAGATGGGTGTCTATACAAAGTCTATACCCTGGTCTCCAGAGTTGTAGTCCAGTGCTCAAATTGCAAAAACCATGCTGGCTCAGTTTTACTGTAAGACTACTCAAATGCCTTCCCAGTCCAGCTTAACAGCTAGCAGCTGCATAAGGTCTGTCCAGCTGGTTTTCACGGTTCCAAGAGAATGGCAATTCCAAGCCCTTGCCACCAGCAAACAAGGTCGCAACACTCAGAAGTAGGACCCCGTTGCAATTCCTTGTCATAGCCTTCGTCTCTGGCAGGAGGAGGTTGGAAACATCCTCCCTGAATCAGTGAGATGGACTTACTTTGCCTGATTTGGCTACTGGCTATTAGGGTGGGCTGAGGGTGGGGTTAGACTGGGAGACTTTACCTAATTACACATACATAACTAGATAACCAATGTAGAATACTGGTGATTATTATTATTTCTGCTGAACATTGGAATTCTGGTTAGACCAGAAAAAAGCAGGTCTTTTTGCTTTTAGGAAAGAAATTACTACATATTTATTTATATTATATTATATTAATTATATTATATTATATGTATTTATTAAATAAATAAATATAATAAAAATAGCATCTTACTTGCACCACTCACAAAAGACAGGTCAACAGAATTTAAGAGGGGCAGTGGACTGTGAATAAGAGAAATCCACAGATGCCTGGATAGATTTTCCAGTAAGAACGCTCCACAAAAGAACTTTCCGTATGAAAGCACTTCCCAGAGCATGTGCACCAATGCACAGATATCTATGGGAGAAAATGACAGTTTAGTGATACTACTAGTTTTAGCAGGATGAAGAAGAACTTCAGCTCTGATGGATGCTTGAGCTAGGAAATTTCTGTGACTCCATTTACAACACACACACACACACACACACACACACAGAGTTTATACCCACCATTCTTTTGGCACAGGACTCAAGGTGGCTTACAAAAATGCTAAAATAAGAAAAAAAAAACTTTTAAAAAAGGAAGTAAATAGCCTCCATTTATAGTAATGGAGACAGCTCCCCTTGTTGGGAAAGATTTTGAAACTGACTGGAGAGAATTTATAGTATTTGGGCTTTGGGGGCAAAAGTCCATGCAAGGGCTGTGAAAGCAATCATTTCCCTGTCAGAGACTATGGGACAACCCCAATTTTTTTTGGACATTTCAAATTTTAGTAATCAAATCCCCTTCTGTAAAACTGTAGTACTTTAATAAATTCCTGTTAATAGTTTGGTCTGGCTGAGTTGGCAGTATTGTTGTCTTATGCTTAAGATGAAGTATCCAGCTTTGCTAAGAATGGAGGTAGATTTTCAGAGGAGAGCAATTTTAAACAAGTCTAAGAAAGACCCACTGAGTTCACTGGAGGCTTTGCTTCAATCTTATGCAAATAAAATGTAAATAAAATGCAACGTAGTATAACATTACCTTCTATTATTGTAAACCGCATTTATATTGGTAGGACACTTCTGGCAAGACTTTACTCTTTAGTTGTATTAATGTTGTGTTATTTTATAAGTGGCTGTTTTTTATGACACAGCATGAGCTGACTAGATGTTTTGATTTGGCTGTGAAAAGCTGGAGAGAAATTATGCAATAAAATAGCTGAATCATTTTAGCTATAGTCATGTTTGGTCCATGCATGCACAAGATGAAGGTGACTTTGAATATTATTTGAAGAAATGGATTCACTACACTGTTATCCTCTGTTAAAACCTGAATATTATTATATATATATATATATATATATATATATATATAATATGAGCATATATTATATATTCATGCACCTCATATACATTGGTAACTTAAGTGATTGTTTGAATACAATCACCTTCATGAGTTTCCCTAGCCAATGGAAGAGAGTGGGGGCAGGGGAGGGTTGGAGACTAGGGCCATTTCTGCACTTGGCTGTTATAGCGCTATTATTCCACTTTCCACCTCCTATGGAATCTCGGATGGCCCCTCCCTAAACTGCAAACCCCAGGATTCCATAGGAGGTGGAAAGTGGAATAATAGTGCTATAACAGCCAAACACGAAAATGGCCTAGGAGTACATCCACATGGCACAATTTCACTAGTTTGATACCATTTTCAGTGCCAGGGCTCCACTCCATGATACCCTGGAATTTGTAGTTCAGAGGAGTGGGCAAAATTTCTCTAAAAGAGAGTGCTGTGGACTTCACTAAAACAAAGATTCTAGGATTTCATAGGGTGCAGCCATGACAGTTAAGAGTGCTATCAAACTTGTAAAATGGTATAATGTAGATAGCCACTAAGTTGCTCTTTTGTCAAAAGAGTAAACACAAAGAAAGAAGGGAAGAGAGAAAGAAAAAAATGAGGGAAAAGAGAGGGGAGTGCATAGCATATGGACCAGGTGTATATGTTAATATAAGCTGAACATATTTCTAGAAACATATTTTTCCTAAAGGTGACATTTATCAAACACGTACATAGAATCTAAAGCTGTGAGACCTTCTGACCATTGGATACTTGTGGTAGACCTAACTGTTTTGCAAACTAAATATTATGACATGGCATTAGATCAGACTGACCCAGTTTGCCCATGAAGCAAAAGAGCACTTGCAACTGATACTGGTTTGAGCATTGGACTATGACCCTGAAGATGAAAGGTCAATTTCCTGGTCATCATGGAAAGTCAGTGGTTGACCTTGGGTGTGTCATACACTCTCAGTCCCCAAAACCCCCATAATAGGTCTGCTTTAGGGTCCCCATAAGTCAGAAATGACTTGAAGGCACACAACAGCAATATTGATTTGTGTACATTATATTAGCCCTTAGTTTAATTCATTAAAAGTGGTGGCAGTTAAAAGCAGTGGCAATGTATATAGTCATGCAGTGGCATAGCTATATACATTGAAAGCAATATTCATACAATTGAGTCAATAATGGTTGTTTGGAAGTCTTCTAGATTTCAATAGCTTTTTACATCCAAGTAAGTAAGCTCAGGTTCCCCATCCCTCAGTCTCTTGATGCTTTGGAAAGTCCCATCCAAGATCCTCAATAATTACAGGCCTCTTTTACTCACTTTGCAGCCTAGCGTAGCCTGCTGTACTCCCATTAAAATGAGTGATAAATCAAGAAGTCTACTCGTATAAACAGGCTTCCTTCCATCAGGAGAAATATTATATTCAAGATGTCATTTAGAAATGGATGCACTTGAGGAACTGAGAGGAGTAACATTAAACAAAGCTTCCAAGGAAGATTCTTTCACTGGAGCTTTTATTGTGCAAGTCTTTGCATGATGTGCCACAGCACAGTCAAGGGGAATGCACCCTTGGGGGCAACTGTGAAGAGCAGTAAAGCTCCAAGGCCTGGGCTGAAGCGTCGGCATTTCCCTCTTACAACCTTCTCAGAAGACTTTGTACAAAGAAATAATTGAATGACAGGCAGACTGAAAAGAAAAATGAGATCACAGCTGGATGTTTTGAGTGACATAACAAATTGATTTATATGAACTATAGTACATATCGTGGTTAGAAATATATAGCCCTCCTGATCATAACAGCTGGTATTGATACACTCAGTCCATTCTGAGATTCACTCTGAACTTTTATAGAATCGTAGAGTCCAAGAATGATAGAGCTGGAAGAGACCACAATGGTCATCGAGTCCAACCCTCTGCTGTGCAGGAACACACACTCAAAGCACCCCCAGCAAAATGGCCATCCAGCCTCTGCTGAAAAACCTCCAAATAAGGTGACTCCATCATACTCCAAAGCAGCATATCCCACTGACGAATGACTCTTACTGTCAGGAGGTTCTTCTTGATGTTTAGGTGAAATTTTTTTCCTGTAGTTTGAATCCATTGCTCCGTGTCCTGGTCTCTGGAGCAGCACAAAACAAGCTTGCTCCGTCTTCAATATGACATCCTTTCAAATATATAAACATGGCTATCATGTCACCTCTTAACCTTCTTTTCATCAGCTTAAACATACCTAGTTCCCTAAGTTATTCTTCATAGGGCAGGGTTTCCAGACTGTTCCCCATTTCAATTGGCCTCCTCTGGACACATTGCAGCTTGCCAATATCCTTTCTAAATTGTGGTGCATATTACTTACTGTCCTTCTTCAGGCAGCAGCATAGCTTTGGTCTGCCCTGCTTGTACCAGATATTAAGACTGGGCCTGCTGCTTCAGAGTAGGACATCCACTTATACATCACCACAAAAGAGGACACAAATTTGTATAAAATATACTTGCATTGATTTATATGGATTGATAGCAATTCACAAATAATGGTCATAGTTTAAACAGAAATACATCTAACCAAAGAGGGAAAGACAATAAAAACCAACAAAATAGTAAACCTGCATCCAGAGGAAATAAATCCATTTAAAAAGGCATAGTTGAATAACTATGTGTTGATGGGGCACCAGAAAGATTACAGTGTCAATCCAACTTCCTTAGGAAGGAGTTTTCAAAGTCAGGGTGCCACCACTGGAAAAGACCCACTCCTAACATACTTCATAACAGATTATTCAGAGAAAGGCCTCATCTGAACTTCTTAATACAGAGGTTTGAATCTGATGAATAGTCCCAACTATGTTATCCTACCCACCCCACTCCCCATTAAATCTTTAGCCAAGTTAACACCCTCCAGGCTTTTTACCTGGAAGAAGACTACTGACCGCAAAATGCTGAAGGCAAGAGAGAACCATCAACCATGTGAAACAGTGAGCTGTGCTTAGAACATTAACTGAAATAATGTTACGGAAGTAAAGTCCTGTCATTACTTGTCATGATTTTTAAAAATAATCTTGTGCTAGTGATTTTGTTGTTCATGTGCATCACTTTGAAAAAGAATGGCATAGAACTAGAAAAATTCCCATCAAAATGCCTCTTTAAATGTCCTTGAAAATGATTTTTAAATGTGAGGTAAACAACATTATTCATGAGATCAATAAAGTGGCTTCTTTTCCGTTCGCTAAGTGACTTTTGAAAGATAACCTTGTTATGCCCTTATTGTAACCGACTGTAAGTCATTATAAGTAATGAAATTACTTATAATGAGATGCTTCCACTATCTGAGAAAGAGTGTATGAGTGACTGAGGGCAAAGATTTTTTGGGATATAAACTGGGATGTTTCAATAGCGTCTTTACTTGTGTGTGAAAATCTTAAAGCTAGTAAGGACCAGTTGAGACATATGAGCTGTTTCCTGCCCCAGGCACTGTGAATGCTTGGCAGATAGCTAGCAAGTTCTGAAGCATTTTCTTCTTTTTCTTTTACACTTCATTTATCTTCATTTTGGAACTGAGGTTGCTCCCAAGGGCAACATGAGGTTCTACATTGGGTAAGCTGGGATATCAGCAAGAGAGCAGATGAAATGAACCCTGCCTTTCCTGGGAAATTGCTTAAAGAAAGCTTAGTGCCCAGAAGACAGAGGAAAAGGATTCTGGGTAAAATACGGGTCCAAGCATCAGGGTGTGGAAGTGATGAATCAAGGGTGTTGAAGTGGGGACTGGCTGAAAGGGAGGAAGCAGGACATTTGGAAGATATTGACAGTGCAGGGACTGTTGCATTTCCTACCATTCTTCAAATCACTGGCTGTGCTGTCTAAGGCTGATGGGAATTGCAATCCAACAACATTCTGAAGGCCACATGTTTCTCACTGCTGGTATAGTGAGTTTGTTTGGGTAGATGAGCGGTGTTATTCAAAGTGGTGATTCCTGCATTGGTGACATTTCCTGAGGCACTGGTTGCCAACTCCTGACAAGTTTCCAGGAAAGAAAGAAACAATTCTAGCCAGTGGGCATTAATATAGTGCCAGTTCTTAGCCCACTGGGAAAATTCACTGTTGGTCTCTTGCATCAGATAGCCTGAGAACCACTGGCCTAGGGTACATTGTAAGGGTCTATTTTTGCTTTACACTGAAGATTTAATTTGCATTTGAAGTGAGCAAGGGCAGCTATATATACACATTGCCTTGGGAAAGTAAAGGTGTGAAGTGGATGTGTCAAAGAGTACAGTATTCTGGAAATGAGGAATAGGCAATTGTGCTGAAAAATTGAAGGAAAACATGAGTTTTCAGGACTGGAATTTAAGGAATCATGGCAGTGTTCTGTGTGTATGTTTCAGGATAGAAATGTCCACTGTTTCTTTGGATACAAGTTGTAATCTTCACGCTTGAATAGATGGTTGCATTTTGCTCCCAGAGACCTCAAGGAAGCTCACAAGCAAGACCTGAGTATAATACTACCCTCCCTTCTGGTATTTGAGGTGCTGGTGCAGGTGCCAGATTTGGGAAAGCTGCTAAAATGCACACAGCAATATAGCCTATCCCGATGTTTTCTGTCAGTAGGCAGTGCGTTCATTCTAGGTTTTAGTCCAAATTTTAAACAGACTATCCAAGGTGCTGATCCTATTTTGGGGAAGTAGCATTCAGCACCCTGGATAGCATTTGCCACATTCAGACTTAAACCCAGAATGGATTCACTGCACCATTCATGGAAGCCCCCAGTCACTGCTGTCTTCCAAACGTTTTAAATTCCGTATCTAGCCACTGGCCATGATGTCTGTAAATGGTAGGGTGCTGCAGTCCCAAACATTTGGAGAGGATCAGTTTGAGTAGGCCTGGGATAGTACATTTCAGAACGTGGGCACTTTAACATACAAATAATAGGAGGAAATGCACTCTTCCTCCCCATGTGTATAAGAGAACATATGTCTATATCTATGTCTGTGGATGTGGGTGTGTGAGTATGTGTGTGCGTATGTATATATGAATAGAAATATCACTTCCTGTCTAAAAAACTAGGCACCACTTTGCCTTTGTCCTGTAGCAGACAAGGTTATTTCCTTTCTGAAACAGTCAAGAAGAATAATGAGCTTTCTTCTGTGCTTTTCCTCACTGTATATACTTTTTTGGTACCTCTACAAACCTCTATGACTCAAAAATGTGTGTAGAAAGCACTTCTGGGATCCTGAAGGCGTGTGACATTTCCTGTCTTGTCAATGAGCAGAAAGCACAAGTTTAGCCTGCCAGGGAGCTTAGACACATGAAAGCCAGGCTTATAGCTGCAGCGAAATGGGAGAGTACTGAGATCCGACAGACCAGGATGGGATTATTCAATCACATAGAACTCTGTGGAACTTGCTTCTGGGTATTGCCACAACCTGATGCATGTTTACTCCAGATCTTGGCCAAATAGTCCAGAAGAGAAAAAGCGGGGAGGGGGGATTCTTGTGTAAACATTAATCAGGTTTTGCTGCTCTCTCTGTTGGCCTTTTTAAAATCATAGATGTTACAACCTGCTATGGCTGTGAAGCTTGCTGGCACAGAGGAACTGACTGCACAAGTCAGATAGAGAGACCTCAGGGCATGGTTAGGTCATAGTCAGGGAAGCCCCATTGGCAATGTATTTGCAGATGTCCCTCAATGACTTGACATTTTAGTGCCTAAAACAGCTTCCACAGAAGGACTGATGGTCTTCGGCCTTCTCTCTTTGTCAATCAAAACTCTCCTTTTGTCTCCTCAGCTGTCTGACCACTAAGGAGCTATCATAACTCACATCAGTCCTTTGTCCCCTAGTGCTAAGGCCATTAGCTCATTCCAGACCCCATTGTCTATTCCACCAGAAAGCCACTGACACCTTCCCTCTCAGGGTGGAAAAAGAGTATTTAAACCCTGGCTCTGGGCCAGACAACTCATGGTATAGTACTTTTGACGTAATGGCTGCCACTCTGCTGGTCAGATTCCCATTCTGTATTACCCTTGGACCTTTGATCTGAGCCACATCACTTTGTCTCTTCACTTCTGGATAGATAACTATTACATGCTTCACCCTAAACTCTTGCTTTCCACATTTTCCTTCCTTGTCCCTCAGCTAGCCTTGTGTGATTACAAGGCTGCTTGGCTCTTGTGGATGTGTAATTGTTGACTCTGCCAAATAAATGAACAAGCTTACTTTTGAAGTCTCTGAATGGTTTTCCTGCATTAGTACCAGTATATACAGGTGTAAAAGATCTTGCTAGGTTACCCCCATCTCACAGGCCTCCTCTTGAGGCCTGTCTCACAGAGCACTGGCCTTGTGGGTAGACCCCTGAGTCACTCACATTTTGGGGTAAATTCTCTACTCCTGCTTTAGACCCCCCTCCCCTCAAAATGTCCATGGATGGTTATAGCATCACTTCCTTTTCACTTGATACAGAAAGCATAGAACAATCAGGATCAATAACACAAGTTATGCAGATGATTTTGTGGAAGATTGCAGCTGGCCTATATTGTACATCAAAGACTTCTTTTTATTATTTTAAAAGTTTCTACTGTGGCAGGTTCAAAACCTCCCAGAGTTCTTGTATCCATAGCTGCATTTTCTCCTAATTCAAATCACATGTTTTTACACAGAAGATCTTCATTTGAAGCCCCAGCAACTCCAGCAAATTCATCACTCCTGCTATCTGTCTGTCTGTTTCTGTCTTTCTGTGTTTATGTGAAAGTAACCTGTTAACCTATGGTTACACCACGAATTTCATTGGGTTTTATTAAGCAAAGCATATTCAGAGGTGGTTTTACTAGTTACTACCATTTTCTAAATCTTATATTCAGCACCCTTGTCCTGGCTTAACTTTGTACTGGTATTGTGGCCATGTCCCTGGGCTGGAGGTGGTTTGGATCAGACATAACTTGGCTCTTCCCTTATCCTGTCTCTTTTCTGCCTTCTTTTGGGCTTTTCTGAAGGCAGATCTTGGCCAGTAGAGTAGCTCTACCAGCACATCACTCCCTCAGCAGAACTCTGAAATAAATCAGCAGAAAGAGCTTCCCCTCAGCCTACCCTTGCCTTCAGCCAGTGCACATTTTGGGTCAGTGCTGTAGCCACTGCACTATTTCTTAGAAACAAAGTGTCTCTCTGCATGCAGGGCTCCTCCAACTGCTAGGGCTTGCCTAACTTCCTGGAACTTGTCAACAGCATAAATCAATCTTCCTAACAAGTCATTTAGCCTGTGTTTATCATGCCATCAAAGTGGAGGCAATGCTTTACCTATAGCCCTAAAGTTTAAACTAAACAAGTGCCTGAACCTGATTTAATGATTTACTATTTTTAAAGTGGGTGGAGACCTCATACCTTTGGTTATATTTATGGGATGGAATGTTCATGTCTCTTACAACTTATAATTGCAAAGTTAAAGGAAAGTAAAACTCCAGAAGGTGAGGAGTGGCATAAATAACCCTTATTTATCTTATACTGTGAGAAGGAATGGACAGCAGACTTCATGCATTCATTCCATTCTTTCCCATGTTTGCATTAACTTGTGGATGTTAAACATTTGGCATGAATATTTGCACATGTATATATGTCTTCAGGTAAGCATTTTGAGCGTATTTTCTCTCAACTTATGCTTTCCAAAAGCGTAGGACTTTTTAAAATTTTGAAAAAGTAAGCATCTGAAAACCTATTGTTTGTCAAGATCCAGGGCATGGGCAGTGAGGATTATCAGATGCAAGCACCAGGGCTGGGACAGAGAACAGGCACCAGGTCAGGGGAGTCAGGGGTCAGAGTCCAGCAACAGTCCAAGGCAACAGAGAGACCTGCTATCAAGGGTACAAGGGGCCAGAGCAGGTCCAGGAAACAGGCTAAAGATCAGAGTCCAGCAGGAGGCCAAGGAAAGAGAGGTCTGACCCAGTATCAGAAGTCCAAGGAACCAGAGGCAAGAGGCGGGGCAGGGAATGGGCCAAAGGTCAGAGTCCAGGGGTCAGCAAGGCCAGGAACACTGAAGCACCAGGAGAGGCCACAGGTAGGACAGAAGATCACATTGCTGTGGCAAGTTCTTCAGAGAAAACCCAGCCCTTATATAGCTGGCTCCTGGCAGGTCCAGCTGCCCAGCATCTGAGCAGCCAGCTGTGCCTGAGGTACAGGGCAGGATTCTGTGGAGACTGTAGTCAGGGCCAAGATCCTTGCAGGCAGAATCCTGCAAAGACTCTGTCAGGGACCCAGACCCTTACGTTGTTATTACAAATATATTGCTGAGTTGAGAATTGCATCAAGGAAATACAACATCTGAAGGTAACTACAATTTGTAAATTTGTCTGGGAGGTGTGTGAATCAGGTTTGCTCATGCTTGACTTCACAAAGCCTCATTTCTTTAAGAATCCCTTGCTGGGCATGTGCAATCTTTCCTATTTTCCAAAGTAGCTTTGGCCACAAACTACAGAAAGTACTCTGAGTGTCAAACCAGAGGTGATTAAAAAATAAGCAGTGATATTCCACATCAGCTACATAGTTACAGATGTGTGATTAAGTCATGTCTCTTGGCTTAACCCTGCTGTGATGAACCTGATGGGAGGGGGTTTTGACAACAGAGCCTCCTTGGCAACTGAGAGTGTTTAAGCTGATTGGCTGGTGAAATGGAACCTTGGATAGCCCAGGGGAGGGGCAGGTGGAAAGAGGAAAATAATGGATTTTAACTGCTTGGGGAGTGTTTGAAGAAGAGTGTGAGTTGTGGTGTGTTTAGGGAAGGTTGGAGATTTGAAGAGCTCTGTGGGAGAGAGAACTGAGAAATTGGGTGTACGAGAGATAGTGAATGAATGAGAGAGAGAGAGAGAAGAAGAATGGTGTGCTATTTATAAACATTTAGATACAAAACACATTTAAAGCAACAGTGTTACAATAAAAGTTTGAAGTTCTGTGTTCCTTAAAACAGTGTCACAGAGTCTTATTTGGAGTCCTGGAATATACACCCTACCAATAATATCATCTTGACCTTAGTGCCAACAGTACCAGAGTCTTGGAAAATATAAATCACTGCTGATCCTTACATCTGGGAGGAGGGCAGATTTAGGGAAGGCAGTAAAGGGGGAGAATCCTGAAAGGAAGAAGCCAAGGGGAGACAAGAATGAAGAAGGGACTGTGTTCTCAGAAAGGGAGAACTGAGGCAGACCCGTTTGTCCTGGCCTTGGCTTGATTCAGAGATCTCCCTGGCTGTTCAGTTCTGATCACAAAGAGGTGTCAGGCTGGGCAGCCCTTGAGTGCGAGGCTTGGGTGCGCCTTTCGCACTTGGCACTGACAGGTAGTGCACGTTACACCTGCAAGCCCACCTCAATAGCAAGCAGCCACCATGAGTGAAAGAGTTCTGTTCAGCTGCCAGTCAGGATGCAAGGAGGATTAAGTTTCCAGCCTCCTCCTATCAGCAATCAATGTTGCAAGAATTGTGACTGGGGTCCTGCTTCTGATTGTCACACCTTTGCATGCTGGTGCAAGGGGGCTGGAAACTTAATTCTACTTGCACCCTGGTCAGTAGCTGAACAGACTTCATTTGCTCAATGCATCTATTAGCTGTTAAGGTAGACTTCAGGGGCATCTTTGCAATCATAGCGATAGTGCCAGCAATCATGACTATATTGTGTTATTGAGTCAAAGCAGTTACAAATATGAATCTCTAGGTTACAAATCGTTAACTGCAATACAAAATGACAGCCTACATTGATTCCTGTGACTATGATTCCCCTTGTGTTAGAGCAACAGTTGTGACCTCCCAATATATGGTGTGATTTTTTTCCAATACATATCCTTTCCCAGTGGTGGCTTCCATCTCAGTGGGGTAGTGAATCCCTTCCAGGTTTCAGCCCAACTTTAAAAGAGTTATCCAGCGTGCCGAACCTAAATTGAGCATAAGGTTCAACACCGTGGATGGCTCCTTGAAAATTTAGGCTGTAACCTGAAGGGGGATTCATAGCCTCACTCATATAAAAGCTACTGCAGCTGTTTTCACATTGAAAATCACCCCCATATCAGTAGCATCTTTAATGAGAAAGAGGTTTTCAGAAAGAAAATGGTGCAGGGAAAGGATTTAAAAAAAACAAAAACAAACACTTCCTTGGCACCATACTGGGAATTCAGAGTATAGAGTTTAGATCTGGAATTTAAATGTAGTGCCAAAATTTAGCCTTGAACTAGGAAC
The DNA here is from genome assembly GCA_948474755.1 of Ctenosaura bakeri. NCBI lineage: Eukaryota > Metazoa > Chordata > Lepidosauria > Squamata > Iguanidae > Ctenosaura > Ctenosaura bakeri. Next base: position 1,127,373 of record CAOLHI010000274.1, read on the forward strand.
AGAGAGAAATTCTGTTCCACTCGATGCTATTGATGAGAATAGCATTTTCCAAGCCTCCAGAGATCTGAGATGAGAAGAAATGCCTGTCACTGTGGTTTTCACAAAGAAATGCCTGTCGCCACAGTTTTCACATTTGTTTACAGGATGGTTCTGAGAAATAAAGTATGCTTGAAACAACATGAAAATGTGACTGAGTAAAATGATTTTTTAAAAAAATATATATATACAAAACACACTTTAGTCTATTGAGAAAAATTAGGTAAAACATGTGTGCATGATGAGGAAAAATGTCTTTAGAAGATGCACACATTTCTGTGTGAGAAGAGAACACAAAATCTCACAAGCTGATGTGAAGATGTCGGGGAGAAGATATCTCTGCCAATTTGTCACTTACCATTTCACATATCTTTTGTTGCTCCTTGAATTCTTTTCACCTCCCAATCCAAACACTTTGGAGCAGTGGCAGGAGTAGGGTGGATGGGTGTCAGACAGGAGAAAAACAAACCTTTACTGATAGCAACAGATCACTTCTTTTTGTGCCATCCTGTTTCAATGCATATCCCTTCAAATTCAAAGATTTTAAAAAAAAACCTCTCAAAATTCTTAGTTCTAAAGTGATGGTTATTGATTTGTGACTTCAAATTGATTCCAACATGGTGTCCTTATCAGAGGGTTTCCATAGAAAGAATTATTCAGAGGAGGTTTGCCATTTCTGCCTTCTAAGGCTGAGAGAGTTTGATATGTCCAAGGGACACCCACTGGATTTCCATGGCTACTTGGAAATTCAAGCCCTGGGGCCCTTTCACACTACATAGTTAAGTGCCATTGATTCCACTTTAACTGTCATTGTTCTAGGGAAGATTTAGAAAATCATAGAATAATTCTTTCTATGAAAACCCTTTGATAAGGAGTTCGAAAAGACCACAGGGGCCATCCAGTCCAACCCTCACTATGCAGGAACACTCATCAAAGTACTCCCAACAGGTGGCCATGTTTAAAAATCTCCAAAGAAAAAGAATCCACCATACTCCAAGGCAGCATATTCCACTGTCGAACAGCTCTGACCATCAGGAAGTTCTTTTTGAGGTTCAGGTGGTATCTCTTTTCCTGTAGCTTGAATCTATTGCTCTTAGTCCTAGTTCTGGAGCAATGGAAAACAAGCCTGTTCCTTCACCAATATGACACCCTTTCAAATATTTAAACATGGCTATCATGTCCTCTCTTAACCTTCTAAGACTAGACTCAACATACCCAGCTCCCTAAGCCACTCCTCATAGGGCATAGTTTCCAGACCCTTCACCCATTTTGGTTGCCCTGCTATGAACACATTCCTGCTTGTCAATATCCTTCTTGAAATGAGGTGCCCAGAACTGGACACAGTATTCCAGATGAGGTCTGACCAAAGCAGAATAAAGTGGTACTATTACTTTTGTTACCCTGATTTCTGGGGTCCCTTGGGGGACATCTCAATGTGCTCCACATGATGGGGAATGGAAACTAGCCAGAGCACAAGCAATAGCAATGTGAGAGGCAGGGTAACCTAGCGGGGTCTTTTACCCAGTTTTTACAGGGTCAGGCCAAGCCAAAAACCAAACAAAAATCTCCAGTAAATGATTTTATTGAATGAAAATCTCACGCAGCAAAGCAATCACTCACACACTCATCCAAGACTTATTAAGAAGCAAAAGAGAGGAAACTGGATAGGGGAATATTGAAGGGGGTGTAGCAGGGGTAATATTGCACCTTGTCCTGAAGTTCTTGGTCCAGGAAAAACAGCGGAGGAGTGGGGCTCAGCATGGAGAGGGCTGAGGGGATTACTCAACGTGCGGAGCAATGGTCTCCTGGGATGACCAGGAGTGATCCAAAGAACTGCTCAAAAACTGGGACTATTTGTAGGGGAAAAAATACCTGGAGAGCTAATCCTTTCCCGGGGAGAACAATGAATGTTGCAATGAGGAAGAAGCTCCACAATGGTAACTTCCTTTGCATGATGAGATTACAAGGTGTTGCCAAAGTCTGAGGATCTTCAGCTGCATTTGGTTGTGGTGTGACTTTATGTAAATGGTCCTCACCTGATAGGATACTTGCTCAACTTGGAGCAAACACGCTAATCCCCTCAAGTCGGCTTCTCAGGGACTGAGGACTCTTTGTCTACTGTGGGTTTGCACAGTTTCAGGTCTCCTGGGGCTACATGACTGGGGATTTTAGTGGCCTGACCTGGTTTTCGATCATTTGACTTTTGCTGCCTACGTGCCCATCCGGATGACCTCTCAGGCACATGGAATCATATTTTAATATCAAAATTGTAGATCCTGGGATAGGATTTTTCCAGTGGAGTAACACTTTCCTCGATCTAGACACCATACTCTTATTTATGCAACCAAGAATTGTATTGGCTTTCTTGTCTGCCACATCACACTTCTGACTCATGTTCAGCTTGTGGCCTTACTAAGACTCCTAGAAACTCAAGGAATATAAAGACCAAGAGATTTTCAGATCCTTTCTTTGGATCCTTCTGACATTGCCATGTTTGGAGTTCTCATCACTACTGTAACAGTATGATATTTCTAGCTGAATCATTCTAGGAGTAAAATATAAGACCATATAATCATAGAGATGAAAGGTACCACAAGGGCCATTTAGTCTAACCCCCTGCCCTTGCAGCTATACCCAGTAAAGCACTCCTGAAATATGGTTATCTGAACTTTAAACAAAGATATCCAAAGAGAGTCCAACACACTGTGAGACAGGCTGATCCACTCTCAAACAGATCTTATAGTCAAAAAATTCTTTCTAATGTTTACATGGAATTTCTTTCCTTGTAATTTGAACCCACTGGTTCATGTTCAGGTCTCTGGAGCAGCGGAAACCAAGCTCACTTCCACATGTCAACCCCTCAGATATTCTCATTCTTCTCTTCTCCAAGCTAGACATATCCAGTTCCCAAAACTATTTCTCATACAACTTGGTTTCTCAACCTCTGACCATCTTGGTTGCTCTCTTCTGGATACATGCCAGCTTGTCAATAATCTTCCAATTGCCGGGAAAATAGAAAGACAAATGGAACTGCCTAACAGTATAATGTTGCAGTGCGGAATGGGACAGGAGGATAATGACCTTAATGTAAACAGAAAGCTTGCTTGCCTTGTAGCCACAGAAAGAAAAGCCAGAGAGCTGTGATCCAAGTGGTACAAACAATTCCAATAAAATAACAATGTTCTTGTTCAAAATGGTGTCCAGCTGAGATGTTTTGGGATGTATGAAACTAACTCAAGAGATAAGAAAGCAGTCCACAGGCTGCTGTGCAAGTGTTTGAGATTTGGTACAATACGGCTTATGCAACTTCCAGGTATAGATATTAACTAATCCCTCTCCCCTTTGCGGGGAAAAAATTGTCACACTCTTGTTGGTTGAACTTTCATTCAGACTGTTTACATATGCTACAACTTTCTCTATTTGCCAGAGAAAAATCCCCCTTTGGGAGTCAATATGCTTGTGGTATATTATTGTATCCATTTTTGCATTCTAGGGGTGCCATGCTTTTAGTGGCAGTATCCAGTTTTCACAATGAAGTGATACAGCCACATTTTCAGGTGCTGACATTTAATGTAAGCTCGGCCTCTTGTAGCTATACTTCTGCAATACTCTTAAGTTTGTTATACTACCCTGAATCCTACCTGCATTCCAATCCCATCTTTTATTCATATTGAGTTGGGAGCCTGGCCTTTCTTGCTCCATTAATATTTATTTAGATTTTCCATAGGTATGCCCACATTTACTTTTGCATTTTCCTAATGTATGTATTTTTGTACACATTTCCCCTCAAGTTGTATTTTACATGTCTCTGAGTTGTATTTTTCAAGCTGTTAACTTTTTTAAAAATTTCCCTTCTGATTGCACATATTGGACATAAGGCTTTATCACATAAGGCAGATAAATTGCAAATACAGCAGGATAATAGCATCTTTGGCTGGAACTTATGACATGATGGCATTCCTCTTTTGTTGGGAAAGTGTATGTTTTACAAATGAGGTCATTAATGGATTAATTTAATTAATGGATTAATCCATTAATGATTTCCTTTGTAAAAGAAATGCTTTCCAATGTCTCCCACAGGGAGAACAAGAGAAGAGGAATGAGATAATGTACAGCAGCAACAGTCTCATAGCCTTAAGATGAATGGCTGCTGTACGCTTTGAAGTATGGCAGATCTTTTGCTTGTAAACATTCACTTCTATTACACTATGGTACAACAACAACAGCCACAACCATAAAGAATTAAATTGAAACAAACTGAGTGTAACACTGAAATAACTATTCTCTCTCTCTCTCTCTCTTTCTTCTCTCCCTCTCATTTTATGACCACTAAGCGGTCACAGTGAAAAATAATATTGAAAGGCTACTAACTTCTGCAAGTGCTTCTGAGCTGGCATTTATTGCTTAGAAAATGAAAAGCAGTACATAAATTTTGCCAAGAAATAGACATTGGACTTGACTCACCAAACATTTGTTTTATGCATGTCCTAAATCTGCTGAGTTTACAAGGACACTCCATTTCCCCAATATACTAATAGCTAATCCCAAGAATTACACATTTACAGCTGTTACACTACTGGACTTTTCCCCTCCTGCAGATGTAAATCTTCCTGTGAAGTGCAGCTTTGTTTCTCATTACGTCTCTCCCCTGTCCCCAGCAAATAGATGCGTTACTTAGGATGGGGGCTACTGTATGTTACACGATCATGGCCAAATATACAGGCCACAATTCACAAATGGTAGTATGGGGTTTGTCTCTTGTGTTCTTGTTTGTCCTGCTGGTTTTATTTCTGTTTCAATTGCTCTTTCATGATGTTTTTATTGTACTCAGTGGTTGCTTTTAATGTCTGTTACACCATTTTTCTTGGACAATTTGATGTTGTTGTGTGCCTTCAATTCATTTCCAACTTATGGCAACCCTAAGGTGGACCTGTCATGATGTTTTCTGCGGTTTCCATGGTCAAGCAGGGAATTAAACCCTGGTCTCCAGGATCATAGTCCAGTGATCAAATCACTACACCATGCTAGCTGTATGGGATAAATGTGTTTCTACGTAAGAGAGTGACATCTACAGCTACATACACACATTCTGTCTCCACTAAGACAGTGATCTTGTTAGTCTGGATAATCCCAGGTCTAAATCCTATTGTTAGTCCCAAGTAGTCTATGAATTGACTCCCCAATTAATGATTGATTCAAAGGATCTACTTTGGCTGAGACTAACCAGTAGAATTCAGACCTCCGCCGCTTGAATTGTACAGCTGTGAATATACTGAAGTGTGATCTGTGTTTAATTTGCAAACAACTTTATGCTAGGGTGTTAATCTGGGAGGAAAATAGCCTATTATTCTGTAAACTTTATCCTTGCTATGGACAGGGGCAATATTGACAGAGAGATAATCTTGGCTTGGTTGTGGTCCTTTTGTCCCATCAGGTTGATTCTGACTTATAATCACCCTATCTTAGAGCTTTCTTGGCATGATTTATTCAGAAAAGATTTGCCATTGCCTTTCTTTTAGGCTGAGGAAGTGTGACCTGCCCAAGAATCACACAGTGGGCTTCCATGACTGAGTGAGAATTTGAATCCTAGACCATTTCCGCACTACATTGTTATAGTGCTATTATTCTGCTTTCAACATCCTATGGAATTCTAGAGCTTGTAGTTTAGGGAGGGGCATTTTGAATTCTCAGCCAGAGGGCTCATTCCCTTAGTAAATTACAAACCCCAGAATTCCAGAGGATGTTGAAAGTGGAATAATAGCACTATAATGGTGTAGTGCAGAAAAGGCTCTGGTCTCTCAGAGCCCTAGTCCCACACCCAAACCACCAGAAAGTAAGGTGTGAAGGAGCCAGCATGTCACCCTCACAGGAGGATATGGGAACTGAGGAAGTGTGAATTCTTAGAGCCTTTTTACACAGAAGCCCTTACTGCAGAATGAGCCTGTGTTAAAATTGTCATCATCAATCCACCAGAGTGGTGCTTGCTTTTAAAATATCCCAATGTCCCCATTTTATCTTTTCTCATTGCATTTTTCTCCATGTTTGACCAGTTCAAACTTTTTCTAGCTGCACTCAACTATAGTTCTGTCCTCCAACCAGATAGATATCCTCTCCCTATTGGAGGAGGCAATGTGCTGCAGTTGTGTCATGAACCTCCCCCAGTCTTAGCCCTTGGTGGTAGTTGTGACCTAACTTATTTACACTAGAGGGGGGGGAAATTCTCTAAGTGGGAGAAGGGATATTATCTCCAAAACATCAAAAAGTGAGACATTAGACAAGAAAGAAATTGATTACCAAAAACCCCAAGATGACAATGTGCAAAAATGACCATTGACAGCTAGCAACAAATTGCACTGATCTTAAAAGTCAAGTGTGAAAATGCTTTTACCCACTACAATGAAAACCCTGTGTCCCACCTGATTCTGCCCTGCTCTTGGATGCTCAGGTTTCTGCGGTGGCCAAGACTGCATTTGTACAGTTAAAGCTAGACCCTTTCCGCACAAGGCTGATACATCGCAGTAGTGTCGAATTGTGGCTTTTACATCTGCATGTTAAACCGGTTTGATGTCATTCTGTCTTCCGTGGTTCTGCACAAGTTGAGCTCTTAATACAGTTAATATCAACATTAAACCAATGTATTGTGAAAACGGAAAAACTCCGATGTAAACCACCCAAATAGTTTCTGTTGCATTTTTTCCTACATACAGAAGCATTATATCGATTCACACCACTTGTGCACACAGCAACGGTTTCTACAATGTGGAAGCTACAAATTATTTTCTCCGCTTTGCTTTGATAGAAACCAGAGGGCACGCAGATAGGAATCGGGGTAAGTCAGAGCAAAAAACACTGCCCTTGACACATGATGAAACGCTCCTCCATTCTAGTGCGGAAATAGCCCTAGTGTGCCACTGGCATCCATTCCTTGGGATGTCTAACTTGACTGGTAGTACATGCCTTAGTTGCATCCTGATTGGATTACTGTAATGCCTTCTACATGGGGCTGCCTTTGAAGAGTATTTTGAAACTTCAACTGATCCCAAGATCTACAGCCAGATTTCTAATGGGAGCTGGTTACAAGGAGCACACAATTCCCTTGTTGCAAAAACTCGGTTGGCTGCCAGTTTATTTCTGGATGCAATTCAAATTCTGGTTTGGACCTTTAAAGCTCTATATAGCCCACACCCAGGCTATTTGAAGGACTGTATCTTCCACTACGAGCCCACCTGAGCACTAAGATCTTCAGGGGGACACTTCTTTCTATCCCACTGCCTTCATAGGCATGACTGATGGGAACACAGGAGAAGGCTTTCTCTGTTTCTTCTGTGCTGCTCCCGCACCTTTGAGCTCCCTACAATTCATTGCTTAGCCACAGAAACCCACTGGGTGACCTTGGATGTATCACACACTCTCAGCCCCAGAAAACCCATGATAGGTTTACATTAGGGTTATCATAGGTTGGAAATGACTTGAAGGCACACAACAACAACCCAGGAAAGTTAGGATGACTCCTTAAATTTTCTTTCAATGACAAGTTAAGAACTTTTTTTCCAGCAAGTTTTCAGAATCTGATTTTCACCAAAAAAAAAAAAAAGGGGGGAGGGGGCTTTATCATGCTGTATTGTTTTTTAATCTGTTTTAAAGTAAGATTTTAATTGGTTTTAAATTCTATTGTTATTTTACATGATTTTATTTTGCTATGTTTTAAAGCTATATGTGTTTCATTGTATTTTCTGTCTGTGCAAGCTGCCTTGGGTCCCAGGCTGGGAAAAAGGGTGGGATATAAATAAAGTGATGGATAGATGGATCTTGCCAAAAATTTATTTATTTATTTATTTTAAATTTAGAAGCCACAATAAGATTTAAACAGCCTGGAAACAGGGGAAAGGGGGCCTTGGCTCACACAGAAATACAGGACCTGCCCAAGACATTGTGCTGGGTTTGTTTTTTGTTTTTCTTTTTTGGTAGTTTCAGAGCGAGAAGCTTTCCTGAATCACAGTCCAACAAAGTGTCTCTCCAATGTTTTGGGTTTTTTTCAGTTAAAAATTGGGGAGTTACTAGGGTTTTTGAGGAGATAGCAGAGATCCCAAGGCTGATACTGGGCTGTCAGAGGGCTGTATAATTTCCACCACTCTATCTCAAGCCTTACCCACTATGTGTAAGACTTTAAATCTATGAAAGGCTGGAGGATATGATCCTGTTTCAAAGGCAAATAGCATGGTTTCTCGGGAAGCATGAATCTTGACACATCTTATTTAAAAATTTAGCACTGTGCTACTCTTATGTGATTATTTGTGCTATATGTGTCCTGATTTCTTTTGTGAAACACATGAAGCCTACAAATTCTACTCCCCTTTTTTCATGTCATTGTTAATCAATCGTGTCAGAAATTATTCCTAAGAGAATTTCAGTGAACATAATTTTTCTTCTGCCTCTTTGCTTCGAGGAAGATGCTACCCAATTCCCAGTAGGAATTCATTTTGAAGCATGTTATTTGCATATACTTATTTGGTACCTTGGCACTTTTGAAAAATTGAGTATATTCAGGCTTGGCTTCTAAACTAATTTAGGGAAGAACAAATGGAATTATTCACATCACACGCACATGGCTACAACATAGAAACTGCTTTATTTGGAGCTGCATATTACCTCCATTCTTGCAAAGCAGATGACATGAAGGACCGAGCAAAATACACATGAGACCACCTGGGAAAATTGGTTTTCTGTTCAAACAGCTACCTTTGGTCTGACCTCATTAGCACTTTTGCTATGCTTTCCCAATGTTAAATATTGAAAATAAATTAATTTTGAATGAGGATGCCTCAACATTTGTTTAAAGATGATACTGTTTCATTGTTTGCTGTTAAATATAACCCAAGGAGAGAAAAAAGACGATACTCAACAGTAGCTTCATTTGCATAGCAAATATTTTTTACATAGCTCATTAAATTCCATAGTGAATGTTAAATATTCCAAAAGAGCTTTCTAGGAGGCAGTGAGGTTTCGAAAATCAAGATTTCCTAGTCCCAAATGGTGAAATGATACTTATAGGGCTGCCTATGACTTTTTAAAATTTATTACATGTTTTTTCCCCCCTGCCAATTTGCCAAGGGGCTCAAGACAGCCATTTTGGTTGCAGTCAGTCACAAGCCAGGTATGTGATGGGTCTGCAAAAAATGGCTAATGTGAATTTAGGCTGCATTAATAGAGCTATTGTTTCAAAGTCATGAGAAGTAACTGTTCCACCTTTTTCCTATGCCACTCAGGGTACAATGCCTGGTTCTGGGCATGGCACTTCAAGAAGAGTCTAGATAAACTGGAATGAGTTTAAATGAGGGAAACAAAGGCCCTTTCCGCATGAGGCTGGTGAATCAGTTTGTGCCGTTGCTTACTGGATTTTCTGGGCTCGAAACAAGGTGAACTTTCCCTCATTTCCTTCCACACAGCTACTGCGTATGTTCCATTCTGATTCAGAGGAGTGTGAGTTCATGTATCCACACTGCCTCCGCCGTGGCCACTCTTGCTACTCCCCTCACCCCGCCCCGTCTGCTGTGATTGGCCCCCCCTTTTTTTGCATGGTTTAGTACATCATTGCGTATGTGCGTACGTGAGAAAGTCCATATTACCCCCTGACCCCTCCCATGAGCCCTCCCTTGACCACCAATTCACATCAGCGTGAATGTATGCGTTTGCACCACTGTGAAAGTATGAATTGGATCTGGAAAATTGGAAAACCGATTTCTTTCAGTTTTCAAATAGCACGCTTTACCACAATAAGTCAGAATTATGTGCAAAACAAAGGTAAATAAACCTAACCCAGTCCGCTCCAAAGTGCAGAAGACCTCCGTGGCAAGACACATCAGCCCGCCTTAATAACCATGTGCGGAAAGGGCCAAAGATGGAAAATAAAGACTTTTCCGTAAGGCACTGCTAAAACACAATACATATCGATTGTAGTTGTTTCAGGGCTGTGCTTCCTCACAACTTCATGTGGAATTACAGTCCCGGAAATGACTACAACCTGCGCATATTGTGTTTTAGCGATGCCGTGTGAGACTGGTCTAAGTCTTGTGAGGAGCAGTTGAAGAAAATTTAACCTGGGGAGAAGAAGACTTTAGCTATACCTAAAAACCTGTTGTACAAGAGTGCAAACATTTTTCTCTTCTGTCCCAAAGAATGGAACTAAATATAATAGACTAAATTACAGAAAAGTAAATTTTGGCTAAACATGAACAAAAGCCAATTGGAGCCAAAAGCAGTTTGACAATGGAATCAGTTCCTAAAGGGGTGATGGTTTCTTTCTCATTTTAAGCAGATGCTGGACAGCCCTCTATTATGAATGTTCTACCTATGAGTTTATGTTCCTACTGAAGCAAACTTCTCATAGAAGGGACACCAGGGCCATTTCTGCACTACACTGTTATGGTGCTATTATTCCACTTTCAACATCCTGTGGAATTTTGGGGTTTACAGTTTACTAAGACCAAAGAGCTCTCTGGCTGAGAATTCTCAGTGCCGCTACCTAATCTGCAAACCCTGGGATTCCATAGATGTTGGAAGCGGTATAATAGCACTATAACAGTGTCGTGTGGAAATGGTCCAAGTGAGCAGTTTGCCAATTTCAGAGCTTGTTCAGAGCCTCTTTGTGCAAATGAAAAAGTGCTGGTGGTGAATGGTGCTAAGTGATCATTGACCACTCTCTGCATGCACACACTGCCACCACCACTGTTAGAGAAGACAGCCATTCCTACACATGTAATTTCTCAGGCCAACTTTTGCATAGTGCCTTGGCTCCCAGGGTCCTGGGTTTCAGACTCTGAGGAAATAGTTGGTGAAAAGTTCATGTTTGATGGCTGTCTTTGTTTCTGTTGGTGGCATAGGGTTTTCCATTCTGCTGTATCGAATCTTGGTCTGGGTGTCCTGCATTATCCAAATGATTGAACCAGATATCCAAACACTCCAACTCCATGATTCCTTAAGATAAACAAGGGTGAGATACCTGGTGGCAGGGCCAAGGTAACCAAATGAGCTTGTTGGCTGAGTGAGGATTTGAACCTCGGTTTCTCTGGTCATTTTCCAATGGTCAACCCACTAGAACACAATGTCTCTCTTCAGTGACATGTTGAATAACAAACTGATCCACTCTTTTGTGTCAATTTTCTCCTTCAGAGGGACAACTCCATTCATCTAGCTATTTTATCCAATTTGCCAATGGGGAGGGATGCCCTCTAAAGAGCAAGGCTCAGAACAGCATGCTGACATGCATGGTGAAACTTTCTTCCCTTCTTCTCCTTCCTGCAGCCCTTGGTGACATCCAGAAACTCATTTGGGAGGTCCTCTGTATCTAGTTTTTATGGTGAATGGACAGCTGCAATGGTCAAAGGAGATCACCCAGTTCCTGTTTCCAGTGGGGGAAGGTTGTATCCCTCTGGATTCTGGCCATTGCTAATGTGGTCATAAAGGAAACAGAATCCCTTTCACCATTTCCCAATCACTTAACATGTTTTTAATTGAACACCAGATCCCTCACATGGCAAATCCATCATATGGCTACATATACAAAGATACATGTAAAACCCAAATATTGGGCACTGTCTCTATGTTCCGATTAAGGTGGTTGGGGTTAGGGAAATACTTCTTTACCAATTTAATTCTTGAAGGAACTAACAAGCAAATCTAGGTATTTTCTTTCTACTGCAGAAAATCATGAAAAACTGCAATTTTCAAAAACTATTCACAACTCAGAACTTACTCTGCCCAAAATTCACACATGGTATTTTTGTACAGAGAATAGCATTTTCTGTGCAAGGAAAGAAAAAAAAAGGGGGGGTCTCTGCAGAAGATACAATTTCACACACAAAAATAGAACATGCAAGTTTCTTGCCATCCAGAACTTGCCTCCAATCCAGCCTCCAAAAGCACATTTTTCTAACCATTTTTTGAATATTTTCAAATATTCTTGCCATCTTAGTTGGAGTCCTAGAGCAGTTCTAAAACAACCCCCTTCCTTTTGCAAATGTGTGAGCTTTTCAAGGTGAGATGGCATAGAAACTGAATAAGCAAACAAGTAAATAATAAAATAAAAAGTACAATAGATCAGAGCTTCTGAGGCTATCTGAATTGCCAATTATTATTTCCACTCCCCCCCCCGCCCCAATATGCCAGGGACTGGCATTAAATTAGTGCCTATTGGCTGCAATTGTTTCTTTCTTTCCTGGAAACTTGCCAGGGACTGGCACTCAGTAGCTCATTGACCTACAGTAATCCAGGCACATTCTGAGTAGCACTGCAATAGATACAGAAATTGTCTTGCATGCATTTGTATGAAGAGGCAACTTCAATGAGACTCACAGCTTGATCCTAAGCATCATTACTCAATTGCTTAAATAGCACACAAAATGTTGATGATAACAGAAACATCTGGATATTTCAGAACGTGGCTGGAGAAGAGGAAGTTAACTATTCCTTTTTCCTTCAGAGTTGAGCCTGTAAGCAGTGAAGGCCTTTTTCATTTCCAGGATCCCCCATGAACGGGAAAAAATTGCAAATGCTCACATTCCATATTATTAAATAGCAGTGATGTGCATGTGGACATTACTGCCATTTTTGGTATAGGATGCAAAGCTCTCTAATTGGTTACATTTGCAGATCTAGGACTCACTTATATAGAGGGTCCACAGTATATGAAATGTTAGAGACTGTATCTGAACCAAAAGTCATGCTGGCTAGAGAATTCTGGGAGCTTCCAACCTTTAAGAGGAACCAACAATCTGATTCAGGGTAATTTAATTGTATAAGTTCATAATGCACTGTAGATGTTTTGTACTATTGTTATTCAAACCAACAAATATTCAAACCTACTATTTAATCACATTAGCATAGTGCTCCTCTAAGTTGAGCACAGTTGCTTTTATGGTGGCGTTGCTTTGTATTCATCCATTGTTTTTGATTCCCTCTCTTCCTGAAGAAATATTAAATTGCTTAAATTGTGTTTGGCATATAATTAGAAGCAGGATGAGAAAGGGAGAGACTATTGTATATATGAGAGAGATAGAGACCCAGAAACACAGAAAGAAAGTGATGAACTATGAAAGATTTTAGCACATGTTTGAAAATATGTGCTGACACCATTGTTTTTTTAAAAAAAAAACTATGAAGGGAATTCTCACAAAACCTTAAGAGAAAAAAATGATTTTTTAAATGTCTTGAAGCTGTCATCACAAACTTCATATGTCTTCACAAAAGAGTGCTGTTTCTCAGTCCTTGGTTCATCCAGCTTTAGTCTCTAAAGATTTTGTGTCATTTCAAATCAGTAGATATCCTAGGAGAGTCAGAAGTATTGGTTTCTCAGAACAATGCAAACCTCAAACAGCCTGACTGCTCTCAATGGCCTGCCATGCTAAATACCTTTTAGGTCAAAATATTTGTGGACAGAACAAAGGGAAAAGGCTAACGTTGGCTCAATAACAGAGTGCCATCTGCTGACTACCCTCTGAAAAAGCAGGCTGTGCTGTATAAGCTGAACAGGGGTTGTTGTCAGAATCCCTGGCTGGAGAGGTGGGGAGAATTTAAATACAGAAGCTCCTGGACTATAACCTCTGAAATGCCAGTTTTGAAATCCACCATGATCTTGAATGACAGGATGTTCATTTGGTAACATAAAGATGAATATATTCTAAGCATGACAGTCCAAGTTAACTACAATTGAGTTAAATTGTATTATCTGAAACAAATGGACATCAATGTTCTGAAACACATAGACAAAAAAGTGGTTTCCACTTCAAACAATCTCATATCTACAAAGTGACCTCTGTGGTCTGAAGCTCCCTGAAAGAGAATGGGATAGACATGCTTTCTAGTAATGTAGTTGTTCTCCTGTTGGCTAGAATACGTGGTTTCTACATGATAACCACCACAAGTGGACATTGTGTGTACATCTCTGGAATACGGTCCTCATAATAGTGTGGCCCTTCTACAGAGTTAGACAAAGAGACTCCATAGTCTTGAAGAACATGCCCAGCATCAGCACAGCCAGCCAGCCAGCCCCAAACTACAAAACAAACAATTCCCACCATTGCCTGGAAGTTGGACAAACCCATGAGTGGTGAAAAACTGTGGGCTCACAGGGTGTGGAGCCAAGGCCTTTTGCAATAAGAGTGTACACAGAACTGCAAATACAGGCATGGTGAAGGTGGAAAAAGGAAAGGTACACAGACCTAGGGCCTATGACCTATATTAGGCGATGTTATGTTTTTCATAGGCAAGGGCAAACTTTTGGAGAACTGACAACATGAGAATGTTACCCTGTTTACTGGGGGTCCCGTGAGGGACACCAAAGTGCGCTCTCAAAATATTAAAAGGTGCGGGAAATTAGCACAGAGCACAAGTTAGCAAAGCGAGAGGCAGGGCAACGCAGCGGAATCTTTTACCCAATGTCTACGGGATCAGGCCAAGGCAAGAAGCAAACCGGAGTTTAAGAATAATTGTGATCTTTATTAAAATACAGACAAACAGTGTATGCAACACACTCATACAGATAACTATGGAAAAATAAAGGTTTGAGTGGGACAGAGGGAATTTTAAGAGGGATTGTAGATTTGGGTGATTCTACACCTGTCCTGAAGCCCAGTTCGAAGGTTCGAAGGCCTGGTGCGAAGGTTCGAAGGTGCATAGTCTCAGTACGTGGGACTGAGGGGACAGCTCGCCAAACAAAGCGGCAGCAAGGTGGGATGGAAGTCTGGAGCGATCCGAGAAAGGTCTCGGAATTAAGGGTTTTTATAGGGAGAATGTAGCCGTAGGCCAGCCTGTACTTAAGGAAAAACAATGAGTTTGGGGCTGGAGACAAAGCCTCTGAAAGGTCAGAATTTAGCATGATTGAGTTAAGTCTGAATTGACAAAGAAATAGACAGTATGCAAATACGCAGTGCTTGACAGTTGAGAATTCAGCTTGCCAAATTGCCTGCTTGGGGCAGGGACTTCTTTGTGAGCAGCGTGCATACATAATAGCATGTTTGCCGAGAGGTCTCCTAAAGCATTGGGATGGCTATGTTTGGCCAGCCTGTATTGTTTAGAATATTGCAGCAATTATCAGCCATGCCTGTCTTGCGAGCTGGTCCGGTGGCCCCGCAGACACGTGGAGAGAGAGGTGGTGGATGAGAGCCGAATTATTGATATCAAAATGATATCTGACACCCCTTAAGTCAGGGCTGGGCAATGGCAATAACAAGAACATACATTGTGTCAGAATTTTCAGCATCTATGCTGCTGTGTGTGGGGTATGTATGCAGGAAGCCCAAAACAGTAAGGATTGGATCCCCAAAATGATGAGGGGAACATATTGCCTTGTAAGGACATATCATGAGGAGAGCAGCAGTTATAGAAGGGACTGGAGGAAAACCCACACATAAGGAGTCTCAGGTAAAAGTGTTTTTGACACAGAGATAACGCAGATGGGATGTACAAAATAGTTATCCGAGGCTCAGTTGTTGTGTAAAATACATGCAAATACATTAGAAGTAAGCATTTTTATAATATTTTTGGATCTATGCATATACACAGGTATAATTACACAACCGTAATCAACAACAACAAAAAGAATAACCTGCATAAATACACTTTAGAATGCATGGAGATGTTTAAAAAGAATTGTTCTCGTCCTAACCCATGTAGCCAAGATATACCACATTTCACACAAATGATAGATGCATGTGCACACTACTGGCACATTCCCCTTAATTCAGATTTACAATGGAAAGGAAACCATGTGGCTCAAACTGGAGGGGAAAAAAACCCTTCAGTGTGGCATTCAAGGGGCAAATTGAGATCAAAAATAACCCAAGGCACATTCAGATTACACCAAGGGCATGTAGATACGATCATAGCAAGAAAAAAAACCAATTCATTTTAGGCCTTCAATTTATGGTGTGAGACAATTCTGTAGTCTCAGAATTCCTTGCTGTTCCACTAATCTATGTGTGTTCACATGAAATTCAGTACAGAACTTATACATGTACAGCTATATGTCTGTATGACACTTCCCT
This sequence comes from Ctenosaura bakeri, assembly GCA_948474755.1. Taxonomy (NCBI): domain Eukaryota; kingdom Metazoa; phylum Chordata; class Lepidosauria; order Squamata; family Iguanidae; genus Ctenosaura; species Ctenosaura bakeri. The sequence continues at coordinate 1,143,449 of CAOLHI010000274.1, forward strand.
TATGGTTGGAAATCCCACCTTCTTTCTACATTTCCTTCTTTGTTTCAGATTACACACAAGGCTCACTGAGCTTTTGGGAACAGTGAGCATACATGTAGAAAGTGGAGAAACATGGAGAAGTGACTCCATACAAATTGATTGGCTTGGTCGGTGTGGCTACTCATTTACTTCACAGAAAGACAAACTGGGTAGCTTCCTGTTGATCAGTCCCAAGTAGACTAGATTCATTCAATCAGTTTTTGAATGGTGAGTCAAATGTAGATAAGCCTAATGGATTTTTTTTTGGGGGGGGTCTATTGTAGTCATTACTAAAAGATAATTTAGGCCAGGTGAAGTTAAAAGCAGGTAATTTGACCAAATTCATGGGTATAAGTCTGAAGTACATCCTGACCCAAAACATATAAAATCTTTGTCCTTGCCTTCCTGGGTCAGCCTCCCAGCTCTACTGTCATGTTCTCCACCAAGGCAGATTCTTGACACACTCACACATTCATATCCATAATTGTGCACCATTTGGTTTATTTTAGATTTCATTTATGAAGGTAATGATTGCTGACAAATGGGGCTAATTAAACTGAACAGGAACTGATTACATATTGGAAGAGAATATAGGTTGGAACTTGGAAATTAATTGGGAAAGGGACTGCCCTGATTCTTCTTTGGTCTGTGATGGGTTAAATATTTGAAATTGCATTTTTGGTTCAAGTGTTGTTAGGCAGGGTTGTGTGTACCTGTGTGTATGGGCTAATTAAAAAAAAGTATCTTCCATTCTTTTTGTTTCACCTTAACCACACCTTTTCACATCCATTGCAAATTCATCATAACACTGTTTGAGCGCTTGAAAAAATGGCTAAACTCATCTCAAAAGGTGGAGGGAATACTACACACACTCTTTTGGTCAACATTCTCTGTAAGATATGCATGATAATCTGAAGAAGAAAGTACCTTTTGCACATGCAGCTTCTCTGCACCATCAGGATGGAACCCTGGTTTCTGAGGATACTTCAAGTGTACCAATGGCTTTCCTATTCAGACTGGCAACATTCACATATGGGAAGTGACAATGGAATATATGCCCATGCTCCTCTCTTTGCCTAGTGATTTTCACCCTTTGGGCTTGAAGAGCAAGTGTAAGTGAGGAGAAGATACTAATTTGGGATTATCTGGGGTTGGGGTGAAAATTAGTTGAAGAAATTATTTTGAATCAGTGAGATTTGGATCACATACATAAAAAGATTCATTTGAACTCATAGTTCTTTTTCTCTTTCAGGACTTCCTGTGAGTCAGGCCTCTTCCTAGGCACTTGAAAGATACAGGTCCCAGAGTGATTTAGATGGGAAATTAATTGGCTGCCTTTGCTTTCTTTGAATTTTTTTTCAACATTTCCATCTATAGCTCTGATGTGAGATGTGTGAAGCCTAGAAAAGATCATGGTATCTTTGTGAGACATTTCCACATGGCATTTGCCATGCAAAAGGGTGCCTGGAACATCGTGTAATTGTGAGGAGTGATCTGCACGATGCACTCACAATCGCGTGATGCTCCAGGGGCCGGCAGGAGCCGTTCGCGCACCTTTTCATTTCAGCTGAAAGCTGAAAATAGTGTGCAATCGCACATTGCTCACGGGCCCTGCGCACACTTACCTGGCTTGCAGAGCCTTCGGAGCTGTGCTGGTCGCACTTCCTGCCCCAGCGCAGTCTGGGAAACTCCCAGGCTGCACTGCGGAAGGAAGAGGCGGGGCTCTTGTGCGAGCAGGCAGCTCATGCAGAGCTGAAGCAGCAGGAATGCGAGAGCTTCTCACCAGAGGCTGCTCGAGCGATCCCCACGCCCCAGATCCAGAAAAAGGTAAGACGCAGAAAGGGCCACAGTCATCCTATGTTCTTGGATCCTTATATATATATTTAAAATAATTTTTTTATGTTTCACAAATAAAAAAAAATCATCTCAAATTGTACTTTTACATGTAATGTTTTTGTTCTTCCACTCTGATCTAGTTTTCGTTTTCTGGATATCTACTCACATATAAAAAATTATGCCTCACAATTCTATGTTCATCTTACATGCTTGATCTTGCATTTCTCTAATCAACTCCTGTTATGTTACAGTTATTCCTTTTTAATTTCAACCATAATTCAGACATTTTCACTTGGCAGTTCCCAGCAATTACCCATTACAATTTGCCATTCTGCTTTTATCTGATCATCCGATTTCCCCTTTAATCTTTGTGAAACAATATCCGCATTTCTATTCTCAATAAATGTTCCCCACCATTGTTCAATTGTGGGTATTTGCTGAGACTTCTACAATTTGGCATATTCAGTTCGAGCTGTCATTATCATGTACAATATTAATCTCCAATGCCTCTTAATGTTAGTGTTCTCAAGAACATGTCATGTTTAACAAATAAAATTCAGGGTTTTTTTTTGCAAATTGAACCTTCAGTATTTCACACATCTTTTTATGTATTTCACTCCAATATTTCTTTGCCTTGGGACATGACCACCACATATGAAATATTGTTCCCACCTCTTTCTGACATTTCCAACACATTCCCATACCTGTGTTGTAAATCTTTTTAAACTTGTCTGGTGTCATGTACCATCTATGAAACATTTTAAAATAGTTGTCTTTGAGATTCTGAGCCATTGTAAATTTTTGTGTCCTTTTCCAGCTCTGTTCCCATTCATCTAATTGAATTGAATGCCCAATATTCTGTGCCCACAAAATCATTGCAGATTTCACAGTCTCCTCCTGTCTCTCCTGTGTTAACATTTCTTGATATATATGGGCTAACAGATGCGGTGGATTGTCAAGGATCCATTTAATCACTCCTGTCCTTTCTTTGGATTCTATTCCATAAGTTTTCAAATCCATCTGGAATCTCTCATTTAGCTGCATGTATGGAAACCAACTTAATGGCAATCCTTCCTGTTCCAATTTTTCTCTTGATTTGATCTTATAAGCATTTGTCATTGTTTTCTCTAATATATCCTCATATCTCAGCCATTTCTCTGTTTCCTTCCATCTTCCAAAGAAAGCTTCTTGAGGGGATACCCCATGGGTAGCTGCCTTATGTTTTTACTCTTATATTCATTCCATATCTTCAGAAGTGATTTTCTGATATAGTGATGCGAAAAATCTTTGGATCTTTATATATTAAAAAGGCCTAGATTAGACACAAGATTTACAATTAGGTACACCAGCCTCAGGACACATGTACCTCTCCTCACCTTTCTTTCTTTGCAACCGTAACCTTGGCTTCCATAAGCTTCTGCTTCTGCTTTCTTTTTACTGCGGTTACTCATTTGCCCTTTCTGCAGGGTGTTGGTAATCCCGCATTGGGGACAGGAGAAGTACAGGACTTGGACAACAGTTTTGCATGACGTCATCTGTGTCCCATCATTCTCCTGTACCTAGGTGGCATGATTGTGCTGCAAATCATTGATGGGTTCTTCCTGTCAGTGACTGGGCATCATGCTGCCCTCCTGCCACCCTCTTGCACTTACCTGAGCTGCAGAGGGTTAGGAAGCACAATAGCCATACTTCCTGCTTCGGTGCAGCCTGGGACAGTGCCCAGCTGTGCTGTGGAAGGAAGAGACATGGCCATCATGCCTCCTCCATTCCCACAGGCAGCCGATGTGGAAGGGAGCACTCCTGTTGTTCTTCCCTCCCTGAAGAGGCTCTACCAGGATCCCTGCATGACGCTGCTAGGATCAGGTAACCTGTGGAAAGGGCTATTATGGCTAAATTCAGATACACACTTGCTTGCTTGCATATGTTAGTTGTTTAACTATGGAAGCAAGTCCATTGTAAACTGTGGTTTGTTATTTTAGCTTGCTTCTCTAAACCACAGTTAAGACTAACTAGAAGGCTTGGCATAGATGAAGCAAGTAATAGTAACAAGTTAAAAATTATTACAAAAACTTCAGTTTTACTCCTTGCAGCTGTACTAAAGGAATATAGTGTGCTCAAACCCTGGGATTGCACCCTGATGCCAATAATTTGATGTGATAGCACAACATATAACAAGCAAGGTAAAATGCCAGGCTCCTACATTTGAATGAAGCTTGGCCGATTTAAAGCCTTTATATTGTCCCATGTCTGCCAAATGCCAGATGCTTCACATTCTTATTCCCCTTGATGTTTGAGGTGGGCTTTCAAATCTGTACATGGTAGGTACACAGAAAATCCAATAGGATAGTCCCTAATCTCAGGAAGTATGAGGAACTACCAAGACTAGAATCAGAAACATTCCTTTGAACTTCCTCTTATCAGTAAAGTATTCCTAGGCTCTCAAAATTCCCCACAAATCCAGGCTGTTCACAGGAGGCCCAAAAGGAAAGGTTTCAGCTAGAGAAAAAATGAGAAACTTCTTTCAGAATGAGAACTAAGTTGAATTTCAGAGAAGTTCTCAAAGGCTGCATTGCAGTGGTGGGAAGGCAAAAAGCCAAGAGGTAGGACCAAATATACTAGCATATTTTAATTTTAAAACTTTTGTTGCCCATGACTAAGCTTTAGGGGGGCATTTTAACCTTTTAAAACAATGAAAATATTACTTAAAATCTAGGAAACCATCCAGTAATAGGATCACATATGTGTGGCCATCTAGGGAAATCTAAGGGGCCATATTGGAAGCCCAGGAAAGCTGGATTCAGTGCTATCTTAGAGCACCTGCTACCTTGCCTGATCAAGTCAGACCCTTGTCTAACCATGATCCCGTGTCACCCCATTGCAATCCCAATAATGCCATTGCTGAGATGGCATTGGGACCCAAATGCTCCCCACCACATTGATTGGCTGCCAGTGGATGGTAATGTTGGGGACACGCTGCTCCCTTCTGCAGTACAGCCATCCTCATCCTCGGCTGTAATGCAGAAGGAAGTGCTTGATAGTGTTTTTGCCCTTCCTGCGTGCCCACAGCTGGCAGGATCATTGTGCGAAGGGAAGTCATTACCACATTTTTTCTGGTAATAGTTTATGACACTATTGTGATGACTGGAGATGGAACAGCAGCAGTACCACAATGGTGTCATGTGATGGCACATGTTGCAGACAGGCAGCAATGCATACCTATGCTGGGATAGTGCTGTGGTGCGGTAAGGGCCTTAGTGTGTTAGTGTCTTGTGGCTATGATTTTTTGGCTCAGTCTTGCTGATGAATGCTAGCTTCCCTAATACAAAGTTTTACTTTTTTTATCTGATTAGTGATTGGTGGGGCTGCTTGGGAAACTAAAGAAGTTGCACCCTTGTCTCCTGCCTGGAGATAACCGATGAAAACTGGATACTTAGGGCCAAGCCCTGGGATCTGGCATCCCTACCCATTGTGCTTTATCTACATTAAGGAAGTCCACAATTTGAAATAGATGTGGATAAGCTTGCTTCCTGGGCCTTGTTCCTATAAATTGTGCATTACTAACGCTAAGGAAGGAGACACTAACTAAGCTAAAACAGCCCAGTAAGGGCAGAACATATTCAGTGAACTTAGAATCTTGATATGGGGTTGAACTGGTGAATGATGAGATGGACAGAATAGAGTACCCTAGGAAAGGGCATGGCTGTCTGGTTGGCTTCTAAGCTAGAATCCTGAACAGCAGAGCTCTGCACTGCAGATCCCACTTGTCCATCAGTACAACTGAATGATCTTTTTAATACTGGAGTAAGTACAAACTGCTTTCCTTCTTCTTTCATCCTGCCATCCTTACCTGACACATGACATCTCATATAACTTTAAGCTATTTTATATCTCATCCTAGATGTTGGGAGCTCTGAGCACACATCCTAAATCCTCCCAACCTCTGTCCCCAGCTGCTTATTCTGCAGACTGCCAAAACCATAAGTCTTCTCCTTGAGCTCTAGATGAGAGCATGATTAAGGACTCTTCCCTGAAGTGTTTACTAGTGCTAAAGTTCATGTTTGCTCAGTCTTGCTTGTAGTATTGGGGTGGGATGGGTGGACTGGTGCTTCTTTGCTTCAACTTGACTGCTTTGGATTTGAAGTACCTTTAAAAAAATTTTTTTTTGCCACACAGAACAACAATAAGTACGCCTAATCATTTCCAGATTGCAGATTCCTTCCATGCTCTTTTCCCCTGTGATCCCATGAAATTCAAAACTCCATATAAAGCATTCAAGTCATACTGAAATACAACAGCAATTAATTTCAGCACAAAGCAACTGGTCCCTAAGAGTCTTTTGCCTGAATGCACTTTAAAGATATTGGAGAAAAGAGAACCTAACAGAAGACATCAAATGTCAGCTTGAGCTGAAATGGACCCCCTAACAGCAAGCAGCTTGTTTTCAGGATGAGAAAAGTTTTGCCTTCCTTATAAAGATTTGGAGAGGGGGTAGGTGGCATGTCACAGGGGCAAAACAGTCAGTCTATTTACAAGTGTGTCACTATTCACATTCTCTGAAGTGGCTGGACATAACTTGTATTCTTTGGGGGGGGGTCATGAGACACTGTGCAGGGTTCAGGACAGGAAATCTTGTTCTGACTCGGCTTCTGATATCATCATATAACCAAAGTTCATTGGCTGTGTGGTTTTGTTATAAAACTAGAGAAAAGTGAGGGCATGCTTCCTGCCCCCTAATCTAGTGAGGTTCTTTGTGAGGAAGATGATGAGAAAGCTTCATGGCCATCTAAGCCCCCTTGGCTATCTAAATCCACATTTCATAGGTCTGTGTTTCATGTGTTCCCTTCTAGATCTGTGATTCTATGTCTGATCCTTAACCAGAATGAGCCTTGTGCAATTGCTGGCTGTAAGATCCTATGGACAATGGAGTTGTCCTGAAGCATCCCTGTTGTCATGTTAAGTTTGGCACTAGAATAAGAGGTGGCAAGGAACCTCAGCCTACCTTCTTCTTCTGCTTTTGAACATTCTGATCCAATTAATCAGCCAGAGTCCTTTCCACACCACAGAGTGATAATGCTGAGATTCCACCCTAACTGGTTTGTAGTTTAGTGAAGCACTAGAATTCCCTGGCAGGGAATTCTAAATACCTTCTTCCTAGATTGCAGACCTCAGGATTACATAGCAAGGAGCTGTGGCAGTTGAAGTGGAATCACAGCACTACAATTCTATAGTGTGGAAGGGCCCTTGGTGAAAGGTGTTACAGAATGTTGAAAATAGTAGCCACTTTGCCAATAGATGTCTCAATCTCCTTAGTGTAGCATAAATACCCACATGCTTCCAGGTTGTAGCAATGAAGGTTGGTGGCTCTAGAGTCATCAATCAATATTGGATTGAACACTCCACTGATATTGGAGCCACCACACACCACTGGGCTGTTGAACTTTCTACCAGCAGAAGTTATGTTGGGTCCCTCCCTCTTATCCTTCCACCAGCAAGGAAAGACTTTTTATTCAGGTTTATTCAGTGTTTCAGCAACGTTCTAACTGAAAAAGAAGCTTGTAATGGATTGATACTGTACCTCTCACCCCTTTAAAGTTGTTTTTTTAAAATATAATGTATTCATGCTATAATTGCTTAATTCAGTCATCCCTCCACATTCACTAGGGTTAGGGGCACAGGACCCCCATGAAAGTGGAAAAACTGTGAGTAACTCTAGGCCGTCCCAAACCATATTTAACACAAAAAAACTATAATCACCATAGTCAACCCATCATGGATTCCTCTGAGGCATCAGGGTTCCTTCCCAAGGCAGAAGTGGCTGATTGGTAAGGCTTACTGCCACCTCTACTACTGCCCCACACCATTTTTAATAGGGATTTACAAGCCTCGTTTGCAGTTTCTCAGTCTCAGTTTCTCGCAGTCCCTATTGAAAATGGCATAGGGAAGCAGCAGTAGTGACAGCAAATAATCAGTGTATAATCAAATCTGCAAAAGTAAAACCCGCAAATGTGGAGGTCTGACTGCAGTGTTTTAACATGATAATTCCTGTTTCTTTGTACCTGTAAGTGTTTTTTATATGCAGTGGTCCCACAAGGTGTTAATCAACCACAATATGCCTGTGCTAGGGATGGATGAAAAATCCTTATCCATTTCTTTTTAAAATGACTGTATTCAAATTTACCTATTTCTTGCCTTTCTTTTAATAAGGCAACAACCAAACTGCAGCTCCTAGCATTCCTTATTAGCTAGGGCTGCTGGATTTCTACTCCAATAACGCCTGGGAGGATGGTTGCAACCTTTGAGCTATCAGTTCAAACTAGAACAGCAGTCATGGGCCATTTCCGCACAAGTCTGTTATAGTGCAATGATTCCACTTCCAACCTCCTATGGAATCCTGGGGTTTGCAGTTTCAGGAGGGGCCAGCTGGCCCCTCCCGAAACTGCAAACCCCAGGTCCATAGGAGGTTGGAAGTGGAATCATCGCGCTATAACAGACTCGTGCGGAAATGGCCATGGTAGAGGCACTCAGCAGCTAGCAATGGACGTGTTGCTATGATCCAGTACCTCATCTGCCTAATCTTATGGTCATGTGGAAGATAACCAAAATCCTACACATGTTGGAGAAGAGAAGATAATTGTAAGCAAATGTTGCATTGTGAGGAGGGAAGTAAATCTCCCTGTGTGTCCCTATGCTGGTGTTCTTTCAGCTCCTTTCACAACCCTTGGAGGCTTTCTTTGCTGCAGCTTTAGGCATTGGGCCATTTAGCCTTTTGCAGCAGGGGATCATATTTAACCGTCCTAGCACAGAGGAAGATAAAATAAAATGATGCCAGGAGACACTTTGTGACAAGGATATTCCACACACACACCCCACCCCCAGCGAATGTCAATCTGTTCAATGTTTTGAGCTGACAAATTGGCAGGCGGTCAAGATCTGAAACTGACAGCACGAACTGAGCTGATAAATTGGCAGGCTACATCCCCCTCCATGGAGTCTGGCAAAGAAAAGCATTGATTTGGGATACAAGATACAAGGGGAAAAAAACTCTATTATGTTTGAAAAATATCATTGTACGAATGCTTTTCTGCACATGAAAGATGCCTTTGTTCATGAATACTCACAGTGCTCATTCATTCATTCATTCATTCATTCATTCATTCAGGGGGAAAAAGTCAGTGGAGCACACTGGCTTATAAAAACATCAGTTTTGTGAATCCATGCCAAAATAAAATGGCTCTTGCTGTTTTAATTTTTTAAAAAATAGACTCTCTTAGAGGTGAGGTGGTGAAACAGTCTTTAAAGGAAACCCCATGGGCAGAACCTTTTACTCTGGAGTAAAATCAGTGCTCAGAACCATGGTACCTAGTGGCACCTGTGTCAGCAGGGCAGTTAATTTGCTCCATGCTTTAGTCTGAACTTCAAAGGACCTATCCAAGCTATTAGACATGTAATTCACCACTAATTTTATTTCTGAACCAAGCAGCAAGTGATTTTAGAGCAATTCCCTTCCCACTGCAAGAATGCACAGTTTTTGAAGGCTATTCACAGTTTGGGATTTGTTCTACACAAAAAATTGCAGGCGATACTTTTGTGCAGACAACAGCATTTTCTGTGCAGAAAATGGAAATGAAGAAAATGAAGCCACATTTACAACTACAATTAACTAACAATTAACTGACTACAATTAACTAAAAAAGACTAGAAATAACTAAAATTGGTTCCTGCCCTTGCTGCTAACAGCATGTATTAACTAAACAGTTACAACTAATTATTAAAAGCTTAAATTTATACCTTCCCCATGCTAAGAGCAGCCATACTTATTGAACTTTTTAAATAGGGGAGATTCTAAAAATTTGACCAACATGCTCCAACCTCATAATCTGGACATCACTTGAGGCTTAAAATATTCAAATGGAGGAGGAAACAAAACAAAGGGATACATATTTCTTAATAAATGTTACAGAATACTAATCCATAGCCTCCAACATTTCACAAATGAAAACTGGAACACGTGTGGCCAAGCAACATCAGAGTGTGGTCAAGATGGCAAAATATATTAATGAGGAACAACATACAAGCTAGGAGCGGCTGCGGCAGTTTGCTTTTGCCTGAGCCTACTGAGAAGGAAAAGATCCCACCCCTCCTCTTCTCCTCCTCTACTGGGTCAATTGAGTGCAAACCATTCTTGCACTTTCTACTCACTTTGCAGTGACTGAAGTAAGCTGAAGACAAAGGGGGAAATGGAAGGGAGAGAGAGAAACTGGGACATTTTGAAAGCAGATGAAAAAGTGGAATGACAGGCAATTAACTGGAACTGACCCTTCCAAATTTAGTTCAAGGATGTGCCAATCCATTTTCAGTAGTATCCAAAGAAACAAAATCTAGATAAATGCTGAACTGTCCCCCACCCCTGCAATTCAGAGGAAAGGGGAATGATGGGAAACATTCCTCCCTCAAGGAGGGAAGAAAATCCATCTCCTCGTTTACTGTAACGGATGAAGAGGTTATAGAAGTAATGGAGGGATAAGTGCTTTCTCGGGGAATGCAGTTTGGGAACGTTTGACAATAAATACGTAATCAATTTAAATTATATGGGGAATTCTTAGATGACATTAGTGTATTTTGGCATGGCAGTCGAGTTTAAACACACTTAGCTATTCACAGAGTAATAATAACACAGCATTATAGAATCAAGGGCATTAAAGCATTTAGAAGCAAACTGGCTTGCCAAGCCCTGGGGTTCTGCTGCTTCAGTGAAAAGCTCGTCAAGTGGGGAACTGAGAAGGGTTTCCAAGAGTAGCTGGGGACAGCAAACCAAAAGGACAGGAGATGGGCTGGCCGCAGTGGACAAATCAGGTTCAAAAAGCTTGAATAGACAGAAGTTTAAGAGAGAGAAAAAATATGTCATGCTGTTTTTTCAAAGGTGGATAGGGAGGTACCTTTTTGAGGCTGATAGGAATGCTATACAAATGTTATCATTTAGATAGTAATGTAATGTTGTGATTTCCAGGCGGTGGAACTCCCTCCCGAGGGAAGCTAGACTGCTGGCTCATTTCCTGGAAAAACAAACAAATATCTTTTTAAAGAGGCCTTTGGCAGGTAATCTAGATTATGATAAAAAGGGCTTTTAATCCACACCAGTACTTTTGTTTTGTTTTCTCCTTACTGATGCGTTTTTAACTGCTTTTAACACTAACTTTTAACTTTAATTTATATTAAACTTAAAATATATTACTAAATATATTAAAATTTAATTTATATTAAACTTAAAATTAAGTCTTAAGTTAGATTTTTGCCTGAATTTTGTTTGTTAATTTCATCTAAAGTTAGAGCCATAGAAATTGTTGAATGAACATTGAGGTAAATTCCAACTGATTTAATGGGTCTACTCTAGTAAAGACTAATGGCTGGATTCCCTAGTTTCAACTTTATATGTTGTATTTTTAATTAACCTTGTGCAATTTGATTTTGTCAGCCACTTTGGTTTTCATGTGGGTAACAAAAGCATGGCTACAAATATAAAAAGATTGTTGAAAAGATTTTGGGAGTAAGGCGGAGGAAGTTACAAGATATATATACAAACAAACTAATAAGAACAATAATATATAATGGAATTAATGTGATTATATTATTATTATTATTGTTATATATAAATATGTTAAGCAATCAAATGTACAAAGATAAGCAATGTGTTATAAAAGGTTTTATAAAAATAAAGTTTAAAAAAATAGGCAAAATTACAACAAATGTTATGCTAAAGATTAATATGCCCTCTCCATAGGACTTTGTTACAATTGTAGTTTTTAACCATTTTTTTTTCATTTTTCTTACTATGTAACAAATAGGACAATCAAGAGAAATATAACTAGATTTTTTAAAAAGTTGCTAAAATGTTCAGTAGAATCAACAGCAAAGCATCACTTCCCTACATTTGCATACAGTAGCATCTATCATTTTATCCAGGTGGGAACTTTGCCAGTCTTCCTCTACCTGGAAGTCATTATGAGTTGGGTGGGCAATGGTTGGGTAAGCAGATGGCTGGCCATATCTAATAATTCTGTTGCTATTTTCAGGCTGTACAGATAAGCATTGTTGGACAAGAGACCTAGCCCTGACTGTGGCAGCATTGGTAGCCACCTGGTCACTCCACCTGAGGTCCCCTCTGCTTCCTCTTTTGTGGAGGACACAGCTGTGTATCCTATGTAAAACCTGACTTGTGCCCACTAAACTAGCCTTCTTCAGTCACAGTGGAGAATGGTCCCCTCTGGTCACTGTTAAAGAGAGATTCAGTGATGTCATCTGTACATGGAAAGCTAAGGATTGCCCTTCCTTCACTTCAAGCAATAAAATGTCTTCCATTGTCCCTTCTGTACCAGCTGGGCTCAAAGTTGTGTCTGTTGGCATGTGTAACAGCAGAACTTAGTCAGGGCAGAGGCAAGTAATTTTATTCACAAGCACGGGAATCCCATATGACCTTTTTAGGTAATGTAACTGTATGTATGTCTAGATAAAGAGCAAAGGGACTAAGAAACCTAGGCCATTTCTGCACGAGGCTGTTATAGCACTATGATTCCACTTTCAACATCCTCTGGAATCCTGGGGTTTGCAGTTTAGGGAAGGGCCAGGCGCCCCTCCTGAAACTGCAAACCCCAGGATTCCAGAGGATGTTGAAAGTGGAATCATAGTGCTATAACAGTCTCGTGCAGAAATGGCCCCAGTTACTGAATTGCAAAGATGTGTAACGGGACACACTAAGAATGTCCCATCTGTATTGGTGGCCCATGCATATTGGAACTAATGTGGTGTTCATCAGTCCCATTGTGCGTCAGGGACCAATATGCATCAGGCACTTCACAACCTCCATTAGACCCCCCCTCACCCCCCATAGAGGCATATGTCAAACTTACACTTGCCTATGTCACTATTAGGTTGTCAGCCCAAGAGTGTATCAACTATTATAGAAGCTGAATACTACTTTGATGTAAAGGCTATAGGAATCCTGAGATATGTAGTTTGGGGAAGGACTTGTGATTCTTTGTTAGAGAGTTCCAGTATTGTAGATGATTGAAGAGAGCAGTAGAGCACTGTAGCATTGAATTCTGATCCCCTCACTAGAAATCCTAGAATTCCACTTGACTAAGGCCCTTTTCGCATGGCATTTCCAATGCAAAAGGGCCCCTTGAGCGTTGTGCACATCTGAGGAGTAGTCCACATGACGCATTCACATTTGTGTGATGCTCAAGGGCCTGATGTGGACTGCACACTCGTTTTTGGCTTGAAGCCGAAAATGCTGTGTGGTCATGCATTGCTCTGGGGCCCCACACGCACTTACCTGACATGTGGAGCCTTGGGAGCTGGGCCAGTCGCGCTTCCTGTCTTCCTTTCGCACTGCGAAAGGAAGAGGCAGGGCTCTTGTGTGAGCAGGAAGCTCGTGCGGAGCTGAAGAAGCAGGGAAGTGAGAGCCTCTCTCCAGAGGCTGCTCGCATGAGCCCAGCACCACAAAAAGGTAAGGTGCAAAAACGGTCTTTGTGTGATACTTAAATTGATATAACTGTTGCTGTAATTGCTATAACTGTAGGATGTAGATATACTCATTGGTCAAGAAATGCTTGGAACAAACAGGAGAGAAATGGAAAATAGGAGAGTGGGGTTGGAATGGAATACCTGGAAACCTGAACCAGTACACCACACTATGACATATTCCTGCCAGTCCCATTGGTTTTTAGAGGCTATAATTTTCCTCATATGCACCTTGATGTGGGTTCCTTTTATTAAAGTGGTTTGTTTCTTTTTTCTTATACCCCCCTTTTTATTTTTTTATTTTTACTGTTTCATGGCTTGATTTGTCTGTGAAAGCTACATTGGACTTGGTCTTCATTTTATAAAGTGTTCTGGTATCCTTCATGATTAAAGTTCTGTGACAGGCCACAAAGTTGCATAGCAACCGTAACCATGACTTAGACACCCTGAAACATTCTCGCCATAGTTCTGAAACTTTCCAGACTTGGTTGCTGTCAAAGAGGTGGGAATATTATTGTGAGCATGTGGAACATCTGAAAATTTGCCTTCCTGATTTCTGGTTCTTTCTGTATGAGTTCACCTGAGGAGAGAAAATGAGCTCCTCGTTTGATTTCTGAATTCACTATAGTTAAGTTAAGCTAAGAATCATAGGAACAGAGTTGGAAGAGACCACCGTGGCCACTGAGTCCAACCCCCTGCAATGCAGAACAAACACTCAAAGCACTCCCAGCAAATGGCCATCCAGCCCCTGCTTAAAAACCTCCAAAGAAAGTGACTCCACCACACTCCAAGGCAGCACATTCCACTGTCAGATGGCTCTGACTGTCAGGAAGTTCTTCTCTTTTCCTGTAGTTTGAATCCATTGTTCCGTGTCCTATATTTTGGAGCAGCAGAAAACAAGCTTGCTCCATGTTCAACATGATATCCCTCCAAATATCTAAACATGGCTGTCATGTCACCTCTTAACCTTCTTTTCGTCACACTAAACATACGCAGCTCCCTGAGCCTCTCCTCATAGGGCATGGCTTCCAGACCCTTTACCATTTTGGTCGCCCTCTTCTGGACACATTGCAGCTTGTCAATATCTTTTTTAAATTGTGGTGCCCAGAATGGGACACAGTATTCCAGGTGAGGTCTAACCAAAGCAGAATAAAGTGGTATTATTACTTCCCTTGATCTCAACACTATGCTTCTGTTGATGTAGCCCAGAATCACATTGGCTTTTTGAGCTGCCACATTGTGCTGTTGATTCATGTTCAACTTATGGTCCACTAAGAACCCTAGATCCCTTTCACATGTACGTTTTCAAACCAGATATAACCCATCCTATATCTATGCATTTCATTCTTTCTTCCTAAGTGTAATATCCTACATTTTTCCCTGTTAAAAGCTAGAAGATGGTTTTAAGACAATTAGAGCCAGCTGATTTCAGGAGGGTGTGGGGCACAACCTTATGCACATTTCAGTGGGAAATCAGTGGAACTGAGTGATACTATAAAATAATATGTGATCAAGCTTCACTTTAATATAACCCCCAAACAGCAAACAATCTTGTGTTGCTATAAAGAGGAAGAACATTGGTTGCTGCATCATAAGACTAGTACATCTGACACATGAAATTACCAATGAAAATACTAAATCTATGATGCCTCTGTTTCTGTATCGCCTTCTTAGCTATGTAACCAGCTTAGTTCTGTAGCTAAGTAGTGTCTCCCAATCCACCCAGCCCCAGTTCTCACTTACTCAACAGCCACTGCTGTGAGCAACAAGAGCCTGTTCCCTGTACAAGGGGAAGCAGCTGAATGACATTACCAGTTGGCCCCCATGAGTGATGTCTAGTGTGACAGTCAAAAGCAGAGTCCCCATCCCAATTCCTCCTCATACCAAGATCATGAGAGGGGGTAGTGAAAACATTAATCAACTGCTTCTCAATTAACCCAAGAACAGACTGTTGTCACTTCTAAGTGAGGATTGGGAGACTTTCATGATCCTTATATATTCTCTAAACTAGTGAATACGTAGGGATGATAAATAGGAACCAGTCAAAACTGCATAACTCCAGTTATGCGTTTGTAACTTCCTTAGAGAATTCTGGCCAATATAATTAAGTGTCTGTGTCCATCTTTGTGTATACATGTTCAGAAGCTGAGTGCATGTATGCAAATATTTTGTAAGATAAGATTTGAAAATTGACTAGTGATACCTGCAACAAAACGTTTTAGGCTTTCTCTTAATCCTACACAGTTGCACATGTGAGAACACATGAAACAGCCTTCTCAGTGGCTGCTCCCAGGCTGTGGAATTCCCTACCAGGGAAGTTAGGCCAGCTTCTTTTCTGCCTTTCATCTGCTAGCTGGTAAAGACCCAGGGTCCATTGACATAATAAAAATATAGCACTATGATTCTGCTTTAACCACCATGATTCCCTCCTATGGAATCCTGGGATTGGCAGGTTAGGGAGGGATGTTTAGAATTCTTAGCCAGAGAGCTCCAATGCCGCACCAAACTACAAACCCTGGCATGCAAAAGGATAGAACCATGGCAATTAAAGTAAAATAATAGCACTACAACGTTGTGAATCAGTCCATGGTTGTGCAAGAGGATTTTGTAAATGGTGTGTGTATGCTAGACTTTTGTCTTTATTGGTAAATTTTTAAAATTACTTTGTACTGTTTTAAATTATTAACATTTTAATGTGATAATTAATTTGGAGACATGGTTGCAACGGACACTGAAAAAAGCACACGTTATAAAAAGATATGTTCTGTTTCACAAGAGTGAATTTCATACATGGCTGCCTGAGCTCTTTTGTGGTATTCTTCCCACGTTGTTCTTTTCAATTCTTATTTTTCCACATCTCAGAGTTCCCCATGCCTGTTAGTATCTCTCTCCTGTGCATGGGTGGTACCATTTTGGCATAAACAATGGAAGGCTTGAACTTCAGAAAACTGGACAACAAATATGTTCAGAATAGAGGTGGAAAGAATATTGGAAAATATTTGGAAAACTAGCTTTTAGAGTCTTGAGAAACCTTATGAGAAAAATTCTGAACTGAAATTTTCAGAGTTTGGGATTTAGTCCATGTAAAATTCCCTTGGCGAGAGAGAAGTGAGATAGAAACTGAATGAATAAATAAATAACTATTTATATATGGTTGTTTTGCATAGAAAACAGCATTTTCCTGTACAGAAAATGCTGCAATTGGAGGTTATTCTGTGCAAAAAATCTCACACAATTGTTTTACACAGAAAACAGCATTTCATGAACAGCACTTGCTCTGCAGAAAATAATATTACTGCCTATGCAGAAAATATTGTTTCTTATACAGAAAATGTTGTTTTCTGTGCAAAACAACCATGTACAAAAACTGCCTGGTTTTTGAAGACTTTTTTGCAGTGGGAAGAAAACTGTTAAAATTACTCTTTACTTCCTTTGAGAAGAAACCTAGTGAAGAATTTCATCCCTACTTCAGAAAGTATATGTACTATGCAGTCAACACTGCTGTTTCATTGGTTGGTAGGCTGCATTGTTAGAAACTTGACTAACATCAATGAGCAACAACCACTGAATTTAAACCAAAGCTAACACCAGCTTTCTGATTTGTTGAATCCAAATCCTCTGCAGTAATGAAATATACTTTCCCAGCCTTCAGATGGTTGAGTAAATGTTAAATGCATTGACACAACTCATTCTCTAACTAGAACCGGGCAAAACAGACCTGCACTTAATGCCATTCACACTTGTTATGAGAAGATTGGCTTTTTCATCATTTGTGAAGAAAGACAACCCATATGAAATAGGAAAATACCCCAGTGGATTAAAGCAATCTCAGAGCCTTATGAACTAAAGTGAGCTGGAGTTTTGGCAATAATTAAAAAAGGAAGAAAATAAGCGGGTTTCAAAATAAGCGAGTATTGCCTCTTTAACATCTGTGGTGAAAAGCAAGGAAATAGCAAAATGCATGCGTTTTCACAAAGGGAGAACAATGAAGTGTGATTCTGACACATGGAGCTGGCACAACTCTCTGATCTAGCTCAGCATTTTTCAGATGTATCCTGGACAGGGTCCCATGAAGTATTATGATATATGAAACATCATAGTTGAGTCTCAAGTGAAGGTTAGATAAATTGCTCAGGTGGTAAATATAGTGACAATGTTTTAATTTATAATTAAGGATGTACTCAAATGTGGACCTGATCAAGAAGAATATGTGTTTTTGGAATCAATAAAAATATTTGTTAAAAAAAAAAAGATAAATTGCTCAGGTGGGGATTCATCACATAGCAGCTGTTGTCCTTTCTAGGTTGTTCAGCCTGAGGGAATCCAGCCCAGCACTACAAAGAGAAAGTAGTAGATCTAGAAGATAAGCCTTGGTATGTATCTCTGTTCACATTTGGGATGGTTCAAGTAAACTGCAGCCTATAGGAGCTGGGGAATGGAATAGGAAAAGTTTGGCTCATAGCTTACAAAGTTACTTCTAAAAAGTAATTTGTTGTCCAAATTAATTCATTCCCATGGATGTAGATTTTTAGTGACTTCTTATATAACTATGCGCCCTAACAAACTACACTATTATAGTGCTATTATTCCACTTTAACAGCCGTGTCAACATCATACAGAATCCTGGGATTTGAAGTTTAGGGAAAAACATTTAGAATTCTCAGCCAAAGAGCTCTTGGGCCTCACTAAATTACAAACCCCAGAATTCCACAGAATATTGTCATGGCAGTTAAAGTGGAATAATAGCACTATAACAGTGTTGTGTGATAGGGCCTTATGTTATCCATTATTTTTCCAAAGTAAATGGAAAGTTTTATTTGTTACACTCTAAAAGTAATGCAGTCTTTCTGACTGTGTTGCTTTTGATATGTAACTTTGTTATGGCCCTTTAAAAAAAGAGTAATGATTAAAAAAAAGATCTCAGTTTCATTATTTGTAACTCATTGCTTCAAAGTTCTCTCAATGATGTGATAAGGGTAGAAGAAAGACATTCTGATAAGATAGCCTAAGACAATGGACCAATATGGAAGTATGGTTCTCTTTTTGTCTAGTTGCTCTAAATCAGAGGTTCTCAAGCTTTGGTCCTCCAGATATTTTGGACTTCAACTCCTAGAAGCCCCAGTCAGTTTTGCCAATGACCAGGGATTCTGGGAACTGAAGTTCAGAAGACCTGGAGGCCCAAAGACTAATATTCATTGCTGTAGGTGACTTTTATGAGCCTCGAATATGCTTAAAACCCCTGGTGGTTTATGGTCTAAGTGAAGGAAGGGTGCCTCATTGTGAAGAGTGAGGTACCTCCTGTGCCAGGACTATGGACTGCCACTGCTAATGCTTTGATAAGACCTTGGAACTAAGTAGGCCCTGGAAGAATGGAAAACTATATTTTGTGGGTGAGGTCTGTTTATTAATCAATACAGTAATGGTTTTGAGTGGGCTGCCTTCTGCTATTTGCACTGTGCTTTTACAGAAGGAACTCCAAGTGACCAAACCTCAGATATCTTAAATCAATAAAGTCCTAGATATATTAAAATCTTATCTTTTTCTATTGCTTTTTTAGACGGCTCTCATTTTTATCCCAGGGAATGTTTTAAAATAGTTGCATGGTATGAACTAGGAAATGGCTTAAGTAGGTTTTACTATGTCCTTGTACTACCTCTGTATGTGTCTCTTCCCCATCTTTTTCTAGCTACTGCATTCTATTTTCCCTCTCACCTATTTGTCAGTCCTCACTCCTCACAATCTTTTAGAGCTAGCAAACTTTGCATGCCTATGCTCACTGATTACTACTTTGCAGACTTCCTGTTAGTTGCTTTGCTACACCCATTCTCTTCCTGTATTGCACTAACCTACAACTATTTTGATTTTCTTCCTGTCTCCTGCCTTAGAACATGTGTTTGGTTATGAAGAAGTAATTTGTAAGTAAAACTATATGCTTTACAAAGACAATTACACCTGCTAATTTGACTGCTAGTTTGTATGGGTGTAGGACTGGTTATTGTTCAGCTTCTGCCTTCCCAATTTGATTACTTTGCTAGAGAGACCCATTACTATCTCTCACATTTCTCAGTGCATTCAGTCTCCTTAGAGTGCACCAGCATCTCCTTAGAAATTGGAGGAATTACACCTCAAAAGATGTCTGCAAGGGGGGGGTAATGGCAGGATCTTTTCACCTGTGTATAACAATAGTAACTGTAGGACTCCAATTAAATGTTTTAAAGAGGATATTTTTATTGGAAATCAAAAGACACACACACAAGAATTCAAATAGTTTCACAAAGCATACAAGACTAGTGAAGAGAGAAGTGAGAAAGGTTGGATAGTGAGAGATTGCCAGTGTAGAGGGTGATATTTACCAATCCTGGAGCAGAGGATTGAAGAGGAGTGGTTCAAACACTAGTTTGTGGGCAGCATGGAAAACTAGGAATCTGTGACCCCCAAATTGCTAGCAAGTTACCTGGGTGGGAGCGGAGGTTTTTATACTCTATTTCCCACCCTGAAGGGGTATGTGTGTTAATATCTCACTGGGAGAGTAAACAAAAGGGGTCCAGAATGGACTGATTGTCTTACTTGGGATGACAAAACATTGATAGAAGATCTGACAGCTTCTCAGTCTCTTGGTTGAGTAAGGTGAATGGGGGTGGTTTCTGTAGGAAATGTGCACAGCAGAAGTGCTTGCCAGCCATATTTGGGCAGCTTCATTTAACATTGTTTTGGTTGCTGGAGCTATTGAAAGGATTATTGGAACCCGGCTTTCCTGTCTAATCTTCTTGAACTTATGACCTGGCCAAGCTGTGGCCATGCTGAACTAGCCCACGCTAACAGCCAGTGTCCTGCTTACTGCATGTTTCCTAGCCATAGGTGTCCAGTTTTTAATATGAAAATGATATTTCTTTTAAATTCTGCTGTCTCCCAGGATGGGGTATGTAAGGGGTAGTGACATTACTTCATTATAATTTCCCTCCTGTTAGTTGCACCAGTAGAGACATCCTGTCTAGAAGCTCCGGGGCTGGTAGGTATTTCCTCCAGTTCTGAAGTTTGTCCAGAAACAGGAAAGCTATGGGTCTTGCAGATCAATAGCCTTTCCTTGACATAGCCCTTACTATGTCTATGCCTTTTTGACTTTAAAAACACCTAAGGATCTTAGCAGCTAAGCAGAGTCAGGCCTGGTTAGTACTTGGGTGGGAGACTGCCAAGGAATACCAAGTGTTGTAGGCAATATTCAGAGGAAGGCAATGGCAAACACCTCTAAAAAACCCCTAGAAAAAACCCCTATGAAATTCATGGGGTTGTCATAAATTCACAGATGAGTTGAAGAAACCTACATGCACACATATTCTCATAGTTCTAAATTTGGAGAAGCAAAGGCCACAGAAATTTCTGCAGCGGCTAAGGTATTCCCCCGTGATTTTTCATTTGCTACCACTTTCTCTCCTGGAGGGGATAGTCTTCTAGAAACCTAGGACAGCCGCCTCAGAAAGCTTACACCTGTCCCCTGCAGAAGCCATAGTGAAAGAAAAGGAATATAAAGGAGAAATGTTAGATACACAGCTCTTAGAAATTAGGGGCTGTTCATAATACATTTATTGGTGGGCTGGTTAAGACACCTGGATAACATCTGGAAAAGCTGACACCAAGGAGAGGTTCAGGCTCTCCCCCCCCCTTTTTTTTTTGCCTCTTTCCATTTCCTCCCAAATTGTTTCCTGTGCTTCAGAATGCATGACACTACAGCAAGGAAATGTCTCCAGTATTGGACAAATAAGAACCAGCTGTTCTTTGTCAGGCTTAATGACTGAAAGCCATGATGGAAAAACTGTGAGAAAATATTTGAGAGATAAGCAGTGTGGGTTTGGGTGGAAGTCACACATGGGCAAACTCACACAGTGCATTGATCATGTTAACTATCAAGATGTGTGAAACGGCTTTCATCAGCTGTCACAGGCCTGGACATGGTGTGTCATGGCTTCTCATCACACCAGGCAATTATGCCATATGGGAGAGTGAAGTCAATACTGCACAGCGCCGTGGAGCTAAAATAGGCTCACAGGGAAAAAACTTGTACAGCACACAGAGACTCATGTGTAGAATGTGAGTCCTGCTAAGGGATCAATGATCTTATGCAGACAAAGATCAGAGCACAGCACATAAGATCTCTGTATTGGAGTCTGGTAGGGCAGAATATGCTGGCTGTTCTTTCTTCCTTCTCTCCCTCTCCCTCTCTCTCTCCCAGGAACTGGGGAAGGAGCCATCTGGGTTTGCTGCCAGGGAGCAGAACCTTGAACTGATTGGTACCTGAAAGTAAAATAGAACATACTGGCTGAAGTCCCACTGGGAAGAGACTGGGATGTCCTTCCCAGGATCTTAGTCAAAGCAGCCTTCATCCTTAACTGATTGGAATAGAATAGGGATGGGCACCTATGGAAGGCTAGGAGGCCACATTAACCACCACTCCCAGGACAGCTTGGAGAACTGTACTTTCCACTGCAATCCCCCCCAAAAATTAAAATATGTTTTGCTCTCAAATGACTCCAAACAGCTTCATTTCCTGTTTCACAAAAGGCTTCTCTTGGGTCTAAATTGGTCCAAGGAAGCCTCAAAAGTGGCAAAAATGCCACCTTTACCCCTTAGAAGGCATTTGGGGGCAACTCCTCCAATTTTTGACTCTGGGAGACCACCAAAAAAAAAAAATCAGCCTTAGGAGGGTCTCACCACTTCTAGGTAGAAGAATATGCAATCAGTGTCCTGTTTTTTTCCCCCAATCCAAAATATGTGCTTAATGTTTTTGTAATTGTTTTATATTAATGTTTTAATTATATTGATTGATTAATGCTTTTAAAACATTTGTACCATATATTGGACAGCCAGTGTTGTGTAGTGGTTTGGGTGTGGTCTATGACCCTGGAAACCAGGTTTCAGTTCCCTGCTTGGCCATGGAAACCCATTGGGTATCCTTGGGGGCATCAAACAATCTCAGCCCCAGAAAACTCTGTGATAGTTTTGCCTTAGTGTTGCTATATTTTGAAGATAACTTGAGGGCACAGAACAACAATGATGTATTGATTGAGCTAATTTGCTTTAGTTTGTATTGTAAGTCACTTTGGGTCCCATTACTAGGAGAAATGCAGGATATAAATCTAAACAAATAAGTAAATAAATATTGCTGTCTCTTGCTACTATGAGACATCTGCTCCTCTGCTGCTTTGGTCTGAAAGAGTTCAGAAAGGGTTTGATGTTAGTAACCAGCAGTGTAGAACGGAGCTTTCCAAACTGTGTGTTGTGACACATTAGTGTGTTGGCTGCAATGTGTAGGTGTGTCATGTGAACATAATGAATGGAGGGGCTGCATCTTTGCTGCCATCCCAGGCCAAGGAAGACCCTGGCAAGGGCAGCAGCAGGCTAGGCCCTGGTGGAAGGGCTGCCTCTCTCTCTGACTGGCATAGCTGCTCCAGGTGAAGGAAAACTCCAGCAAGAGCAGCAGTGGTGGCGGTTACAGTTACTAGAAATGAATTCTTCCTTTTCTCTGCAAAGAAGTTATGTTTAAAAGCAATGTAAACAAATGCGAACGGCATGACCTTGTTGGTTTAACAACGTAACAATTAACAGAGATCAAGCAAAGGAAAGAGGAATGCTAGCGATAAAAGAAAATGATCCTAATGCTTAAATAGTGTAATAGTGCTAAACCATTTTAACACTTTGACTATAACTCCTGGATAGTAGGGTTCAGTGGATACTGGTGAAAGTCAAGTTTTGAAATGCTGCCTGAATCTAGATGTGACACATGATCATTGAGAGGGGGAAGAAGAAGGATAGAAGAGAGGGGATGGGTGGAAATCCATGATGTTTCAAGACAGAGTTAGATACTAACCCGAGAATATGCAGGTAAAATCAAAAAGAACTGTGTGTGTGCCTCTCCTCTTCATCTTCTTACCTTTTGCCCAGGCATGCTTGCCTTCCTTCCTCACACCAGGCAAAACCAAGGGAATGGGAAGAAGAATGGTGGAGGAGGCACACCTCATAAATAAATAAATTTGTGAAAGTTAAACCCCTAGGTCATTTCCTCACTAGGCTGTTATAGCGCTATGATTCCACTTTCAACATCCTATGGAATCCCAGGATTCCATAGGATGTTGAAAGTGGGATCATAGCGCTATAACAGCCTAGTGTGGAAATGGCTTAAGTCTTCTCTTCACTGAGCTGAACATGGCCAGCTCCTTCAATCTTTCTTGCATGTTTTGTTCTCCGTACCTTTAATCGTCCTCGTTGACCTTCTCTGAACCTGCTCAAACTTGTCTCTATCCTTCTTGAAAATTTAGGAGCTGTTTATTCCCGATTATATGGAAAATCTCTTCAAAAGTCAAAAACAGTTCTCTTTCCCTTTTTGGCACACAACTTCGGGTAGGATTGCCTTCCATTCTGAGCTTTCATTTCATTAGAAGAATGGTGGCTCAGAAGATGGAATTAAAGCATCAGTTCTATAGCAAGCAATGGTGAAGACAACAGGTAGGTAAACAACCTCTGGTGTTTTCCCCCTTGTGTTTTCTAGACCCACGTGTACATTGCTATACTTAGGCCTTCTTTCTTTCCTTCTTTGTTTGAAGTCATTTACTACTTCTTTCTCTCCCAGGCAAAGAGAGGCAAGCAGCACATGGAATCGCTATAATGGCTGGCTGAGCACAGTTGTGCTCACGGTTGTTGCTGTTACAAGCTTTAGGGACTCTGTGCTATTTTTGAATGGATTTCTTAAAACAGCAAACATAGTTTTTCCTTTTTACCTTACTATAAGCATGTAGAGTAAATACTTCGTAGATGAAACATCAGAACATTAGCAAGCTGCACTCTGGTGATATAAATATCAAACACTCTTATTCTTGGGGGAATTTCTCATTCCCAATTTGCAGACAAAGAAAACCTGTCCATAAAATAAATAGTATTTCTCTAATTCTAGGATAACCACATTTTGTCATTGCCAGTCTCTGGAGATGCATGTTTGCTGAAATGATTAGGGGTTTATCATTTCTAATAAATGAAGGCAAACACAAACAACATGAAACATCAATTAATTAGAGTTTCAGAAAAATGCATATCTTCCTTAAATGAGGGATATGCAACACTGACATTCTAAAACGTTTATATGAATGTTGACATCAGCTTTTAAAGAAGGGTTTGAATGTATTATCCAAATCCAAATTCAATTAGATGATGTGGACTGCCCAAAGAATCCAGGACACCTATCATGGCAACAGAACCCAGAAACTGGTTACTCTTCCACTTCTCTTGATGTTATTAACTCTTAGATCCCATGTTCTTGTCAGCTAGACATCAGATTCAGACTTAAAATTCCATTGCCAGTAGTGCAACTTGTTCCCTTAATTCCATACCAGAATCTATCAGTACCAGAGCCAGAGAAAGTGACTTTTTAAGCCAACAACTTCCAGAACCTTCCAACAAGGGGGGGGGATATAACATTGCAACTCCCAGAATCCCACTGTCAGTCCAAGTAACTTCCTCAGGCTCTGTTAACTAGATCACACCTAGGGATGGAAAGAGTATTTGACAACATTCAAAAATAGTTGAAAAAAATGACTTTCATTTAAGAATCTGAAAACCCTGAGAAGAATCATCTTGAGCTGAAAAGAATCTGCAGTAGAGATCCATTCTATACAAAATTCACACATAGATTATTTGTGCAGAAAACAGCATGTTCTGGACAGGAAACAGAATTTTGCACACACAAAAAATAATATGTTCTGTTTTTTCATGTTCAAGTGAAATATTGTGTCCCAAAAGTTACAAAGTTATAGCCAAGCATCCTTTAGCATGATATAGGCCATTTCTGCACTACAGTGTTAAACTGCTGCTATTCCACTTTCAACGCCCTGTGGAATTCTGGGGTTTGTAGTTTACTGAGACCAAAGAGCTCTTTGGCTGAGAATTCAAAGTGCCCTTCCCTAAACCACAAAACCCGGAATTCCATAGGAGGTTGATAGTGGAATAGCAGCACTTTAACACTGTAGTGCGGAAATGGTCATAGTTTTTTTAGAATGGTTGTTAGCTGTGATAACGAAATGATTCCTAGATGATCAATTATCAATTTATAAACTGCTTGATTATTTGTGCCTTGTGTAATAATCACCATAATATATATTGTATCATATATACTGAGATACAATATGATATATATTATACTGATATATAATATTTTGTAATGATTTGCCCTCAACAATTGCCTTTCACTAGGAATCCTCTAAAGAACTTGAATTACTAGAATTCATGATAAAAGTATATTGTTTGATTGTCTTTTAGTTTACAGAATGAATATATGTCAGAATAAGTCCTTTCAGGGCCAAAGCACTTCTCATAACTGAGAACTGGTATGGTGTAGTGATTACAGTGTTGGCCTGGGACTTAGAATCATAGAATCATAGAGCTGGAAGAGACCCCAGGGGCCATCCAGTCCAACCCCCTGCTATGCAGGAACACTCATCAAAACACTCCCAACAGATGGTCATCCAGCCTCTGCTTAAAAACCTCCAAAGAAGAAGACTCCACCACACTCTGAGGCAGCATATTCCACTGCCAAACACCTCTGACCATCAGGAAGTTCTTCTTGAGGTTTAAGTGGAATCTCTTTTCCTGCAGTTTGAATCCATTGCTTCTTGCCCTAGTCTCTGGAGCAGCAGATGGCCCCTGTGGTCTCTTCCAACCCTATGATTCTCTGATTCTATGAGGTGGTTTGGCCAGTTCCTTCTTCTGAAATATAGCCTTCAGTGCCTGATATTTGTTGGCAGTCTCCCATGGAAAGGTATAAACAGAACCTCCTGGGCAACAAACCCAGGAAGATTATAGGTTACCACCTGGTTACATTAACCTTCTCATTGTGTGAGATGTGTTGTATTTCAGTTTAAATGCTCCTGGATTGATTTAAATTATGAATTACCTTACAGGGCAGGAAATCTTTAAAAGCTGCTAAGTGGTGAAGTAGCAATTGTAGTTGGCTGCAAGTAGTCAGCTAATGAGGAATGGTGAAATACCTTCTGTTTTATTATTATTCCTGGGGGTTGGGGGGTACAGTTACACAGGTTTAATTTGCAAATATTCTGACTCAAAAGGAGTGAGTCCAAATGCAACCAAGTTGTAATTTAACTGACACAGTCCACCTCTTTTAATGTGTCTCTTGTTTGAAAGACTGTCCGGTCCAACAGACCCAGGAAGACTAATGTAACTTGGTCACATTAACCTCCTCACTTAATGAGAGATATGTTATATTTATATTTGAATAATAGAGTTTATTTATAAAGTTGCACTATCTAAAAATATGTAAGCATATTTTATGCAAATCTTTGCCCTCCTTTCATGTTCTTTTTGATAAAGCATTTCTTCTGTTTGGGTTATAATTAAGTGACCATACTAATTAAACATGACAAGAAAATATGATGAAATATTGATGTTGTGATAATGGGGCTTCCCATTATCTAGACTTAGCTAAAGGGGGACATTTCCCTCTTCAGGTAAACCAAGGGTTAATAAGGTGTTGGGGATTAGATTACATCATAGGTCATGTGGTCAGCATCATAGGTCATGTGAGTCAGCATCACAGGTCATAGGGTGAGACTGACCAATCAAAAAGGAAAGAAGTGAGCATCTTCAGGATGCTTCCAGATGCTTCCAAGGAGAAGTTATAAAACTTCTTGGAGGCCATGTGGCTGAGGGAGATAACAAAGCGATAACAACCAAGGAGCTTCCTGGAGGGGGGTTCTGTGCCAGTAGCAGGCTGGAGGCCATTGGCCTCGCCTCCTGGCCCTTCCTTTAGAACATCTAAGCCTAGGAACAACTGTGAGTAATTAGACTAAAGTTATCTAGTCATGTTAGGGACTTTTCTGTTATTTTGGAAGCTGGCTGATCTAAAGAATGTATCTGTGCTTTCATATCTGTTCTTTTTGTAACTAAGCGTGCCTGGGAAAAGGGGGCTTCCCATGTGTGGCAATTTGCCTTGTTCATTTGCCTACCTTTAATAAATACTTTCTGTAAAAGACCCTGTTTCTCTCCTTCCCATGCCAAGCTAGGTAGACTGGGGGAAAGGGAAGATCCTTAAGCTTAGGGATGTACGTGGTTGGACAGGGTCCCGCTGTACTGTCCAAGTGTCCAGATAATTCATAATTCAGCGGGTGGTGGCAATGAAGATGAATTAATAGCTAAAATTCATAAAAGGCTGGAAAATACGTCCCAGCAGCACATGGGGTCACTTTCCAGCCTCACAGATGTCATTTATGACCTCTGTAGATACTCATTCATTTTACTGGTAGAGTCCCAGTCAACCAGCTATGGGAACTGTGTACCCCCAGATTTTGTTGGATTTTAACTCCCAGCATCCCTCACCATTGGCTATGCTGGCTAGGACTGATGGATGCCCAACAACATCTAGAGGGACACATAAGTCCCACCCATGCAGTAAATTTAACAGGAAAAGAGGGTGCAATCTAAAATAGAGCTCCATGCAAGGCACTCAGGAGGATGTACCCCATAAGGATACTAATTGGCTAGGAACAGGCATAATTCTCAGGCAGAGTCATGACATAGGTGCACTGTCACTCACATGCACACTTCTTCAACAAAATGGAAGGCAGGATGTGTGAGGTCTGATAACCTCACCTTGCTGGGTCTTTGCCCTTTTTGGTTGCTGGTACCTATTCACCCACAGTCTAGCCTTTGTTGATACGGGCTTTGCTGATCAGGTAGGAATTGATGAAGGTCTTGTTACCTACTCTGTACAGAATATTGTGGGAAAATATGGTTTTTGTATATAAAGGTTGCTTCATTACCATGTTGATCTAGTCCATTTTGAGTTGAGCTGAAGCTGAATGTTACTAATGGCTAGAACAATTATCTAGTTTATATTATTGTTAAAAATTGATTTGATTACAGTTGGTTTACAGAAATGTGATGGAATTATGCAGGGTTTTAGGTTTGGTGAGCACCCATTCACAGGCAACATAGAACATCTTTGACACCAACTTTCCTCATTCTTTTGATGTTCTTGGGCACTGGGTGTAAGATGACACAAAAGACCCTCCTAAGAAGGCAGTGTAGTCCGCTGACCCCCCTCCTGTGCATCTAAGCAAAGTCATTTATTTATTGCTTGGACTTATTGCCTATTTAGAGTCAAATTCCTGTACTAATTCTCCCCCACTCCTTACAACTTATGGTTATCATTTAATAAAATGTTGCTGCAGTTAAAGGCATTTTGTGTCTCCTCTGGGTAGAATTTAGAACTAGATTAAATTATGAGTGTTTTAGAGCGAAAGTACAAAGTTGCATGGGAAAGGGGCTCATTTTGGTTTTGATTTTACAAGATGGAATGGCTGTGCAGGTAGACAAATTCATCTCTTCAACTAGTTTATGAAAAGACGCAAAATGTGAAGTGAATTATTTGCTCCTACTCAGTTTTACCTTGAGTTCTTGAACTGGTCCCAGATCAAGATGAAAGGAAATTTTGTGCTGAGGACAAAGGAAAGGCAAGTGATGGATTGCAGAAGGAGTTGTGTAATTTCAGATTTTTTTAAAAAATAAATGGACTGCTGTTTTGAAAAGCAATTTGGGAGGTAGTGTAGCTTTACTGTATACTTGAGAGACACTGTAGGCCAAAAAAAAGGAAATTGTACAATACTCTTTGTACTGAACCACCTAGGAGACAAGAAATCATAAATCTGTAGTTATTCCATGGGAAGAAGCTGACTTTTACTCATTCAGACCACTGGCTCTCTGTAAATCTTTTCTGGTATAATTTTAGCTAGAAGGAATGGGATGTATAAACCCCTAGACAATGATAACAGTGGCTCACATAAAAAGAAAAAAGAAAAAAAGAAGAAGTACAAGTGAGGGAATGAGGAGTTATTTTGTTCTTAAGGTTTTTAAACAGTTTAAACAGCTAAGCAAGGATCATCCAAGGTGCACAGGTAATTAACAAATCTGAGTGGAAATGGTTGACCAGTGATCTAAGAAGTCTTTCTGTCTAGCTTGAGCTCTTGTACAAGAATTAAGAATTTTGTTCTGTGTCTTCACAGCTAAAGAAAAATTCTGTTCTGCATATCCTCCAGTCAGTACTCTACCACTGAGCTAATCTTACATCCTTCCCAGCATATTTAGGAAGAATTTCTTTTAAGTTCCCAATAAAAATGAAGTAAATGAAATTACCAAAGCCTTCACTGGTCAGCTTTCCCCGGTTTTGAGAGGATCGTCTTATCCCTGCTTACCATGAAATTGTTGAAGATGAGGAGCTTATCAGTCTGAGACATGATACCTTCCACCATCAGATTTTCAAACAACCAGGACTAAAACAAGCCACTGGATTAAAGGAAGATTTTATTCAACACCTTTGTACTTAATGGATACAGATGAAAGTTTCTCAGCATTCTATCTGCCATATCACAGTGTACAAGCCTGGAGGCCAAAACTGTTCCCAGGCACATGTTCCCATTCTGGGGGAGAGCCACTGTGTGACTGTCTAGCTAGGTCTCTTAAAGTATTGTCAAAGGAGCTTAATAGATATTCTTCGTCCTTTCCCTCATGGCCTGAAAATAAGGAGAAGAGGAAACCCTCCTACTGTCTCATTAAGTTGAAGACTCTTCTCTGTGAATTCGCCTCTCTCTGGAATGCTTAACTGGAGAATAAAGAGTTCATAACTTGCTTTTCTATTGTGAGTAATGTAACCCTTTCTCACCTGTGACCAGCTCTCATGCTGCAACAGCTGGTGATTTCTGTGTCAGTGGGATGGTGGATTTACTATGGGTTTTAGACCTAAGTTTTAAGCAGTTAATACACAGCATTGAACTCTTTCTTCAGAATAGGTTCAGCACCTTCAAAGCCTCTTCTAAACTCCAAACTCTCACTGTTTCCACACGACAATGCTCTCTCGCATTGTCCCATTGCAATCCCAGCAGTGCCTTGGCTAGGAAGGAAGCATGATAGGAATGCTCCCCTCTGCACCCAGCCTGTTCCCTGCAGAAGGAAGCATGAGCAACACACACCTGCCTTCCACAGCACAGCCGGACTCTTTCCCATGCTGCGCTGGGGAAGGAAGCACTTCTTGACCTTCCGCGTGGCTGGGAAGGATGGGAGCATTGCGTGATCGTGGGAACTTAGTGGATTTTTTTCTGTTAAGTGAATATCCCATGATTGCATTGTGTGAGGACGCAATGGCCGTGGGATCATGACAACATCATACAAAAGCACAATCCACTGACTGCTGCCATCATGCCCTCAATGCAGGACTGTGACGCCATGCATAAATGGCCTGAAATTCAAAGGTTTTTGCTGCCCTGCTGACAGGAAGTCACAACCCAGCACTGCTTTCGTGACTTTCTGTGAATAGCTTATATGTTCATACTTGACATGTACACTTCTCTCCTGTGTATGTGCACTACACAAAGAATTGGCAACCCTAATTCAGCATCACCAGCATTGACAAATGCATAACTGTTCAAAATATGCCTTTTAAGAATTTCACTCAAAGCTCTCTGCCTGTCTGAAAAAGACTGTCAATTTCTCACATTTTCACTGATAGAATTTTTTTTAAAAAAATATTCTGAACTGAATGTATGGAACTGAATGTATAAAATTTGTGAATTTTGAAAAAGTCTTATTAAAAAAATACTCAGTCTTCATCATCCCTCAAAAAGAAGAGCATCGTCACTTTTAAAGAATCTACAATACCACCATGCCACCTTGATTATCTTAAATAGTTAATTCCTTATCTGACAAAAACTCGCTCAATATATTAGAGTTATAGCCACCATGCACCAGGATAATGAATACTTTTAGACTCAGTCATTTTTCTTATGTTACCTCTGTGTTTTTACCATTGCTATAGCAATTGTTTGCACTTAAATTATTTGCACATAAATTATGGAAATAATAAATATGTGTACAAGCATATTTAGGAATTCCAGTAAACAGATTTAGGAACCTGATTATCACATACTTTAGTAATAAATCTTCAGAATTAACTTATTAACATAGTATATTTTTTCTTTTTTTTCTTTTTATTTTATTTGAAAGATACATTTATATTCCAAAACATAGTTTCCACTGTCTCTACAGTTCCATATATAAATATAATAGAGAAAAAGAAAAAAAATACATATAAAGTTACAAGAATAGAATATGAGATAATCCATTCAAAATAATAAGACAATATAACAGAGAATATAACTGAATATATAATGAATATAATATAAAGAGAATATAAATGAATATAAATGAGAGAATATGAGAGAATATAAAATAATATATCTCCTTGATTATCTTAAATAGTTAATTCCTTATCTGACAAAAACTCACTCAATATATTAGAGTTATAGACATCTCCAAATTCTATTAGATTATTCACGCCAAATCCATAAAGATCTATACAAAGAAAGAAAGGACAGAAAAGAGGAGAAAAGAAGAAGAAGAGGAAGAGGAGGAAAAAATACTGTGTCTATATCTATTACTATCAGTCTCCCTCACTTTTCTCTCCGTATGTTTTTAATATACTCCTATTCCTGATTTACTTTTGTCACATATTGGTTATTTAACATGCAGGTTAGCTTATCCATTTGTCAAATATTTTTAAGATCCAATCTTCGATAGTTGGATTGATTTTCTCTTTCCAGTTCCTGGCATATAATTTTCTTGCAACTGTTACAAAATGCAACAAGAGTCTACCATATTTTTCTTGATAAGAGGTTTTGATTCCTTTCATTATATTTAATAAATACAGTTCTGCAGACATAGGGAATTTAAACCCTAATATTTTAGTAATGAGATTATGTATTTCTTTTCAACAGTCTTTTGCTTTTTGACAGATCCATCACATATGATATCTTGGCACTTCCAGCATATTTTTGACCTCCTTCAATCATGCAATTCCACCCTCAGTTCAGGGATCCAGGTGAAATTTCTAAATTTGCATTTCTTGATGGAAATACTTATTTTGCATATCACGAGTTGGTCAGTGGAATGGGAAGTATGTTTTTTTTGTAAATCAATATTTATTTGCAAATGTTGCACTGCATTTTCTTAGGGAAGAGTGTACAGAAACCATGTGGTGGTGGCAATGGCTGTTATTTACCATCAAATCAGCTTTGACCCGTGGCAAGCCTATGAATGAAAAATCTCTTTGAGCCAAGGCCATCAACAGCCCTGCTTACTTCTTCAAAGTCAAGGTAATGTCTTCTTCAACTGATTCAATCCAGCTGAATCAATGTGGTTTTCCTCTGTTCCTACTGCCTTCTACTTTACAGAACATTATCTTTTCCAAGGAACTGTGTAAGAATTTCTTGACTGTAGGTGTAATATTTCTGCATAGAAATATTACTTCCCACACAAAAAGAGCTGTTTCTTGCACAGAAGGTGTTTTAATTGGGGACTTAATTCTGCACAAAATTCTCACTTGGTTGATTTGCATATAAAAGAGCATTTTCTGTACAGGATGATATTTTCGCATAGAAATATTATTTCATGTGCAGAATAATAATAATAATCTTTGTTTTTGTTGCTCTTGTGATTACTATTACTATTATCTTCATTTATACTTCACTTTTTCCCCAGGTTGAGAATCAAAGCAGCTTACAATAATTAAAAGGACATAATTAAAACCCATAGAATTCAAAAATCAAAACATAATTAAACAATTAAACAACAGAAAAGACTGTTTTCTGTGCAGAAAAACTGTGTTTGCTGTACAAAAACATCCATTTACAAATTTTTGCACAGAATAAGTCCTGAACTGCAAATTGGCTTCAGAAATTTTAGCGGGAAGAAAATAGTGGGAAGAAAATTAATGATTGCTTTCTTTAGCAATAAACTTAAGAATTACATCCCTACCTGGAACCCTCCAAGGAACACAGCAGCCCCGCTGCTGCAGTAGCAACAGGGAGGTGGCAGCAGGGAGTGGGTGGAAGCTGAAATTGCTCCCTTGTTTGCAAATTATGACTCTAGAGACCAAGGTTTGAATTCCCAGAAAGCCATGGAAACCCACTGGATTACCCCAGGCAAGTCACATTCCCGGTCTCAGATTAAGGCAAAAAAAAAATCTTGCCAAGAAAACTCTCATGATAGGTTCACCTTTAGGTCAACATAAGTCAGTTTTCAAAGGAGGAAGACATGATGACTAGAAAGAACCCCCCCCTGTCCACATCACTTCATTGTTGTGTGCCTTCAAATCACTTCTGACTTATGACAATCCTAAAGAATCTTGAAGTTGAAATTCAAAACAAAAAATGCTTCCAGAAAAACATAAAACCGTTGTGCAAATTCAACAGAAAGCAAAAAAAATCAAAAGCCAGCACATCAATGTCATCAGAGAATACAGATTGGATTGCGGACTATGGGGAAAATTTACAGATACTGGAATAGGCCAATTGCTATGGAAGCAATGTCTAGTAGGCAAGGAGGAGGACACTGTATTTCCTTCAGGAACCCAACCTCTGTATGTTAACAACTACGAATACAGATTGGATTGGAGAATATGGGGATAAGTTACAGGTACTGGAATAGGCCAGTTGCTATGGAGACGAGGCCTAACAGTAAGGAGGAGTACAGTATATTTCCTCAGGAGCTCAACCTCTGTATGTTAACAACTCTAAATACAGATTGGACTGGGGAATATGGGGAAAAGTTACAGGTACTAGAGAAGAAAGTTGGGTGAGTTCTTAAGTACGCTAGTAAATAATAAACATTTGGATATTTAAATCTAAATTTAAATATTTAAATCGTGAATTAAATCTTGGGGGTCTCTGACAACAAATTATATTTGCAGAGGGTCCCTGGTAAAGAAAAGGTTAAGAACCACCGCTGTAAACTATGGGCTATGTCAGGATTGTGAATACAAAACAATCATGAATGCATAACTCTAAATTACACATTCATAACTGCCCAACAGGATTCTGGCCAAAAATATATATGACACTCTCACACACACCCCTGACAACCTGCTGTAGAAACAGAATGAAATTAGGCTGCCAGTGGGATATAGTGCAATTCATTGTGAATCACGGATTTTCATATACCTAATGAAGAGTGATTGCTCTTTTGAAAACAACGCCCCTCCATTGTGCACTCTGTCACATAGTTTCAGGCTTTATTTGTACCTCTCCCATAATGACCTTGTTTCCACATACTCTGTCCAACATCTGACCATATATTATCTGCCTGACAGCTCAACACCTATAAAAATTTATAGATTTGTATTAAAACCAATACTTGATTATGTCAGTGTTTATGAGACTTCCCAGAAGCACAATATTCTTCATTTAAGCCTTCATTTAAGCCTCACTTAGTCCCCAGAAATAAAAAAATAAAACAGCCTGTATTTTCCCCGTCCTCATTAGCTAACTTACTGCAAGCAGCTACAATAGCTACTACTTCCTGATCTTGTTGGTTTTAAGAATTTCCTGCCTTGTAAGGTAATTCATGTTTTAAATCAATCCAGGAACAATTTTTTGTCCCCAGTGATACTTTGGGTTGCATTAGTTACATTGCAATTCCAGTTGAACTTGGGCTCGTTCCTTTGAAGCAGAATAGTTGCATGTTAAAGTTGTATATCTGGGATGTGAATGGGGTTACAAATGAATCGGAAGGGCACGTCAATGTAAGGGTTATGAAATGGCTAACGGTATTTGATGAGGAGGAACTAAAATTTTAATTCTTTTTTTTTTACTATCACAAGAAGAGTAATTAGAGTTAATAGTTTTACTTTGTCACTTTTAAAAGTTACCTACTATATAGAGATTTATTATTTCAAACATTATTTCAAGTATTACTAATTTTAATACAGAATAGAATATGGAGTATGTTGGGAATGTATGGAGTGTGTTAGCTTTTTTTAAAAAAATAAAATGCAGAATGACCCTATAGATATAGTAACAACAGTCAATAAAGAGAAAAATAAGACAAATAAGAAATAGAAATCCGTATCAGATTGCATCAGAGAACATAATATTCCACAAATTAATATGTGGGCAGACAGTTTCTGAATCTCTATTAACATATTTTTAAAAAATGACAGCGAAGACATCATAACAGTTGCATCAATATTCACTTGAAATTTTATTTGAGGAATTAGTTTTTCCATGGATGCCAAATTCCCAAGGCACAAATTCCAACCATCTAATGTTAGGTTATGGAAAGCTCTCCATTTTGATGCAATCTCCAAATGTACTGCTGGAAAGAAGTCTTTTTCTGTAATTTGCAGCATTTTAAGAGCAGTTTTTCAAAGCCTCCCAAAGTCTGTGTTGTTTGCATGAATTTTAGGTAGAGAAGAAATATGAAGCAGTTGGTATGACTGCAGCCAGGAAGTTAGGAATGGAGGAACCAGTTCTTTTAACCGTGATCCTGTCTTTGGTGTAGCCCACTTTTGAACAACCTATTTGTGATTCTAGAAAGAATGTTCTTTGCAGAGAAACATGGGAAGGTGTTTTTTTTGCATAGAGAACACTATTTTCACAACTAAAAAACCCTCAACACTCTCTGTGCAAAATTGTTGGGTTTTTGTGCAAAACTCAGTAATTTTGCACAAACAGTGTGTTTTTGGAAACCATACATTTGAATGTGAATGGTGTTTTTCTGCCAAAACCCTTTCATACATAGAATTATTTCTTGAAATATGACTTAATGAGCAAATACTGGGTGCAAACTGCATAGAAATATGTATCTTCCCTCAGACAGGGAGAAAATTGTGAAAATTATTCATTGTTGCATGCAAGGATAAAATGAGTAAATTATTTGCATCCCTTTTGACATCACTGTTAGTCGCTGGTGCCTTGATTCCTTCAGCCACCTAGTGCCTTGATTCCTTCAGCAATAGTCTGAAACTTGTACCTACCTACCTCCTTCTGTTTTCTCATACTCCTGCTATCTCTCTCCATCCACAGCC
Source organism: Ctenosaura bakeri (assembly GCA_948474755.1). NCBI lineage: Eukaryota > Metazoa > Chordata > Lepidosauria > Squamata > Iguanidae > Ctenosaura > Ctenosaura bakeri. The sequence goes on from CAOLHI010000274.1 coordinate 1,179,729, forward strand.
ATGCCCACCGCTCCCTCTCTACTCCTTTGCCTTTTTCTCTGCATCCACTTCCCTTCTCATACTAACACAGCTTCCTTCCTTACCATGTGTACACACTGACCATCAGGCATCAAGTTATGAACCTTCTCTTCATGTTTTAACTCTTTTCTATTCTTTGTTGTGCTTGCTGCTCACTTCTGCCCACCATGTGGTTAAAAAGTCTGTTGAGGATGATGGCAGAGATTGCAAAAACTGGAAGAGTAGCTAACAAAAGGCCTAAGTACCCTAAAGTCAGCAGAACCTGTCTGATCTTGGAAGCTGAGCAGCGCCACTTCTTGTTAGTACTTAGACAGGGTGAATAACTGGTAAATGCAGGCTATATTTTAGAGGAGGGATTTGGCAAAACCACCTCTGAATATTCCTTGCCTAGGAAAACCCTATGAAATTCATGGGGTTACCATAAGTCAACAGGCGATTTACAGCCACATACAGGCTTCCCCTGCTTATCTGATGGATTAGGGACTGGAGCACTGTCAGAAAGCATAAATGTGAGAAAGCAGAACCCATCTATTTTAGGGTACATGAAGGACTTACAGACAATTACTTGGGACCAACTGTGCACATGTTGCCTGTAAAGTCTCTTAGCTGACATAGTGAGCGTTCCTCACTCTGAGTTCACTTTATAAGCAGTGCATTCATGGTCCCAAGTGAGCCTCCATAAGCAAGGAGAATTGACAGAAGCCCACTGTTTCAATGCTTGCAATCCAAACAAGTTCCATAATTTGACCAGGGGGTCCATTCTTTACATAGACAAGACCTGGGACTATGTGCACATGTAAGCAGTCCACATCAAGCCTCTGTAGGCAAGAAGAAGTGATGAAAGAGCAGAGCCCACATTGAATTAATGGAACCTGTCCTTAATTTGGAAGTGTTGAAAGAGTGAGTCATCAGATAATGGAGTGTTGAAAGGTGGGGGCTTCCTGTATGACATTCAACTAACGAAAATGCCTCCTCTCATATCTTTCCTTGGGAAATGCACTCTAAAGCACATTAAGCTTCGTGTGGAGAAAAGGTGGTTTACATGATTAAAGTGTTTCAATATGAAAAATATAGTCAATGGCTGGGATCCTGCATCATCCAATGTAGCTACAATGACAGAGCTCCACCATCAGAGCTACTTCTACCAATGTCACCCCCCAAAAATCAACCTCTTAAGTCCAACTGAAGTGTTTGCAAGGTATTGCATATTTGGGGCGCTGGGAAGTAATAAGTGCAGCACTGTTATATTCGTGTGGCACACTGAGACAGGCAACAGGAGAGACACAGGTGGGAAACCTGTTGTAAGTCAATTTTGTAAATATTGAAGAGGGTGCCAGGCAATGTAAATAATATTAACACAGAAGTTCCAATCTCTGATTGTATTACAGCCATGAAAATGGAAGATGATTAGGATGTGGCTAGATTGCCTTGTCCATGAAATAGTGCAGTTGACCCAGCAGTCAAAGCCAAGGAAAGGTATTCCTAGCCACAGCACCCGTCTTATCCTCCAGGAACAATGATGGGTCTCAACCTCCAAACTCCATCCAAAAAAGGCTGTAATCCCAACTTAACATGGCCACCATAGCCATTTCTGCACTAGACTGTTATAGCGCTACGATTCCACTTTCAATATCCTATGGAATCCTGGGGTTTGCAGTTTTAGGAGGGGCCAGCTGGCCCCTCCCTAAACTGCAAACCTCAGGATTCCATAGGGTGTTGAAAGTGGAATCGTAGCACTATAACAGTCTAGTGTGGAAATGGCCTATGTGCCAAATACCTTTTTGGATTAGTTTTACTCCCAGAATTCCCCAGCCATGCCAGCTGTAGGGAGTTGTTATCTTTTTTTAAAAAGTATTTTTCCAGTTCCAGGAGTTAAATATAAACATGCTGCATGATAAGAACAAATGATTTAACAGCAGGACAGAGAACATTGATTTTTATCAGTGCTTTCCACAATAACAAAGTGTGTTATTTGTTTTCCCCTGTAACCCAAGTACTATTCTGGGAAGATTTTTGTTCATTTGATGGTTATGTTTGATTGAGTCCAGATCCAGAACTCATGGCCAAAGATAAATTTGAACAACAACACAAAAACATGTAACTCACAGAGATATTACCGAACAGGTCCTAGCCAGAAGCTATATTGTTTTGACTAGTATATTTTTTGTGGAGGAGAGTGGGCTCTATTTTTGTTAAATTATTTCAAACAAAAATGTTATCAAACTACCTGGGTCACGAGGATCCCTCTTCAAAAATGGAAGAGAACAGGCTTTCTCAGCATTAATAAGCTGTTGAATGCAGAGTATGGAAAGATATTTTTTTTAAAAAGAATTTGTTATAATCCAGTCCAGTCCAATCCTTTATAAGTGGAATGGGGAGAGAAGTACAAACTTCTCCATTGCTTCAGGAAGCACAGTGTCTTAAATCAGCCCTGTTATCTCCTATGTCAGTGGGGTGCTGGATACATTCCAGGTTTTAGTCTGAACTTTAAAGGGGCTATCCAAGGCACTGAAGCTGATCCTCCAAATGGTTAGTTGCTTTAAAGCTCTTTAAAAACACAGAGTAATTTCATTACCTCACTGACATAGGATCTCCTAACCATCACTGGACCTGTCCTCCTCCCTTAAATTGACCTGCTCTATAATGGAAGGTACAATTCCATTCCTAGCATTTAGCTGGATCCCCAGTAAGAATGACCCACTTTATTAGCTTGAACCCCTTTACCCATGATGTGTTGGTTGTCAACGGAACTGCATAAAGGATTCACACAAGACAGAAATTTATCTTATCCTATTTGTGACAAGCATGGCCATGTTCTTGTGGATTTGCAACCCTACAGTGAATGAAGGAATTCTATGCTTCCGTCAGTGATGTACTTAAGCCTTTTACTCCGAGTCTCAAGTCAAGTCTCCAGTCTCTACCTTCAAGTCTCAAGTCCTTTAAGATACTTTAAAGTCAAGTCTCAAGTCAAGTCTTAAGTCTGGAAGCCAACTTTATACCCCAACCAAAATTCCAGAATTATTTGACAGAGTGAAATAAAATCAGTTTTAACAATTTAAGCAGAGTCAGCTTTCCACCTTTGCAATTTTGCCATGTGCAGCTTCAGAAATGGGAAATAGAATCCTGTTCCATTACTGAAGCTTCAAAAGCTTTAGAAGGAAGGATCCTTCTTCCTCAAGCCTGTTGCCTAACACATTTGCTGCTCCCCTCTGAGAAATGCACCCTGTGCTCTGGGGGTGAGTCTTGTCTTTTGCTTTTAGGAAACATTTTAGAAGGCTCCTCCAATATGCAGCGGGAACAGGTTGCTGCTGAGCAGACCTCAAACCTGCCTCAAGCCTATTGCCTAATCCATTTGCTGTTCCCCTCTGAGAAATGCACCCACACTTTGGGCTTGAGAGAGATTGTCATGTGACTAGTAGGCAAAAAAAGATGGAGATGTTGTTCAAAGTCATAAGGTTTCTGGATGAAGGCGTTATGTTACTGAACAAAGGGCATTAAGTCAGTTATTAAAAATATACAAGTCTTGAATCGAGTTGAGTCAAGTCAGTGCATCATTTATGGCTGAGTCAAGTCACTGAAGCAACTTAAGTCCGACTTAAGTATCGACTCAAGTCTACACCATTGGCTTACGCTACCTAAATTCTGAAAAGCTGGTTTCTGCAAATGAAGCAAATTGACCATAGTTGCCTGATGTATTTATTGTCACGTATGTAGCTTCTGCCAGTATTACTCTTCTGCATCAGCTGGCAGTCATCTTTTGCGTGTGGAATGGATGGCAAAGGCTCAGCTTATCCATTGTTTTGGAGAGTGAAATGTCTGAAAGCAACCTTAAGTAAGTTTCATTTAAGTGGGACTTGCTGCTGATATGCAATGCGGAGGATCCCATCTTGATCCTATTATTTTAAACTGTCCCACATTCGAAAGCCTATTTAGTCTTTAGCATGGTTATGCCACATTGCCCGTTTTGAAGACCAATGAAAACTAATTGCATCATTTTCCTTCTTTTAAATGATCCTACCAGATTTTCTTTCAGGAAGTCTTTATTGCTTTTTTTCTCCTTCCTTGTGTAGGCAAAGCAGTTCAAAATCCTTAAAGGTTAGCCAGGGGAGTGTTCAATGAGCTACACTTTGTCACACATTGGCATTACAATGCTGCCCCCTTGTGGTTCTTGTCATGCTTAGCTGGCTACGCTGTTTGGTTGCAGTTGAGGCAATGCAGTTCTTGCTGTGTTGCTAGTCGCTTCTTTTAGCACCATCAGAGTGCCCCTTATAGAGTACAAAAGGTCAGCTTCCAGCCCCAAGAAGTTTGTGAGGTATTTTATTTATATTTATTTACTTACATATTTATTATCACACCTTTTGCCCAGCCGTGGGATTCACAGCAGCTTACAAAACATAAAACATATAGAGATAAAAGTTCATGGCATTAAAAAGTTAAAATGTCGTTAAACTATCAGTAGATTTAAAAGCATACCCATTAAAAAGAAAAAAGAAACCCACATATCTAATATATAAAAGTCAAAGTTTGTGAGTTTGTCTGTGTCAGGCAAGTGAAGACCTCATATGATTGGCTGCGTCAGGCAAGAAGACCTCATATGATTGGCTGCCTGAGAAGATTCTATGGAATCCTGGGGTTTGCAGTTTGCAAACTGAGCTTTTGCTCTTGGGCCTGACTGGTTGCTATGGAGATGAGCCTAGCACCAAGAAGGAGGAAGGCAGTATATTCTCTCAAGAAACTGAACTTCTGTATGTTAATAACTCTGAATACATATTGGTTTAGAGAATATGGAGAAAAATTACATGTACTAGACACGACAGTTTGGGAAATTAGAGACACAGGTGCTCAAATCTGTGTATTTCAACCACATCTAATTCCTAAGGTAAGGTAAGTTACAGTTCTCCCTCCACATTTGCAGGTTTCACTTTCATGGATTTGATTATTCGTGGGGTGAACATGCCTCTCCCATCTCCCCCTCCCATTCCCTGGCCTTTTGCCCATGGGCAGGAAGGGGAAAAGGCAATTCCCCCCTTCTCTGGATGCTGTCTGCCACAGCTGCTGCAGGTGGTCCAGACATGGCCTGCAGGATGTGCAGAGTGGAAATTGTCCATTCTCTGCATGGCCACTGTGTAGGCGTGCAGGCAGCAGCCAGCAAGGGAATGCAGAGTGGGTGATCGCCCATTCACTGCATGCTCACCAGCGTGGCCCGTGGGGGCATGCTGGCAGCAACTGGATTGCCCACTCTGCACACCCATGCAAATGTGCTGGCAGCAGCCGGCAGGGGCACGCAGAGTGTGTGGTCACCTGCCGCTGCTCATGAAGGCACTTTGGAGGCAGCCTGAAGGGATGTTCCAAGTGAGCAATCACCTGTCCTCTGCTTGCCCTCGGCCACCACAATCAGGCTCACCATCTGCCTGCCCATAGCTCTGGCAGGATTGCTCCAGCAGCAGCAGAGAGAAATGGTGAGGGGGAAGGAAAAGATCTTTTCCTCCTGCTTGTCGTCTTCCTGCCAGCAGCTCTGGGAGTGGTTGTCCCAGCAGCGGGGGGGGGGTGAAAAGAAGGAAAGGTTTTTTCTCTCCTTCCCATTCCCTGCCTGCTGCTGGCGATGGCTGTCATGGACATGTGCGTAGGGAAGGACAGGTGCTGGGGGGGGGGAGTTATTCGCGGTTATTTCACTTTAGCAGGGGTACCCTGCATGTATCCTCTGTGAATGTGAAGGGCCCACAGTAATTCCTAAGGTATTTCTAACAAGTGTTACCTATGAGAAAATAAAATCCCAGGCAACACCAGGTAAATATGCTAGTAGGCAATAAAACACCTTATTAGAGGCCCTTTCTCTCTAAACAATCAATTCTCAAAGGCCTATCAAAAGAAAAGAAAAAAGATAGTAGGGAGGTAAGATAGTAGGGAGGGTGCTGGTCTAGCCTGTCTAGGAAATCTAACCTATCTAGGAAGAGAGTTCCAGGTCCTGGCAATTGCAACTGAGAAGGCCCGCTTTTGTATTCCTTGCAGATTTGCTTGTTAAAGCAAATCTTGGTCTCAAAACATGAGCATGAGATAATATGGTCCTTCAGATAACATGGACCTGAGCATTTATGTCTGTAGAAGTTCTAACCAGCACTTTGAATTGTGCTCGGAAACAGACCAGTGAAGCTGCTGCAAGTAAGTATGGCAAGTGCCTCTGTAGCCAGGAGCAGATGCAGCTGGCGCACAAGCCTTGACTATTTGAATGTACTCTTAGTCACAACAGAAATCTGAGCTTCCAAGTTCAGATTCGAATTGAGTATACCCAAACTGCAGACCTGTGTTTTCAGGTGGAGTGTAATCCTATGCACATAGGAAGAATCTCTTTTCCTTGATTTACCTTTTGACTGATTGGAAGCAGCTTTGTCTTGTCTGGATTAGGTTTAAATATGTTCACCCTTATCCAGCCCATTATTGATGACTCACACCAGCTTCCTTGGACTGAGGCAGAAAGAAGTAATAGAACTGTTTGTCATCATATTGATTGCGCTGGACCCCAAAATTCTGGACAACCTCTCTTAGTGGTTTCATGTATGTGTTGATTAGCGTGGGGTGACAGAACTGAGTTCCAAGGGGCCCCACAGACCAAAAAAAAAAAAAGTTAAGAGGATCCTCTTGTCCTTTGCTTAACATAGCATTTGTTGAATTTTCTTGGTTGATCTGTAGATTGTTTGGAGGTTATGTTTCTCAATCATTTTTCCCTATTCAGTCAGTGACTTCTTTGATATATGGTAAAAACACATTCCCTTTGGGTGGCTATTTACAACATGGCCTCATAGCCCGAAAAACCTACAACAACCCATAAACAGGGATTCTACAACAAGGGCCAGCATCCTGTTGGTGATTTCTGCCTGTATAACTTTCCCTATAGAAGTAGTTGGACATTTTTGTCTGATGCAAAAGAGACATACCAAGGTTGCAGAAGAGGAGTTGTATGTGTGGTGTCCTTGCTCATGGATGCACATTGTGCATTAATGTGCATTGCTCATTGTCCATACACATATCTGTGTGCATTTGGCCCTGCAATTCATAAATGAGGGAGCATTGCTTAACTCAGTGAGTATAAAGTTATGGTCCATCTCCTCAGTGCAAGATCTCAGCCATGACATAAATATCTTTCCCACAAAAGTCACTTTTCCAAGTTTTGACCCTCCTCCTGTGCTTCTCTTTGACTTCTCTGTAGTATTAGCACTAGATCACCTGCCTGCTCGGCTGGAAGAGGCAGAGGAGGAGGAGAAAAGAAGTTGGAAAGTACAGCCCATGCTGGATCACAGTTTTTGTCCTTTATTGGAAGGAGGGAAGCAGTCCAACAGGTCCTATAGTTCATATGGCTTTCTCTAGATCATGAAATGGTAATAAAACTACAAAAGGAGAAGAAGAAACTAGATTAAATGGAGAACCAAAATCTTCAGGGGCTCTTTCACATTACAGAATTATAACACTATTACTCCACTTTAACTTCTGTGGCTGCTGGGATCCAATAAGGCATTAGTTCTCTAATAGTCTTCCTAAATTGTACATCCCTGGTGGTGTAGTGGTTAAATGCCAGTACTGCAGCCACAATGTTGTGAGTTCAGTCCTGCTGGGCTCCAGGTTGACTCAGCCTTCCATCCCTCTGCAGGTTGGTAAAATGAGTACCCAGCTTGTTGGGGGCAATTAGCTAACACATTGTAAACTGCTTAGAGAGCACTTAACTGATAAGCGGTATAGAAATACACATGCTATTGCTATTGCTATTCCACAGACTGGAATAATCACAATTAAAGTGTAATTGTAATGCTGTAACAGTATAGTGTGGAAGAATGCAAGATGTCCCATACTGTGGAATGTGGCATTTTGGGGAATCTCAGCTTGGTTTTCCAAGCATTCTCCCCTCCTCCTTCAAGCCAGTTGCATGAGCAGGATCAGGAACAAGTTGAAGCAGTGGTATTGTCAGAATCATTTAGCAATGTGTTTTAAGCTACCAGGGTGACAGCAGGGAACTAAGGATTTCACTGTAAAAGTTCCTGTCTGAAGCTGAAATATGCCTGTTTAGCCCTCAGTTAACCAACCAATCCAATGTGAGGATTTTCAATCTACCATCTGAGTGGAGACGTATCTAGGGTGGGGCAAGTAGGGCACATGCCCAGGCACCAATGCCAGGGGCGGACACAAAAAAGCTGTGCATGTAGGCGTTGGGGCTGGGAGTAGGGGTAAGAAGGAAGGGATGCTCTTGCCATAGGCACTGTTTATGCCAGATATGCCACTGCATCTGAGTGTATGGCACACACCTGTTTCATTCAATTTAAGTATATTTATTTTGAAAATGGTTTTAAAAAAGGAAAAGTAAGATGGATGGATCAAATTTTTCAACATTCACACTTCATAATGAGGTGGCCACACACAAATGATCAGAAAGCAATTCCTGGCTCTTCCTGACCCTCTGTGGAACTTACCACCACTATTTTCAGGAACCAGAAGCTATTTTCTAGTTACCTCTGGTCAGTTTTCAACCCATTTTCTGCTGTTTCAGGGTGGATGAATTCTGTCTAATCCACCTTACTTGGTCAAGGCTTCTTCCCAGTGAGAATGGCCCATTGCATTAGCTTGAATCCCTTCCCCCTGTCACACACAATTGCATAAAAGATTCACACAAGACATTTTTCTTACCCTGCTCATGAAAGATGTGGATATACCACCCTAAAATGAATGAAGGAATTGTATTCTTAGGCACCCTAAATTCCAAAATACTGGTTTCTGTGGGTGAAGCAAGTTGACCAAAGCTTCATGATGTAATGAATGGTACAATATATTCTGCAAATATTACTATTTTGCTTCAATTGGCAGCCTAGTTACCTTCTGTGTGTGGAATGGGGGATGGAGAAGCATCTCATTCTTTCTTTAAGAAATAAAATCTCTCAAGACAACCTTAGGTAAAGTCCACGTAACTGAGTGGATCTTACTTTTGAGATGGGAGGCATAGGATTCATGTTAAGAACTTGGGCAAGTTTGTTGTTACATGTCTTCAAATCATTTCCGACCTATGGCAAACCTATTACTGGGCTTTTTGGCAAAATTTGTTCAGCAAGGATTTTCTGCTGCTTTCCTCTGAGGTTCAGAGAGTGTGACTTGCCCATGGTTACCCTGTGGGTTTCCATGGCTGATCAGGGATCTAAACCCAGATCTGCAGAGTTTTAGTCCAGTGCTCAAATCACTCACTACGCTGGCACTCAAATAAGTAAACTACAATTCTTGTTAGCTATGCTGACTGGGCAATTATTTGAATTGTAGTTTTAAAAAAACTGACAAAATTTTTCAAGTTCTGATCATAGTACACAGCACAACTAGATCCAGAAGGCAATGTGGGCTAGCATTTGCTTGGGTCCTAGGACTGACAAAGAACTCTCCATCCTATAAACAAGTATAAATGATGTTGTTGATGATGACACAATTTCTGCTGGCTATGATGGTTGGCCACACACCAGCCTGATTACTACTACAACCTCTATTCTCACTGGACGTAGAGCACTCATAGTTCAAAAACACCCTAAGAAAATTCATTCTATGTCCTTAAAACTGATTCTGGCATACATACAGAGAGAGTGCTGGAAAACGCTTAGCTGTTTCTGTTTTGAAGATGACACTGAGACTAGCATTGCCTTCAATATGAAGCAAGTGTTGCTTCCAAGCTTGGAGTTTAATCTGAGCCAGGAAACAATTCCACTACTCCCTCCACATCTCAACCAATCAACTGGTTCCCAAGGATCCTCCTTAGTCTCTGCTCCCAAATCTTTCAACCTCCTTCCTTTGCATGCATTTACTTTGTGACTCTTCTCCTCTGGCAGAAGCAAGAAAGAAGCAGGGAATGGAAGGTATGCTTTCCACTCCAGCAACTGGCATAAACAGATCCAAGAAATGTGATTTATCTAAGGACTGACATGGAAGTTGATTGGTCTCAGATCAGATGAAGTGGAATGATTTACTGATTTTGGCAGAAATTTGCCAGAGAAGGGATACAGGAAGGAGAAACAGAGAAAATTATCTGTCCACTTTGCCTCCAGCACTTTGTGCAAATATAGCTGAGGAATATGACTTTCCCAAATGACACTGACATCCAAACATATGCAATTCCAGTCAAGATAAGTCAAACTCTTTCCCATTTCTGCTTCATTTGAGTCAATCTGAGTCAATCCGTTACAAATCTGAATAAGCCTGTGCATTACCAAGAATTTTCGGTCTACTGTAATCTAGAAGAACATACACTTTCTATAAAAAAGAACTGGGGAAGTGATCAAAGAATAGTTATTTGTCAACACCATCACATTTTTTTTCTGTGCTTGTGAATAGCCTCACTACTGGGCTCTCCCATCATCCAACACAGTGCATCTTATTTTTCTTTGTATATGTTTCTCTGGTCCATGAAAAATAATCTAGGTTTCATGAAAATATAACCAATACAATCACTCTGCTTTAGGTAACACTGTCCACCGATACAAGAAAAATATGCTTGTAGAATTCTATTAAACTTTTTCTGAATAAATTGCAAGAAAACCTCATGAAAAAAGTTACCATAAGTTGGAGTCACTTGAAGACATATAGCAAATTCTGTGCACAGACATCTGAATTACCTTGGCATGATTTTTAGCAAGTTCCATGGGGAAAAAAAGATGAAGTGGGAGGGTTGAGAGGATTTTTTTTTTGACGGTTATTAAAGCTACATCAGCACGAAAATGCTGTATGTGTATGCATGGTCTGTGGAAATGAATGTCTTAATATATTATCTACATTTTTCATATGGAAAATATGTAACACTATCCTTTAAAATTACATGGGAACTCTCTTTTTATGTCTTGGACTGCTATAAAATTCACAAAATAGACATTCATGAACACACTTTTTTGAAAAAGCAAATGCATGTAAAATATTTATTTAAAGTAAAAAAAAATGTTTGTGAGGGTTGTCAAAATTCTGGATTGAACTATTTATTTTTGAATGCTATACTGTGCAAAATATCACATTATTGCACGTAATAAACTTCAGGGAATAAACATTAATACAGACCACTCCCAGAAATGGGAATAGTTCCTTGCGAGGGGGCTACAACTGCCAGAATTTTAGATTCTGGAAGATGTCATTTTTAAAAAAGCATGTTTTCTAAGACTTGACCTTTCCCAAAGAATAAATTAGTAATTTTAATCTGTGTTAATTTTACATATAGTAGATCATAATTCAATTCTGTCCAAGTTCTGAATCCATTGTCAGTCTTTTTAGACACAGATATATTCATATGTATGAAAATTTATGCCCATTTTAATATGAAATCATCCTTGAGACACACACTTTGAATGCCATTTACTTCAATATCTGCCTTTTGTATGCAGTTTCCCCATCTATACACACTTTTGTATATGATCTTCCCTAACATTTACATACACAATGCATATGTTATAGAACTGGATTGTAATTTTTGGGAAATGTACATTCCAAAGGAGGACTGTATTCCAATCTGTATGAGAACTACACACTAGTTTGTTTTGTTTGGAAATTGAGACCAGTTCCTACTCTTCCTTGTTACAGAAAGATGTTAAGGGTTTTTTTTAAAGGGAGTATTTTCTAAAGCATTGGAGAGCATTCAAAAACAAGATAAACCTGTGCTCAGCTGCATAGAGTACTTTCAACCAGCTTTGGCTGATGGACTGGCAAAGTCCCTATTTGGACAAGCAATACAGTAGCCTCTCCACATTTGTGAGGGTTAGAGGTGCAGAATGTGGAAAAACTGCATATAACTCCACTCTGCAATCTCCCTCCCATTCCCTGACCTCTGGCCCCAGCCCCAATGAGAAGAAAAAGACAAGGTAAAAGTACATTCCCCACAGACAGAGAAGAAGGGAACACTGAATTCTGGCATTCTAGATACTTCCAGTCACCATCTTGACAAAGGAGATTCCTCTCAGAGTGGAGGGATAAGAGCAAAGAAAGTGCTTGACCAGTCAGCAGCCATTACATAGCAGAATGTGCAGCCACATGGCAGAGAGGACATGCCTTCATGGCAGTGAGGGGTGGGATTTGCTCACTCAGAAGGAAAAAAAAGAAGTCAATTTTAAACATAAGCCTCACAAGCCTGGGATAAAGAATGCAGGAGAATGGGAGGAGGAGGAGGAGAGGGGTAGGTAGGCACATGCCTCATGAATAATCAAATTTGCTAAGATCAAACCCATGAACGTGGAGAGAAAACTGTAGTCTAATCTCAAAGGGGTACATGCTCTGAGCACTGCAATAGATTATACGTGGGGCTGCCTTTGGAAAATGCAGCTAGTCAAGAATGAAGTAGTGAGATTAACCATAGGGACCAGGTGGTCTCATCATGTAACATCTATCCTGACTCAGCTGCACTAGATACTATAAAACCATATACAGCCTGAGACAGCAATCTTCTTCCCCCTCCCTCTCCCTCTCCCCCTCCCCTCCCCCCTCCCCCCTCCTCCTCCTCCCCCTCCTCCCCCTCCCCTCCTCCTCCTCCTCCTCCTCCTCCTCCTCCTCCTCCTCCTCCTTCTTCTTCTTCTTCTTCTTCTTCTTCTTCTTCTTCTTCTTCTTCTTCTTCTTCGAAGTCTGTCTGTATACCATGATCAACATTTGAGCCTTCCACCAAGTTCCCCATTAGATGTGGCTGGACTATTTTTAAATACTGGGCCAAGGCCAATTGATTGTCTCTGTGATTGTTTTTACGGAAATAGCTTGTCATGTATTTTATGTTGCATTCTTCTCAACTTTTGTATATTTTAACTTTTTTCAGAAAAGATATCCAAGAAATACATATCACCACCACCATTGTCATGAGTCCCTAAAGGTACAGCCAATTTTCTACCATCCCAGGCTAAAACCTCAGTCCCCATGGTGTTGCAGAGCAGTGCAGGGCACTTTACATTCTGGTGTTCATTCTGCTTCAGTTTGGCAATGCACAGGTGAGCACACCTCTAGTTGAAGACAACACTCAATAGAGAAACCAAGTCAGTCCAGCGTCACACATAGAGGATCCTTAACAACAGAAGCATGGTCAAAGCAATCTAGGATCTAAACATAAAAAGGAATGCAAGCAGGGTTAAATGCCAGTTTTGGTGTTACTGAAGAGAAGAGCCCAAAAAGCAAGCTGAAGTCCAGGAAATGAGACAGCAGGAAATGTTATACAATGCTGGAGCTGTTGTTTTGTAGACAGAAATGGTCTTGGCTGTTCTCATTTACAGCTAGCTGTAACTCAGTGCAGCTGGATTAATTATCCTGGCACTTTCCTTTTAAGGTAATCTCTGCTTTTGCCTGTACCTTTGTTGCTGTCATTTCAATTTATGGCATTCCAAAAGATGAAGTGGCTCAGTCTCAGGTCATTTCTGCATAACGGCACTGTCCTGGGATGGGATGTGTTGCTGCTGGTCCATGAGTCATGCTTTCACACAACATTGTCATGGTCTCGCTGCCCATGTGTCCCCAGTCATCGCAATTGTGGGATATTCCATTCTTGGGAAAAATCCAGTAATGGCCACTGATCGCACAACAGTCCCATCACAGGTGAACATGTGGAAAGGGCAGAAGTGTGATGTAGGTGCCTCCTTCCCCAATACAGCACTGAAAGTGACCAGCTGTACTGCAGAAGGAAAGAGTGTGTCCCTTGCACTACCCTTTCACAGGCAGTGGCCATGTATGGAGGGGAGTGTTTGGGTCATGCTCCCCTCCCAGCAGTGGCACTGCCAGGATGGTAATGGAATGACAATGGAAAATAGTAAGGTGCATAAAAGGTCTTAGTCTTCTTCTTGTCAAGGTCTACATGAGATGTTCTGGGCTCTGCTTCCATGGCAGGGCAGCCAGCCTTCTCTGGCTCTGATTGGAGTCTGCTTATCTGAAGATACTTCCTGCTAGTAGGACATAACAGTGTTACCCAACTATTATGTGAGTGGCTCTTTGCATCATTGGACTTCTGATGCAAAAATTTTGCATTGTCTGGAAGGAAGGCACCATGATGCTTCTTTCCTACAAGTGTTGCCAGAGTTGTAGGGGTTTATGGATTCCTTCTTTATGATCCAGGGATTTTCATTTGATTCTAAGAAGAGGAGCCTCATTTTGTGCTACAGTGTCCAAAAAGCAGTGGAGGATGGTGACTCTGACATCAGTGGAAGGGTAAATCTGTTCTAGATTGTACCCTGAAATTTAAAGGATGCTGATGAACTGTATTCCCCAATTAGTCCAACATCTTTGATGTTTCCTTTAAAGTTTGGAATAAAACCCACAACAGATTCACTCTCCCATTGACATCAGAGCTACCATCTTCCAGAGTCACCAAGAGTTTATCCACAGTTGTAGTTTGATACCACTTTAACTGTCATGATTCTATCTTATGACACCTTGGGATTTATAATTTAGTGAAATGCTTATCATTTTCTTTTAGAGAATTCTAGTGTACTCTCCCCTGAATTACAGCACTACAAATCCCTGACAGAGGATTTTGTGGGATGAAGCCATGGCTGCTAAAGTGGTGTCAAACTGCTACAACTCTGTTGTACAGATGCACTCTGTACTGGGTTCTAAACTCCAATGCTAGCAGCAACATGTGCAGAGGCATGCAATTATATGTGTAGAATTACCCTCAGGGCAGCTTGCAACAGAATATAATAACTTAAACCACCTAGTAATAAAATTACAATGCCTCCACCTGTCATTCAGTAATGTAAAGATGGGGGGATGATGGGGCGCTTTGCCCCTGATGGCAATGTTTTTGGGGTGTTCTGGCTCGTAGATATGCCCCCATGTGCCGTGGCTGGGTCCCACACCCTGTGGCCATGCCTCCTTCCCCCTTCCATGCACTCCAAGCTCCACTGCTGCTGTCATTCACAGTCCAAGAGTCTTTGGCTGGTGCATGGAGTCAATGGATGCTTTCCTGTGGTTCGGTAGTCCTACCTAAAGCAACCAGTAGGTGAATGAAATATTATTTTTGGCTGGTATAAGGTGAATAGGGCTCCTGAACTTCCTCCTTTTCTGCCCAATGATGTAGTTAGACTGGTTTTGCTTCCTCTAGGCTTTAATGAATAGCCTGGATAGAAAGTGATGAAGTACCTCTAGCTGGTGCAGATGGAGGCAAAAGTCTGTTTCCTATCTGTTCTGCAGTCCCAGGGCCTAGTGAATACCATGGAAGAATCTTTTCTCATCCTCTTTCCAAAACCAGATTCCTCTTCCCAAGTGTTTCTAATTTCTCTCCATCTCTTCAAGAAAAAGCAGGGGTTAAAAACAAACACCCACCCACACAAAACAAAAGCTATCTACACCTCACTTTCTTCATTGTTTATCATAGAGCTGAAACCCAACACTTTGGGGGAAGTATTTCAACAAGTCCCTTCTTTTTTTCTCTAGATGTTCCTGGGGGGATTACAAAGCAAAACCTGGCTAGACAAATTGAAAACATCTCAATGACTCACTTTTTTAAAAAAAAAGTTAACAAAGGATATTTTCCAAGCCATTATTTCAGCAATATCAAGGGTTTTTTTGAAAAACAGTGTTTACTTCTGCTACTATTTCCTGAACATGTTGATAAATCAGAGGACTGATTGAGGTATGGATAGCTTCCATTTGCCACCCTCCCTATTGAAGTAGAGTCTCTCCAAGAAAGTTCATGTGGCCAAATTTCTGTTTGCACTAGGAGGTGATTTTCAGTTCCAGCTGAAAATAGGTTTGTGGTACAGGAAACTCTGAAGTTTGGCTCTGTAATGATGCCTTGTGGGTAATGCAAAGAGTCCTGAATTCTTTGGGAGAAGCTTTCAATGGTTGCCAAAACTTCTCAGGTTACTTATGAGACATAGGAAGGCACCACACAGCTTTCACCCATGTAGTGCAACTATGAGGAAGAGTGGAAGAGACATGCAGGTTTACAACAAAGAAAGCTTTCTTATGCTGGTTCAGCCTCTTGGTCCATCTAGTCCAGTCTTGTCAATTTTGACAGACAACTACATCTTTGGGGTTTCAAGCAGGATCCTTTCTTAGCCCTGCTTGGAGATCTGTGGTATTTCCTAGTGGTCTCCCGTACAAGTACTAATTGGTCCTAATCCTGCTTGAATTTTGAAATTAGGTAGGATTGCATGGGTTCAGGGTAGTATGGTGCTACATGAGGACGTGTGGTTTCTAAGTCAGACCATTCATATTTTGCCAACTATGACCAAGGAAATGGAACAATCCATCAGGAAGTGTTCCATGGAAAACTCTGTACATCTATATGGCTTTCTGAACAAAACAACTATTTAGTGTATTGTGCTTTATGACAATTAAATAGTGCTAGAGATTTGTTTTTGTTTTGTCCTTTCAGCTCATTTCCAACTTATGGCAACCATAAGGTGAATCTATCATGGGGTTTTCTTGGAAAGATATGTTCAGAGGGGTTTTGCCTTTGCTTTCCTCTGTGGATGAGAAAATGTATCTTGCCCAAGGTGGGGATTTGATCCTTGAGGTTCAGAATCAGGGGATTTGATCCTTGAGGTTCAGAATCAGAATCATAGAATTATAGAACTGGAAGAGACCACAAGGGCCATCGAATCCCACCTCCCCAACATTCAGGAATACACCATCAAAGCACTCCTGACAGATAGAATCTGTTTAAAAACCTCCAAAGGAGGAAACTCCACCACACTCTGAGGCAGTGTATTCCACTTGCAAAGATCTCTAACCATCAGGAGGGTCTTCCCAGTGTTTAAGTGGAAGCTCTTTTCCTAAAGTTTGAATTCACTGCTCTGTTTCCTAGTCTCTGGAGCAGCAAAAAACAAGTTTGCTCCATCCTCCATAAGACATCCCTTCAAATATTTAAACATAGGTATCGTGTCACCCCTTAACTTTCTTTTCTCCAGGCTAAATATACCCAGCTCTCTAAGCCTGTCCTCATAGGGCATAGTTTTCAGGTCTTTCTACCATTTTGGTCCTTCTTCTCTGGACACATTCCAGTTTGTCAATATGCTTCCTGAACTGTGGTGCCCAGAACTGGACACAGTATTCCAGGTGGCGTCTGACAGAATACAGTGATACTATTACTTCCCTTGATCTAGTCACTATACTTCTATTGATGCAGCCTAGAATTGCACTGGCTTTTAAAGCTGCCACATCACACTGTTGACTCATATTCAGCTTGTGGTCAGTTGAGACTCCTAGATCCCTTTGACATATATTGTGGTCAAGCCAGGTGTCACCCATCCTATATTTGTGCATTTCATTTTTTCTGCCTAAGTCTAGTACTTCACATTTCTCCCTGTTGAAATTCATTTTGTTAGTTTTGGCCCAGTTCTCTAATCTGTTAAACCATTTTGAATTCTGATCCTGTCATTTGGAATATTAGCTACCCCTCCTAATTTGCTACCCCTGCAAATTTGATAAGAATGCTGTCTATTCCATCATCCAAGTCATTAATAAAGGTGTTGAATAGCACTAGGCCAAAGAGTTCTTTCACTGAAAATTCTAAATGCCCCTCCCTAAACTCCCTAAACTAAACTAAATGCCCCAGGATTCCATAGCATGTCGAAAGTGGAATAATAGAACTGTAACAGTGTAGCGCGGAAATGGCCTAAATGTGTTTTAAACCAATTTAAATTCCTGTTTTCAATGAACTTCTTTATTGAATGGTTTGTAGACCTTTTGGGGTATTGGATTTTTAACTTACTCTGCTAGAACCTACACTGAAAGCCACTTGATGTCCCATGCTGGGAGGAAGTAGTGGGCAAGTAAGTAAATAAATGAATACAGAAGAGAGGTTTGGTCATCGTGCATTGAGGTCTGGTCCCCTTGCCTACCCAATTCAAAGAGAGCACGCTGGGAAAAATTCATTTGTCTACTATGATACTAGCTCATAGTCAAATCTGATTGATTTAATACACTGTGATGCCATCATGAACACTATATGGTCACTGATCGGTTGGCAGCATGGAAATAGCTGGAAATTGTGGAAATAATGGCTATGAAGATGTGTGAAAAAAATTCATAAAACCATGAGAGGTAGCCTTTGCCACCAATATTCTCCCCAGGCTGTCACCACCCCAACCACAACTTTAACACTGAAAGCTTTATGGCATATTGGAACTGTCTTAATCTGCCAATAATGAAGGTTTTATAAAAGCTCCCTATGAAATGATGTTTAGGTTTAATGACAGGAGGCTTTGGCAACAACTCTATAACCTCCAGGAGAACACGCATGCACACATACACACACACATATACAGAGGCAAAAATTGGCACTGGCAAATCTTATTTTGTAATCTAACAAGCCTAATAAGGCATAGTATATTTTTAGAACTCGTGGTTATTTGTACTGTTCTTCAATCTGATTCTTATTATAAGAAACAATTACTTTGGCTTCCAGCTTGTATTTGTAATAGCTTGCATAGAAGTTTGTTTGGATGCAGTTCAGCAGCATGTAAATTCACAAAATGGATGGCTGCCAACAGTGGAGATGAAAACATCATGACTGAGTGAGCTGTTTCTCAGTAGCTATTGGAAAATCCCATGTCCAGATGCATCATTTTAGTAACTAGTCTGCCAAAGATCAGTGCTTCCAACCTAATTAAAATCTTCTTAGTGAAGAAATGACTTCAGTTATTGTTAAAGCATTTTCAAAATTACACAACAAGCAAAAATACCATTAAATTCAATGCCTGGGGTCTTAGAGACAGTAAGAAAACAAAATAGAATATGTGTTTTTAAAAAAATTAAGTAAAATAAAATAAAACAATACATGCCCAGTATTCAAAACTCACAGTGAAAGTAACGGTGCCAACCAGATGCAACAACAAAAGGTGGAACATGCTTTCTTCCAATTCTTTGTTTCAATTTCCAACCACAAATATATGTTCTAGTGCATATAAAAATAAGTTACAGTAGTGCTGAGGTCTAGAATTTTCTGTGCTGTATAAACAGAGGAGCCGTAATTCAAGTATTTATTTATTTATTTATTTATTTATTTATTTATTTATTTATTTAAGATTTTTTGGGGGAGGTGGCGGCATCTGTTAGCTATCCTAGTTCAATAGATTAATTTCACCATTTGGGAAATAACTCAAATTCAGGTGTGGCCTTGATTTTCAGCAGAGGGATTCCCCTGTTTACCATAATTTTCTATACATCCTTGCTGTTGCTGACATGTACATAAACAGGTATTTGTGGAAGGAGCTTAGAAGTCTGTTCCAACCTACATCCTGTGATGTCTTGTTCTTTTCTGCACAAACTCATGCATAAATGTGGAAGCACAAGGCAAATTATCCATGCACAGGGCCCAAACATCAGAACAGAGAAAGTAGACTTGAACAGAATCTAGAGATTTAGGGGATCTACAGTCAGCATGCAACCCTATTACCACTGGAGCTGGTGACAGAGTTGTGACCAAATTGTAGAGCATTCTTGCAAATATTCATGAAAAACTCATTATTCAGTATTTATTTGCCTTTTGTCCAGTTTGTACGGTAGAGTCATGTGAGTAGAGTTCTAACTGGAAAATCTTAGAGTTGTTTCAAGTAGTCAAGGATCTTTTACCCTGCAAACAACTTGCCTGGTACTTTGCTTGGATCTGTTGTGACTGGGCTGCTATAATTGATACAGATCCAATGGGTGTTAACTTTGGTTCCCGCTTGCCCAGTGACAATGGTTACTTTTCAATTTGTGCACTCTGAGGAGGTGAACAGGATTCTGGGAGATGTGAGAGTCACTGTATGTGTTCTACATCCTTGCCCTTCCTGGCTTATCGAAAAAAGCTAAAAGGGAACTGGCTGCATGAGTAGAGAGTCTGGTTAATGCCTCATTAAAACAAGGCAGATTTCCAGCTTGTCTGAAGAAGGCTTTCATAAAACCAATTCTAAAAAGCCATCCTTGGATCTCACCATTCTGGATAATTATTGGCCAGTCTATATAACATTTCACTTTTAGATCAGGTTCTGGAGCATGTGGCAACCTCTCAGCTCCAAAATCATATCCATTAAAAAGAAAAAGAATAAATATAGACAGTGCTGTAAATTGCAAAAGGCCCTTTCTCACTGAAGAGCCCTGCATTACAAGTTTAGACTTCCGTCCCCTCCCCTCAAAAAAGAGAAAGGAAAAAAAAAAAACCTGCTTGGGCCCTATCCACATGTGGAGTTTGTGCTCTTTTATGTTGACACTCAGTCAACCAAAATCATTTTGAGTATGGTACCATACACTCCAGCTGACAAGCACCATCCTATTTAATCTTCTGTCATCCAGGTGCTTTTAAAAT